>JBBDGP010001774.1:0-605338 GCA_037952835.1 Lithobates septentrionalis | reverse complement strand
TAAAAAAGCATATATAAATATCTCACATTTAAACAGATGAACATCACAAAAATAAAAAAAGTAGAATAAATCCGATTGACTACCCAAAGACCCAACAGGATGAGAACCCAAACCAAGTAGGTGGAGCAAACCAACAACTGTGGGGCGTGTATAACATATTGACATGGTAACAATGTATATGGTATAGATTTAAAATTTTCTCCTCCTACTTGGTTTGGGTTCTCATCCTGTTGGGTCTTTGGGGTAGTCAATCGGATTTTACTTTTTTGTATTATTTTTCTGATATTCATCTGTTTAAATGTGAGCTATTTATATATGCTTTTTTATATAGTTTTTCACGCATAATAGTGGTTTAAGCTCCTGAAGAAGCACTCGGCGCGCAACATGTAGAGCAAGCCAAGTTACAGTACGCCACCAATCTACAATACATCAAGCACTCTGGAAATAATCTTACCGTATACAATTTTCATTTTCTATGCAATGGTTTTATGTATAAGTGGCCAATACGTTATCATATAGGCAGTATCTATCAGTGTGAATTTTAGCTCAATTGATTGTTTATTGTATATATTTTTGTATTAAAAGATATATATATATATATTTTTTTTTAATTTAAAGATATGACACAGATACAAAGATAACTTCACATTGCATTTAGACTGTAATGAACGCGTCAAGTATAACAGCCAAAACAAAAAGATATTTCATTTTAATATTGTGTAATGGTGTACCTAAAAAGTCCAAACTCTATGCTTGGTTATTACTCTACTATTAAATCAGGACGTGGCACATGTGCTAATTGTGTATCCACAGTACCACTCTGTGGTGATACAAGCTAGTAAATTTAACCACTTTAATGCAAACCTCCCTGAACACAGGTAAATATACAGATGACAAATCGATATGAACGGTTAAACCTGCCAAAAGGATTACAAGTTTTATTATATATATTTATATAATTTGTATTGTAAAACCGTTGCCCTGTACTGTACTCATCTCACTTGTGTATTTAGGCAGTTTGCATGCCGTTTTGCTGCAATTACAATTTTTTTTTTAAGGCGCCTGTAAAGCATTGCACCCACAATTAGCAGAACAAGGGTGCAATCTCGGGCTTGTGCAGACTGTCAGTGTAGCTGTCTGCCCATAACTCGCACGGGCAGGCAGTTACTGAACGACAGGAAGCTCATTGGACTACCTAGAGCGCTCATCAAAGTGGGAAAACTTTAAAAAATAAGGGTACACATTTCTATTAAAGCCCCCTTTACCCATGTTTATTATTATTTACGGCCAAGGTTTGGTCTGTGATCTTGGTTATGTGTGTTTTCATACTTGGTTTCAGGTTAAGCCGGTCCTATGCGGAGTAGATGTTACAGGCCCACTTCCACCTCGATTTGGTGTCATGACATTCAGCGAGGTTTTTCCAGGCACTCGTCCGTTATTAGTAATTTGCTTTTTTTACTGGCGTTTCTTCCTTGGTCTCAAAGCTCACTCTTTTGGTAGGAGTCTTGCAAAGAGAAAAATAAAAATAAAAAATATATAGTCATTTTCTCTACAATGAGCAAAACCTTTACTTACTGAACACTAAGAAAGTTTAAACTTTAAATTCACCTTTGGAACATGGAACATGTTCCAGCATTTGCCCCCCCCCCCCCCCCCCCCCCCCGTGCAGCAGGCAGGGGATCCTCTCCCCACACCCGCTGGCACAATTTGAAAACAGCGCAGCTGTATTTGGCTCCACTCACACAGCCGCATCATTCATTCACAGTTTCCTTGTAGTTATCAATGAGCTGCGAGGGCGCTGGTGAGCGTTCTCATAGTCCATCGATTTTCCTGCTATGAGAGCGTGCAAAAAATGTGCATTAATTACATTAATGATTATTATTTATTTTTTTTAAAGGTGAACTTAGCCTTAACCACCTTGAAGACCAGCCCATAGGAAAAATACGTCATTACTTTGACGTTTAACCACTTCAGCCACAGAAGGTTTTACCCACTTCCTGACCAGGCCATTTTTGCGATACGGCACTGCGTCACATTAGCGGACGATTGCGCAGTATTTTTTCCCCAAACGATTGCCATTTTATTCTCTAGGGTCTCTGCTTAAAAAAAAAAAAAAAAAAAATGATAATATGTAACGTTAGGGGGTTCTATGTTTTTAGCAAAAAGTTTCACAAAAGGACTGGTCTTCAAGTGGTTAAAATGTTTTTGTTATCCATGTGCGTTTGTCTATGCCAATCTTTCCATGGTAGACTATTAATCCATTAATGAGAAACTAGTTGATCCCGACAGTCAGATCCATGCTTGCATGGTAAGGTAGCTTCCCTGTTCTTGCTGTTCAAAGATAAGGGACGCTATGCTGATGCGCGTTGTGCCTGTCTCCCTGTAGTCAGTTCAGCTGCCACCCATCCTCCTCAGCCCCTGCTGTTTTGACAGCAGCTCTTAGCAGAAGCCTTGCTAACTTCATTCTGGAGTGCCGCATACACAGATGGAGAAAGTATTTCCCCACATCTGTATTTTGTTATATAGGCAAAAGAGCAGTGTGTGTGTGTGGGGTCACCCACGACCGCCCCCCCCCCCCAAAAAAAAATTCAATTAAAATGGCGCAGTGGGAGGTCACCCACGACCGCCCCCCAAAAAAAGGGCAGTGGGAGGTCACCCACGACCGCCCCGCAAAAAAAGGGCAGTGGGAGGTCACCCACGACCGCCCCCCAAAAAAAGGGCAGTGGGAGGTCACCCACGACCGCCCCCCAAAAAAAGGGCAGTGGGAGGTCACCCACGACCGCCCCCCAAGAAAAGGGCAGTGGGAGGTCACCCACGACCGCCCCCCAAGAAAAGGGCAGTGGGAGGTCACCCACGACCGCCCCCAAAAAAAGGGCAGTGGGAGGTCACACACGACCGCCCCCCCCCCCCCCCAAAAAAAGGGCAGTGGGAGGTCACCCACGACCGCCCCAAAAAAAAGGGCAGTGGGAGGTCACCCACGACCGCCCCCAAAAAAAAGGGCAGTGGGAGGTCACCCACGACCGCCCCCAAAAAAAAGGGCAGTGGGAGGTCACCCACAACCGCCCCCCAAAAAAAAGGGCAGTGGGAGGTCACCCACGACCGCCCCCCAAAAAAAGGGCAGTGGGAGGTCACACACGACCGCCCCCCCAAAAAAGGGCAGTGGGAGGTCACACATGACTCCCCCCCCAAAAAAATAGTAAGTGGGAGGTCACCCACGACCGCCCCCCCAAAAAAGGGCAGTGGGAGGTCACCCACGACCGCCCCCCCCAAAAAAGGGCAGTGGGAGGTCACACATGACTCCCCCCCCAAAAAATAGTAAGTGGGGGGGTCACATGACCACCTAAAAAAAAAAAAAAGGCAGTGGGGGTCACATGACCACCAAAAAAAAAGGCGGGTGGGGGTTCACATGACCACCCACAAAAAAGGATGGGGGGAGTCACATGACCACCCACAAAAAAAGGCGGGGGGGGGGGGGGGGGGAGTCACATGACCGCAGAATTAAACTTCTGAAAACTAAACAAAACTAAACTTCTGTTGTAACCATGTTCACTTGCTGCAGTGCTTCACATATATTTAACAGTAAGGACCACCGTGCCTACAGACTGACTACACACAAATGATGACAGACCTACTATATTTATCCACACTAAAACAGTAATCAATATCTCAGATATAAAACTTAGGCATACCTGACTTTGGAGATTAGTTAAAGGTCTGCTGCTGTCTCGCTGGGCACTTCTGTTTCCCAGAATGCAGCCAAAACTTCCAGATCCTTGAACTGGTTTTACTGGGAAAATATTATAACATTATGAATACAAAGTGTTTCTTTGTAGACATGATCAAGCAGCTTTCTAGTAATCTGTCTGGAAAGTGACATTAAAGTCACAGGCAGGATAGATACATTTTGGAGCAAACTTATGGCTCTCTCTATTTCAATGCCATTGGTAATGAAGAGGATAAAGTGTGCAGAGCCTTACAGGTACAATAATTACATATAAAAAGGGGTATAAAAGCTTTAATGCCCATCCCCCTAACAAGGGACCCCCTTACCTGTTTGAGCCTTTTCATGAATAATGGTCTCCAGGAAGTGTTTCAGCTCCTCTGCATCTTTGCTTGGAACCTTATCAATGGTCAGAGAACTCGTATCCTTCAACGTAACCAATAACCTGCTTTGTTTCACTCCAGCCGGCCGCAAAACAACATTTTTAATGTTCTGATGGAGCTATAAATATAAAATTGGAACAAAATTGTTATTTTTTTTTTACTGCATTAAAATGAATGACTAGCTCTGAAAAGTCATGAAATTATTCCCACTGTGCTGACTTTACAGCCTTTCCAGCCAGTGTCATTAGTACAGTGACAGTGCACATTTTCAGCACTAATCACTGTAATGTCGTCACTGGTCCCAAAAAAGCGTCAGTGTCCTTTGTCCGCTGCAATGCCGCAGTCCCGATAAAAAACAAAAACAAAAAAAAAACGGCAGAGGTGATCAAATACCATCAAAATAAAGCTCTATTTGGGGGGGGGGGGGGGGGCGCATCAATTTATTTGGGTACAGCGTCCCACGCGCGCAATTGTCAGTTAAAGCAACGCAGTGCCGTATCGCAAAAAATGGCCTGATCATAAAGGGGGGTAAAACCTTCCGGGGCTGAAGTGGTTAATGTACCATTAAACCCAAATATTTTGCAGCTTACCAATTCTTACATGTGATGGCTGTGTTAGTTTTCTTTTTTAGGCTCCCTTTTCTTTATACCTGGTGATCAGCCCACAAAGTCTGTGTTTTTAAAAAGTATATCTATAGCCTCGTACACACGATACGATTGTTGGCCAACCGAGCGTCTGATTTTTGTCATAAGAGTGTGTGCCAGGATCTTGTCTTGCATGCTAAACGGCACACAATTGTCGCGCCACAAACAGGAACGCAGTGACGTACTGCGAGGAATTTCAGCTCTTGAGCGCCACCCTTTGGGCTCCTTCTGCTAATTTCGTGTTTGGCGAGCATTGATTGCGAGCGTGCGTGTTTGTACTTTCAACTTGTGTGACGGATTTGTGTACTGACCATACGAAAATCTGACGTCAAGCCATTGCCCGCCGAAAATTTACTAGCCTGTCATCCAACATTTGTTGGCCGAAAGTTGGACAACAATTGTCAAAAGGAGCGTACGAACGGTAAAGACAACAGTCTGTCAACAGACGATCCCCTCTGCCAACAATCGTACCGTGTGTACGAGGCTTAAGGCTGGCCATACATTATACAAAATTTTCTTGAACAATTTTTCTTTAGATTTACAAAAAAACACATAATAATATGGAGGTCAGACTTTAACATTTTCAATTTGTACGTAATCAGGCAGGCCCTTGCACTACATAGTTGAAGGTAAATATAAAAGAAATTTGTATAATGTAGTATGGCCAGCTTAACACGCCCCCCCAGATTAACAATGTTGCTGTCAACAGGGGGCCGTGCCTCCTGTGCGCCTTCATGCAAAGTGGGGTCACTCCAATACAGGTGGTGTGTTACTGGCCAGATAACCAAGTAAAAACCAGAGAGAAAATAACCTAAAAAAGAAAACTAAAAATGCGGCCACCACAGCTAATGATCGGTAATCTGCAATATATTCAATTTTTGGCTTTGGGTTTAATACCGCTTTACAGTGGCTGTAAACCTCAGGCACTAAATATGAATAAAGCATATCCCTCTATAGTGTGTACTTGTCTCACTTAAGAACAAGTGTCATTTCTCTCTGCGGCCTCCTTCCTCTGCTATCAGCATGAGTCACTTCTGACGCCAAGAGAAAAAAAAAGGTGACAGGGGAGGAATCTCTAGCACACAGCCTGTGATTGACAGCCTCAGCTCTATTTCTGCGTTAAGGGGAGGGGTCCCTTCTGGGGATCGATTGATTCCGATCGAACGTAGTCGTTCCCTTCCGCCACTTTCCTGGGCTCTCCCGTCCCACTGGGAGGCCCAACCATCCAGCCAGCACGTCCGCCGGCTGGCTGAAGACCCGAACAAAGCCGATGCTTCGTTCGGGTCTCGGATCTAGTAACCCGGAATTACATGACATCACTTCCCGGATCACTGGCATCCTAAAGGCTCCAGTTTTAAAAAATATAAAGTATCCAAAAACGCTGATCTGGACGTTTTAAATACTTTCAAGTGCAGAGGAGGGGTTTGGAGTCTTATAGATCCCGATCTCCCCATAAAGAGGACCTGTCACTGCCTATTACTGTCACTGGGGATGTTTACATTCCTTGTGATAGCAAGAACAGTCATAAAAAAAAAAGTTTAATTTTTTTTAATGTACATAATATCGGCCTGAGAGGTGGCCGAAATATCGGTATTGTATCGGCACCGAAAATTGATATCGGTCGATCCCTAGTCCCTTCCTTCATTCCAATCAGCTCTCAGAGCTCTCCTCCCTGAGCTCTGCAGTTTGTAATTTCAGATCTCTGCCTCCTTTTTTCTGATAGCTCAGACAAGCGTTCTAAATTCAGCACTTTGAATTGATGTAGAGGAGAGAAGACAGCAGGTAAACAGGTATAACTTATGTAGAAGGATTTGTTTCATCTCTGTGTATCGCCCCGAGGTCAGTCACTTCGCTGGGTATATAGAAGGGTTTACAGCCACTTTGAAAGCTCACTTCGCATTCATAAAAGAATGATAAATCATGTAAAAATCGCTGTACCAGTTATCCCGCAGTTTAATATTACAATTACTTTTCCGTCACTCGCTATGGGATTTCAAAAACTGGCAAAAAAAATAAAAAAAGAAAAAAAAAAAAAAAAAAAAAGAAGAAGAAGTTATGGTATAAAGGAGACCGTTGACTACAAAATAGGCTCACCTGAAATTTTGCAGGTACACCGCCAGCATTGAAACTCACGACGAGGCTGTATTTGTTATCTTTTTCCACAACTTCACAGCTGCCTTCCTTCCACTTCGATGTCCCCATATTCAGGCAGTGGATCCGAATTGAGCCCCTCAGGCTAAGGGAAGCCATTTCGGCAAAATGGTAGAGATCTCAAAAAAACGGGCAATCTGAAGGGTGAAAGTGTACAGTAAAAATAAGGCCAAGTGTGTGTGTATATGTATATATATATATATATATATATATATATATATATATATATACACACATATTATATATATATATATATATATATATATATATATATATATACACACATATATACACACACACACACACACACATACATACAGTGCCTTGCAAAAGTAAGTATTCACCCCCCCCCCCCCGGCTTTTTACATATTTTGTTACATTACAGCCTTTAGTTCAATGTTTTTTAATCTGAATTATATGTGATGGATCAGAACACAATAGTCTAAGTTGGTGAAGTAAAATTAGAAAAATAAAAATTATATATATATATAAAACTATTTTTCAGAAATAAAAAACAGATAATTGGCATGTGCGTATGTATTCACCCCCTTTGTTATTAAGCCCATAAAAATCTCTGGTGCAACCAATTACCTTCAGAGGTCACATAATTAGTGAAATGATGTCCACCTGCGTGCAGTCTAAGTGCCACATGATCTGTCATTACATATACACACCTTTGTGAAAGGCCCCAGAGGCTGCAACACCTAAGAACGAGGCACCACTAAGCAAACACTGCCATGAAGACCAAGGAACTCTCCAAACAAGTAAGGGACAATGTTGTTGAGAAGTACAAGTCAGGGTTAGGTTATGAAAAAATATCCAAATCTTTGATGATCCCTATAGGAGCACCATCAAATCTATCATAACCAAATGGAAAGAACATGGCACAACAGCAAACCTGCAAAGAGACGCCGCACACCAAAACTCACGGACCTGGCAAGGAGGGCATTAATCAGAGAGGAGCACAGAGACCTAAGGTAACCCTGGAGGAGCTGCAGAGTTCCACAGCAGAGACTGGAGTATCTGTACATAGGACGACAATGAGCCGTACGCTCCATGGAGTTGGGCTTTATGGCAGAGAGGCCAGAAGAAAGACATTACGTTTTACGTTTTTGAGTTTGCAAAAAGGCATGTGGGAGACTCCCAAAATGTATGGAGGAAGGTGCTCTGGTCTGATGAGACAAAAACTGAACTTTTTGGACATCAAAGAAAACGTTATGTCTGTCGCAAACCCAACATCACCCAAAGAACACCCATCCCCCACTGTGAAACATGGTGGTGTCAGCATCATGCTGTGGGGATGTTTTTCAGCAGTCAGGACTGGGAAACTGGTCAGAGTTGAGGGAAAGATGGATGGTGCTAAATACAGGGATATTCTTGAGCAAAACCTGCACCACTCTGTGTGTGATTTGAGGCTAGGACGGAGGTTCACCTTCCAGCAGGACAATGACCCCAAACACACTGCTAAAGCAACACTTGAGTGGTTTAAGGGGAAACATGTAAATGTGTTGGAATGGCCTAGTCAAAGCCCAGACCTCAATCCAATAGAAAATCTGTGGTCAGACTTAAAGATTGCTGTTCACAAGCGCAAACCATTCAACTTGAAGGAGCTGGAGCAGTTTTGCAAGGAGGAATGGGGCAAAAATCCCAGTGGTGAGATGTGGCAAGATCATAGAGACTTATCCAAAGCGACCTGGAGCTGTGATAACCGCAAAAGGTGGCTCTACAAAAGTATTGACTTTACGGGGGTGAATAGTTATGCACATTGACTTTTTCTGTTATTTTGTCCTATTTGTTGTTTGCTTCACAATAAAAAAAGAAAAAAAAAACAAAAACAAACCATCTTCAAAGTTGTGGGCATGTTCTGTAAATTAAATGATGCAAATCCTCAAACAATCCATCCATGTCAATTCCAGGTTGTGAGGCAACAAAATATGAAAAATGCCAAGGGGGGTGAATATATGAATATATATATATATATATATATATATATATATATATATATATATATATATATATATATATATACACACATACATACACACACACACTATATTACCAAAAGTACTGGGACGCCTGAACACACACATGAACTTTAACGGCGGCAGAATGGCTCCCCTGCGCAAATTGCCGTAGCTGTACGGCGTACGCTTTAAGGCCCGCCACGTCACCGAGGAGCCAATGCGCGTGCCTGGCGACCGCAAAGTCCGCCGGGCGCCCGTGATCGCTCCTGACATGGCAGGAACGGGGGATCTGTGTGTTCTTAGTATATAGCAACACCGATTAGAAGAAGGAAGGTCTGGACAGCCGCACTCAAAAAAAAAGCCTTTATTGTACAAAATAACAAAAGTACAAACCACAGCAGGGTACAGGATAAAAAAAGCTGATACACTAATCGTTCTCCTCCCCCAGTCAGTCCCACCCCCCCCCCCCCCCCTAACTGAGGGAACACAATTAACCCCTTGATCGCCCCCTAGTGTTTAACCCCTTCCCTGACAGTGCCATTTATAGAGTAATCAGTGACCATTTATAGCTCTGATCGCTGTATAAATTCCGATGGTTTCAAAGAAGTGTCTGATCTGTCCACCATAATGTCGCAGTCCCGTTAAAAATCACAGGTTGCCGCCATTACTAGTAAAAAAAAAAAAAAAATTATAAAAATAAATCTATTCCCTATATTGTAGACGCTATAACATTTGCGCAAACCAAACAATGTACACTTATTGCGATTTTTTTTACAAGAAATACTTAGAAGAATACATATCAGCCTAAACTAAGAAAGAAATTAGTTTTTTTTTTTTTAATTGGGATATTATAGCAAAAAGTAAAAAAGTGTTTTTTTCAAAATGTTTGTTTTTATTTTGTTTATAGTGCAAAAAATAAAAACTGCAGAGGTGATAAAATACCACCAAAAGAAAGCTCTATTTGTGGAGAAAAAAAAAAAGGACATCAATTTTATTTGGGTACAGTGTGGAACGACCACGCAATTGAGTCAAAGTGACGCAGTGGCGTATTGCAAAAAATGGCCTGGTCATTAAGGGGCCAAATCCTTCCGGGGCTGAAGTGGTTAATCACTTCCCTACCAATCTCTGTATACACATCCTGGTAGGGAGGGGGTTATACTGGGATCACGGTTGAGGATATATCTATTGGGGTCATTTTTTTTTACAGCCCGCGATTCTCTTTCATGTAAAAGTATTCCCGAGCAGCTGGGTCTGATCAGCTGCATTGGAGCCCAAAGGAGAGATGGGGGGAATAATAGCAGGCTCTTGTAGTTCCCTCTATATGTGGGGGCGTCGGGAGACGTGCAGGCTCTTGTAGCTCCCTCTATAGGGGGGTGTCAGGGGACACTGCAGGCTATTGTAGTTACCTCTAAAGGGGGGTGTTGGGGGACATTGCAGGCTCTTGTAGTTCCCTCTATACGGGGTGTCGGGGGACGTGCAAGCTCTTGTAGTTCCCTCTACAGGGGGTTCGGGGGACATGCAGGCTCTTGTAGCTCCCTCTATAGGGGGTGTCAGGGGACACTGCAGGCTCTTGTAGTTACCTCTATATGTGGGGGGCGTCGGGGGATGTGCAGGCTCTTGTAGCTCCCTCTATAGAGGGGTGTCGGGGAATGTGCAGGCTCTTGTAGTTACCTCTATAGGGGGTGTCGGGGGATATTTGCAGGCTCTTGTACTTCCCTCTATATGTGGGGGCGTCAGGGGACGTGCAGGCTCTTGTATCTCCCTCTATAGAGGGGTGTCGGGGAACGTGCAGGATCTTGTAGTTCCCTCTATAGGGGGTGTTGGGAGACATTGCAGGCTCTTGTAGTTCCCTCTATATGTGGGGGCGTCGGGGGACGTGCAGGCTCTTGTAGCTCCCTCTATAGGGGGTGTCAGGGGACACTGCAGGCTCTTGTAGCTCCTTCTAGAAGGGATTCGGGGGACATGCAGGCTCTTGTAGCTCCCTCTATAGGGGGTGTCAGGGGACACTGCAGGCTCTTGTAGTTACCTCTATAGGGAGGTGTCGGGGGACGTGCAGGCTCTTGTAGTTTCCTCTAGAGGGGGGACGTGCAGGCTCTTGTAGCTCCCTCTATAGGGGGGGATGTCAGGCTCTGGCAGTTCTCTCTATAGGGGGGGATGTCAGGCTCTGGCAGTTCTCTCTATAGGGGGGGATGTCAGGCTCTGGCAGTTCTCTCTATAGGGGGGAATCAGGGGAAATGGCGCACCTGTGGCCCCTCTCACTCACCCACCCAGTAGGGGCCCAGGGCCCGGCTCCTCCGCCTGTCACACACAGCGCACGATTTGGCGGGAATGTGCCGATCCTCTCAGCGCAGAAGCGAACGTCCCAGTCAGGCGCGGAATGACATCACCTGCGTCTGACCGTTCCGCGCCGCGCACATTGATGACGTCAGCCCCGGTCCCCGCTCTGTTTTCCCCGTTTATTTCCGTACCCCGCTTGTTTTTTTGGGTGTGTGGTGAACTCTCCGGCGTCTCTGTACGGCGGGTCCCCGGATTTGAGGAACGTGTAAGCAGACTCCCCGGGCGTGGGTCACGTGAGGCGGTGACGTCAGCGGAAGGGGCCGGGCGCCGGTTGTTGTTGGAGAGGGGGAGGCGGAGGAAGAGCGGACCCGGACAGGAGTGAGCCCGGGGGGAGGCTCCGAACATGCACAGCCTGGCCACGGCGGCGGTGAGTGAGGTGTGGGAGGAAACATAGAGCCAGGGGGCCCTTCTGGAGGACACAGGGGGGGCCCCCGAGCTGCCATGGGGGTCTCTGAGTGAATGGAGAGGTCATAGAACGAAACAATCACTGAGATATTACATTAGAACTAGAGGAAGCGCGGCTTTCATTCTGGATAGTGGGATGGAGGGTTATAACCTCTGTCAGCGGTGCTTTATTCGTTGTCTCGTTGAGGAGACTTTTCCTCACTTCCTGTCCCATAGCCAAAACAGGAAGTGAGGGATATCCCACCGGTGTCCCCATTAAAAGGGTTCACCTCAGTTCTGCGACACCTCCAATATTAGGATGCACTTCCAATGATAATGGTAAACAGGAGAATCTCCCTAACGGGGGCACAGACAGCAATAAAAACTGACAAGGGTTCTAACCCCTCTCCACTCCATCCAATACTTTATGTGACACAACAGGCAGGATTGTCAGTGAAGGGAAGTGATAGGAGATGAGAATTGTTCCACAAGTACAAATATTTAATCATGCTGTCGGGGAATTATGTTTTTTTTTTTTGGGGGGGGGGGCACAATTTGAGGGGGGGATAAGCAAACCTCCCACCCTCTTCCCAAAGAGAAGATTGGGGGGGGACGGGACTGGAACCCTGAGATTAGGATATCCCCAGAGGAGAACATTGGGACACCCTCCGAGGAGAAGATGAGCTGACCAATGAGGAGAGGACAAGTGCACTTCCTGAGGAGGGGATGGGGAGACCCTTAAGGAGAGGACAAGGACACCCCCTGAGGAGAAGATTGGGGGATCCATGAGGGGAGGCGGCAAGGAGTCCCTTAAGGAGAGGACAAGGACACCTCCTGGGGAGAAGATGGGATACGCTTTGAGGAGAGGACAAGGACACTCCCTGAGGAGAAGATGGGGAGACCCCTGAGGAGAGGACAAGTCACCCCTGAGGAGAAGATGTGGAGACCAATGAGGGGTGGACAAGGACACCTGCTGAGGAGAAGATGAGAAAACCCTTAACGAGAGGACAAGGACACCCCCTCTGGAGAAGATGGGCAAACCTGTGAGTAGAGGACAAGGACACCCCCTGCGGAGAAGATGGGCAAACCTGTGAGGAGAGGACAAGGACACCCCCTGCGGAGAAGATGGGCAAACCTGTGAGGAGAGGACAAGGACACCCCCTGCGGAGAAGATGGGCAAACCTGTGAGGAGAGGACAAGGACACCCCCTGCGGAGAAGATGGGCAAACCTGTGAGGAGAGGACAAGGACACCCCCTGCGGAGAAGATGGGCAAACCTGTGAGGAGAGGACAAGGACACCCCCTGCGGAGAAGATGGGCAAACATGTGAGGAGAGGACAAGGACACTCACTGAGGAGATGATGTGGACACCAGTGATGGGGGGGACTGAGTGGGGGAGGGCAAGGACACCTGCTGAGGAGAAGATTGGAAAACCCCTAAGGAGAGGACAAGGACACCCCCTGAGGAGGAGATGTGCGAAGATCATTGAGGGGAGGACGAGGACACCCCCTGAGGAGGAGATGTGGGAAGATCATTGAGGGGAGGACGAGGACACCCCCTGAGGAGAAGATGGGAAATACCAGTGAGTGGAGGGCAAAGACCCCCACTGAGGAGAAGATGGGGGATCTTAGATTGGGGAGGGGCTCCAGAGTAATTATAGAGATCTTTCAGGAAATTCTGAGGGGACATCAGAGAAGAGGACAGGGACACCTCTGAGGGGATCATGGTAAAATCTCTTGGAAATACATGGAGACCACTGAGAACATGTGGAGACCACCATGAGAAATCCCCTGAAGGAACTACAAGGTAGGACAAGGAACCTTGAGAGGGAAAAAATATATATGCACAGTATCTCACATTTTTGTAAATATTTTATTATATTTTTTCTTGTGACAACACTGAAGAAATGACACTTTGCTACAATGTAAAGTAGTGAGTGTACAGCTTGTATAACAGTGTAAATTTGCTGTCCCCTCAAAATAACTCAACACACAGCCTTCTGTTTGAGGACGCCCCACAGATGATGAATAGGGTTTAGGTCTGGAGACATGCTTGGCTAGTCCATCACCTTTACCCTCAGCTTCTTTAGCAAGGCAGTGTGTTTGGGGTCGTTATGTTGCAATGCTGCCCTGCGGCCCAGTCTCTGAAGGGAGGGGATCATGCTCTGCTTCCGTATGTCACAGTACATGTTGGCATTCATGGTTCCCTCAATGATCTGTAGCTCCCCAGTGCCGGCAGCACTCATGCAGCCCCAGACCATGACACTCCCACCACCATGCTTGACTGTAGGCAAGACACACTTGTCTTTGTGCTTCTTACCTGGTTGCTGCCACACACGCTTGACACCATCTGAACCAAATAAGTTTATCTTGGTCTCATCAGACCACAGGACATGGTTCCAGTAATCCACGTCCTTACTCTGCTTGTCTTCAGCAAACTGTTTGCGGTCTTTCTTGTACATCATCCTTAGAAGAGTCTTCCTTCTGGGATGACAGCCATGCAGACCACTTTGATGCAGTGTGAGGTCTGAGCACTGACAGGCTGACCCCCCACTCCTTCAACCTCTGCAGCAATGCTGGCAGCACTCATACGTCTATTTCCCAAAGACAACCTCTGGAGATGACGCTGAGCACGTGACCTCAACTTCTTTGGTTGATCATGGCAAGGCCTGTTCTGAGTGGAACCTGCCTCTTAAACCTCTGTATGGCCTTGGCCACCGTGCTGCAGCCCAGTTTCAGGGTCTTGGCAATCTTCTTATAGCTTAGGCCAGTGATGGCGAAACTTGGCACCCCAGATGTTTTGGAACTACATTTCCCATGATGCTCATGCACTCTGCAGTGTAGTGGAGCATCATGGGAAATGTAGTTCCAAAACATTTGGGGTACCAAGGTTCGCCATGTTTATGTAGAGCAACAATTCTTTTTCCCCATTCATCTTTCAGGACAGCACCATAGAGAGACACCGGCTCCTCCCCTCTTAGGAAACACCGCCTTCCAATTCAATATTTAAATCTCATCTTCCCAACGGCCCCTCAGTTCAGGTGTTTCCTCCGGTGGGGAGACACTGCTTGGGAACCAAGGCGGATCAGTCAGGGAGACTGAAGCCAAACAATCTGTCGGTGAAAGAGGGGGAGTCGGGTCTCTCTAGCTCTTTCCCTCTATTATTTTTTATTCAGTCAGGTAAAGGCTGGGGAAGCCATACTTACCTGTTTTTAAACTGAATTAGCGCGCCTCAGCCTCTCTTGGAGAAAGAGACAGCTAAGGGGGTCTGTATTTCTTCTGCCTAGGGGGGCGCTGTGGGAAGTGCCTGAGTCTCTCCTGCTTGCTCAAGCAGCCAGCGTCTGAAGCTCTATGGCCGGGTCGGATGACGGGTGACGTCAGTTCCGGCGAGGGCGGGCACTTCCGACGATTCCGCGTCTTCCGGTTCCAGACGCGGAGAAAGAAAACGGACCGAGTGTTCGGCTGGTGCGACCCTCTTGCCTTGCTGTAGAGTCAGCTATCGGGGGAAACGATCGACCACCATCCTCAGCGGACATGTCGGAGACAGAGGTCTCTAGAACTGCTCCAGGAGACAGTAGCACCAGCCATGCTAAGGTAAGTGGAACCCTGGGGTGGTGTTCCCTTACCTAAATCCCGATAGCTTCACGGGTGTTCTCCCCTCACTGGTGGTCGGGGGGAAGGGGAGTGTGTCTGGGACCCTGGTGGTGGTTGGTCCTGGGGGGGGGCACTCCTGGTGGACCTCTGTAGAAGCACTGGTGGGATTGGGCATTTATGGCGACTCTCTCTCTCTCTTTCTTTTTCAGAAAGCCACAGAGAAAAGCAAGTCGCCCCATGGTTCAAAGAAAAAATGCCCCTCTTGTAGAGCTAGTATGGGGGAATCCTGGTCCAAGGCACTTTGCAAGGAGTGCATTGATGGATTGGTCAGGGAACAGGCAGCAGAACAGGGTACAGATCTTGCTGCAGCCGTCAAGGAGCTTTCTAGCACCTTTCAGTCCTTTAAAGCACTCTTTTCCAGCTTCCAGTTGCCGCAAGCCCAAAGCAGTCCTTTACCAGTGCAGCAGAGTGTTACACCTAGCCCAGTGGATACTCCCTCTGTTAGTGGAGAGAGACCAGGGGGCTCCAGAGTGGATATTGAGGAGGAGCCAGATAGCACCGCTTCAGATTCTCAAAGGGAATCGGATGTGGAGGAGGTGGATGGGGAATCCACAAAAACCTCTCGCTATAAGCTTTCCCTGGATGAAGTGGAGGAGCTCTTGGGAGCTATTCACACCACTTTGGGTATTCAGGAAGAAAAGAAGGTGTTATCGCTCCATGACCAAATGTACAAAGGTCTTGGGGAACAAAAAAGGAAGGATTTCCCAGTCCATGATGTATTGGTTGAGGCCATAAAGAATGAATGGAAAGATCCTGAGAGAAAACCTTTCTTTTCAAGGGCTTTAAAGCGAAGGTTTCCTTTTTCAGAAGGGGAGTCTCTAGTCTGGAATAAGACCCCTAGGCTGGATGCTGCTTTTTCTCAGGTTTCCAGGCAAACAGATCTGGCCTTCGAGGACATGGGGGTTCTTGTAGACCCCATGGACAGAAGGATGGACTCTCTCTTAAAAAAGTCCTGGGATTCATCACAGGGAAACCTTAAGCCTGCCATGGCGGTCACAGTAGTGGCCCGCAATATGGAATATTGGCTTACGCAGATAAAAGCGCATATTGAGGCAGGAACGCCAAAAGAGACTATTTTGGCTTCCTTCCCCATGCTACTTAAGGGTGTAGCGTATATTGCGGACGCTTCCGCCGAATCAGTGCGCATGTCCGCAAGGTCTTCAGCCCTCACTAATTCGGCTCGAAGGGCTCTATGGCTTAAGACGTGGCAAGGAGACAGCACGTCTAAAGTTAAACTCTGTGGAATTCCCCTCACAGGAGATCTCTTGTTTGGCCCAGGTTTAGAGACCGTTTTAGACCGGACGGCCGATAAGAAAAAGGCCTTTCCCATTAAAAAGAAATTTGGGGAGCAGGCTAAAAGAAAGTTTCGCCCTCAAAGAAAATTTGAAGCCCCAAAAGGAGAGCGGCAGAAAAAAGCTTGGGGGCAGAAGGGCAAGGGGCGGGGAGGGGCGATTTTTCGCCCTCCTGAACAGCCCAAGAAGACCCAATGACGGGGTAACCACGGTGGGAGGAAGATTGGGGGCCTTCCTCCCACAATGGGAGATGATCACCTCCAACCAGTTTGTGTTAGGGATCATAAGAAGAGGTTACCAGCTAGAGTTCTCAGAACCCCCTCAGCACAGACTTCTGGTCACCGAGCTGCCAAAGTGTGCAGAGAAAGCGTCAGCTCTTCTATCCTCCCTACAGGAGTTAGAGGAACAAGAGGTGATAGTGACGTAATGGAATCCGTTGGTCATTATGGCGATATAAAAAGCAATGAGAAAAAGTATAATCCACTATGATGTGAATACGAGAAGGCGACAGTTAATGAACATCAAACTGATTTAGCCCTCCAAACACTGTTTACTGATGTGGAAAAAGAGAAAAAAAAAAAAAAAGAAAAGAAAAAAGGTGATAGTGAGGGTGCCTGTAGAGGAGACAGGCAGAGGCTTTTACTCCCACATTTTTGTGGTCCGCAAGCCGTCGGGAAAATTCAGACTTATCATGAATCTGAAGCCTCTGAATGTCTCAATCACCTACAGGAAATTCCGGATGGATTCTATCTATTCGGTAAAAGCGCTTCTTCCCCCAAATTGCTTCATGGCGTCAATAGACTTAAAGGACGCTTATCTGCACATTCCAGTCGCAGAAAGTTACCAGAGGTTTCTCAGACTGGCGGTGAAAACTGGGGAAGGAACGTTTCATCTACAGTTCAAAGCACTCCCCTTTGGACTATCCTCTTCCCCCCGCATCTTCACCAAAGTGATGGTGGAGGTCCTGGCTTTCTTGCGGCTCAGAGGCATCTCTGTAGTCGCGTACCTGGACGACCTGCTCCTGTTTGCTCCTTCCCCGGAGCAGTTGTACCAGGATCTTCAGGTAGCAAGAGACAGCTTAGAAAACCTGGGATGGCTCTTGAACCTGGAAAAATCCAGTTTGGTTCCGGCCCAAAAGGTCACCTTCCTGGGCTATGTACTGGATTCGACAAAACAAAAAGTGTTCCTTCCAGCAGAAAAAATCCAGAAGGTGGACAGAGCAATATTACTGCTCCAGGGCAGCAGTCAGATCTCAGTAAGGAAAGCAATGTCAGCGCTGGGCTTACTGACTTCCACGCTTCCGGCAGTTCAGTGGGCAGGGCTGCACTTTCGCCCCCTACAGCTGTTTATTCTAAATGTCTGGGACCACAGTCCAGCATCTCTGGACTCCCTTATATCTGTGCCAAGTCAGGTCAAAAGGTCCCTCTGGTGGTGGAGGAAAGGGTCCAATCTCTCACAGGGTCTGGAGTGGGTTCTTCCAGTGTCCAGAACGGTTACGACCGATGCAAGCGGCACAGGGTGGGGAGCACACCTAGATTCCAAGATGATACAAGGCACCTGGAAAAAAGAAGACGCAAAGAAGTCCTCGAACTGGAGGGAACTGAGAGCAATAGAGTTGGCTCTCAGAGCTTTTCAGAAAGAACTCCTGGGACAGCATGTGAGGGTCCGTTCGGACAACTCATCAGCAGTGGCCTACATCAACAGGCAAGGGGGAACCAGGAGCAAATCCTTGTGGGGTCTGGCAGAATCCATCCTCAGGTGGGCCGAAGGGAGCATTCTCTCTCTTTCTGCAATACATCTGAAGGGGGAGCAGAACCAAGTGGCAGACTTTCTGAGCAGAAAAATGCTGAAGGAAGGCGACTGGGTCTTGAATCAGGACATCTTCGAGATGATTACTCGGAAGTGGGGGGTTCCCTCTGTGGATCTCTTCGCCTCAAAGGCAAATACAAAAGCTCGTCTGTTCTTTTCCCTAAGCAGATGGGACGGAGCAGCCGGGGTGGATGCACTAGCTCAGAGCTGGCGTTTCTCAAGGTGTTATGCCTTCCCCCCTCCCGTAATGATTCCAGCAGTTCTGATAAAATTTCGGTCAGAAGACACAACCCTCATTCTGATAGCACCACACTGGCCAAGGAGGCCGTGGTTCTCTCTCTTGAAGAGTCTGACAGTGGAACCTCCCTGGATTCTACCTATCCAGGAGGATCTTCTCTCTCAAGGCCCAATCTGTTGCCCTCAGGTGGAGCGATGGAACCTCGCAGCGTGGCTACTGAGGAAGAATTGCTGAAGGGCAAAGGTTTCTCGGATCGGCTAGTAACAACTCTCCTAAATTGCAGGAAAAAAGAGACGCAAGCCATTTACCTAAAGGTGTGGAAACGCTTTAACAGTTGGTGCACAGAAAGCTCCTTCGATGTACGAAGTTCTGTAGCAGTATTAGAGTTTCTGCAGGCAGGAGCGGACAAAGGATTAGCCCTTAGCACCTTGAAAGGACAGGTATCGGCACTAAGCGTTTTCCTGGAAAAGCCACTAGCTATAGATCCTTGGGTAGCTAGGTTTTTTAGAGCTTTAGGCAGACAGAGGCCTGTTAAAAGTTCCCCATTCCCAGTGTGGGATCTTTCCTTAGTTTTACAGTCTCTTACAGGGGATCCTTTTGAACCATTGGAATCCTGTACCTTGAAGTTGATCACCCTCAAAACAGTGTTTTTGGTGGCGATCACCACAGCAAGGAGAGTAAGTGAACTTGAAGCCCTTTGTATTAGGGCGCCTTTTTTTCAGGTTTTTCCGGACCGTTTGATTTTTAAAACGGATCCGGCCTTTTTGCCAAAAGTGGCCTCGAGTTTTCATAGGGGCCAAGAAATTATATTACCTACCTTCTGTTCGAATCCTGTGAGGGAACAGGAGCATATTTTTCACAAACTGGACGTTAGAAGGTGCGTCCTTCAGTACTTAGATAGTACGAAACAGTTTAGGAAATCCGATTCTTTTTTTGTATTATTTTCAGGGGCTAGGAAAGGGTTCAAAGCCTCTAAACGATCAATAGCCAGATGGTTAAGGTTGGCCATTAGCCAGGCCTATGTAGTCGGGGGTTTGGAGCCCCCGGAGGGTATTAAAGCACATTCCACCAGGGCAGTGGCAACTTCTCAAGCAGAGTGGGCTGGTGCTTCTCCGGAGCAGATCTGTAGAGCAGCAACGTGGTCCAGTTTTTCCACGTTTGTGAAGCATTACAGATTGGACCTGCTGTCAGCCAAAGACCAAGCCTTTGGGTGTAAGGTGCTGCAGGCAGTAGTCCCTCCCTAAGGTAAGGTGCTCGCTTATCCTCTCTATGGTGCTGTCCTGAAAGATGAATGGGGAAAAACGGAGTTACTTACCGGTAACATCCTTTTCCAGGAATCTTTCAGGACAGCACTAGTACCCACCCAGGTTATTGATCATCTATGAGAACTCATCGCATGAGAACGTCAGGTAAGATAAAGATTTGTATGACGTATTCTTGTGTCTCCCCAGCTGGCCGGAGGAACTCGTGAAGAACTGAGGGGCCGTTGGGAAGATGAGATTTAAATATTGAATTGGAAGGCGGTGTTTCCTAAGAGGGGAGGAGCCGGTGTCTGTCTATGGTGCTGTCCTGAAAGATTCCTGGAAAAGGATGTTACTGGTAAGTAACTCCGTTTTTTTTCAGATCCTCAGAGTTCTTTGCCATGAGGTGCCATGTTGACCTTCCAGTGACCAGTATGAAAGAGTGAGAGTGATTAAAACCAAATTTAACACACCTGCTCCCCATTCACACCTGAGACCTTGTAACGCTAAACAGTTACATGAGGGAAAATGGCTAATTGGGCCCAATTTGGACATTTTCACTTAGGGGTGTACTCATTTTTCTTGCAAGCAGTTTAGACATTAATGGCTGTGTGTTGAGTTATTTTGAGGGGACAGCAAATTTACACTGTTATACAAGCTGTACACTCACTACTTTACATTGTAGCAAAGTGTCATTTCTTCAGTGTTGTCACATGAAAAGATAGAATAAAATATTTACAAAAATGTGAGGGGTGTACTCACTTTTGTGAGATACTGTGTGTAGCGAGAGACCCCTTATAAGGGAGAACAAGACGACCCCATAGCCGTAAAGGACTGGAGACCCACTGCACACAGGATATACATTGTCCCCTGAGGTGGCAGGGACTGGAGGCCCTCTAAGGAGTTACAAAGATCCCAGAGTAACTGGATGAAACTCTACTGAAGACCTATACAAACCCCTGAGGAAGGGTCAAGGAGACCCTACCTGAGGCCATATAAAGAGACTCCTGAGAACAGTGAGACAAGGAGGGTTCTTCCTGAAGACATATACAGTGGGGATCGAAAGTTTGGGCACCCCAGGTAAAAATGTGTATTAATGTGCATAACAAAGCCAAGGAAAGATGGAAAAATCTCCAAATGGCATCAAATTACAGATTAGACATTCTTATAATATGTCAAAAAAAAGTTAGATTTTATTTCCATCATTTACACTTTCAAAATTACAGAAAACAAAAAAATGGCCTCTGCAAAAGTTTGGGCACCCTGCAGAATTTATAGCATGCACTGCCCCCTTTGCAAAGCTGAGACCTGCCAGTGTCATGGATTGTTCTCAATCATCGTCTGGGAAGACCAGGTGATGTCAATCTCAAAGGTTTTAAATGGCCAGACTCCTCTGACCTTGCCTCAACAATCGGCACCATGGGTTCTTCTAAGCAGTTGTCTAGAAAACTGAAACTGAAAATAGTTGACGCTCACAAAGCTGGAGAAGGCTATAAGAAGATAGCAAAGCGTTTTCAGATGTCAATATCCTCTGTTCGGAATGTAATTAAGAAATGGCAGTCATCAGGAACAGTGGAAGTTAAAGCAAGATCTGGAAGACCAAGAAAAATATCAGACAGAACAGCTCGCAGGATTGTGAGAAAAGCAATTCAAAACCCACGTTTGACTGCACGATCCCTCCAGAAAGATCTGGCAGACACTGGAGTTGTGGTACACTATTCCACTATAAAGAGATACTTGTACAAATATGGTCTTCATGGAAGAGTCATCAGAAGAAAACCTCTTCTACGTCCTCACCACAAAAATCAGCGTTTGAACTTTGCAAATGAACATATAGACAAGCCTGAGGCATTTTGGAAACAAGTTCTGTGGAGCGATGAGGTTAAAATAGAACTTTTTGGCCGGAATGAGCAAAGGTACGTTTTGGAGAAGAAAGGGCACAGAATTAAATGAAAAGAACCCCTGTCCAACTGTTAAGCATGGGGGTGGATCAATCATGCTTTGGGGTTGTATTGCAGCCAGTGGCACAGGGAACATTTCACGAGTAGAAGGAAAAATGGATTCAATAAAATTTCAGCAAATTTTGGATGGTAACTTGATGCCATCTGTGAAAAAGCTGAAGTTAAAGAGAGGATGGCTTCTACAAATGGATGATGATCCTAAACACACCTCAAAATCCACGGGGGATTACATCAAGAGGCGTAAACTGAAGGTTTTTCCATGGCCTTCACAATCTCCTGACCTCAACATTATTGAAAATCTATGGATAGACCTTAAAAGAGCAGTGCGTGACAGACAGCCCAGAAATCTCAAAGAACTTGAAGACTTTTGTAAGGAAGAATGGGCAAAGATCCCTCAAACAAGAATTGAAAGACTCTTGGCTGGCTACAAAAACCGTTTACAAGCTGTGATACTTGCCAAAAGGGGCAGTACAAGATATTAACTCTGCAGGGTGCCCAAACTTTTGCAGACGCCATTTTTTTGTTTTCTGTAATTTTGAAAGTGTAAATGATGGAAATAAAATCTGACTTTTTTTGATGTATTATAAGAATGTCTAATCTGTAATTTGATGCCATTTGGAGATTTTTCCATCTTTCCTTGGCTTCGTTATGCACATTAATACACATTTTTACCTGGGGTGCCCAAACTTTCGATCCCCACTGTAAATAGACCTGATAAGAGCAAGACATAGGAGACCCCCTTAATGCATATATAGGGACCCCTGAGAAAGTCAAGGAGACCTACCTAAAGCAGTATAAGCAGAACCCTGAGAAAGGTAGGACAAGTAGACCCCCCCCCCCAAGTAAGTGGGGACTGGATCTGCTCTTATGAGGTCTATAGGGACTCCTGAGTAACTGGGAATGAAGATCCCCCGAGGAAGGAGGGACAAGGAATCCCTTTCAGGGAACTTGCTGGCTCTTGTAGTTCCCTCCATATACATGTACTTCAAACGAAATGCATTTGCCTGTAAAGAAAGAATACCACCCCTGGCAAAAATTATGGAATCACCAGTCCCTGAGGATGTTCCTTCAGTTGTTTATTGTTGTAGAAAAAAAGCAGATCACAGACATGGCCAAAAACTAAAGGCATTTTACATGGCAACTTTCTGGCTTTAAGAAACACTAAAAGAAATCAAGAAAAATAATTGTGGTGGCCAGTAACAGTTAGATTTATAGAACAAGCACAGGGAATAAATGATGGAATCACTCAATTCTGAGGAAAAATATGGAATCACCCTGTAAATTTTCATTACAAACACTAACACCTGCATCAGATGAAATCTGCTTGTTAGTATGTAGGTAAAGAGGGTAAATCATCACGCAGTGTTGCACAAGATGTTGGTTGTTTACAGTCAGCTGTGTCTAAAACATGGACCAAATACAAACAACATGGGAAGGTGGTTTAAAGGCAAGCATACTGGTAGACCAAGGAAGACCTCAAAGCGTCAAGACAGAAAACTTAAAGCAATATGCCTTGAAAAGAGAAAATGTACAACAAAACAAATGGGAGGAAACTGGAGTCAACATCTGTGACCGAACTGTAAGAAACCGCCTAAAGAAAATGGGATTTACATACAGAAAAGCTAAAAGAAAGCCATCTCTAACACCTAAACACAAAAAAACAAGGTTACAATAGGCTAAGGAAAGACAATCGTGGACTGTGGATGATTGGATGAAAGTCATATTCAGTGATGAATCTCCGATCTGCATTGGGCAAGGTGATGATGCTGGAACTTTTGTTTGGTGCCGTTCCAATGAGATTTATGCAGACGACTGTCTGAAGAAAACATGCAAATTTCCACAGTCAATTATGATATGGGGCTGCATGTCAGGTAAAGGCACTGGGGAGATGGCTGTCATTAAATCTTCAATAAATGCACAGGTTTACATTGAAATTTTGGACACTTTTCTTATCCCATCTATTGAAAAGGATGTTTGGGGATGATGAAATAATTTATCAAGATGATAATGCATCTTGCCATAGAGCAAAAACTGTGGAAAAAATCCTTGAAGAAAGACACATAAGGTCAACGTCATGGCCTGCAAACAGTCCGGATCTCAATCCAATTGAAAATCCGTGGTGGAAGTTAAAGAAAATGGTCCATGACAAGGCTCCAACCTGCAAAGATGATTTGGTAACAGCAATCAGAGAAGGCTGGAGCCAGATTGGTGAAGAGTTCTGTTTATCACTCATTAAGTCAATGCCTCAGAGACTGCAAGCAGTTATAAAAGCCAGAGGTGGTGCAACAAAGTACTAGTGATGTGTTGTAGTGCTATTTTGTTTTGTTTTTCATGATTCCATCATTTTTTTCCTCAGAATTGGGTGATTCCATAATTTATTCCCTGTGCTTGTTCTATAAATCTAACTGTTACTGGCCACCACAATTATTTTTCTTGATTTCTTTTAGTGTTTCTTAAAGCCAGAAAGTTGCCATTTGAAATGCCTTTAGTTTTTGGCCATGTCATAGTTACATAGTTACATAGTAGGTGAGGTTGAAAAAAGACACAAGTCCATCAAGTCCAACCTATGTGTGTGATAATGTGTCAGTATTACATTACATATCCCTGTATATTGCGGTCATTCAGGTGATTATCTAATAGTTTCTTGAAGCTATCAATGCTCCCCGCTGAGACCACCGCCTGTGGAAGGGAATTCCACATCCTTACCGTTCTTACAGTAAAGAACCCTCTACGTAGTTTAAGGTTAAACCTCTTTTCTTCTAATTGTAATGAGTGGCCACGAGTCTTATTAAACTCTCTTCTGCGAAAAAGTTTTATCCCTATTGTGGGGTCACCAGTACAGTATTTGTAAATTGAAATCATATCCCCTCTCAAGCGTCTCTTCTCCAGAGAGAATAAGTTCAGTGCTCGCAACCTTTCCTCATAACTAAGATCCTCCAGACCCTTTATTAGCTTTGTTGCCCTTCTTTGTACTCGCTCCATTTCCAGTACGTCCCTCCTGAGGACTGGTGCCCAGAACTGGACAGCATACTCCAGGTGCGGCCGGACCAGAGTCTTGTAGAGCGGGAGAATTATCGTTTTATCTCTGCAGTTGATCCCCCTTTTAATGCATGCCAATATTCTGTTTGCTTTATTAGCAGCAGCTTGGCATTGCATGCCATTGCTGAGCCTATCATCCACTAGGACCCCCAGGTCCTTTTCCATCCTAGATTCCCCCAGAGGTTCTCCCCCCAGTGTATAGATTGCATTCATATTTTTGCCACCCAAATGCATTATTTTACATTTTTCTACATTGAACCTCATTTGCCATGTAGTCGCCCACCCCATTAATTTGTTCAGGTCTTTTTGCAAGATTTCCACATCCTGCAGAGAAGTTATTGCCCTGCTTAGCTTAGTATCGTCTGCAAATACAGAGATTGAACTGTTTATCCCATCCTCCAGGTCGTTTATGAACAAATTAAATAGGATTGGTCCCAGCACAGAACCCTGGGGAACCCCACTACCCACCCCTGACCATTCTGAGTACTCCCCATTTATCACCACCCTCTGAACACGCCCTTGTAGCCAGTTTTCAATCCATGTACTCACCCTATGGTCCATGCCAACGCACCTTATTTTGTATAGTAAACGTTTATGGGGAACTGTGTCAAATGCTTTTGCAAAATCCAGATACACCACGTCTACGGGCCTTCCTTTATCTAGATGGCAACTCACCTCCTCATAGAAGGTTAATAGATTGGTTTGGCAAGAACGATTCTTCATGAATCCATGCTGATTACTGCTAATGAAATCATTCTTATTACTAAAATCTTGTATATAGTCCCTTATCATCCCCTCCAAGAGTTTACATACTATTGATGTTAGGCTAACTGGTCTGTAATTCCCAGGGATGTTTTTTGGGCCCTTTTTAAATATTGGTGCTACATTGGCTTTTCTCCAATCAGCTGGTACCATTCCAGTCAATAGACTGTCTGTAAATATTAGGAACAACGGTCTGGCAATCACCTGACTGAGTTCCCTAAGTACCCTCGGATGCAAGCCATCTGGTCCTGGTGATTTATTAATGTTAAGTTTCTCAAGTCTAATTTTAATTCCGTCCTCTGTTAACCATGGAGGTGCTTCCTGTGATGTGTCATGAGGATAAACACTGCAGTTTTGGTTACTGAAGCCCCCCGATTCACTTGTGGAGACTGAGGAGAAGAATAAATTCAATACCTTTGCCATCTCCCCATCCTTTGTAACCAGATGTCCTTCCTCATTCTTTATGGGGCCAATATGGTCTGTCCTCCCTTTTTTACTGTTTACATACTTAAAGAATTTCTTGGGATTTCTTTTGCTCTCCTCCGCTATGTGTCTTTCATGTTCTATCTTAGCCATCCTAATTGCACCCTTACATTTCTTATTGCATTCTTTATAAATACTGAATGCTGAGGATGATCCCTCAACCTAGTATTTTTTGAAGGCCTTCTCCTTTGCTTTTATATGCATTTTTACATCGGAGTTAAGCCATCCAGGATGTTTGTTCGCTCTTTTAAATTTATTACCCAATGGGATACATTGGCTAATGCCCTTATTTAATATGCTCTTAAAGCAAACCCATCTCTCCTCCGTATTCTTTGTTCCTAATATTTTATCCCAATTTATGCCTTTTAGCAAGGTTTGTAGTTTAGGGAAGTTGGCTCTTTTGAAATTCAGTGTCTTTGTGTTCCCTTCATGTTTCCTATTTGTGTGATTTATACTGAAACTAATTGACCTGTGATCGCTGTTACCTAAATTGCCCCGTATTACCACATCTGTTATCAGGTCTGTATTATTGGTAATCAGTAGATCTAGTATTGTTTTATTTCTAGTTGGTGCGTCTACCATCTGACCCATAAAATTGTCCTGCAAAACACTAAGGAACTGGCGAGCCTTAAATGAATGCGCGGTTCCCATCCGCCCAGTCTATGTCTGGATAATTAAAATCCCCCATTATGATAACACTTCCCATCCTTGCTGCTAATCCAATTTGTGATAGGAGATCCGTCTCCACTTCCTCCCTCAGGTTTGGGGGCCTATAGCATACTCCCAGTATTATTTTCCCCTTAGCTTCATCCCTTTGGAGCTCTACCCATAAAGATTCCACCTCCTCCCTAGCCCCCTCAGTGATGTCATCTCTCACACTCACTTGTACATTATTCTTGATATATAGGCATACCCCTCCCCCTTTTTTACCTTCTCTATCCTTGCGGTATAGGATATACCCTTGAATGTTTGCCAGCCAATCATGAGAGCTGTTGAACCAGGTCTCTGAAATTCCCACAAAATCCAAATCCTCCTTGTACAACCGTATCTCTAGTTCACCCATCTTGTCCGCCATGCTCCTGGCATTGGTGAACATGCCACATAGTTTAGACTGGTCACATATTGTCCTCGTATTGGGTGTTTCAAGATTGCAACTAGGACTTGCTACTATACTCACCCTGTGTTTTTGTGCTTTGGTTAACCTACCACTAATGCCCCCAATACTACCCTCTGGAATATCTTCCGCGCTGGCTATCACTGTCTCTGGACCCTCCCCCCCCATCGCCTAGTTTAAAAACCCCTCTAACTTTTTGGCCATCTTCATTCCCAGCAGATCTGCACCCTCCTCATTTAGGTGCAGTCCGTCCCTTCTATAGTACCGGTTACCGACTGAGAAGTCGGCCCAGTCCTCCAGGAACCCAAACCCCTCCTTACTACACCAGCTCTTCAGCCACTTGTTTACTTCCCTAATCTCCCTCTGCCTTTCTGGTGTGGCTCGATGTACCGGTAGTATTCCTGAGAACACTACCTTGGAGGTCCTTTTCCTCAATTTAGCTCCTAAGTCCCTAAAATCGTTCTTTAGGACACTCCATCTGCCTCTGACTTTGTCATTGGTGCCAACATGCACCATGACAGCCGGGTCTTCCCCAGCCCCTCCCAGTAATCTGTCCACAAGATCCGTGATGTGCCGAACCCGAGCGCCCGGTAGACAACATACTGTTCGGCGCTTCAGGTCTTGGTTACAGATTGCCCTCTCTGTCCTTCTAAGAATTGAGTCCCCTACCACCAGAATCTGTCTTTCCTTTCCCTTTGCTGCCCCCCCCACTCTCACTGGAGGAGTTCTTCCCCTGGCAGCTAGGAGAGTCCCTCATCTCCAGCAGTGCTGGTCCCTGACTGGTTTCACCAATGTCACTCAATGGAGCGTACTAATTGGGATGCTCCAGTCCTGGAACGGCCTCACTGGCACTTCCCCCTCTACCCCTCCTGACTGTCACCCATCTACTCTTTGCTAGTGCCTGCACCTCTTTGTCTCCACCCGCCTCTGTGCTGGCCCCTGCCGGCACCTGCCATGTACGTTCCTGGCTCACCTTTAGTATGGAGGGACTTCTCAGTGCTGACAGTTGCTTCCCTAGATTCAGAACCTGGGCTTCCAGGGAAACAATGTGCTTACATTTTGCACAGCAGTATTCGCCCTCGATCGGATGATCAAGGAACGCATACATGCGGCAAGATGTACAAAGAGCCGCCTCTCCACACCCGCCGGGCAACATACCTATTAAATTTAGTGAGGATTGGGGAATTTTACCCTGTCCAAATTACCTAACAGCTAGCTTCCTGGCACTAATACTCAAGACAATACACAGGTACACAACAAGACAATACACAGGTACACAATACACAGTACTAACGATCCACACACACTACTCAGACAACACTCAGATACTCACACTACACAGGTACTATGACCCCTGTTATAACCTCCTGTTTTAAACTCTTGTGTTTAACTCCCACTTAATTCAGTTCCACTTACACCAAGCTCCACTGCTTCAAACTGAGCACGCTCACACTGAGCCCTGCAACCAGTTAAATAGTCACCTGTGAGCAATTAACCACACCCCTTAATTGATAGACTGATGAAACCAAAAAAAAAAAAAAAAAAAGAGATATTTAAAAAGTGACAGCAAAAGTCAATGGAAAAGCCCCCAAAAAGCACCCCAGCAAACAGCAACAGACAGCAGACAGCAACAGACAGCAGACAGCAACAGACAGCAGACAGCAACAGACAGCAGACAGCAACAGACAGCAGACAGCAACAGACAGCAGACAGCAACAGACAGCAGACAGCAACAGACAGCAGACAGCAACAGACAGCAGACAGCAGACAGCAACCAAACACCAAGACTTGTATACTCTAACTCTTGTGTTTAACTCCCACTTAATTCAGTTCCACTTACACCAAGCTCCACTGCTTCAAACTGAACTGTGATCTGCTTTTTTTCTACAACAATAAACAACTGAAGGAACATCCTCAGGAACTGGTGATTCCATAATTTGTGCCAGGGGTTGTAGATTGGTGATGCATCATCTTAATTTATTGATGGTTAAACCAGTGACACGCAGTCACCCCCTTCACTTTTTTCCAGGAGAGGGCAGTGACACAAACCCTCCTGATTTGCACATAGGCCAGTGACACTAACAGATCCATATACAGTGGGGGGGGGGGGGGGATAATTATTTGATCCCCTGCTGATTTTGTACGTTTGCCCACTTACATAGAAATGATCAGTCTATAATTTTTATTATACCCTGTTTCCCCTAAAATAAGACCTAGTGTGATTGTCAGTGATGGCTGCAATATAAGCCCTACCCTCCAAATAAGCCCTACCCTGTTTCCCAGAAAATAAGCCCTACCCTGAAAATAAGGCCTACAAGCACTTTAACTAGGGCTTATATGGGGGTAGGGCTTATATTGAAGCCATCACCGACAATCACGCTAGGTCTTATTTTAGGGGAAACAGGGTAGGTGTATTTTAAATGATAGAGACAGAATATCAACCAAAAATCCAGAAAACTAACACATAATACAAATGTTATAAATGGAGTTGCAGTTCAGTGACTAAAATAAGTATTTGATCCCCAAGCAAAACATGACTTGGTACTTGGTAGAGAAAACCCTTATTGGCAAGCACAGAGGTCAGACGTTTCTTGTAGTTGGTGACCAGGTTTGCACACATCTCAGGGATTTTGGTCCTCTCTTCTTTACAGATCTTCTCTAAATCCTTAAGGTTTCTTGGCTATCGCTTTTCAACCTCGAAGTTTCAGCTCCCTCCATAAATTTTCTAGAGGATTAAGGTCTGGAGACTGGCTAGGCCACTCCATAACCTTAATGTGCTTCTTCTTGAGCCACTCCTTTGTTGCCTTGGTGATATGTTTTGGGTCATTGTTATGCTGGAAGACCCATCTTCGGTGTTCTGGCTGAGTGAAGAAGGTTCTCCTCCAAGACTCTACAATACATGGCCCCGTCCATTGGCCCCTCAATGGGGCAAAGTCAGCCTGTACCTTTAGCAGAGAAACGGCCCCAAAATGTTTCCACCTCCGTGCTTGACTGTAAGAACACCATGCAAGATTTTGCCTCATGGGGTAAGGATGATCATGAGAAAAGTGAGGGATCAGCCCAGAACTACACGGGAGGAGCTTGAGAATGATCTCAAAGCAATTGGGACCAAAGTCGCCAAACAAACCATTGGTAACACAATACGCCGCCATGGATTGAAATCCGGCAGCGCCCCCAAGGTCCCCCTCCTCAAGAAGGCACATGTACAGGTCCATCTGATGTTTGCCAATGAACATCTAAATGGTTCAGAGAAGGATTGGGATAAAGTACTGTGGTCAGCTGATGTGTGGGATGGTGTTCTTGGGGTCATAGTCAGCAATTTTCTTCCTCCAAACACGGCGAGTTGAGTTAATGCCAAAGAGCTCAATTTTGGTCTCTTCTGACCACAGCACTTTCTCCCAATCCTTCTCTGAATCATTTAGACGTTCATTGGCAAACTTCAGACAGGCCTGTTCATGTGCTTTGAGGAGGGGGACCTTCCGGGCGCTGCAGGATTTCAGTCCATGGCGGCGTATTGTCTTACCAATGGTTTGTTTGGTGACTGTGGTCCCACCTGCCCTGAGATCATTCACAAGCTCCTCCCGTGTAGTTCTGGGCTGATCCCTCACTTTTCTCATGATCATCCTCACCCCATGAGGCAAAATCTTGCATTGAGCTCCAGACCGAGGGCGACTGATTTATTTCTTCCGTTTGTGAATAAGCCATCCAACTGTTGTCTCCTTCTCACCAAGCTTCTTGCTGATGGTCCTGTAGCCCATTCCAGCCTTGTGCAGGTATAAAATCTTGCCCCTGACGTCCTCTGACAGCTCTTTGGTCTTGCCCATGATGATGAGGTTTGAATGGAAGAAAGAGATTCTGTGGACAGGTGTTTTTTATACACATAGCAGGTTGTCGTTAGGAGTACCTTCTTACATTGACAGGACTAATCTGCGTACCACATGAACACCTACAGTAGCCAGTCTGTGGGAGCCAAAATTATTTTTGGCTGGTAGGGGATCAAATTACATATTTTACTCACTGAACTTCAACTCCATTTATAACATTTGTATCGTGCTTTTTTTTTTTTTTTTTTTTTTTTTTTTTCCAGGTTTTTGGTTGATATTCTGTGTCTATCATATAAAATACACCTATGATAAAAATTTTAAACCCTTAATTTCTTTGTAAATGGGCAAACTTACAAAATCTGCAGGGTATCAAATCATTGACGGGATGTAAGCTTGTTCAGCAAATCTCTAGGTTTGGCTCATGCTTCATTCTTTTCTAGCTAAAGCAACTGCTATGGTACTCCTTAGTTTAATCATTGTATATCAATTATAGCTATTTGTTTACCATAAAAAAAAAAAATATTCTTTAGAACTCAGAGGTTTCACCTGTGTGGGTTTTTTTTTATTTTTTTATTTCCCTATACAGCCTGGGCCAGCACCACTTAACCCTGTTGACAGAGACAAGATTTATCAGTGGATCAATGAATTATCAAGCCCAGAATCTCGGGAGAATGCTCTGTTGGAGCTCAGCAAGAAGCGGGAATCTGTCTCCGATCTCGCACCCATGCTGTGGCACTCATTTGGTACTATTGCAGCACTGTTACAGGTTTGTTCCTTTTTTATGTGAACTGGACATTCACCCATTTATTATAACCAGTTTCTATGTGTATAATGCTGACCCCCCATTCTAAAGACTACACTAACAGTCCCATCTTAGCATATTACTACATTTTTGTAGTAATACAGATTTAGATTTGCTGGTGTAGTTCAGCTTGTCTTTTATCATTCTTCTGAGTTTTTTTTCTTTAACCGGTTCAATACAGGGCATTTTCACCCCCCTTCCTTCCCAGGCCAATTTTTTAGTTTTCAGCGCTGTCGCATTTTAAACGACAATTGCGCGGTCGTGCGACGTTGTACCCCAAAAAAATTGACGTCCTTTTTTTCCCCACAAATAGAGCTTTCTTTTGGTGGTATTTGATCACCTCCTGTGTTTTTTTTTATTTTTTGCGCTATAAACAAAAGAAGAGCGACAATTTTGAAAAAAAACCAATATTTTTTACTTTTTGCTATAATAAATATCCCAATTTTTTTTTTTTAAAAAAACAAATTTTTTTCCTCAGTTTCGGCCGATACATATTCTTCTACATATTTTTGTTAAAAAAAATCGTAATAAGCGTATATTGATTGGTTTGCGCAAAAGTTATAGCGTCTACAAAATACGGGATAGATTTATGGCATTTTTAAAAAAAAAATATTTATTTTTTCTACTAGTAATAGCGGCGATCGCGTTTTTTTTTTTTCGTGACTGCGACATTATGGCGGACACATCGGACACATTTGACACATTTTTGGGACCATTCACATATATACAGCGATCAATGCTATAAAATTGCATTGATTACTGTGTACATGTGACAGGCAGGGAAGGGGTTAACCACTAGGGGGAGACAAGGGGTTAATTATGTTTCCTAGGGAATGATTCTAACTGTAGGGGGAGGGGACATACAAGGGGAGGAGACCGATCAGTGTTCCGCTGTACTGGGAACACAGATCGGTCTCCTCACAACTGACAGGACGTGGATCTCTGTGTTTACACACACAGATCCACGGTCCGGCCCGGTTAACGGGCAATTGCGGGTGCCCGGCGAACATCGCGGCCGCCGGGCACACGTACCGGGTCCCGAGCAACGCGGCGTGCGCGCGCCCCCTAGACGGCCGGAAATCCCAGGCTGTCATATGGGAGATCCCATCTGTGGACGTCATATGTCTATGGCCCGGTGCTGAAGTGCTTAAAGTGATTGTACAGTCACTCGTAATAAAACCTGTAAATCCCCTCTTTTACATGAAGATGTCATGTGCAGTGTCTGTAGTTTTTAGAAATGAAAATTCCTTATTTTACGGCGCTCCTGGGCCCTCGTGTTATCTAAGCACTACAGTGGGAGGGGCTGTGTCCCCCCCTGCTGATGTCAGCCAGGAGGAGAGTGGCGTGAGGTCACGTTCGCTGTAAAGTAAGTATTTTGCGGAATCGTTTTCAAAAACTACAGATCCCGCACATTAAAGCGGACCTTCGGTCGTTTTTTCAGCTTTCCATTTATTAAATCTTCTGCCCTTGTTTTAACTTTGGATAGTAAAACATTTTTATTTTTTGACAGTAAATACCTTCTACAGCTCACTTCCTTTTTCTTGTCTGGTCATTAGCCTAGGCTTATGATATCATGCACAGCTCTCTCTCTCGTGAGAGTTTGCCAGGAAGGGAGGGGGGATGAGTCATAAGAAGGGCAATGAGAGCTGCAGAGCTGGAGGTGTGCGTCTGTGTAAATCCAGGAAGTGAACAGGCAGCAGCTTCAGCTGCCCACAGTTAAAATGGTTGCAGCCAGACTCAGTGGAGGGGGATTTCTGCAGCATATTTGGCAAGTACAGAACCACAGTATATATAAAATATACAAAGCGGTTGGAGGGAAGCTTCAAAATGCAAAGATGTTTTTATTACAAATTATGTGAGCAAACTGCAGTTCCTCTTTAAATCTTAAAGTGGTTGTAAAGCCACTTTTCTTCTTGCTATAATCCAATGTGTTCTATTATAGTATGTGCCCCAGTGCATGGTATTCATGAAAAAAAAATCCTGCTTCAAAACTAATTTCAGAGCGCTCCTCGGGACTCACGTGACCATCCGCCGCTGTCTTCCCCGTTCCAACATCTACAGCAGGCAGGGCTGAGAATACCCAGCTGATGTCAGCTGGGAGGAGAGGCTGTGGGCAGTCACGTGAGCCCCGAGCGGCGCTCTGAAATTAGATATGAAGCGGCATTTATTTTATAAATAACATACACTGGGGCAATACTTTAATATAACACATTGGATTATAGGGAGAAAATAATCATTTGTGCAGCAGGAGGGAAGGGGCGAGCACTGACACAACTGACAGGCAGGGAGGGAGGAGGGGAGGGAGGAGAGAGGACAGAGGAGAGACAGCGGATGACGGAGGCATGTAAACTGACTTCAGTGTCAGGGTTCAGCAGCCATGATATACCGTGGTCAGTTTACAGAGGGGAGGGCAAAACCAGGCCAGATCAGCCATGTATTTCAGGTGATGCAGGGGGCCAAATTACACAGCACTGTGCTGTATAACATGCTTTAGGGAAACAGGATTACATTTTTTTGGTAACAAACACTTTAACCCCTTCCCGACCAGTCGCAGCAGTTATACTGCGGCGGGTTTGGCTCCCCTGGGCGAGCCGTCGTAGCTGTACGTCGCCTTGTCTTTTTACCAATACGGGGCTCGTGCCGCTGAAGCGCGTCCGCCGAGCACCCGCGATCGCTCCACACAGAACGGAGATCTGTCAATGTAAACGGACAGATCTCCGTGCTGTCAGGGGTGAGGAGAGCGATCTGTTGTTCATACTAAGTATGAACAACAATCGCTCTCCTCACCCAGGTAGTCCCATCCCCCCACAGTTAGAATCACTCCCTAGGTAACAGTTAAACCCTTGATCGCCCCCTACTGTTAATCCCTTCCCTGCCAGTGACATTTACACAGTAATCAGTACATTTTTATAGCATTGGTCCCAAAATAGTGTCAAAAGTCTCCGATCTGTCCGCCATAATGTTGCAGTCCCGATAAAAAAAAAAAAATCTCTGATCGCCGCCGTTACTAGTAAAAAAAAAAATAATAATAATAAAAATGCCATAAATCTTTCCCCTATTTTGTAGACACTATAGCTTTTGCGCAAACCAATCAATATACGCTTATTGCGATTTTTATTACCAAAAATATGTAGAAGAATACATATCGGCCAAAACTGAGGAAAAAAAAAATGGGGGATATTGTAGCAAAAAGTACAAAATATTATGCTTTTTCAAAATTGTCGGTCTGTTTTTGTTTTTATTGAAAAAAATAAAACCGCAGAGATGATCTGTGTGTGTGTGTATGTATAGAGCTGCACGATTCTGGGAAAAATGAGAATCGCGATTCTTTTGCTTAGAATACAGATCACGATTCTCTCACGATTCTTTAAAATGGTTAGATTTAAAAAGAGAAAAATCAGCTGTAGACGGCGCATGCGCAATCAACACGCCGCTCGCTCCCGATGCTCGGGGCTGGTTATTCATTTAATACAGAAAAGGGGCGGATGCTTTTCTCAAAGGGGCGGATGTATAGTTAACCATACATCCGCCCCTTTGAGAAAAGCATCCGCCCCTTGCTGTCTTTATAACCATATATACATCCGCCCCTTTGAGAAAAGTATCCGCCCCTTGCTGTATTAAATAACCAGCCCCGAGCATTGGGAGCGAGCGGCGTGTTGATTGCGCTTGCGCAGTCCAGGCCGGCACTATGCTCTATGCTGACTGACGTCAGTTCCGGTTGCTGACGTCAGTTCCGATATCGGCGCCATTTGCGTTCCAGGCTGGTTCCGTGCTTCCGACTGGGAGTTCCGGAAAATCGAGCTAATCCAGCTTGCAGATCGCGCGGGGGGGGTGAATCTAAATCGCGATCTTATATACGATTAATCGTGCAGCTCTAATGTATACATACATACTATCAATTTACAATCTGTGGATTGTATTTGTTATTTAGACCTTCGTGAAATTATATGATTATTTTTTTTAGATTAAAATATATTATTCTATCATCTGTACAATTTTTTTTTTTTCCTTTGTTCTGAGCAAATTCATTTTTGTAATGTGCTGTTAAAATTCCATCTGTTTCTCATTTTTTAGTTTGCCTTTATGTGGTTAGATCTCAGTGTGGTGGCTTTTTATTTTTTTTTTTCATTCTTCGTAATTTTCTCTAATTTCCAACACATATTCCCACATTGTCCAAAACTATTTTCCCATTTATTTTAAAATTCTGAGGAACACGACTTATTGCAATCGGAAAATATTTAATCTTTGTTCTCCTGGGTGTTTTCTTTTTCCTCAAAATTGTGTCCTATTAATAGATTTTCTTTCCAAGAATCTTTTCACATTGTAAATCCTTTGTAACCCCTCTCATTGCTGACTTCTCTCCCTCCTCCTCCTTATCATTTTATTTACTAATTTTCTGAACCTTCGTTATGGCTACACACTCACTTTATTTGACGGAAAGCCATCTGCTTCAATCTGCACATTAATATTCCATTACATTTTACAGTATCTCACAAAAGTGAGTACACTCCTCCCACATTTTCGTAAATATTTTCTTCTATCTTTTCATGTGACAACACTGAAGAAATGACACTTTGCTACAATGTAAAGTAGTGAGTGTACAGCTTGTATAACAGTGTAAATTTGCTGTCCTCTCAAAATAACTCAACACACAGCCATTAATGTCTAAACCGCTGGCAACAAAAGTGAGTACACCCCTAAGTGAAAATGTCCAAATTGGGCCCAAAGTGTCAATATTTTGTGTGGCCACCATTATTTTCCAGCACTGCCTTTAAAGTGTTTAACTCAAATATTATATTCACTGCCAGCCCCTCTATTAGAGGCTGGCATACCGCACTATGCAAGTCCTTTGTAAAAACGAGCGTTCTAAATACCTCCTTTAGGCTGGATTCACACCTATGCAGTTTTAGTGCTTTTTGCATTTTGCAGATTTGCACTACAATCCATTTAAAACGGTTTTCTATGGAACACGTTCTGTAGTGCAGATCTGCAAAAAGCACTAAAAATGCATAGGTGTGAATCCAGCCTTAGAGCTGTCTTCAGGCCGGTCACGTGACTTGTGCCCGCTTTACAGCTCCGAGACATTGCTTCTGCGGGAGGGTACGTGATCTGCCTCTGACGTCAGCCGGGGAGATCACGTGACCTCCCGCAGAAGCAATGTCTCAGAGCTGTAAAGCGTCCGCAAGTCATGTGACCGGCCTGAAGACAGCTCTAAAGAGGTATTTAGAACGCTAATTTTTACAAAGTACTTGCTTATTGTGGTATGCCAGCCTCTAATAGAGGGGCTGGCAGTGAATATAATACATTATACTGTACTGTACTATATAATAAAGTACATGTTGGCATTCATGGTTCCCTCAATGAACTGTGGCTCGCCAGTGCCGGCAGCACTCATGCAGCCCCAGACCATGACACTCCCACCACCATGCTTGACTGTAGGCAAGACACACTTGTCTTTGTATTCCTCACCTGGTTGCCGCCACACACGCTTGTCACCATCTGAACCAAATAAGTTTATCTTGGTCTCATCAGACCACAGGACATGGTTCCAGTAATCCATTTCCTTAGTCTGCTTGTCTTCAAGTGATTGTAAAGCTTCAAGATATTTGTTATTAAAAAAAAAAAGTCATACTTACCTCTACTGTGCAGTTCATTTTGCACAGAGTGGCGCCAATCATCCTCTTCTGGGGTCCCCCGGTGGCACTGGTAGCTCCTCCCTACATCATATAACCCCCTAGGAGAAGCGCTCCCCCGGGGGGTTACCTTGCGGGCGCGCTCCGAGTTGAGCATTTGCGTCCATAGACGCAGAATGCTGGACTCGGCCCCACCTCCCGGCACGGCGTCATTGGATTTGATTGAGAGCAGCGGGAGCCAATGGCTGCGCTGCTATCAATCTATTAAATCAAGAGCCAAGAACCCCGGCAGAGGAAGAGCGTGTCTCCGCCCTGGGCTCAGGTAAGTAGAACCGGGGGGGCTGGGGGGCTCGTCACTGCCAGCTGTCAGCTGTTTTTTTCACCTTAATCAATAGGATGCATTAAGGTGAAAAAACACAAGGGTTTACAACCCATTTCAGCAAACTGTTTGTAGTCTTTCTTGTGCATCATCTTTAGAAGAGGCTTCCTTCTGGGATCACAGACAAGCAGACCAATTTGATGCAGTGTGCGGCGTATGGTCTGAGCACTGACAGGCTGACCTCCCCCACCCCTTCAACCTCTGCAGCAATGCTGGCAGCACTCATACGTCTATTTCCCAAAGAGAACCTCTGGATATGACGCTGAGCACGTGCACACAACTTCTTTGGTCGACCATGGCGAGGTCTGTTCTGAGTGGAACCTGTTCTGGTTTAGTTTTTTTTTTTTTGTTTTTTTTTTTTAATTCTTTATTTAGTTTTTTTTAACGTAGAAAAACATCCTTTTACAAAAATACACGACCTATGATTGTACTTGCATCCAAATATGCAAGACACTTTCAAAAATTTCCCCACTCACCATCCCAAGACACCAAGTTCCGTTCTGATCTATGTTTCTTCTCACTTATTTCAATCCTTACCCCCTGAACCTGTCCTGTTAAACCGCTGTATGGTCTTGGCCACTGTGCTGCAGCTCAGTTTCAGGGTCTTGGCAATCTTCTTAAAGGTTAGGCCAACTTTATGTAGAGCAACAATTCTTTTTTTCAGATCTTCAGAGAGTTTTTTGCCCTGAGGTGCCATGTTGAACTTCCAGTAACCAGTATGAGAGTGAGAGCGATCACACCAAATTTAACACACCTGCTCCCCATTCACACCTGAGACCTTGTAACACTAACGAGCCACATGACACCGGGGAGGGAAAATGGCCAATTGGGCCCAATTTGGAAATTTTCACTTAGGGGTGTACTGACTTTTGTTGCCAGAGGTTTAGACATTAATGGCTGTGAGTTGAGTTATTTTCTCAAAGTGTCATTTCTTCAGTGTTGTCACATGAAAAGATACAATAAAATATTTACAAAAATGTGAGGGGTGTACTCACTTTTGGGAGATACTGTATATAACTGGGGCTCCCAGTTTGTTACCTTGTTAATGTTGTTTTTTTTTTTCCACAAGTGAACAGCTTAAGGACCTCCCCATGCAGATGTCCTGCGGCAGGGCAGCCCTCCTGCACGAAATCGTGTACCTGTATGTGATTTCGTACACGGGGTCTGGGGGTGTGCGCCGTCGGCAAACTGCTCCCGCTGCGACTGTGGTTCTGAGGAGAGGCATAGTTTGTAGACACTATAACTTTTGCACAAACTAATAAATATACGCTTATTGGGATTTTTTTTACCAAAAATATGTAGCAGAATACATATTAGCCTAAACAACTGATGAATAAAATTTTCTATATTGGATATAATTTATAGCATAAAGTAAAAAAAATAAAAAATAAAAAAAATATATAATTAATATATAAATATATATATATATTCTTTTCTCCCTCTCCCTCTCCCTCTGTGGGGGGGGAGGACATAAATTTTATTTGGGTACAGCGTCACACAACTGCGCAGTTGTCAGTTAAAGCAACGCATTGCCGTACTGCAAAAGCTGGCCTGGTCATGAAGGGGGATAAATCTTCTGGGGCTTAAGTGGTTAACCACTTGCCGACCGCTGCACGCCGATATACGTCGGGACAATGGCAGCGGTGGGCAAATGGGTGTACCTGTAAGTCCCCTTTAATTGGCGGGGCTAGCGGTCTCCCAGTGATCGTGTTAGGGAGTTGCAGAACGGGGAGATGCCTATATAAACAAGGCATTTCCCTGTTCTGCCTTGTGACATGACAGATCACTGCTCCCTGTCATCGGCCCCTAGTGGTTAACCCCTTCCCTGCCAGTGTTATTTACACAGTAATCAGTGCATTTTTATGGCACTGATCGCTGTATAAATGACAATGGTCCCAAAATAGTGTCAAAAGTGTCCGATGTGTCAGCCATAATGTTGCAGTCATGATAAAAATCACAGATCGCCGCCATTACTAGTACAACTATCCCCTATTTTGTACGCTGCGATGTCTGTGTCTTTAGATGCAGGCAGCACAGCTCAGGATTGAACCCGCATGAGTCTCCCAATAGGAAGCAGCTTTCTATAGGGGCAGTTGCAGAAGAGGAGGAGCCAGGAACACTGGCAGGCAAACCTAGAAGAGGAGGATGTGCATTTGTTTTTATTTTTTTAACGTGAACTTATCCTTTAAAAACCCTTATTTCTGTAATGTGACACCTTTTTTTTATGTTTTTGATGCCTGTGAATATGATGATAAATTCACGAAATATTTTCTGGTGTTTTGTGCAGGAAATTGTAAATATCTACCCATCAATAAACCCACCTACCCTGACAGCACATCAGTCCAACCGCGTGTGTAATGCACTGGCCTTGCTACAATGTGTGGCATCACACCCAGAGACCAGGTAAGGAATTGGGCTCCTGTGGTTAGATATCTGATGTGTTTATCTTAGGACTCTTTCAGACGGGCGGACTCCGCCAGTGGATCCGCCTGCTTAGCTGGGAGTCTGTCCGCAGACCCAGCCCGCCTTCTTCTATGGGCGGTCCGATGGAAACGATCTGCCAGTCGGATGGGGAACAGATCCGATCGGGTCCACCTAAAAAAAAAAAAACTGATGGGCAGACCCGAATTGGTCCACCCGTGTGAAAGGCGCCTTACTCTGGTGTGTGGTTTTTTTTTTTTTTTTGTTAGTGGGGAAATTTCTTGTTTTACTATCCACGTGGTTACACAATCTGTCATGCTGATTTGTTATATCCTCCTTTTTTTTTTTTTTTTTTTTTTTATATTGAAAGATTAACATTACAAAGCAGCAGTTTAAAATAACTGCTGTGCAGCAGTTCTTAAAATTAAACCTAAAAAGAATACCAAAAAAAAAAAATATGAAACAAAATAGCCTCGTCATGTATATACCAGTTTTAGGGTCCCCCTCCCACAGGTGAGTGACCAGTGACATGCCGTCCCCTTACATAACAGTAATACAAGGATACACAGTGTGGGCCAATCTACACCCCAACCAAAGACAAAAGTACTGAGAAGCATACATTAAGTTACATAGCAGTAAGTATTTAAGGATATTAAAGCAGAAGTTCACTTTTTAGACAAGAAAATTATAAAAGTGCATTCATTTTATTTTTTTATTCTTTTATTTTTTGGAGCCTGTAGAGCATAGATCGCTGGAGCATAGATAAAGCTGCTCTCCATCATAAAAATGCCGCATGGGTTATGTTTCTGTGTATTGATGCTGCAGTGAACTGAAAACGCACAAAAAAAGGGGTAATTGCCTTCCTTAAAGTGGAGTTTCACCCAAAAGTGACATTTCCGCTTTAAGGACTCCTCACCCTGACATGCTACATTTGGAATGTCTTCTTCTTCTTTTTTTTTCTTTTTTTTTTGGGGGGGGGGGGGGGGGGGTGGTGTTCCTAGTTTTGACAGGTACCCAACCCAGCTCCCTCTTCTGCTCATGGCGCCGAGCAGAAGTTCTCCTCTCCCACCCCCCACCCCTGCAATCTTCTGGGACACGTCACAGGTCCCAGAAGATTGCCTGGTCATTCGGAACGCGAATCGCGACTTTCAAGCTGTCATAGCCGGGTGCCCACACTTGCAATGCTGGCGCCACGGAGGGGGGAAGGAAAGAAGAGAGGCTTTGGGCGGCCGCATCGCTGGGCCGTGGGACAAGTGAGGTGTGTGTTTGTTAAAAGTCAGCAGCTACATTTTTCTCTAAGCGTCTTACAGGACAGCCCATGAGACCTACGGCTCCTCCCACCAGGACAGGAAACGCGTTAACCCCCACCAGATACAATTGCGCTCCTCCAGGCCCCATGTCAGTGTTAGTGTTTCCTCCGGAAGGGGGTAACATGTTTCCTGGAACTGGTTCCCCTAGGTCTCATGAGCATGGCTCCTGTGGCGTTTTGGGGTGGTATTTCTTTCTTCTTCTTAGCTCCCAGAGCGGCACATCCACCAGCGGAGTAGGCTTGTGTCTGCTGTCCCTGCTTCTCAGTGCATGGGGAATGGCAGCACCACGGTGTACGTCGGAGCTCCGGTCCGCGAACCGCATGGCGGCAGTCGGCTGTTCTCTCCTTGTTCAACAGCGTGGCTGGAGTGTGCAGGGGAAGAGAGGAAGCCGTGCGCAAAGGGGCGGAACTTATGCGTTCCAAGCTGGGTCGTTTCTGGGGAGTGGGACGTCGTCAGCGGGCGCCGGAGACGCTAGTTCCTGTCTCTAAATGGCGTGAACAGGGATGCTGGGAAGCCTGGTGTTTAAAAGAGTGAAACCCGGCAAGGGAAGCAAGAGTTTCATCGAATCAGAGAGAGCTTCTAGTTGTCAAGAAAACCTTGCAGGCATTTCAGATGGAAATCAGGGGTCACAATCTCCAGATTCTATCCGACAATATCGCTGCAGTTGTGTAACTCCACAAACAGTCAGGTACGAGGAGTCTGATACGTCAATCTGTCCCCCAGGAGATTTTATCATGGGCAGAAGGGAATCTAGCCTTAGTTACAGCCGTGCACCTGAAGGGGACACACAAAGATCTGGCAGATTATCTCAGCAGCTACCGGATATGCCAAGACAATTGGTCTCTTCATCCCGAAATCTTTGTGGGTCTCGCCGACAGATGGGGAAGTCCCGAAGCGGATCTGTTCGCAGATCAGAACAATTGCAAGACAGAGAAGTTCTTTTCTCTGAACCCAGCGGATCGATCATTGGGGATCGATGCTCTGGCGAATCCGTGGCCATTCTGCCTCTGTTACGCCTTCCCGCCAATCAGGATAATTCCGGAAGTTTCTGCTAGAAGACACAGATCTTATCCTAATGGCCTTGGTTTTCCCTGTTCCAAAAAAAAAATGTCCCGGTTTAGTGCAGTTTGGTTACATTTTAGAAATTGGAAGGAATTCTGCATCCAGCACTTCTGAAACTGTAGGATGCTGAAGATTTGGCAGCCAGCTTAGGCCTTCAGAGACTATAAAAATCAGTGGTGTGCTCTCTGAAGAGTGATCTGCGTTAGGATCTCCCTTCAGAGGGCATTTGGTAGGTGGTAAGGAGGCATTGTATCGCCTCCTCACCACCTGCTTTGAACCCCGCACTTGCGTGCCGCACCTGCGTTCTTTTCATGCGGTTACAGGGCTCTTGAAGAGCTGCTCATTCACTTGATTGAGTCACGCTTGGCGGGAATTATGCCCATCAAAAGGAACGGGGGGGGGTGGAGTACCTGCTGCAGCCGTAAAGCATCGAGGCCGTGGCATGTGTACACCCCAGGCCGCTGCCTCTGCAACTAAAGGGGGGCAGTCGGGGGATGGTAAAAACACAGCTCAACCACTGTGCTATATTTCACACACACACACACACACACACACACACACACACACACACACACACACACACACACACACACACACAAAATGCTCACTTCCACCTCATGGAAATCTGTCACGTGGGCTCAACCAGAGTCTGCAGGAAATGCACTGAGCTGCGAGGTGGCAGGTACGTTTTTATTGCAGAAGAGACTTAACAAGTGCTGCCTTGAAGTTTTTTTTTTTTTTTAATTTAAAGTTTTCGTTTTGCTGTAACGCTTTGCCTTTTTGAAAAAAATAACTTTTCATTTATTTATTTTTTTCTGTCCCAGATCTGCCTTTCTTGCAGCACATATTCCATTGTTCTTATACCCTTTCCTGCACACCGTCAGCAAAACCCGGCCTTTCGAATACCTGCGGCTGACCAGCCTCGGAGTAATCGGTAAGTTCATCAGTATGGAGGTCGACCAATATGGGTTTTTCTCTGGCCGATGCTGATATTTAGAAATCGCCGCGGCCGATTTATATGATGCCGATCCTTTTTATTTTTTTATTTTTTTTTTAGACCAATGTGTAAGGCCGAATTTTTTTTTTTTTCCCCCCTTCATCTCATAAAATCTAACAGTTAAGTAATCAGAAGTGATACAGAAAATTTCTTAAATTAAACATTTATTAAACACAACAAGCCTCCAATCTGTGCATTTGTATGTATAATTTAGATTTAAAAAAAAACTATGCATCTTAACCACTTCAGCCCCGGAAGGATTTACCCCCTTCCTGACCAGAGCATTTTTTTGCGATTCGGCCCTGCGTCGCTTTAACTGACAATTGCGCGGTCGTGCGACACTGCACCCAAACAAAATTGACGTCCTTTTTTTTTCCCCCCACAATTAGAGCTTTCTTTTGGTATTCGATCACCTCTGCAGTTTTTATTTTTTGCTCTATAAACAAAAGAATAGCGACAATTTTGAAAAAAACGCATTATTTTTTTTCCCTCAGTTTAGGACGATATGTATTCTACATATTTTTGGTGAAAAAATAAATAAATAAAAATAAATCGCAATAAGCGTATATTGATTGGTTTGCGCAAAAGTTATAGCGTCTATAAAATAGGGGATAGATTTATGTCATTTTTATTCTTTTTTTACTAGTAATGGCGGCGATCTGCGATTTTTATCATGACTGCAACATTATGGCGGACAGATCGGACAATTTTGACACTATTTTGGGACCATTGTCATTTATACAGCGATCAGTGCTATAAAAATGCACTGAGTACTGTGAAGGGGTTAAATGTGTCCTAGGGAGTGATTCTAACTGTTGGGGGGGGAGGGGGTCATCTCACATGACAGAGATCACTACTCCTGATGACAGGGAGCGGTGATCTCTGTCATGTCACAAGGCAGAACGGGGAAATACCTTGTTTACATAGGTGCAAAAGTTATAGCGTCTACAAAATAGGGGAAAGATTTATAGCATTTTTATTATTATTTTTTTTTTTTTTTTTTTTTTTTACTAGTAATGGCGGCGATCTGCGATTTTTTTTTTTTTTTTTTTTTTTTTTTTTTTTTTTTTTACTAGTAATGGCGGCGATCTGCGATTTTTTTTTTTTTTTTTTTTTTTTTTTTTTTTTTTTTTTTTTTTTTTTTTTTAATTTATTATTATTTATTTTTCCCCCCCCCCCCCCCCATCGTGACTGCGACATTATGGCGGACACATCGGACAATTTTGGGACCATTGCCATTTAATACAGCATGCTATACAAATGCATTGATTACTATAAAAATGTCACTGGCAGTGAAGGGGTTAACACTAGGGGGCCGATCAAGGGGTTAACGGTGTTCCCTGGGAATTGATTCTAACTGAAGGGGGAGGGGACTGACTAGAGGAAGTGACGGATCGCGATTCCTAGCTAATAGGAACACACGATCTGTCATTCCTCTTCAGCACAGAACAGGGAAGTGTGTGTTTACATGCACTCGTCCCTGTTCTGTGTCTCCTGCTCACGATCGCTTGCGGCCGGCGGTCATCTCGACCGACGGCCACGAGCATCAGCACCGCCCGCTGTGCGCGCGCCTGCTATCGCGACCCCGCGAGCCAACGTATAGCTAAGTGGTTTCGCGCCGGGGAGCCAACCTGCCGCAGTATAACTGCGGCGGCTGGTCGGGAAGCGGTTAAATATTAAATGCACAAAAATAGGTAATCAATCAAAACTTTTAGACAAAAAAAAGGGCTAACTTTTTACTGTTTTTTTTTTTATTTTTTATTCATTAAAGTGTATTTTTTCCCAAAAAATTGCGTTTAAAAGACCGCTGCGCAAATACCGCGTGACATAAAATATTGCAACAACCACCATTTTTTTCTCTAGGGCAGTGATGGTGAACCTTGGCACCCCAGATGTTTTGGAACTACATTTCCCATGATGCTCATCCACTCTGCAGTGTAGCTGAGCATCATGGGAAATGTAGTTCCAAAACATCTGGGTGCCAAGGTCGCCATCACTGCACTAGGGTCTCTGCTAAAAAAAATATATAATGTTTGGGGGTTTGAGTTTATACTTGTAATTAACATATGTCAGAAAAGATTTAGTCTTTAAATGGTTAAGCTGAGATCTTCTACACACCGGAGTTCATTCCTTTGATAAGTAGAAACATTGTATCTCTTTGCTTCTTTTATCAGCTTGTTCTCAGACTTGGTAGGCTGCCCAGATATGAGAGACTCAGAAGTAGTTTGCAAGTCAAGCTGACTCGCCCACAAGTCGGATTGCCCCTGTGTGCACTGGCTAGTGCATAAATTAATCAGCCTTGCAGCACAATCAGCCGATGCCGATTTAATTACATAAATCGTCCGATATATCGGTGTGTGTGTGTGTATATGTATGTATGTATATATATGTATGTATATATATGTATGTATGTATGTATATATATATATATATATATATGTATGTATGTATATATTATGTGTGTGTGTGTGTGTATATATATATATATATGTATGTATGTGTGTGGCATCCCAGTCTTAGTCTGTTGGGTTCAATATTGAGTTGGCCCACCCTTTGCAGCTATAACAGCTTCAACTCTTCTGGGAAGGCTGTCCACAAGGTTTAGGAGTGTGTCTATGGGAATATTTGACCATTCTTCCAGAAGCGAGTGAGGTCAGGCACTGATGTTGGACGAGAAGGCCTGACTCGCAGTCTCTGCTCTAATTCTTCCCAAAGGTGTTCTATCGGGTTGAGGTCAGGACTCTGTGCGGGCCAGTCAAGTTCCTCCACCCCAAATTCCATGTCTTTATGGACCTTGCTTTGTGCACTGGTCCAAATCATTTGGTGGAGGGGGGATTATGGTTTGGGGTTGTTTTTCAGGGGTTGGGCTTGGCCCCTTAGTTCCAGTGAAAGGAACTCTTAAGGCGTCAGCATACCAAGACATTTTGGACAATTTCATGCTCCCAACTTTGTGGGAACAGTTTGGGGATGGCCCCTTCCTGTTCCAACATGACTGCGCACCAGTGCACAAAGCAAGGTCCATAAAGACATGGATGAGTGAAGTTTGGTGTGGAGGAACTTGACTGGCCTGCACAGAGTCCTGACCTCAACCCGATAGAACACTTTTGGGATGAATTAGAGTGGAGACTGCGAGCCAGGCCTTCTCATCCAACATCAGTGCCTGACCTCACAAATGCACGTCTGGAACAATGGTCAAACATTCCCATACACACTCATAAACCTTGTGGACAGCCTTCCCAGAAGAGTTGAAGATGTTATAGCTGCAAAGGTGGGGCCAACTCAATATTGAACCCTACAGACTAAGACTGGGATGCCATTGAAGTTCATGTGTGTGTGTGTAAAGGCAGGCGTCCCAATACTTTTGGCAATATAGTGTGTGTATCCGATCATTCACCCTCTATGTCACCCTTTATCTTGGTGCTGCAGCAGAATTGGGGGGGGGGGGTCATTATATTATCGAACTGTTCTTTGCACCGCTGGTTCTTTTTTTCTGCTGCGTTTTATGGAAGGGGGGGCAACATGCAATAGCAAAACTTGCCGCTGAGGTGGAAGACTTACTTTAAATGAGTTTTTCTTATGTTCTTGCAGAATATTGCAGTACTCCTGGGATAGGAAGATTTAAATCTCTAGTTTTTTTTTTTTTTTTTTATTTGTTTTGTATCCTTATGTTCTATGCATCATGTCCAAGTTTAATAACCGTCTCGTTACTGTTGGTAACAGGAGCTCTGGTGAAAACAGATGAGCAAGAAGTCATCAATTTCCTGCTGACCACAGAAATTATTCCACTTTGTCTGCGTATTATGGAATCTGGAAGTGAACTTTCTAAAACTGTAAGATTTTTCTTTCCTCCCCATTATCTCCGTTGAGAGAAATTGTTACTTTCCAGCAATTAGACCCTTTACCCTCCATGTTTATTGCCTATGGCTTCTTCCTGTCTCCTATCTATTCCTTCCCCGGATTACAAATCCATCTGTCTGTGCAGCTGCCGTCATATTTTAGAGCAATGACTTCTCTTTCATCTGCATGTCAGAATTTAATAATATCTTATTTACTTTACTTTTTAGGTAGCCACTTTTATCCTTCAGAAGATTCTGCTTGATGACACTGGCTTGGCCTATATTTGTCAGACCTACGAGCGCTTCTCCCATGTTGCTATGATCTTTGTAATTCTTCCTATGTTCTTTACCTACAAGTGCCCTGGGCTGGTGTGTGTATATGTGTGTGTGTATGTATGTATATATCTCTCTCTCTCTCTATCTATCTCTCTATATCTCTCCCTCTCTATACCTCTCTCTCTCTCTCTCTCTCTCATATATATATATATATTCTCTCTCTCTCTCTCTCCTCTCTCTCTCTCTCTCTCTCTCTCTCTCTCTCTCTCTCTCTCTCTCTCTCTCTCTCTCTCTCTCTCTCTCTCTCTTCTCTCTCTCTCTCTCTCTCTCTCTCTCTCTCTCGATATATAGATTTATTATTTTTTATTTTTTTCATAAACGAAGTACAAAATAACTTTGCCAAAAATAAATAACAAAAACTTAAACACAAAAGGAGTTAAAGTGATTGTAAAGGTTCAGTTTTTTTTTGTTTTTTTTAAACAAACATGTCATACTTACCTTTTGAGCAGTTGGTTATGCACAGAGTGGCCCCGATCCTCCTCTTCTGGGGTCCCTCCGGCGTTCCTGGCTCCTCCTCTTCTCGAGTGTCCTGCTGGAGAAGCAATCTCTGACGGGACACCCGTGCGGGCGCGCTCCCGTGTCATGCTGCTGCATCTGTTGACACAGACAGCAGGACTCGGCTCCGCCCCCCCCGGCGCCTGTGTCATTGGATTTGATTGACAGCAGCGGGAGCCAATGGATACGCTGCTATCAATCTATCCGATCAGGGCACGAGACACCGGCCGGAGCTGGTGTGCTCATTCCTGTCGTGGGAATTACGAGGCTCAGGTAAGTATGGGGGTGGGGGGCTCGGGGGCGCTGCTGCACTAAAGGTTTTTCACCTTAATGCATAGAATGCATTAAGGTGAAAAACGGCGAGGTTTACATCCTTTAACCTCAAACAAAAGACGCTGCACTACACAAACGCCCATCCCTCTGAGGATGTTTGCGGGAACTAAATGTGTAGGGGCGAGGCCTTGGGGCTGACGTCATCACGCATGCACGTCGAGTCAGGCGGCATGCTGGATTGTTGCATGCATGTTCTTAACGTTGTGCTGTGAGTACAACACTTTTAATAAATTACCTTTTAGACCCCCCAGGAAAGAGAGGTCGCTAGCTGCTCCATTTCCAGGACAGCAATGGATAACCGCTACCAGTTATGGGTAGGTATTATGCCCGTTTATCCTTACTGTACTCCCCAAAATATTGTGAGGAGTGCAGTACCATAAAAAAGATCGCCATTTATTAAAAATATTGTACTCACAGGACAATGTTAAAAACATGCATGCAACAATCCAGCATTCCATAGGGATTGACTTACTTTTTTCGGACTTTTTCACGAGTTTGAGATTTATGGGACTATTTATTTTTCACTTATATTGTTATTGTTTCAGTGCTTTAAATAATAATTATTCATTGTTATTTGTTGATGAAATATGTAGTAATGCACTAGGACTCCTCACCATATTTTGGGGCGTACTGTAAGGATAAACGGCCTAATATCTACCCATAACTGGCAGCGGTTAACCATTAATTAAACAAGAGTTTACTGCCATTAGTGTATCTAAATCTTCCCACAAAACAACAGTCTCTATCAAATAGAGACAGAAGCACTCCCTATACCCCACATAAGAATATAAATAGCAGAAATAAAAGAGAAAAGTGTTGCGCTGTCCAATGTTAATTTCGTCGACTAAAAAATTTTAGTCGACCTAAATGAATACTATTTTAGTCGACTAAAACAATTGAGATGACTAAAATATGACTAAAACCAAAATGGCGTTTTAGTCAAAAGACTAATATGGGACTAAAATTAAAATGTCATTTTAGTCAAAAGACTAAGACTAAACTAGATTGAAATTTGACTTCAAAATAAACACTGGCCTTTAGTGGCCTTTTTGTTCATACCTCAATACCTTAAATAATAACAGATGAGATTTTTCACTCCAGCACTATATAATGAGTTTGGAAAGTGTAGAGAAATGTTCACATGCATTACAATTTAATTACACCCATTTCATTTCAGACGACTAAAATGAGTTTTAGTCGACTAAATAGTACTGGCGATTTAGTCGACTAAATACGACTAAAACTAAAACATTCGCAGAAGACTAAAATGGGACTAAAACGAAAATGCCATTTTAGTCCTAAGACTAAATCGAAATGGACTGCCAATATTAACACTGGCGCTGTCTCAAAGTGCTTTACATATTTCATGAATAAACAAATAACATAATGAATACCGTAATTCATATTTAAATCACTGAAGCAATAACAGACAATACAGTATAAGTGAAAAATAAATAGTCCCATAAATCTCTTAAACTCGTGGAAAAGCCAAAAAAAAGGAAATGAATCCCTATGGAATGCTGGATTGTTGCATGCATGTTTTTAACACTGTCCTGTGAGTACAATACTTTTTAATGGTGTTCCTTTTATGGTACTGCACTCCATCTTCTGTATATGTATCTTGTGGGTGCTCTCCTAATGACACAGAAAACCACATATAAGCAATGTGTTAAAGGGGTTGTGAAGGCTTGTGTCTTTTCACCTTAATGCATCCTATGCATTAAGGTGAAAAAACACCTGTCGGCGACCGGCCCCCAGCCCCCCCCCCCCCCCCTTTTACTAACCCGAGCCCTGGACTTGACCCATGGGGACGCGCTGTCTCTCTGCCTGGGGTTCTCGGCTCTTGATTGGATAGATTGGTAGCAGCGCAGCCATTGGCTCCCGCTGCTGTCAATCAAATCCAATGACGCGGGGGCGGGGCCAAGTCCTGCATTCGGCCTCTATGGACGCCGAATGCTGGACTCAGTGCGGCCCGCAAGGTAACCCCCTCGGGGAAGCGCTTCTCCGAGGGGGTTATCTGATGTGGGAGGAGCGAGGAGCCGCTAGAGCTGCCGAGGCACCCCAGAAAAGCAGGATCAGGGCCACTCTGTGCAAAACAAGCTGCAGAGTGATAAGTATGATAGATAGAGAGATATATAGATATAGATATACATAGAGATATATATATTATATATATATATATATATATATATATATATATATATATATATTATATTATATATATATATAATCTCTAATTTATATTATGGGTGCAACGGATCATCACCGATCCATGCTCCGAACGGTTCACCCTGTTCGGATCGGCGCTTCGCTGCCGCGGCCATCTTGGCACACCCGGGGGCAGCGGTGAGCTATTACAGTGGGAAGACTGTGAACATTACAGTGGGGTTATGTTTATTTGTCTTGTGTTTTTTTTTGCTGATCCGAAAATGATCCGATCTGAGGTACGATCCGAACCGTGAGTTTTTTGATCCGTTGCACTATATATATATATAATATATATATATATATATATATATATATATATTAGATTGAGAGTCTGCGCTTAGGATATGAACAGGGCTGCTGCCTCCCCTTAATTAATTCCTGATTAGGAGTTAATTGGATGTACTGAAAAGGGAATGGGGGAATTGGCGCTGCCCTATACAAATAAATTGTTCCCAAACCTTACAAGTATTGGATTAGTGTGTACTACAAAAAAGGGGTACTATTGTGAGTGGCTCCCCCTACATCTGTGCTAAAATTTATAAATACGTGAAAAATATATGTATATGTTCTTAAAAGTGAACGTGCTGCTCCTCTGTGTAACTTAAATAAATATCAAGATGTGTAGGTTTAATTAAAATGTGCTCCACCTCTAATATGCGTATCAAAAAATATCACCAATAGCTTACTATATTGATAGTGCCACAGAAATAGGGATTAGCATTAACCATGTGAGGGTCTCCTTATATCCCTTGTATATGCGATACCAAAAGTGCACTGTGCATAAAATGAAACAATGGGTGCAATTATACTTATAATACTAAATTCCATAAAGACTAAATTCATATGAGCAAAACCATGATGGCATAAGTCCAAACATTGATGTTTATGTAAAAAGTACGTCTGTGGGCAATGAAGGTCCCTGAGATAAAAACCAAACCAGGGAAAACCTTAATAAAGTCTTAGTAGAAGAAAGAATGTTTAGGTAAGTCAGGATCAATTAGCATGCATTCCCAGCCGTCCAAGGGGTGGTAATAGGTGACTCCTGTGCGTATAGAGACTGGTGACTCCAAGTGCTCCCCCACTCACCGGATTCCGTCACCCCCAAGGGGGTATTAGGCAAGAGAGTGGGTGCCTCAGGATGACTGCTTCTGTGGGATATCCCTCTACCGCTCTGCTCGTTCGTTCATAGATCTCTCCTTGTATGCTGATGGTAAGGTTCCCCTTATTCGAATCTGGATGTTGCCACTATTTTCCACCTCCGTGCTGTTAAAAGCTCCTCCCGTGAAGAAAACAAACAGGGGGCTTGTATGGTGAAGTACGTCCAATTTATTCAGGGATAAAAACGTTTAAAACCAAAAGTGTTTAAAAACAAAAGCGTTTAAAACAAAGACTACCGCCGCTGCCTGCAAGAAATGGGACCGGGAATCGAATCCAAGCGTGCGTCCCACCTTGAGGCTTTTGTTTTTGATATCTCTATTCTTTACAATCACTTTAAAGCAGAACGCCACCATTTGCCCGCCTACTGTCGCTTGGTCCTGGAGAGCAGCAAATCCAGCCTCTGCGATGACAAACAAATAACAGGCTGGGTATATAGGATATTGGCAGAAGAACGGCGTGCCATTTTGCCCTGAAGAGAGCAGCTGGCGCTTGAACAAGAGGTGGTCAGGGACAGTGCTGTAGAGTAAGCAGATAGATAGAGACTGGAAGTATTCCTTTTTGCTTTTAAAGTAGTTCTAAAATCGAAGTGTTTTTTTATCTTCATGCATTCTCTGAATCGGGGTAAAAAAAAAAAACTCCCCATTATTCCCTTTCCCTCCTTATACACTTGTCTTAGGCCCCACCCCAGGGGCTTAAATGCGTCAGTGTTTTCATAAATGCTGGAACGTTTAACCCTGGATAGCAGCAGCTGGAGCCATTGGCTGTGAGGAATACGAGGGGGCAGGGATTACTGTAACTATGTGTGTCTATGGATGCACACAGCCTGGATCAGGAGTGCAATGGCATTGGTGGACCCATAGCATTGCGTTTGCTGAGAGGGGCACCCGGAGGAGAGGTGCGGACAGCACTGGTGGGGGACTTTTTTATTATAGCCCTCCAAAAAAAAAGCTATTAAATCACTTTAAAGTGTGTAGCGCCAATCGGAGCCTACCTTCTGGCTGTTCTTTGTCACCAAGAGAAACACTCAGAGGTTGCCAGGGCAGCTCTGCCTTTTTTCTTTGTTCCTCAGACTTCAGCATAGTGTGTTCTTCTATATTCTAAGATAAAATAAAGTATTTGCAGTGTTCTTTGAAAATGGTGGAATTTTAATGTATTTTAACTTATTTTCCAGGGTAAAATGGTTCTTCAGCTTTCAAAAGAGCCGTCTGCCAGACTACTGAAGCACGTTGTCCGCTGTTATCTCCGCCTGTCTGATAATCCACGGTATGTTCTGTGTTTTGGGATGCTTGCAAAAACGAGCAAGCCTGTAATGCCTTTTAACCACTTGACGACCGCCTCACGCCGATGTACGTCGGCAAAGTGGCACGGACAGGCAAAATCACATCCGATCGGACCCCCCCCCCCTCCCGGTGCCCGAGGCGGTCGTCGTTTGTCCAGCGGCGATTGGTGGTGAGGGGGAGACCATCCGTTCGTGGCCCCCCCCTCGCGATCGCCGCCGGCCAATCGAATCATTCCTTTGCTGCTGTATGCTAAACAGCAGCAAAGGAAATAATGTCATCTCCCCTCGGGTCGGTAATTTCCGTTCCGGCCCGAGGAGAGAAGACATCAATGTGAGTGCACCAACACACACACACACAGTAGAACATGCCAGGCACACAAAACACCCCGATCCCCCCCCCAATCACCCCCCCCCCCCCCCTGTCACAAACTGACACCAGCAGTTTTTTTTTTTTTTTTTTTTTTTCTGATTACTGCATGGTGTCAGTTTGTGACAGTTACAGTGTTGGGACAGATACTGTTACCTCCCTTTAGGTCTAGGGTACCCCCCTAACCCCCCCTAATAAAGTTTTAACCCCTTGATCACCCCCTGTCACCAGTGTCACTAAGCGATCATTTTTCTGATCGCTGTATTAGTGTCGCTGGTGACGCTAGTTAGGGACATAAATATTTAGGTTCGCCGTCAGCGTTTTATAGCGTCAGGGACCCTCATATACTACCGAATAAATGTTTTAACCCCTTGATTGCCCCCTAGTTAACCCTTTCACCACTGATCACCGTATAACCGTTACGGTTGACGCTGGTTAGTTTGTTTATTTTTTATAGTGTCAGGGCACCCGCTGTTTATTACCGAATAAAGGTTTAGCCCCCTGATCGCCCGGCGGTGATATGCGTCGCCCCAGGCAGCGTCAGATTAGCGCCAGTACCGCTAACACCCACGCACGCAGCATACGCCTCCCTTAGTGGTATAGTATCTGATCGGATCAATATCTGATCTGATCAGATCTATACTAGCGTCCCCAGCAGTTTAGGGTTCCCAAAAACGCAGTGTTAACGGGATCAGCCCAGATACCTGCTAGCACCTGCGTTTTGCCCCTCCGCCCGGCCCAGCCCACCCAAGTGCAGTATCGATCGATCACTGTCACTTACAAAAGACTAAACGCATAACTGCAGCGTTCGCAGAGTCAGGCCTGATCCCTGCGATCGCTAACCGTTTTTTTGGTAGTATTTTGGTGAACTGGCAAGCACCAGCCCCAGGCAGCGTCAGGTTAGCGCCAGTACCGCTAACACCCACGCACGCACTGTACACCACCCTTAGTGGTATAGTATCTGAACGGATCAATATCTGATCCGATCAGATCTATACTAGCATCCCCAGCAGTTTAGGGTTCTCACAAACGCAGTGTTAGCGGGATCAGCCCAGATACCTGCTAGCACCTGCGTTTTGCCCCTCCGCCCAGCCCAGCCCACCCAAGTGCAGTATCGATCGATCACTGTCACTTACAAAACACTAAAACGCATAACTGCAGCGTTCGCAGAGTCAGGCCTGATCCCTGCGATCGCCAACAGATTTTTTGGTAGCGTTTTGGTGAACTGGCAAGCACCAGCGACCTAGTACACCCCGGTCGTAGTCAAACCAGCACTGCAGTAACACTTGGTGACGTGGCGAGTCCCATAAGTGCAGTTCAAGCTGGTGAGGTGGCAAGCACAAGTAGTGTCCCGCTGCCACCAAAAAGACAAACACAGGCCCGTCGTGCCCATAGTGCCCTTCCTACTGCATTCGCCAATCCTAATTGGGAACCCACCGCTTCTGCAGCGCCCGTACTTCCCCCATTCACATCCCCAACCAAATGCAGTCGGCTGCATGAGAGGCATTTTCTTTATGTCCTCCCGAGTACCCCTACCCAGCGAACGCCCCCAAAAAAGATATTGTGTCTGCAGCTAGCGCGGATATAGGCGTGACACCCGCTATTATTGTCCCTCCTGTCCTGACAATCCTGGTCTTTGCATTGGTGAATGTTTTGAACGCTACCATGCACTAGTTGAGTATTAGCGTAGGGTACAGCATTGCACAGACTAGGCACACTTTCACAGGGTCTCCCAAGATGCCATCGCATTTTGAGAGACCCGAACCTGGAACCGGTTACAGTTATAAAAGTTAGTTACAAAAAAAGTGTAAAAAAAAAAAATATATATATATATAAAATAAAAAAAAATAGTTGTCGTTTTATTGTTCTCTCTCTCTCTATTCTCTCTATTGTTCTGCTCTTTTTTACTGTATTCTATTCTGCAATGTTTTATTGTTATTATGTTTTATCATGTTTGCTTTTCAGGTATGCAATTTTTTATATTTTACCGTTTACTGTGCTTTATTGTTAACCATTTTTTTGTCTTCAGGTACGCCATTCACAACTTTGAGTGGTTATACCAGAATGATGCCTGCAGGTTTAGGTATCATCTTGGTATCATTCTTTTCAGCCAGCGGTCGGCTTTCATGTAAAAGCAATCCTAGCGGCTAATTAGCCTCTAGACTGCTTTTACAAGCCGTGGGAGGGAATGCCCCCCCCCCACCGTCTTCCGTGTTTTTCTCTGGCTCTCCTGTCTCAACAGGGAACCTGAAAATGCAGCCGGTGATTCAGCCAGCTGACCATAGAGCTGATCAGAGACCAGAGTGGCTCCAAACATCTCTATGGCCTAAGAAACCGGAAGCTACGAGCATTTTATGACTTAGATTTCGCTGGATGTAAATAGCGCCATTGGGAAATTGGGGAAGCATTTTATCACACCGATCTTGGTGTGGTCAGATGCTTTGAGGGCAGAGGAGAGATCTAGGGTCTAATAGACCCCAATTTTTTCAAAAAAGAGTACCTGTCACTACCTATTGCTATCATAGGGGATATTTACATTCCCCGAGATAACAATAAAAATGATTAAAAAAAAATAAAAATGAAAGGAACAGTTTAAAAATAAGATAAAAAAGCAAAAAAATAATAAAGAAAAAAAAAAAAAAGCACCCCTGTCGCCCCCTGCTCTCGCACTAAGGCGAACGCAAGCGGCGGTCTGTCGTCAAACGTAAACAGCAATTGCACCATGCATGTGAGGTATCACCGCGAAGGTTAGATCGAGGGCAGTAATTTTTGCAGTAGACCTCCTCTGTAAATCTAAAGTGGTAACCTGTAAAGGCTTTTAAAGGCTTTTAAAAATGTATTTATTTTGTTGCCACTGCACGTTTGTGCGCAATTGTAAAGCATGTCATGTTTGGTATCCATGTACTCGGCCTAAGATCATCTTTTTTATTTCATCAAACATTTGGGCAATATAGTGTGTTTTAGTGCATTCAAATTTTAAAAAGTGTGTTTTTTCCCCAAAAAATGCGTTTGAAAAATCGCTGCGCAAATACTGTGTGAAAAAAAAAAATGAAACACCCACCATTTTAATCTGTAGGGCATTTGCTTTAAAAAAATATATAATGTTTGGGGGTTCAAAGTAATTTTCTTGCAAAAAAAAAAACCTTTTTCATGTAAACAATAAGTGTCAGAAAGGGCTTTGTCTTCAAGTGGTTAGAAGAGTGGGTGATGTGTGACATAAGCTTCTAAATGTTGTGCATAAAATGCCAGGACAGTTCAAAACCCCCCCAAATGACCCCATTTTGGAAAGTAGACACCCCAAGCTATTTGCTGAGAGGCATGTCGAGTCCATGGAATATTTTATATTGCGACACAAGTTGCGGGAAAGAGACAATTTTTTTTTTTTTTTTTTGCACAAAATTGTCACTAAATGATATATTGCTCAAACATGCCATGGGAATATGTGAAATTATACCCCAAAATACATTCTGCTGCTTCTCCTGAGTACGGGGATACCACATGTGTGAGACTTTTTGGGAGCCTAGCCGCGTACGGAACCCCGAAAACCAAGCACCGCCTTCAGGCTTTCTAAGGGCGTGAATTTTTGATTTCTCTCTTGATTGCTTATCACAGTTTCGGAGACCATGGAATGCCCAGGTGGCACAAACCCCCCCCAAATGACCCCATTTTGGAAAGTAGACACCCCAAGCTATTTGATGAGAGGTATAGTGAGTATTTTGCAGACCTCACTTTTTGTCACAAAGTTTTGAAAATTGAAAAAAGAAAAAAAAAAAAGTTTTTTCTTGTCTTTCTTCATTTTCAAAAACAAATGAGAGCTGCAAAATACTCACCATGCCTCTCAGCAAATAGCTTGGGGTGTCTACTTTCCAAAATGGGGTCATTTGGGGGGGTTTTGTGCCACCTGGGCATTCCATGGCCTCCGAAACTGTGATAGGCAGTGAAGAGTGAAATCAAAAATTTTCACCCTTAGAAATCCTGAAGGCGGTGATTGGTTTTCGGGGTCCAGTACACGGCTAGGCTCCCAAAAAGCCCCACACATGTGGTATCCCCGTACTCAGGAGAAGTAGTTAAATGTATTTTGGGGTGCAATTCCACATATGCCCATGGCCTGTGTGAGCAATATATCATTTAGTGACAACTTTGTGCAAAAAAAAAAAAAAAAGTGTCACTTTCCCGCAACTTGTGTCAAAATATAAAATATTCCATGGACTCAATATGCCTCTCTGGAAATAGCTTGGGGTGTCTACTTTCCAAAATGGGGTCATTTGGGGGGGTTTTGTGCCACCTGGGCATTCCATGGCCTCCGAAACTGTGATAGGCAGTAAAGAGTGAAATCATAAATTTACGCCCTTAGAAATCCTGAAGGCGGTGATTGGATTTCGGGGCCCCGTACGTGGCTAGGCTTCCAAAAAGTCCCACACATGTGGTATCCCCATATTCAGGAGAAGCAGCAGAATGTATTTTGGGGTGCAATTCCACATAGGCCCATGGCCTGTGTGAGCAATATATCATTTAGTGACAACTTTTTGTAAATATTTTTTTTTTTTTTTTTTTTTTTTTGTCATTATTCAATCACTTGGGACAAAAAAAATAAATATTCAATGGGTTCAACATGCCTCTCAGCAATTTCCTTGGGGTGTCTACTTTCCACAATGGGGTCATTTGGGGGGGTTTTGTACTGCCCTGCCATTTTAGCACCTCAAGAAATGACATAGGCAGTCATAAACTAAAAGCTGTGTAAATTACAGAAAATGTACCCTAGTTTGTAGACGCTATAACTTTTGCGCAAATCAATAAATATACGCTTATTGACATTTTTTTTACCAAAAACATGTGGCCGAATACATTTTGGCCTAAATGTATGACTAAAATTGAGTTTATTGGATTTTTTTTATAACAAAAAGTAGAAAATATCATTTTTTTTCAAAATTTTCGGTCTTTTTCCATTTATAGCGCAAAAAATAAAAACCGCAGAGGTGATCAAATACCATCAAAAGAAAGCTCTATTTGTGGGAAGAAAAGGACGCAAATTTCGTTTGGGTACAGCATTGCATGACCGCGCAATTAGCAGTTAAAGCGACGCAGTGCCAAATTGGAAAAAGACCTCTGGTCCTTAGGCAGCATAATGGTCCGGGGCTCAAGTGGTTAATGAACTAGTAAAGGTTCTGCTTAGATGGAAAGATATTTTTTTTTCTTTTTGAGGACCAAGGGGAAGATTTTATCTCCAGCTTGCTTGAGAAAAGTCCCTCCTCTACGTCGTCAGGGCAAAAAGCGAGGAGAAATCCCACTGTTTACTGGTGTCACTGGAGCAAGAAGTAAATGGAAATTTTAGGGGCAGATTTGATGGACCGCTTGGTCCTTTTCTGACATTTCTCTTCTATTATTTCCAAGGTGGCACCAGTCGCATGAAACCTGACTGCTTCTAACTGTTCTGTACATTATCTAAAAAAAATATTTTTTTTGGATATTAAAGTTCTAATTACCAAAACCTTTATTACAGCTACTTTAGGAATCTGCTTTGTTCTCAGGATTCATTAGAAATATATAGTTCACTGGCACATAGAACTCTATTCACCATCTCAGCAGACAATGGTAATTACATATTTCATAAAATGGGCTGTTCCTTTGACCTTAAAGAGAAGTCCACCCTAACACTAAAATTGCTACATCCACGATCTAACACTAACTGATCTAACCCTGTAAAGAAGAAATCACTATAAATACCTTTTTTTTTTTTTTTTTTTTTTTTTTTTAATTCGATTCGGTCCGGTCTCCAGCGGCGGAAGCTCTGCAGAGAACACAGCCGACAATGGCTGTGAAATGAATGGGAATTGACATCGCCCATAGAGTTACTATGGGGCTTCCGTTGTTGGCTGCCGCCGCTGACAGCTCAGCGTGAAATCAGGTCGGATCGGCTTCAGAAAAGGTATGTTAAACGATTTCTTCTTTACAGGGCTAGATAAATTGGTGTTGGACTGTGGATGTCTGTAGCTCTAGAGATTTTAGTGTTAGGTGGACTTTTACCCTTTAATGTAGCAATAAAGGCAAAACTTTTTTTTTTTTTTTTTTTTTTTTTTATATTGGATTAGATTTTGGAGTAAGGCAATCTGTGTCCCATTGGGTGATTTCCCTTCACTTCTCATCCATTAGAATTAACCAAAGAAGTGAGAGGAAATCTCTCCCTAAATTAGGGAATCCCTGGTAGTTATTCGTGTCACCATGTCCCCAGTGGAAGATTTACCCTCTATTCCTGTTGTGGTGACAGCCTCAAATTTGGGGATTTTCTTTACTTTCAGTTATAAAGGTTACCAGGACAAATAGGCGTTCCAATCCCTCTTCACTCTATCCAAAACTAAAACAAATGTTTTGCCTTTAGTTATACTTTAAAGGCAAAGGTTTCTGAACCTGTTACGTGCTCCACCCATATTTAGGGTGTAACATGTTCAGCATGCACCCCCTTTCCATTCCTCCCTGTGACAGTGAGTGGGGGATCTTCTCCCCCACACCTGCTGTCACAATTTGAAAACAGATAAAACCTAATAAAGATAGAACCCGCGCCGTGGAGAAAAATAAATAAAATTGTAAATATTGAATAAATACAAAATGTACATATATGTGTGCGTTTACACACACACACCCATGTACATATGTAGTAGGGCTGCCGCTATAGTGTAAGGTGAGTACCCCAAAAGACATGACATTAGAAAATGTTATACTCGGCACTGCCCCTCTAAGTCATGAATATACATATACTCGCATCAAATATGTGTCATGTGAAATCATGTATAGCAAAGTGCCAATCAAGTGCAAAAAAATGCATTCAATAATGTTCAAAAATAAGGTGCGATCAAAAAAGTTCTTCAAGTGTGAGGTATAGGGCTGGTGACACGTTGATGTAATCTTGGTGACTTCCTTTGCTCCCCTCCTGGGTCCCCACTCACCAGATGAAGATTATAAATATGCCTATGTATATCAAGATGGTGTCTCCTGTCCAGCAGATATGTGGGTTGGTTGTGCCTTAGAGAATGGAATCTCCTCTCCTCCACCACTTGATGTAGATCCTACATACTTTACCATAGTGATTTGCTATCAGTGATGAGGAGACCTTAATGCTGGATGGAAGCCTCCATACTCTGACTTGAACCCGCTGGTAAAGTATGTAGGATCTACATCAAGTGGTGGAGGAGAGGAGATTCCATTCTCTGAGGCACAACCAACCCACATATCTGTTGGACAGGAGACACCATCTTGATATACATAGGCATATTTATAATCTTCATCTGGTGAGTGGGGACTCAGGAGGGGAGCACAGGAAGTCACCAAGATTACATCAACGTGTCACCAACCCTATACCTCACACTTGATGAACTTTATTGATTGCACCTTATTTTGCACCTTTTTTTTTGAACTTTATTGAATGCTTTTTTTGCACTTGATTGCCACTTTGCTATACATGTTGTCACATGACACATATATTTGAGGCGAGAATATGTATATTCATGATTTAGAGGGGCAGCGCTGAGTATAAAATTTTCTGTTGTCACAATTTGAAAACAGCAGTGCTCCTCCCACACAACGTCATTTATTCACAGTTCCCGGCCATTGGCGGCTGACTGTCTATAGTTCTTCATTGATCCTCCTGTTCCCAAGTAACTGCCTGCAAACAGCTGTCCTGAGAGTCTGCAGGATCCTGACCTTGCACCTGCAATCTGCTGATTGCAGGTGCAATGTTCCCGCAGGCTCCTTCGGGAAAAAAAAACAATAAATGCACTTTTTTTTTTTTTTTTTTTTTACCCGCAAAAATTGTGCGTTTATTTATTTATTTTTTTCAAAAGGTAAACTCATCCTTTAAAGTGGTTCTAAAGGCAGAACGTTTTATCTTAATGCATTCTATGCATTAGGATAAAAAGCTTTCTGTGTGCAGCAGCCCCCCTTAATAATAACCTGAGTTCCCTCTCGAGCTAGCAATGTTGCACAAGAATCAAGAAGTCTGGGGACTCTCCCTCCTGATTGGCTGAGAACCGCGGCTCCATGTCTGAGTGGACACACACACAGCAGTGGCTCGGCTTGGGTGCCCCCAAAGCAAGCTGCTTGCTATGGGGGCAGCAGGGAGGCGCCAGAAGCGCCGGCGAGGAACCTGAGAAGAGGAGGATCCGTGCAACTCTGTGCAAAACCATTACACAGTGCGGGTAAGTATAACATGTTTATTTTTAAACAAAAAAAGACTTTAGTATCACTTTAAGCTTAGTGCAGAGTGCTATGAGGGAGTGAGAACTCCTCAGTATACTTATTGATGAGCGTAGTTGGTTTCTAATCTGATATTTGTCCATTACGTAAGTATGCTGTGCTTCCTGTGTAGTAGGAAGCCAACCAACTACAGTGGTTGTGCTTTAGTGGTTATTTCATTACAACTCTGTTAGCTCAGAGAGGTCAAAAACACTTTCGTCATGGAGGTTGAGAATGGTGGAAGGGGGAGTTTAACCACTTAAGGACTGAGCCTCTTTTTGAGATGTGTTGTTTACAAGTTAAAAACAGGTTTTTTTTTGCTAGAAAATTACTTGGAACCCTCAAACATTGTACTTTTTTTTTTCTAACACCCTAGAGAATAAAATGGTAGTTGTTGCAATACTTTGTCACACCGTATTTGTGCAGCGCTCTTACAAGCGCACTTTTTGGAGAAAAAAATACACTTTTTTTTAATTAAATAAGACAACACTAAAGTTAGCCCATTTTTTTTTTTACATTGTGAAAGATAATGTTACGCCGAGTAAATTGATACCCAACATGTCACGCTTTAAAATTGCGCCCGCTCGTGGTATGGCGACAAAATTTTACCCTTAAAATCTCCTTAGGCGACATTTAAAAAATTCTACAGGTTGCTTGTTTTGAGTTACAGAGGAGGTCTAGGGCTAGAATTATTACTCTCGTTTCACCAATCGCAGCGATATCTCACATGTGTGGTTTGAACACCGTTTGCATATGCGGGCGCTACTCACGTATGCGTTCGCTTCTGCACGCGAGTTCGGCGGGACAGGGCACGTTTTAAAAAATTTTTATTTTTCTTATTTATTTCACCTTTTATTTTATTTTTATTTTTTTTCTTTTATTTGAGAATCCTTGTAAAGTATCACAGAAATGTCATTAAGGACAAAAAAAAAAAAAATGAAAATATAAGTAGGCGCACCACTATCAGGGATCGTCTGGGACATCACTTCATTAGCTGACCACGATGGAGCCAAGTGCAACAATGAAACCCTAACATAGGCGATGTGTGACATTTTAGAGAGACACAATGGAAGGGGTGCATACCTTTTTATTTTTACACAGCAGAGACTACTTCTATCGGAAACCGGTCCGCCGGCCGAAAAGGAGGATACCGGGGGTTATGGCAGCTAGTTGCTGCCATAACGATATTCTTCTTCAAAGTAAGGACGTATATTGGCGTGCGGCGGTCCGGAAGTGGTTGATCTCTGCAATGATGAAAATCTGATGCACTAAGCGATTTAAAGTTTAAAAGCGGCTTGAAAATTATGTAAGAACTTTTACAATAATAACTAAAAATAAACTACAGTATAGCCCAACCTATTCAACACAGAGGAACTCTTGTGATAATTTTCCAGTCTCAGGGAACCCCTACTAAAAATTACTATATCTACAACTCATGATATGTTAGTGTGAGGGTCAGCAGGAAGAACTATTTTTATATTTGTGGTCATTGGAATAAATCCTCCTTACAGATAGCTAAAAAGATAAATGGTGTCAGTGGGAACCTATGTGAGAGGCAGAAATTGCTCAATACTCAAGGAACCCCTAGCAATCTCTGGAGGAACCCTGGTTGGGACATTTTAGACAATTGTGCCCTTCTAACCTTCTGGCAATGGTTTGGGGAAGACCCCTTTCTGTTTTAGCATGACACTGGGCTCTTGTGCAAAAATGCAGCTCCATAAAGACATGGGTGGAGGAGTTTGGTGTGAAGGAACTCCAGTTGCCTGTGGTCTGACTTCAACCCTACTACAGGCTGCTGATTGTGAGCCAGGTGTTCTCATCCAACATCAGTACCTGACCTCACAAGTAGGCACAAATTTCCAGACACATGCCAACATCTTGTGCAAAGAAAAACTCAGAAAGGTACATTTTGCTGGCCTCATGGGGGGGGCGGTCGGGGGGTGTCCTCCACATGAATGTGATCTCCAATAAGCTCATATAAATGTGATCTCCAATAAGCTTATATAAATGTGATCTCCAATAAGCTCATATAGATGTGATGGGCAGGTGTTCCCAAATCTTTGGCCATATAATGTACATGCTTGCTATCAGGGCTGGTGCAAGGATTTTTGACACCCTAGGCGAAACCTAATTTTGTCACCCCCCTGACTCCACCCCTTTTGCCCTGCCCATGTATACCCTACCTTTTTAATGAAGTGCCCTTTAAATGCAGCCTCACCAGTGCCCTTTAAATGCAGCCTCACCAGTGCCCTTTAAATGCAGCCTCACCAGTGCCCTTTAAATGCAGCCTCACCAGTGCCCTTTAAATGCAGCCTCACCAGTGCCCTTTAAATGCAGCCTCACCAGTGCCCTTTAAATGCAGCCTCACCAGTGCCCTTTAAATGCAGCCTCACCAGTGCCCTTTAAATGCAGCCTCACCAGTGCCCTTTAAATGCAGCCTCACCAGTGCCCTTTAAATGCAGCCTCACCAGTGCCCTTTAAATGCAGCCTCACCAGTGCCCTTTAAATGCAGCCTCACCAGTGCCCTTTAAATGCAGCCTCACCAGTGCCCTTTAAATGCAGCCTCACCAGTGCCCTTTAAATGCAGCCTCACCAGTGCCCTTTAAATGCAGCCTCACCAGTGCCCTTTAAATGCAGCCTCACCAGTGCCCTTTAAATGCAGCCTCACCAGTGCCCTTTAAATGCAGCCTCACCAGTGCCCTTTAAATGCAGCCTCACCAGTGCCCTTTAAATGCAGCCTCACCAGTGCCCTTTAAATGCAGCCTCACCAGTGCCCTTTAAATGCAGCCTCACCAGTGCCCTTTAAATGCAGCCTCACCAGTGCCCTTTTTAAATGCAGCCTCACCAGCGCCCTTTTTAAATGCAGCCTCACCAGCGCCCTTTTTAAATGCAGCCTCACCAGCGCCCTTTTTAAATGCAGCCTCACCAGCGCCCTTTTTAAATGCAGCCTCACCAGCGCCCTTTTTAAATGCAGCCTCACCAGCGCCCTTTTTAAATGCAGCCTCACCAGCGCCCTTTTTAAATGCAGCCTCACCAGCGCCCCTCCAAATGCAGCCTCACCAGCGCCCCTCCAAATGCAGCCTCACCAGTGCCCATCAATGAATGTTTGCTTGCTTCCATTCATTAGGGAGTCGGGACACAGACACAGTCCTCCGCCGCCGCTGCGCCTCCTGACACTATGTGCAAATGGAGCGGCGGCTAGCTGTTGATGCTGAGACTTAGTTGCTTGCTGCAATGAGAAGAGAGTAGGACCACCAGTGGCCGGGCGCCCTAGGCAGCAGTGCACCCTAGATGGCTGCCTAGTGGTAGCACCGGCCCTACTTGCTATGTATTGAGAGTGCTTGCCGTACGTGTACTATAAAAATGTTTATTACTGTATGGATTAATTGAGCAAGCTTTGTTTCATGTTGCGTTCCAGAGCACGAGAAGCACTGCGACAATGTCTGCCTGACCAGCTGAAAGACACCACATTCGCCCAGGTCCTGAAGGATGACACCACAACCAAACGCTGGCTGGCTCAGCTTGTTAAGAACCTGCAGGAGGGGCAGGTCACCGACCCCAGAGGAATACCCCTCCCACCTCAGTGACCATCGGCATAGGAATCCCAGACACAGCTGCACCACGCAAATAAACACAGCAAACGCACTTGGACTTTTCAGATGATGATGATTCCTAACCCATTGGTGTCACAGCCTCACAAATGGACAATTCCTGTTACCGTTCTTACAGCTCTTCTGTGTAAAGGACGCAGGTATCTCCTCTTAGCGAGATATTTCACCAGAGGCCGTACTGTAAGAAATTGTTCTTGTTGACCAAGAGTTTGTTGCTTAAATACTCTCCAGGTCTCTGGACGGTGGAGAATCCTCTTTCATAATGTTTACAGAATAACACGTAATCCAGCCAGTCCTTCTGGAGTTCTAGCTGCAGCACAAATGGGCCAAAGCATGCACCATACACTGCCTGTTTTTCCCCTCTACAATTCTTCCAGAGCTTGTAGCTGTGTCTGAATTTTGGATATAATAAAGAAAAAAAGTTGTTTTTTTTTTTTTTATATTTTCTGTATGTAGCTGTTCAAATACACAATGCACTCGTTTTACAGCAATGTTTTCAAATAATTAAAACACATGGCTTCTTGCAGGCAAATGCAATTATGTCAGTGTTTGTGGTTTTCAAGATGTGCCAGTTTTTTACTTATTTCTTCAGTTTATTGGTGTTGGTTATTGAACGCTTCCAAATTGTTACTTCACATTGACAATGTCTATGGAGAAGCAGTGTTGTCAACCTAGATCAGAAACGCAACCCAAGAACAAAAATCTAATTTATTGAAGCTTACCTTAGTTATGGTGGCTGCAATTTAATTGAGGTTTCCTCCTTTTTTTTTTTTTTTTTTTTTTTTTAGCTTCATCCTATTCCCTGTGAGCTGCTAATAATACATAATAATCTTTCTAGCCCTCTGAGAAGTGCATCCTTTCTGTTAAAATCCAAGGTAAATTACTATGGGAGGGGCTACAGCTTTATCTGGATTTTTCTGCTGACATTGATCCGACATCAGGGTCCCTAAATTTCTGACAAAATCAATGGGTAGTTTTCCCCCAGTCGTCTCACGGGATGGTATGTGTTGGGCTCCTGCCATCAGGACCAATAACATGAAGCCATGTAAAAGTTTAAAAGGAAGTCCTTACCTCTTCCTCATTCATCTTTTGAGTTTCCTCCATCCAGGATAAATGTGTTGCCTGAAACTCATTCACACGAGGCGGACTCCGCTTCCACAGAGCCCGCCTCGGTCCGCCGGCTCAGTGGGAGATCTCTCCGTTGATCTCCGCTGAGCCGGCGGATGACAGGTCCGTCTCTGCTCACTGAGCGGGGAGGGGCTTGTCGGGCGCCGCAGCTGCCTATGGAGGGATCGGATGAAAATGGACAGCATGTCCGTTTTCATCAGATCTCACCAGATCCGATCCGCCAGCGATGGATCCGGACGTAGGGGCATCCGCCTGCTTTTAGCGGAACAGACTAGGTCAGAGGTCAGCGGATATGTCTCCGCTGACATCAGTCGCTCCATAGGTTAACATGGAGTGCCCGTTCAGGTCCGCTGTCAAAACTGACAGGCGGACCTGAACGGTCCGATTGTGTGAAAGGGGCCTTAGACCCCTTTCACACTGAGGCGCTTTTCAGGCACTTTCACGCTAGAAAAAGCGCCTGAAAAGCTCCCGAAAACCTATTTTCATTAAAATCAATGAATGCTTTCACAATGGGGCAGTACGTTGGCAGGGTGAAAAAAACGCCCCTCTCCATTAAAATGATTGGAAAGCGTCTCAAAAGCGCCTGAAAAGCTCTTCAAAAGTGCTCAATGTTTTACTGGCAGATTACAAGCGCCTCAGTGTGAAAGGGGCCTTAAGGTAAGGACTCTGCTTCTTAAGCTGGCTTGGGTTTCCACCTCCAACGACCCTGAGCTTTCCTCAGGAGGCAGGGGTCCTGGAGCCGTTGCTGACTGCCAGGCGGGAGTCGCAGCAGCACTGCATTACAACCACAGTAATAACTGGTGGAGCAGAAAACCCTGGTGCTAGCATGGACGACCGCCCATGCCCCATTACTTTACATTGTAAAGCGGGGGCTGGAGCCGATCATAGACTTGATGGTGGCCCTTAGCTGAAGGTATGAGAGCACTCTGGAAGCTGTTTGATAGGTAAGATCCGGTCGCCCCATCTACACATGGTTACAGTGACGCCTGCAAATAGTGTTGCTTTCACTGACTCTTATTACGGAAGTTAACTAGTCCAACCAGTGACTATTCATCTGATACATTTTGAATATACCTGTTGCAGCAGGTGAGAGATGTGAGCAGAGGGACATGGACTGCCTATGTACCTATATCATGTAATATTCAAACACCCAGGGTCCCTTCTATATTCATAGACCTTGAGTCATCTACCCCCCCCCCCCACCCCACCCTGTAGACTCTGCAAAAGCTATAACCAACCGTATCCTCACATCACAGCTACATAGCATTACCATGGCAATGCAATGGACGACTGTTAGCAGTCAAGGACTGTACAGCCACATACATCTGTGACGGGGTTGCGGCTCAATCGGAGTATAGTTATCATTGTGTGTGAGTCCTGGGGCTTATGTCCCATGTATTCCAGCTTCCATAAATTATGGTTTAGAAGCGGCGTGTTCCGCGCTGGAGTAACTGCCACATAGAATTGCTGACGTTCAGACGTTTCAATTGTGACATTGTTTTTAAATGGTGATGGGTGTTGGTGTGATACGCTGTGCAAATACTATACAGAGTAACGTTGACATTATTGCTTTTACTCTTTTTTTGATATTCAATAAATGTACTACTGTATTTTTCTACCCGTTTAAGATAAGCCTTATTTGCCCTATTATAACCGCTTTGTCATCTACCTGTGGGCTTTATCCTCAGGAGCAGGTGAAGTTTTTTTTCTGGTAGTATATGCTGTATTTGGTTAAAGGGCAACACCTAACAGGTGATTAGGCGCAATACCTGGGTGATCATTATTACCCCCATTTAATATGTTGTTCGCAGGGGTACATTGCCTGCTTGTTCCCATCCAAGTTCCTTCTCTATATGGGTAGGACAATGCTTGGTGTTCGTTCCGCAGTTTGTGCCTGGCAAGGGTCTTAATTGGTCTCTGTCACACCCTCTTGATGGTGCCCTCCCTGGGTGGCAATGGTGGATGGCTGCAGACCTTGTTCTAAGCATCCACGCCACCCTCTGACTGCTGGTGTCAGAAGCCTTTGGACCATGTTTATCTGACTGGTGACACCGGACATCACATTTGGGCAGGCTGACGTTATTTCCGGGCAGCAGGGTTTGTTGTTTCAGAGCCCCTTTGCTACAGGAGGAAGGGATGAGATTACTGGTATAATCTTCTTGTTCTTTTGCATGCTGGGCATTTAGGACCCTAAATTTACAGGATTAGAGAAGTGCTGTGTGAATCTTGCGGGGCACACCTTGCCACTGGTGTTTCACCGATGAGCCTGAAATGTCCGTTTTTTGCTTATTGTGTTTTGTGCTTCTTTTTTTGGCACTTCCTCTGTAGTGTTTAGGGCCTGTCTTCAGAAACTTGAGAACCCTTAATGCAGGGACTTTAGTTGTCCTTTACATGACATGTTGTGGTGGTGATTGGGCTCCTCAGGTCAAGTCTCTTCCTTCCGTCTCTTCCTTCCGTCTCTTCCTTCCGTTCCTTCCTTCCTTCCGTTCCTTCCTTCCTTCCTTCCTTCCTTCCTTCCTTCCTTTTTTATTTTAACTTCTGTTTGGGCCAACGCCCCAGAAAAAGGAAGATGGATCACCCATGAAGGGAAATGTGCTGTCTGCACCTAGATTCTGTCAAATTAAGCATCAGAAAGCTGCTTAAAGTAGCAAACTCCAATCATTCAGGTTCCTCCTGGGTGACCTTAACCCACACCCAACCAACCTCTGCCATTGCCTTGCTCTTGACTGTGCAGCTATTCCCATAGCCAGTCTCTTCTGCAGGAAGAGTACCCTTAGGGCCTCCAAATTTAAGTGATCTCTAGAGGATTTGTATGACAATCTCTGGGCTATCTACACTACCCTGGACATTTAGGAGGACAAAGTTCAGCTTTTCCCACATGACCAGATTTATCAAAGTCTCCAGAAAAAAATAGGGGTTTTCTCAGTACATAAAGTTGTCCATTTCTTAAGATCTGGCCCAGAACCTTAAAATGTGTAGAGGGTTCTTTACTGTAAGAGCGGCAAGGATGTGGAATTCCCTTCCACAGGTGGTGGTCTCAGTGGGGGGGCATCGATAGTTTCAAGAAACTATTAGATAAGCACCTGAACGACCGCAAAATACAGAGATATACAATGTAATACTGACATATAATCACACACCATAGGTTGGACTTGTCTTTTTTAGACCTCACCTACTATGTAACTATGTAAGAAGGGAAGCCTTTTTTTCCCTCCTACAATCTTAAGTGCAGGTTACCATTTGATGAGATCTATTACTCTTTCTGAAATAACCACCCTCGCTTGGATGTATCTTTTTCCAAAGAATGCTGATTTGGCCTTCAATTATGTGGGTTTTTTTTGTTTTTGTTTGTTTTATAAGAGGTTTGGGATTATAGTTCTAAATTAAAGTCAGCCCTGGCCACTACCTGTCTAACTATAAATCTTTTATTATTTGGCTTACACAGTTGAAGTCTAATGTAGAGGCAGGCATGGCTAGGGATAAATTGTTGGACTCTTTGCCTGTACTTTTCAGGGTTGTAGGATTTATTGCACATGCCTCTGCAGAGTCTACCAGAACTTTAAAAAAAGATCCTGGTCTCTGGGTAATTCTTCCAGATGCACCTTATGGCCTAAGACGGGTCTCCAAACTTTCTAAACAAGGGCCCAGTTTACTGCCCTTCAGACTTTAGGGGGGCCAGACTGTGGCCAGTGGGAGTAGAAAATATCCTAGTTTCAGTGGGAGTAAAAAATGCCACCAATGTAGTGGGAAAAATAGTGTCCCTCTATTGGTGACACTGGGTGTAAGGGTGCCCATGATTGATTGATTGATACTAACAATGCTGGCATAATTCTTGCCACGACGGCAACAATGGAGCACTATTTCTCCCCACTGATATCAATCATGGGCACCCTTACACCCACTGACGCCAATAGTGGTATTGGTGTAAGGGTGCCCATGATTGATATCAGTGGGGAGAAATGGTGCTCCATTGTTGCCGTCGTGGCAAGAATTATGCCCCCATTGTTAGTGACAGTAGGAGGAATAGTGGCCCAAGGGCCAGATAGAGGCAAGCAAAGGGCTGCATCTGGCCCCCCGGGGCTGCACTTTGGAGACCACTGGACTAAGACAATGTTGGGTGATTCAGCTACTAAGCCAGTCTTCCTCAACCTTTTCAACACAGAGGAACCCTTAAAATAACTTTCTTGCCTCAAGAGAGCTCCTGCTCAAGATTACTATATCTACAACTCATGATATGTTAGTGTGATGGTCAGTGGGAAGAATGACCCCCTTACAGATAGCTAAAAAGATCAATGCTGTTAGTGGGAACTTATCTGAGAAACCGTTCATTGTTTGAGGAACCCTGGTTTGAAAACTCTGGCCTAAGCTACGGCTTTGCAGTATGCATTTTTCAGGTGATCTGTTCAGTCTGCATTGTCAGCCACCCTGGAGTGAATGGCTGATAAGAAAATTACCATTCTGTTTAATAAAAAAAAAAAAGCAGCCTTTTGTTTTTTGTGGCCCCAGAGTGCAGTCTTAGGAAGGCTCTAAAGAGACAAAACTTCTCATCAGACCAGAAGGGAAAGGAGTTGTCCCCTTTTTACCCTCCTGACTAGCCCTCAAGTCCCAATGACATGCTCATGTTTCATCCTGGGGCGAGTGGATCAGGGGTACAAGCTGGAGTTTGATGGACCTCCTCCTTCAAGTTTCTTGGTAATCAGCCTGTCTGAGGGAGCCGGACAAATCCAAAGCTCTTCTACTTCTAGGAGATCTTGCAGCCCAGTGGGTTATGTTAATGGTCCCAAGGGTAGAGCAAGCTTGGAGGTTCTACTGCCACTTTTAATCTGTTAAATCTGAACATCCCTGAAAGCTTTCCTTTTCTGAACATCAAGCCCCTGAAGGGAAACAGGACAAGAAGGATCTATAAGGACAGTTGCTGTGGCTGACCATGGATATATACCCATCAAGTAGGTTGTACTGGACTATCTCGGTACTGATACACAAACAAGTTCTTAATATGAAAATATAATTTTGATACATATAAAAATATACAAGAAACAAGAGATAAAATTCAACTACTAACGGGGTCACCCGAAAGATGACTGTTGCTGTGAGATATAGACAAATTGATCCTCTACTAGTTTTGTGGATTGAAACCGCTTCTTCAGGAGGAACTGTCAATAAAACAGACATTGGACGTAATTATACAGCAAACGTTTTAGTCAAGAGATCTGCTCACCCGGAAGATCACACACCGATACTTAACCAGGCTGCTAAGAGAATTCCCCCCCGTGGAGGACGAGGGGGATTGTACAAGGCCACTTCTAATCAAAGATAAATATAATGGTAGTAAATAAGACAACCAAATACAATTGATTTATAGGGCCCGTAGGGAGTGAGGGGATACCAAGTGATGCACAATATGGTGATACAATTGGGATAGAACCACGTGAGGGTAGGAAGGGGAGGGATTGAAGAAGGGGGGGAGAAGGAAACCAATGCCCACCAAACTGTACAGTAGGAGTGAATGGGTGTAAAACTCACCAGCAAATATTACAAAGGTAACACATTCCCAGGGGTGGTAGTGAACAAGGCTGAACGGAGGAGGCACTCAGGACGGGACACAGCCAAACAGTAGCAAGGAAGATGTAATTCCTATAACAGGCAATGCCGATGTATATGTATTAAAATTATATTTTTATATTAAGAACTTGTTTGTGTATCAGTACCGAGATAGTCCAGTATAACCTACTTGATGGGTATAAATCCATGGTCAGCCACAGCAACTGTCTTAATAGACCCTTCTTGTCCTGTTTTTCTATATTAATTTGGATGATGGTACTTTATTAATTATTGCTAGTTAATTGTTATGTGAGGCAATACTCATAAATTTCAAGCCCCTGAAGGGGTCCATAAAATACAAAACAGTTTGTATAGACTCCATCTTCTAGTGAGGACATGCCTTCAGGGTACTATATTTTCTTTCAAAGCAGCTATAAACCGAATGCACCTAAAATTGTGAATTATACCATTCAAAATCATTACATGCATTTACAGTGGGGACGGAAAGTATTCAGACCCCCTTAAATTTTTCACTCTTTGTTATATTGCAGCCATTTGCTAAAATCATTTAAGTTCATTTTTTTTCCTCATTAATGTACACACAGCACCCCATATTGACAGAAAAACACAGAATTGTTGACATTTTTGCAGATTTATTAAAAAAAACAAAACTGAAATATCATATGGTCCTAAGTATTCAGACCCTTTGCTCAGTATTTAGTAGAAGCTCCTTTTGATCCAATAGAGTCATGAGCCTTTTTGGGAAAGATGCAACAAGTTTTTCACACCTGGATTTGGGGATCCTCTGCCATTCCTCCTTGCAGATCCTCTCCAGTTCTGTCAGGTTGGATGGTAAACGTTGGTGGACGGCCATTTTTAGGTCTCTCCAGAGATGCTCAATTGGGTTTAAATCAGGACTCTGGCTGGGCCATTCAAGAACAGTCACGGAGTTGTTGTGAAGCCACTCCTTCGTTATTTTAGCTGTGTGCTTAGGGTCATTGTCTTGTTGGAAGGTAAACCTTCGGCCCAGTCTGAGGTCCTGAGCACTCTGGAGAAGGTTTTCGTCCAGGATAGCCCTGTACTTGGCCGCATTCATATTTCCCTCAATTGCAACCAGTTGTCCTGTCCCTGCAGCTGCAAAACACCCCCACAGCATGATGCTGCCACCACCATGCTTCACTGTTGGGACTGTATTGGACAGGTGATGAGCAGTGCCTGGTTTTCAACACACATACCGCTTAGAATTAAGGCCAAAAAGTTCTATCTTTGTCTCATCAGACCAGAGAATCTTATTTCTCACCATCTTAGAGTGCTTCAGGTGTTTTTTTTAGCAAACTCCATGCGGGATTTCATGTGTCTTGCACTGAGGAGAGGCTTCCGTTGGGCCACTCTGCCATAAAGCCCCGACTGGTGGAGGGCTGCAGTAATGGTTGACTTTCTACAACTTTCTCCCATCTCCCGACTGCGTCTCTGGAGCTCAGCCACAGTGATCTTTGGGTTCTTTTTTACCTCTCTCACCAAGGCTCTTATCCCCCGATAGCTCAGTTTGGCCAGATGGCCAGCTCTAGGAAGGGTTCTGGTCACCCCAAACGTCTTCCATTTAAGGATTATGGAGGCCACTGTGCTCTTAGGAACCTTAAGTGCAGCAGACATTGTTTTGTAACCTTGGCCAGATCTGTGCCTTGCACTGTGAGCTGTAAGGTCTTATATTGACAGGTGTGTGGCTTTCCTAATCAAGTCCAATCAGTATAATCAAACACAGCTGGACTCAAATGAAGGTGTAGAACCATCTCAAGGATGATCAGAAGAAATGGACAGCACCTGAGTTAAATATATGAGTGTCACAGCAAAGGGTCTGAATACTTAGGACCATGGGATATTTCAGTTTTTCTTTTTTAATAAATCTGCAAAAATGTCAACAATTCTGTGTTTTTCTGTCAATATGGGGTGCTGTGTGTACATTAATGAGGAAAAAAATGAACTTAAATGATTTTTAGCAAATGGCTAACAGAGTGAAACATTTAAGGGGGTCTGAATACTTTCCATCCCCACTGTATATGTTTAGAAAAGGCCTATAAATGCAATTGTGTCATTGCCAATGTGAATTTAGGGCTCATGATCTGTGCAGACCTGGAGAAGGGAAGCTGTGGGCAATAGGTGAAACATGTTAGGAGGCCGAAGAACAAATTATTGTTTTATACCTGTGCCACCTGCAGGCAAAGGTAAAAAATTGCAAGCGACCATCATACTGGGAATTCGGGTTATTATTGGTTTTGTTATTAACCACATGCCGACCGGGCCATAGCCGAAAGACGGCCACAGCGCGGTCGGCTTATCCTGGGAGGGCGTCCATGGACGTCCTCCCAGAATACTGCTCTCGCGCGCCCCCTGGGGCGTGCACCCGAGAACTTCTGTGACCGCCGGGTCCAGAGTACCCGGCGCATCACGGTGAACGGCCTCTGATCGCGGCCGTTTACCATGTGATCACTCCGTCAAATGACTCCCTCCCCTCTGTGTACCGATCGGTACAGAGGGGGAGGAGCAGGGGAGGGATCGGATGGTAGCAGCATTGTGGGCTGCATCTGTAGTGCCCACAACGCTGCTCTGTGACAAATACAGTCACATCCATCCCTCCATGCTCAGCCATCCCTCCATACTATAATACCCTGCAATACTCTGCAATACCCCACAATACTCTGCACTACTCCGCAACACCCCACAATACCCCACAATACTCTGCAATACCCCACAATGCTCTGCAATACCCCACAATACTCTGCAATACTCTGCACTGCTCCGCAACACCCCACAATACTCTACAATACTCTGCAATACCCCGAAATACCCCACAATGCTCTGCAATACCCCACAATGCTCTGCAATACTCTGCACTACTCTGCAACACCCCACAATACTCTGCAATACCCCGCAATACTCTGCAATACCCCACAATACTCTGCAATACCCCACAATATTCTGCAATACCCTGCAATACTCTGCACTACTCCGCAACACCCCACAATACTCTGAAATACCCCGCAATACTCTTCAATACCCTGCAATACCCCGCAATACTCTGCACTACTCCGCAACACCCCACAATACTCTGCACTACTCCGCAAAACCCCGCAATACTTTGCAATACTCTGTACTACTCCGCAACACCCTGCAACACCCTGCAATACTCTGCACTACTCTGCAACACCCCGCAATACTCTGCAACACCCCGCAATACTCTGCAACACCCCGCAATACTCTGCAATACTCCGCAATACCCAGTCATACCCAGTCATACTCTGCAATACCCAGCCATACTCTGCAATACCCAGCCATACCCAGTCATACTCGGCGATACCCTGCCATGCGCAGCCATACCCAGTAATGCGCAGCCATACCCAGCCATACGCAGCCATACCCAGCCATACCCTGCCATGCGCAGCCATACCCAGCCATGCGCAGCCATACCCAGCCATACCCAGCCATGCGCAGCCATACCCAGCCATGCGCAGCCATGCTCGGCCATATTCAGCTGTACTCGGCCTCTGTATGTGGCCAGGCTGTGGAAGTCTCACACATGGGGTATCGCCGTACTCAGGAGGAGTAGGAGAATCTATTTTGGGGTGTCATTTTTGGTATGTACATGCTATGTTTTAGAAATATTGTATAAATGGACAACTTTGTGTTAAAAAAAAAAGTGTTTTAACCACTTTCCACCCGCCGGCCGTCATACGACGTCCTTGACTTTGTGCGGGGATATCTGAATGATGCCTGCAGCTTCAGGCATCATTCAGATGTCAGCTTTTTCAGCCGGTGATTCCCTACACCATAGGGATGATCATAGCGGCTGTTCCACTGCTTGATCGTTCTTATGGGAGGCAAGAGGGGACCTCCCCCCCTTCCCGCCGCCCTTCGGTGCTTCTACCGTCTCACTGCTACGATCGAAGCCAGGATCGTTTTTTTTTTTTTTATTATTATTTCAGGCTTCCCAGCCTAGAGGTGAGATGTGGGGTCTTATTGACCCCAAATCTCACTGTAAAGAGGAGCTGTCATGCCATATTCCTATTACAAGGGATGTTTACATTCCTTGTAATAGGAATAAAAGTGATCGAAAAAAATTTTTTGGGGGAAAAAAGTGTCAAACTAAAATAAATAAAGTAAAATGAACAATAAAAAAAATTTTTTTTTTAAAGCGCCCCTGTCCGTGTGCTCGCATGCAGAAGCGAATGCACACGTAAGTCCCGCCCACATATGAAAACGGTGTTCAAACCACACATGTGAGGTATCGGTGCGAACGTTAGAGCGAGAGCAATAATTTTGGCCCTAGACCTCCTCTTTAACTCAAAACATGTAACCAGTAAAAAAATTTAAAGCGTCGCCTATGGGGATTTTTAAGTAGCGAAGTTTGGCGGCATTCCACGAGTGCAATTTTGAAGGGTGACATGTTAGGTGTCTATTTATTCGGTGTAACTTCATCTTTCACATTATGCAAAAACATTGGGCCAACTTTACTGTTTTGTTTTTTTTAAAGCACAAAACAGTTTTTTTCCCCCAAAAAAAGCGTTCAAAAAATTGCTGCGTAAATACCGTGCAAGATAAAAAGTTGCAACAACTGCCATTGTATTCTCTAGGGTCTTTGCTAAAAAAAACATATATAATGTTTTGGGGTTCTATGTAATTTTTCTAACAAATAAATGATGATTTTTACATGTAGGAGAGAAATGTCAGAATTGGCCTGGGCACTCCAGAACGCCTGGAGGTGCTCCCTGCATGGTAGGCCTCTGTATGTGGCCACGCTGTGTAAAAGTCTCACACATGTGGTATCGCCACACTCGGGAGTAATAGCAGAATGTGTTTTGGGGTGTAATTTGTGGTATGCATATGCGGTGTGTGAGAAATAACCTGCTAATATGACATTTTTGTGGGAAAGAAAAAAAAGAAAAAAAAATCTTGATTTTGCAAAGAATCGTGGGAAAAAATGACAACTTCAAAAAACTCACCATGCCTCTTACTAAATGTCTTCTTTCCAAAAGGGGTCATTTGGGGGGTATTTGTAATTTTCTGGAATGTTAGGGTCTCAAGAATATAGATAGGCTGTCAGTAATTCAGGTGTGATCAATTTTTAGATATTGGCACCATAGCTTTTGGACTCTATAACTTTCACAAAGACCAAATAATTTACACCGATTTGTACTTATTTTTACCAAAGATATGTAGCAGTATAAATTGTGGCCAAAATTTACGAAGAAAAATTACTAAATTTGCTAAATTTTATAACAGAAACAAAGAAAATTTAATTTTTATACCGAATTTTTGGTCTTTTTTCTTTTATAGCGCAAAAAATAAAAAAAACCAGCAGTGATTAAATACCACCAAAAGAAAGCTCTATTTGCATGAAAAAAAGGACAAAAATTTCATATGGGTACAGTGTTGCATGACTGAGTAATTGTCATTCAAAATGTGAGAGCACCGAAAGCTGAAAATTGGTCTGGTTAGGAAGGGGGTTTAAGTGCCCAGTTGTCAAGTGGTTAAACAAGTAATGTGTATGTATAATGTGATATATATTAAAAAAAAAACGTTCTACTTACCTGCTCTGTGCAGTGGTTTTGCACAGAGCAGCCCCGATCCTCCTCTTCTCGGGTCCTCTGCTGATGCTCCTGGCTCCTTACGCGTCCAGATGAAGCTACGCACATTTGTCCTGTGAAACGCGTCGACGTCACCGCGTCCGGACGTCACGCCCGCTGTCATCCCCCGTTGGGGCTAGCCGGCACACACACCGAGGGAGCATCTCGTTCCTAAGCCCGGAACAGCTGTGCGGAGGGCAACAGGTGCACCTGTACGGACGGTCTCAAAACATCACAACAGCGGCATACCAGAAATATACCGTGAAGCACGAAGTATTACTAAGATCGTGATACGGAGGTATACAGGGTAACAGGAAGGTCTGTCTACAACATCGGAGCCACAGCCACCCGGAAGTACCTGAGCAATCTCGAACGGGACCCGGGATTGGTAACGTACCAGGCAACCTCTGTTGTTTCTTTACCTACACCTGCTACCAATCGATTTCATTACAGTACTTCTTGCACTGAGTTCACCCATTTTTGAGAACTGCATATATGCTAATCTATCACTCCGGAATCTGGGAACAGTGATTTCACGGCTCTACATAGACATATGATCAACATCTTAGTCCTATTCAGGACCAGCTGTTTAGTTGACCACAGACCCTACACCAGCACCCCACCCCACGGCAGACCATCTCCCTTAGGGTTCCTACCCCCCTTTTTCTCCCCCCCCCCTCCCCCCCCCTTCTATTCCTTCTCCCTCCCCCCTTCCCCCCCCCCTTTTTCCTCCCCCCCCCCTCTCTTCCCCCCCCCCACCTCCCCCTCCCCCTTCTTCCCTCTACCCCCCCCCCTCCCTCTCCTCGCAGCCCCTCCCCCGGGGGAATTGATGTCTGCACTATACACCGTACTCAGCAATTGCTGTACACCTTTAATCTAGGTGTTCTGTGCAGACATCAATAGCCAAGACGTCCGGACGCATCTGTCTTGTCATTTTTATGTATACATGTTTTATGTTTCCCTAGTCTGTGTATGTAATTTATTTGACCAAAAATAGCTTTTTGATCAATTTTATGAGGGCAGTATACGATACTTTTTTCTGATCATGTTTGTGCACATATCTTCATGTACACCGATTTTGTACCAATAAATACGCATATATATTCACCATATATTGAGTGTGCCCTCCCTTGAGCCCCGCTTTTCTTTTTGGTCCCCCCCTGTTTGGGACAACTTGTTACATAGGTTTTGGGGGTTGGAAGGCAACCATAGAGTGACGGTACCGAATCTATCTACATGATTAAAACAAGCCTCATTATATTCTATTCTTTGTTTCCTGGCTCCTTAGACACACAGAACATGGCTCAGCCTGGCCCCTGTTCCCTCCTCACTGGCTGTGATTGACAGCAGTGTGCACATCGCTGGATCAAGATCAGGTGCATATAAGGGGAGGGGGAAGCTGCATGCCGAAGGTTTTGTTTTTAATGGTCCACCAAAAGAGGCAAAACAACCTACACACAGAGTACTGTCCTAGAGGAGTACAGCTGTTCTGGTCAGTGCTGGTTATGGGATGCTGACTGCATTAAAGTGGAACTAAACCCTCCTTTCCTTTACAGCCAAGGAAGCTGCCATTTTGGCCTCTGTTTGATCGGCAGTTTTCATAGTGCTGCACGTGTGATCGGTTATGACACCAGCCTTGGCACCAGTCAAGGTGGCTTGACAGCTCGGTTGAAAGTGGAAGCAGCTGTTACATTCAAGGCATGCCATGAATGATGAATGATAATTGTAACAGTTTGGGGAAACTAAAATCGATGGGTTTTGTTTCACTTTTAGTTAGAGCATCTGTTTAATGTGTGCCTGGGAAAATGTGCTGGTGGGAGACAATAGAAGCTATATGTGTAAAAAAGGAGCAATCAGTGCAAACGGATGAATGAAAACAAATAAATGCAAGCTGGACACTATAGGTAATCACAAAGCCTATATAAGATCAATAAAACAATAGTTAGTGCAGCACAGTGATATACGGAAAAAAGTCCATTCCACAATATGGGGACTCAGGCGTCCAAAAGGAGAAAGGCAGGTTCCCTCGTGATGGATAAGGAAATAAATTCTCCAGTAGTGTATTGGTGACAATATTATCCTCCACCATAGACAATCAGATGTGCTTACCGGATCAGGTGGACCTCCTATGTTATAGGTAGGAGGTCATATGCGCGTATATCCACTCAGGGATGTGGGTACACTCAAGTACAACTTTAGGGGTCCCCAATCCGGCACAATGGGACACCGATCCAACAACGGAATGCAGCGATACTGGCTTCCAAACCGGCAGTGGTAGTATGGAAAAACAGCAGTCCCAAATCTGGTCCTCCTGCTTCATACCAGCCACAGAGAGCCTTCCTCCTCTCTGACACCATTACTTCAATATTGAAGTAGCTTCTAACTTCAGCCTGTTCAATGAGGCCGGTTTCACGCCTAATACCGGTGCGGCTCGCAGCAGGGGGTCCGGTGCGGCCCTGTTCTCCATTTCAGGGACGAATCGTGACCGAATTTTTGCCTTAATTCGGCCCTGAAACGGAGACAAAGACGCACAGCGTTCCTGTGCAAGCCGCTCTGCAGCCGAAGATTTTTTACCTTCATGTATAGAATGCATGAAGGCTAGAACCTTTAGAACCCCTAAGATAACCTTTTCAGAAAAAAAAAACTTACATCCTCCCCCGAGGTCCCCACTGTGCTTACCTCTATGGGTGATGAACGGTCAGTGTCCATGCAGCCAGTGCATCGGTCTGGGGGTTTGAAAACCTCGCTTTGCCCCTTCTCTCACTTCTTGGATAGGTCAGAGTGATTCTGATAGGTCAGCGCCAGCACAGAGCATCAAGTTGATTTGTCCCAGAAGCACTAAAGAAAGTAGAGGGAGAGGGGCAGGAATTCGAGTTCCCCAGACCACTGCACTGGCTGCATGGGCACTGACAGCACATCACCCACGGAGGTAAGTACAGCGGGGAAGGGGAGTGGGGGGGGGGGGTGTAGATTATTATTATTTTATCCTTTCATTTTTTCTGAAAAGGTGATCTAACCCTTTAAGGAGTATTTTGTGAGTATAAAGACTACGGCATATGTATGCAATCTGTACTGAAAATAGGTTTAAAATATATTAGACATGTGCAATTCGTCAAATTCGTTTTTTAATGAAATTCAACAAATTTGTTAATTCGGAAATATTCAAATTAACGAAAACCCCTTTAACAAATTTTTCCGAAAGCGAAAATTTGAAAATTCGGAAATTCGAAAAATCCGAAAATAAGAATGAATAACTAACTAGCTAATAATAATAACTATAACTAACTATAAATTGGAAAAGTTCCCCCGTGGGGTTTTGTGTTGCAGCCAAAAATTCAAAATTGAATAGAAAAAAAATATAATTTTATATGAAAAAAAATATTAACATAGAATTGCATAAATTATGTTAAAACATGAGCTCTCTATTGCACATACATCATGATGATACAGCCATAAGTGTACATAAAAAACATAGCATGCTATAGGTATATATAATCATACTGAAAAACTCCAACGCGTTTCAACCATTAGCAGTAGAGGTCTTCTTCTGGGGGAAAGGAGTACAAGAACTCTACAAGAAAATATATTGTGAAAATACATACATTTAAACAACAATATAAGTTGAATATTAACACAAAAATTGCAATTCTACGATCATATTTACCACTAATGGCTGTAGAAATAGCCTCCAAAGTACTGTGGCTAGAGATTGCTCAAAGATCCAGGCGACATGGTAAGGACTCCCGGCCCGCTGCACAGAAGAAGGAGCAAACTATCCGTAAAGCCAATAGAAAAGGCCCACAAGAGGCCGCGCTTCAGCCCACGCCCGGAGGGGCCAGGAAGCAAGAACAGAACCGAGAAGATTCACCAAGGCCACTATTGGATTATATAATGATGATAATGTATTAAAAGGGGTATCAGTTAATCCCAAGCTGGAAAACATGGTGTGGAGGTATGTTAGTGAGGGTGGTGGTAAGTGAATGTGAAGAATGGAAAAATAGAAAAGTGAATAGAAAGTGCTGAGGGAAAATGTGGGTGAAAAAACAAAGAAACAATGTAGGGCAGAACTGGAACCTGCCAGTTCTGAAAGAGAAAAAAAATATATCGAGGAAAAAACCGAGTGGGAGTGGAGGTGATGGGTGACCAAAACAAAAGCAAAAATACACAAGTCAGAAAATGCAAAGACTGTGAAGAGACAGAAAAAAAATATAATAGAAAATATATGTGCGTGGACAAGATGTGAATGGAGTGAAAAAGTGAATCAAAATCAAACAGAGATGTATGTATTTTCACAATATATTTTCTTGTAGAGTTCTTGTACTCCTTTCCCCTAGAAGAAGACCTCTACTGCTAAAGGTCGAAACGCGTTGGAGTTTTTCAGTATGATTATATATACCTATATTATGCTATGATTTTTTATGTACACTTACGACTGTATCATCATGATGTATGTGCAATAGCCTCACTTACAGAGCTCATGTTTTAACATAATTTATGTAATTGTGTGTTAATATTTTTTTCAATAAAATTTATATTTTTTCTATTCAATTTTGAATTTTTGGCTGCAACACAAAACCCCACGGGGAAACTTTTCCAATTTATATTCTATTGGGGCCTGCAGCAACCCTTATCTCACTACTAGTATCGCTTTCCCTCTTTAACTATAACTAACTATTAAATTATAGGTATTGGAATTTCCTTTCAAATTTGGCTGTGTAATGTAACAAATACGACTTTATTCGAAGTCACGAAATATCCGAAATAATAAATGCAGCATCTAAAGGAATGGAACGTAACAAATTAATAATAATAATAAATAATAATATTAAAAAGTTTGTATTATCATTATTATTATTTATTATTATCAATTAGTTACGTTCCATTTGTTTACATGCAGCATTTGTTATTTCGGATAATTGGTAACTTCAGATAAATTCGTATTTGTTACGTTCACTAACAGCCAAATTTGAAAGGAAATTCCAATACCTATATTTTAATAGTCAGTTATTATTAGTTATTATTTCGGATTTTCGAATTTTTGGATTTTCGTTCTTGTTTTCGAATTTTTTAAATTTCAGATTTTCAGATTTTTGGATTTTATCATTTCGATTTTTAAAATTTCTGGATCTTTGGATTTTCAAATGTCGTATTTTCAAAATTCGTATTTTCAAATTCCGGTTTTTCGAATTTTCGATTTTTCAGATTTTCGATTTTTCGAATTTTCAAATTTCCGGATTTTCGAAATTTCGATCATAATGAATGACCCAAAAAACAAAAAAAAAAAAAAACGAATTAAACGAAAACATCAACAACAACAAAATTTTCCCTAATATCCAGTGCATTTCATCCACATCAGCTTCTCATGTTGGGAAATATGGAGATGAGCTTCTCCTTTCACTGTCCAGTCACAGGTTGGCTCAGAGAAAGTGGGCTGAATGAAGCTGGCCACCAGACCAGGGGCATCTAGTGGGGAAAACAACGTATTGCTGGGGAAATCTCTGGATTTAGACTGAATATTGCAGTAAAAGTAGTTTTTATTTTATATTTAAATGTCTTATCTTTAATAAATTGATCTTTTGATTACTGTATCTTTTTTATCATTCTTACCTATTTTTGTCAGGGATTGTGATATTAACTAACCACTTTGTCATATCTACCTTGTACCCTGTTTCCCTGAAAATAAGACCTAGCGTGATTGTTAGTGATGGCTGCAATATAAGCCCTACCCCCCAAATAAACCCTACCCTGTTTCCCCGAAAGTAAGCCCTACCCTGAAAATAAGACCTACAAGGACTTCAACTAGGGCTTATTTGGGGGGTAGGGCTTATATTGCAGCCATCACCGACAATCACACTAGGTCTTATTTTCGGGGAAGCAGGGTACTACAGTGTAGTATAGAGTAGCTATATGAACAATTGCAGTGGATAGATTTTTTTTTTTAAAGATCAATAAAAATGTATAAAACTGATGAAAAAAAAAAAATTACGGAAAATCTAGCAACATAAAAATAAGTTAGTTAATTTAATTAAGTACAACATGGTGGTGTCTGTAATTGTATAGAGTTTATAAATTACCAGTGAAAGCCGCGGTTCTGTGATAAAGTCACCCAGTTCCTCTTCTCATTACCTGTCATGTCTTATGTATGAATAGGAGTCTGCCCATGATCAGATAGGAGGTCTGGGTTACACCTGGGCAGGTAACACCTGCCGCTGACCACCAGCGAGGGACGGCGTCTACGCCTCGTGATGGAAGGTCTATCGAGCCACCATGTTCCTGGAGGGTTCTTATAGCCGGTACCCCTGCGATCATCTTTCCTCCTCTCATGTATAATTCATGGGAACAGCAGTGTTGGTGGAGGGGACGTTCGTTCGTTTCAGTTTCATGTCAGTTGTTTGCACAAGTCTTGTATCGGCGCTTCCCTGCTCATCATTGGAACTTTTATTTATTTGCTTTCAGGTGATGTCATAGTTGACATTAGCTACGGGCACCCACTACTAGACTTTCACCCGCTGTTCTATCACTACGGGCACCCTCTACTAGACTTTCACCCGTTGATCTATCTACATGTAATAACATCTAGCTCTCTCGCATATCATTACCAGCTTCTGTTCTGTAAATACCGAGTTAGACTATACCACTTCACTTTCTGAAAGCAAATGCTAAGTGGGAAGGTCAGCCTATAGCTCATTGCATTGATCTGTCCTAGAGCTGGCAGCAAAATCCCCCCCCCCCCCAAACCTCCAGCATTTGTTTTGTTTGTCCTGCCCCTGTTGAAGGTCACTGGACCGAAACGCGTAGGGCGGCTTTTTACAGACCCCATACACTGCTTTTCATTTTATCTTTGTGATCACAATTTTTATATGTATCGTTGTTTTTTTAAATAAAAACACCCAGAAGTTACACTATGTGGGAGCATTTTTCCTTTTTTCCACATACCCTGGAGAACTGAGAAACCACCCCGTCTTCCGGAACCCATTCCCGGCTTGGCTTCTGCTGAGAGAGAGGGGACGTCCCGGTTCGGTAGAGGCTCTACCCTTGCCTCCAACATTTCATCACTTCGCCCTGGGTGGCACTAAGCTCCATTGATTCTATGCTTACGGCAGTAGAATCCAACACCTCCGGTAAGCGTATTCCATCTACTCGCTTTAACTGATGATACATAAGCTGAAGGTTGGGAAGCAGACAGGATTGATACACGGATCATCCATTCTTATTGTGGACTTTTATGTTTCTTTGGATCACATATCTGCTCCTCCCAGGACATTACGTCCATATGCACTTTTGAACTTTATTTATCATTTACACTGTATATGTGTGTTTAGCGCTGCAATTTATTTTCACATTTGTTTAGACGTGTAGCACTTTGTAAGCGTCTCATCTAATGTGCAACTCCTAGTGGGAAGATGCCTGTGATTTGCCCTCAAGCTCTGTGATGGCTTCTGACTAGTGCTATGGTTCTAATGCAGGGGTTGCCAGGCTTTCCAAACAAAGGGCCAGTTCACATCTATGTGGTTGTGGTTGATGTGGGTTTCAGGCGCGTTTTGCGGTTTTGAACATGCCTTTTTTTTTTAATGCGTTATTCATGCTTTTTGCGTGTTTTTTTTTTTTTTTTTTCTCTTTAAAACGGAGTTCCACCTAACTTTAGTACTTGGTCTTAAACAAAAGACCCTACGTTTTTGGATATACAATTTTTTGGATATACAATCGGAGAGTAATACAAACTTAAACAGTGGGGACCCCACAAGATAGTGGAGCCTCCGAAGATGTAGGTCCAAATTGTGATCCTCTACATGTTTCGCGAATTAATTTGCCTCTTCAGGAGTAATTTACCTTAATACTTGACTCCAAGTATTGCTGTACTTAATTTGTAATAGTATATTTCTCCCCTCTCTCTTCCCTCTTCCCTTTATCATTTCGTGATCGATTTAATTAGAAGACTGTATTTCTCCGTAGATGTTTAAAGTCAATTCCCCCTGAACAAGCAAATTAATTCACGAAAAAATATAGAGGATCACAATTTGGACCTACATCTCCGGAGGCTCCATTATCTTGTGGGGTCCCCACTGTTTAAGTTTTTATTACTCTGCGATTGTAGGCAATCACTATTTTATATATTGCCTGTATTAATGTGTATCCAGTTGTTTTTTCTACAATAAAATATATATTTTTTTATTCAATTGTCCATTCCCTGGGTACCGAGATAGTCTATTTTTCTTTTGTCATGGGGCATTTTTTGGAGTAGCTCCTGACATCACCCATACCTTTATCATTGCAAATACAAGGATGATGGTACCCGCCCCTATTTCTATTTACCTATCTAATCTAATTAAGGCACTTTCCAGCTTAGTAGTGAAAAGGTGAACTTCTGTCCCAGGTACGTCGTTTTCTCTTCTTGCTCTGCCCCTCCTCCTCCCCCCCTCCCCCGCTGTCTTCTGGGATCTTTGTGTGTCCCAGAAGACGACGGGGGCCATTCAGAGAGCGCCACGCAATTTGCGCATGTGCAGTAGGAACCCGGCTGTGAAGCCTGAAGGCTCCACTGCCGGTTTCCCTTAGTTACAATGGTGGTGCCTGCACCCGATCCGATGGACAGAATGGCCTCGGGGGGGGGGGGGGGGCAACATCACGGGCTCCCTGGACAGGTAAGTGTCCTAATATTAAAAGTCAGCAGCTGCAGTATCTGTAGCTGCTGACTTTTAAACAAAACTTTTTTGAGGGCGGAACTCCGCTTGAGAAAAATGTGTATAGCTAGTTGTTAAGGAGCAGGCTGGGAAGCGGGCCACCACGTCCTTAACAACCGATGAGTCATCAGCTGTTGGCGGGCTTCCCCCGAATGTAAAAACAAGAATTGCCGGCAATAAAAAAAATCGGCAAAAAAACATTGTGGGGTCCCCTCCCCAATCAATACCAGGCCTTTCGGGTCTTGAGGGGAACCCCATGCCAAAATAAAAAAAAAATCTATACCAGACCCTTATCCGAGCATGTAGCCTGGCAGGTCAGGAAAGGAAGGGGACAAGCCAGCGCCACCCCCCCCCCCTCCTGAACCATACCTGGCCACATGCCCTCAACATTGGGGGTGCTTTGGGGTAGGGGAGCTCTGCCAAATTGTATGGATTTTGAGGGGAACCCAATGCCAGAATAAAAAAAAATCTATATCAGACCCTTATCTGAGCATGCAGCCTGGCAGGTCAGGAAATGGAGGGGACAAGACATCGCCCCTCACCCCCTCCTGAACCATACCCGGCCACATGCTCAAAATGGGGGGGGGTGCTTTGGGGCAGGGGAGCTCTCTATCCCTGCAGAAGCACTTTGTCCCCATGGTGATGGGGACAAGGGCCTCCTCCCCATAACCCTGGCCAGTGGCTGTGGTGGTCTGCGGGTGGGGAGGCTTATTCGGAATCTGGAAGCCCCCTTTAACAAGGTGGCCCTCCGATTCTGGCTGCCCCCTTTGTGAATGAGTATGGGGTACATAGTAACCCTACCCTTTCACATAAAAAGTGGGTCTTTTAGTGGGCCAGTCTGTGGCCATTGGAACTGGAAAAGGTCCCAACCTCAGTGGGAAAAAACAATGCTCCATCTTTGGTGTCAGTGAGAGGAACTGTGCCCCATTGTTGGAAACAGTGGATGAAATCGTGCCCCAAGGGATGGATAAAAGCAAGCAAAGGGCCACACCTGACCCCTGGGCCACAGTTCGGAGACCACCGTTCTAATGCAAAAGGCTGGGCTTGACATGAACACCCATACACACAAGCCCTTAGGGCCCATTCTCACCGGAAATTGAGCGTTTACTGTGCGTGTTTGCATATGCAGTGCTGTGAATTTGGCGCGTGCTTTTACGTGCATTTGCAGTGCATTTTTCCTACGCTGTCATTTCCTTTCAGATCATTTCCATCTCCTTTCTTCTTTGGGCTTTTATGTGCGCGTTGCGATGCATTTCCATGCATTTCTGTGCATTTGCAGTTTAGAAAAATGCGTCTTTTACTGCTCTGCACTGCCATACTGTGAACTATGCCCATAGGATAACTTGGATTTTGGACTGTCTATGCAGTTGAAGTACAGTCAAAAATGCATCCCACTGCATCTGGTGTGAATGCGCTCCTGCAGTTGTGTGCGTTTTTGTGCATGTGCAGTGCAGAAAAATGCAGCTTGCTGTAATTTTTTTTTTTTTAATTCCACTGCAATAGTGTGAACTATGCCCATAGAATAAACTGCATTTGGGATTGTCTATGCAGATGGAGCGCTGTCAAAAATGCACCCCACTGCATCTGGTGTGAATGGGCCCTATGTCCAAAACCAATAAACAAAAACGCACGCAAACGCAATGCAGTGCATGGCAAATAAAAGCCCAAAGAAGAAAGGAGATGGAAGTGACCTCAAAGGAAATGCAAGCTTAGGAAAATTTACCACAAATGCGTGTAAAAGATGTGCATCAAACGCACATCGCTGCGCCTACAAAAATGTGCAGTTTCTGGTTTCAATGGGCCAACAAAAAATACAAAGGAGTAGTGCTAAATCAAAAAGCAAGTGCAAGCATTTTTATTTTTTGCTGTTGGTGTCACAATTGCCTAAGTAGCTGCTTTATTATTTATTAACTATATATGTTCCAGCGCAGGTTCTTATATATTTTTGATAAATAATAAAAATTAAAAAAAATAAAAAAATAAAAAATGGATAATAAATAATAATGATAATATTAAAATAAAATAATAATAGCAAGTAAATACAATTTTTGTATATAGTGTTCTGTGTGGAAGGAACATTCACTTTTGGCACCTCATCCCAAAATTTGATAAACATATATAGAGCAAGCAGGGGGACTTTAAGGGTGCTAATGAATACACAGAAAATAATTCGCATATATTCAGTCTATAATAGATGCATCAACCTCGACATGTTTCGCCAAGTGATTCTAGCTTCTTCAGGAGTTTCAAGCATCCATTAAAGTTGTGTACGATATTGTCTGTTCAATCAGAAATCTAGTTAGTCCTTATTAAAATCATTATCAACTGGAGCCCAAATATTGGAGATCGGGAAAGCCGACTGGATAGTCACAGGAAAGATAAAGAGTCCTGGAGAGGGACCATTAATTCAATTTATATTAGTTCTGGGCAACTTCCAGTTCTATTAGACTGGTAGTTTATCCAGATGGAGTATACTTGAAACTCCTGAAGAAGCTAGAATCACTTGGCGAAACATGTCAGGGTTGAGGCATCTATTATAGACTGAATATATGTGAATTACGTCTGTTGATATCAACGTAAACTATGTTTTTTAACAATATACTGTATTTTAATTGTTATGAAATAAAAATGTGTTCAATTTTAATATAATATATTATTTTCTGTGTATTCATTAGCACTCTTAAAGTCCCCTGCTTGCTCTTTATAAGTAAATACAGTTGTGCAAAAAAAAAAAGGGAGGACTAGTGGACATAATAAGAAAACGACAACAATAATAAATAATAATAATAGAAAAAAACAAATACTAAAAATTGGACTAACGGGGGCGTGTCCTGAACATGGAGCAGTGAGGACGTGCTTGGTCCGCGCTCCGCTCCCACCGCTACTTCACCAGCAGCATACCCGCGATCCTGAGCCCTGATACGGCTCAGGACATGTCACAGAGGAGGCAGAATGCTACCCACGACTCGGGGACAGACAAATCGAGGCAGGGGCAACTGGATTCTTACTTTCCAGGGACCCGCGGCAAGGCCCAGGAAAAATCCAAGATGGTGCCGGTCGGCAAAACTTCGAAGCAGCACGCGCCGGCACAGAAGCAGCTCACACAGCCTGACATGTCCCGCAGCCATCACCCGGATCGGTGAGTGACTCTGAACCCCCGGCCTCCCCTGGGTCCACTGTTTCCCGAGCAGAGGGATCCGACGTTGTGGACCTCATGGAGGACGGAGACATTAAGAGGCATATATGGTCCCTCCCCACTAGAGAGGACCTAGAGAGATTTGCAGAAAGGGTGGAAAAGGCATTCAAGGAAGACATAGCACAGCTTAAGGAGGACACTACACACCTGGGCACAAGGGTGGAAACGCTAGAACAAAGGCTAAATGAGGCCCTCCCTTCTATGTCAGCCCTGCAGATGAGATGTGCAGCCCAAGATCAAAAGCTGGACTCACTGCTATCACAGCTTGACGATTTTGAGAACCGTAGCAGGGGGGCAAATATCCGTATCCGAGGCATGCCAGAGGCTACAGCCCCCAAGGATATCATCCCCTCACTACAAGGGATATTCAGGGAAATCTTGGAACTCCCAGACACAGCACCCGTCGAGATTGACCGAGCCCACCAGGCCCTGAGACCACCATCCCAGGATGTGGACAACCCCAGGGATATAATATGCAAGCTGCATAAATATACCATTAAAGAATGGATAATGCAAAAGATGCGCAACAGACCCTTCTTTGATTTTGATGGCGCTCACCTCTGCTTTTTTCAGGACATCTCCAGAGGCACACTTATGCAGCGTCGGGCCCTGAAACCTGTGCTAGTAGCCCTCCAAGAAGCGGGCCTCACATATCGCTGAGGCTTCCCCTTTTACTTGCAGGCTACTAAAGATGACCGTTCAGTCACTCTGCGCACCAGGGACGACCTCCCTCACTTCCTCTCAGCCCTGGGGCAGACTGGCGTGGGGACCCAGAGATGGCAAACTTCCCTGCCATCAGACTCCCCCAACCCTGGACACAGATGCCTCAACGCCTCAGCCATAGACGCAGCTGCCACCATCAGGATGCGAATGCCTCCCCTGGCCCCTCTTTGCCGAGGGACTGATGGCCATGCCTGGATCCCAAACTTTGCCCCTATCCCTCAATACAGGAGCAGACTTTACTACTAGACCACACGAAGACTGGAGGCATAACACCTATCCTGGACTTATATGTATTTGATCTGATTCAGCTTTGATGGGGAATTTTGATAGCCTAAGAGATGGACGAGACTTTGCACTCCCAGATCCCCCCCCCCCCCCCCATATAGATCTATCTCTCTAGGACTCATCCACGTTCATGCAACTCCCCCGGGTCCCGTCATCCCCTCCACCCTGACTTCCGGAGTCCCAGAGAGGCTTCTATGAAGTGGAGGCGGGACGGACCCTCCCTTCTACCCTCCTTCATGTTGGCCCACGACCCCCCAATAGGCCGCCCACATATGGGTATTAATCCCATTTGGGACACCAGGTCTGGACAAGATGAGCCCCCTGAAGTGGGGGGGCTCCTCAGGCCCAACCTGCAGTTATTTCGAACCACTGTTAGGTGGTTTTAAAAGTTTACATTGCAAATGCTTATATTGATGTTAACGATTGTCTCTCTCTCGTCTTTACTTTTTTTCTCCCCTATCCTCTTTTCCCCTCTTTCTCCCCCCCCCCCCTTACTTTTTTGACAGGATCTGCCTGGATTATCGTTGCCCGCTTCTGACCTCACCGCCAGGATCAAGGCCAGCCCACACCACCATGCCTAAATGACAGCTATCAAGGTAATTTCATATAATGTCTGTGGTCTCTGCTCCCCCTGCAAGCATAGTAAATTATGGTGGGAACTGAAAAAACTGAAAGCGCAGATAGTCTTCCTGCAGCAGACGCACTTTACTCATCAATCCATACCTAAGTTACTGACCCACATATATAGCCAATGGTACGTCAGCACCTCCCCGGTCAATAAGTCCAGAGGTACTGCAATAGCCATCCACAAAAACTGCCCCTTCCAACACACAGGTGACTTGGTAGATCCCCTGGGGAGATACGTCTTCCTGAAGGGGACCATCGCTGGTGCAAAATACACCTTCGCTAATATCTACTCCCCTAACTCAAATCAACTGACCTTCCTTGACACAACCATAGAGCACCTAGAGAGATTCCGGGAGGGGTCCCTAGTTCTAGGAGGCGACTTTGATGTAAGCCCGGACCCGTCCCTGGACACCTCACACAGTCGACCTTCACACTCACATGCTTTCCTTCTGTAGGTCCCTTCAGACTGTAGGCTTGGTCGACAGCTGGAAGGTCCTTCACCCCACAGAAAGAGACTACAGCTACTATTCAACTGTACACAACATATACACACGCATAGACTTGCTCTATGTTGACCGCCCAATCCTAGAGCTCCTCCAGAGCTCATCCGTAGGACACATTACTATTTCAGACCATGCTCCAGGCACTGTCACCTTCACCCTTCCAGTGGGCTCCCATAGAGCTTGGAACTGGCGTCTCAACGAAAACCTTTTAGACGACCCTGTTGTGGAGACCAAGATCTCAGACACATTACAGAAGTATTTTCGGGAAAATACCACCGAGGATTTAAGCGAGGGCACAATCTGGGAATGTCACAAAGCAGTGATAAGGGGTGAGCTTATCACCCAGGGCGCCAAACTGAAAAGAGAACAGCAGGCAGACTACCACAGAGTCTTTACCGCACTCCAGCAAGTGGAACTTAAGCACAAAACTGGGGGTACCCCCAAGGCCCTACGGGAATTAACAGAGCTTAGGGACCTATTCTCGCATTTACTAGAACGCCAGGCGCGAAGACAATTGCGGTATTTATCACATAAGTACTATGAACACAGTAATAAGTGCGGCTGCATGCTGGCAAGAGCCCTGCGCACAAAGAGAGCCCAAATGCAAGTACACAAGCTCCACTCCTCCACAGGGGACATGACATTTCAATCCTCCAAGATAGCAGCGGGGTTTAGAGGCTATTATGCCGACCTATACAACTTAGACGCAAACATAACCCCAGACGCCGAAGTAACCAGACTGACAAAAATTTGTGACTACCTATCCATTAATGGACTCCCCCCCCCAACTGAGGACCAACAAACTGACTTGGACTCCCCTATCACCACTGCAGAGATCGAGTCCACCATCAAATCACTACCCAATGGGAAAAGCCCAGGCCCCGACGGATTCACCAAAACGTACTACACTAAATTCTCCCCGACACTCGCGAACCATATGTGTAGGTACTTTAACTCCCTAGCGAAAGGATGCAATATCCCCCCCCCCCCCCCGAGGCTCTCCTTGCACAAATATTGGTTATACCAAAAGAGGGTAAGGACCCCACAGTCCCACAGAGTTACCGCCCCATATCCCTCCTGTACACTGACATAAAAATACCAGCGAAAATCCTAGCAAATCGACTGAAACATCTTATAATCCATGTAGTACACCCAGACCAAACAGGTTTTATCACAGGACATGAAGCCCAAGACAGCTCCATACGAGCGATCCAACTTATACACTGGGCCAAGAACAGAGAAGATCCCCTCCCCTTTTTAATACTTTCCACTGATGCCGAGAAGGCATTCGACCGCATTGACTGGTCCTACCTGAGAGAAGTCCTAACCACACTAGGGTTGGGTCCCAACATGTTAACCTGGATTCTAGCCCTCTACTCAGAACCTAGTGCACAGGTTAAAGTCAATGGCGTTTTCTCAACCAGGTTCCCGATCAGGAACGGCACGAGACAGGGGTGCCCACTCTCCCCCCTCCTTCTTGCCCTGGCTCATGAGCCGCTATTACACAGAGTAAGAGCAAATACTGATATCACAGACCTGACAGTGGGAGCTGTGGAACATAAACTTTCTGCTTTCCCAGACGATGTACTGTTCCACCTATCCAACCCCCTGATCTCGTTGCCGGTCCTGATGCGGGAACTCCAATATTTCGGAACACTCTCCAATTTTAAGATTAATTATAATAAATCAGAAATCCTGCCCATATGCCTATCTACGCCTATGACAACTAGCTTAAAAGACGCATTCCCTTTCACATGGACTAGAACTTCCTTACGCTACCTAGGTATACAACTGACGGACAGTTATAACACTTTATACACCTCAAACTACCCCAGATTACTGACTGAAATCCGACACGACCTAGTATGCTGGACGAAAACATACTAAAAATGAATGTCCTCCCTAGAATATTGTTCTATATCCAGATGCTCCCCAAACCCCTACCCAAGACCTTTTTTACACAAGTGTCTAACATGCTTACTTCTTTCATATGGAACTCGCGGAAGCCGCGAATAGCTATGAAGATACTACAGCGCCCTAAGCACCATGGAGGTTTGGGTGTCCCGGACCTGCAAAGGTACTACCAGGCCATTGCCCTACAGAGGATTCTGAATTGGCGCTTCCATGATCAGACCAAACTATGGGTGACCATGGAAAAATACATGGCAGGCAGGAACCTGTCCTATGCCCCGTGGCTTTCGTGGGAACATAAGAGGTTGTCAGAAACTACGTTCCCATTAACGATTTCTACTCTTAAAACATGGGACCGAATTAACGGAGCACTAAGCTTGCGCCCCCCCCTGTATCCCCACTGACGCCTCTGGGAGGATTCCTCTGGTTCCCACCAGTAGGAACACGTGGGCTTCTTTGGAGCCTGGGTGGAAGATAAGAATGCCAGCTGTGGTAAATTGCTGAGAAGTGGCAAAATATTACCCTTTGAGTCCCTGAGGGACAGGCCTGGAAGACCGCAGTTAAACTTCTGGAAGTATAGGCAGCTGCACCATTTCTTTGAGGAACACAGTAGCTCTATAAGGGATATTGCATTGCTCACACCTTTTGAGAGACTGTTCATAGCGGAGGACCCGATCCCACGCATGATTTCAGAGCTCTACCTACTGATAGGGTCCTCGGCCCCCAAGCCCATATGTATACGTGCCTGGGAAAGGGACCTAGGAAAAGTGTTTTCTGGATCTCAGTTAACACATTTATACCATCTTACTCACTCCAGCTCAGTAGACTCTAATGCCGCGTACACACGGTCGGACTTTCCGGCATACTTGGTCCGGCGGACCAGAGTGTGCCGGACAATCCGCCCGTGTGTAGGCACCGGCGGACTTTTCCAGCGGACTTTTTCCCAAAAGCCTGCCGGACCTAGATTTGAAACAAGTTTTAAATCTTTCCGCCGGACTCAGTTTCGGGCGGAAAGTCCGCTCGTGTGTGTGCTGGTCCGACGGAAAGCCCGCTCGTGTGTATGCTGGTCCGACGGACCAGATGCAACACGAGGGCAGGGTATCGCATCTCGCGCTCGCTGCAATAGGAAAACCAAATTTTCCTATTGCGGCGAGCGCGGGGCATACCAGGCCCTTAGGTCTGGTATGGATTATAAAGGGAACCCCCTACGCCGAAAAAACGGCGTGGGGTCCCCCCTAAAATCCATACCAGACCCCGATCCGAGCACGCAGCCTGGCCGGTCAGGAAAGGGGGTGGGGACGAGCGAGCGCTCCCCCCCCTCCTGAACCGTACCAGGCCGCATGCCCTCAACATGGGGGGTGGGTGCTTTGGGGGAGGGGGGCGCCCTGTGACCACGCCCCCTAAAACGTCACAGTCCCAGCATGCCCAGGGACTGTGACATCAAAAGGGGGCGGGGTCTCCGCCTATATAAGTCACAACGCAGCCCTCGGAGAGCAGTCCAGCCGGAGAGAGCGTCGTGTCAACATCTGGGGAAGAGAAGACAAGAAGACAAGAAGCCCAGAAGTCCGGACCTCTGCTGGCAAGAGAGCTACCTGAAGACAGCAGAGGAGCCGGCCGAAGAACTGGAGAGAAGAGAGCGGAGAAGAACCAACCGGACGCCGGGAGAAGATGAAGCGGAGGGACCCCCGAAGCCGGAAGAAGACCCTCGAAGCCGGAGGAAGATCCCCCCCCCGGAGCTGTTTAATAAAATATTTTAAAAACCTGTGTAGTGTGTTTTATTTACACTTTTTCCCTAGGTGAATGAGTAGGGGTACCATGTACCCCATACTCATTCACATAGGGTGGGGGGCCGGGATCTGGGGGCCCCCTTATTAAAGGGGGCTCCCAGATTCCGATAAGCCCCCGCCCGCAGACCCCGACAACCAACGGCCAGGGTTGTCGGGAAGAGGCCCTTGTCCTCATCAACATGGGGACAAGGTGCTTTGGGGTGGGGGGGGCCCTGCAGGGCGCCCCCCTCCCCCAAAGCACCCACCCCCCATGTTGAGGGCATGCGGCCTGGTACGGTTCAGGAGGGGGGGAGCGCTCGCTCGTACCCACCCCCTTTCCTGACCGGCCAGGCTGCGTGCTCGGATCGGGGTCTGGTATGGATTTTAGGGGGGACCCCACGCCGTTTTTTCGGCGTAGGGGGTTCCCTTTATAATCCATACCAGACCTAAGGCCCTGGTATGCCCCGCGACGGGGCTCGCAAGGTGTCAATCTCGCCGATAAAAGCGGCAAGATTGACATCCTTTTCTAGTCCCGTCGCACCTGAGTCACGTTCAAAATGAACGGACTTGTCCGTGTGTGGGCAAGTCCGTTCATTCTGAAAGTCCGCCGGAACTCCGGCGAAAGTCCGTCGGAAAGACGGGCGGACTTAGCCTGCCGGAAAGTCCGGGCGTGTGTGGGCAAGTCCGTCCGTTTTAAAGTCCGGCGCACCTGGCGGACAAAGTCCGTCGGAAAGTGTGCCGGACCAAGTAGGATAGAAAGTCCGACCGTGTGTACGCGGCATAAGATGCAGGAGACAAATTATAAGTTATTGACAGGCTGGTACAGAGTCCCCTCAGACTTAGCACGGATTTACCCGGCTAGCTCAGATGAGTGCTGGCGGGGATGTGGAGGCCAGGCAGACAGCCAAAGGAGACTAGTATGGATTTAAGTCCACGGACTGGCCAAAGGAGACTAGTATGCATTTAAGGTGCGATCATGTCCTTTTTCTCACCCCACTACCCCTTTTCCCCCTCTCTGCCTACCCCCCCCCCCCCCCCTCTTTTTCTCTCTCCCCTCTCTTTACCATTTCCTGTCTCAATTAGTTACTGTTATTGGAAGATTTAAATGTTGAATGACCAGAATGTAGGCAATTAATGACAACTAGGTTGACGATCACTCTGCTACAAGGCTGGAGAGGAGTGGGGCTGTGCCCCCTGCTGGGGAGGCTGGGGGGGGCCGGGCGCGCCTGGGGTCCGGGGGGGATGCGCTGGAGGAGGATAGTAGGAGGCCACGGTTGCCCCCCTCTTCTGGCGTGGATCCTTGGCGTGGGCGGTCTCGTGCTCCCCCGGACTTCTTTTCCCCAGGGAGGGAGACCGACACGGCTCAGGTGATGGACCCCGCAGAAGGATAGTGGGCCTGGCTAGCTGCTACTTTAGTGGTGGCTGAGGTCTAATGTCAACCATAGCTCTACAGCCGCAAATTCTTAATATACGCATTGCCTTCTTGGTAGCACGATATTCCTTATTTTTTACTTGTTTTCGTTACTATAACTACTGTTGAAATGTGAAAATGTCTGTCACTATCAAGCACACACTGTACTGTTTATTAAGCTGTGACCAAACACAATAAACAAAGTTTAAACAAAAGTTGGACTAACCTTTTTTAAGGACATCCATCCAATAGGTTTAAAAAGAAATAACTTGGGGATATAGGGGAGCTAACAAATTTATTATTGGAATTACTTAAGACTTTGATCAAGTGTGATATGCATTGAGTCTTGTGGCCAATTTGTAAGAAAATGTGTATTATTTTTCTCTCCTTTTTTTTTTGTTTTTTGTTTTTTAAAATCGCAATAAAAATAATCAAATTAAAAAAAAAAATGTTATGAGCACGTAGATTACTGTACATGACACAGAACTGATCCCTCTTTTTTCAATCAGAGATTACCGGATGGATCCATTATCACCAAGCCATACTCTTCCTCTCTTTCCCGAAGGAAGTATGACGTAACAGCGGCTGCTTCCACAAAACACGCCATCTCCTCATCACTCAGCACAAAGCTCCACACAACACAGCGAACACCAAGAAGAAGAAGAGGATGGAAAAGCTGAAAATATAACAACAAATGAAGAAACAGATTAGCGCTACCAGTATGTTGCCGGCGAGTATGAGTACCGATACTTTCGGTCAATTACTTTCCGATACCGAGTACCGATAATTTTGCAGTGTGATTTGAGCCCATTCAAAAATGAGTGGGCTCAAATCGCACTGCAAAGGATCGCATGTGATTTAAACAGGAATTCCGGCGTGCTTCATATCCGAAATCCCATGCGGTCTCCCGTACCGCTCCTGTGTGAGCCCCGGCTGACAATCTTGGGTTCACACAGGAGCGGTGCGGGAAAACCGCATGCGATTTAGACAGAAATCGCACCGCATTCCTGTTTAAATCCTATGCGATGCTTTGCAACGTGACTTGAGCCCATTCGCTTTGTAGGGGCTCAAATCGTACGGCAAAGGTATCGGTTTCGGTATCGGAGCATTTGCGAGAGTACGAGTATCGGCACCAATACCGGTATCCATATTGGTGCAACCCTAAAACAGACATAGGTGTGCGCAGCCCATTGCATTAGGGTGTGCACCCCGAAGCTCAAACACACATGCTTTTACCTGCAGCCTCAGCTGCACTGGACAGGGAGCGAATGGGAAGTGCTCTGTGCTGAGCGGCTTCCCGTTCATTCACAAGCTGAAACATAGTAAACACAGTTTACTATGCTTCAGTTATGAATGGACACAGGAATGATCAGTGCTGATCCTTCTTTGTGTTGATTCAGGAAATGAAGGGGCCTGTAAAACTGTGAACTATGCTTCAGCTAAGAATGAGCACAGTGAGTGAGTGTGTTTGCTGTGTTCATTTAGAACAGGAAGGGGCCGGTAAATGACATATTGATTAGCTCCTTCGCCAGCTCTCCATCCTGAAACATCTCTAGCAGCAGCCTGGGGGGAGGAGGCAGCAGTACTGTAGTGGGGGGAGGGGTGGAGGAAAGGAGTGAAGCCAGCAGCACTGCAGTGGGGGGAGAGGAAAGCCAGCAGCACTGCAGTGGGGGGGGGGGAGGAGGGAAGCCAGCAGCACTGCAGTGCGGGGGAGAGGAAAGGAGGGAAGCCAGCAACACTGCAGTGGGGGGGGGGGAGGGAAGCCAGCAGCACTGCAGTGGGGGGAGAGGAAAGGAGGGAAGCCAGCAGCACTGCAGTGGGGGGGGGAGGAAAGGAGGGAAGCCAGCAGCACTGCAGTGGGGGGGAGAGGAAAGGAGGAAAGCCAGCAGCACTGCAGTGGGGGGGGGGGGGAGAGGAAAGGAGGGAAGCCAGCAGCACTGCAGTGGGGGGAGAGGAAAGCCAGCAGCACTGCAGTGGGGGGGGGGGAGGGAAGCCAGCAGCACTGCAGTGCGGGGGAGAGGAAAGGAGGGAAGCCAGCAGCACTGCAGTGTGGGGGAGAGGAAAGGAGGGAAGCCAGCAACACTGCAGTGGGGGGGGGAGGGAAGCCAGCAGCACTGCAGTGGGGGAGAGGAAAGGAGGGAAGCCAGCAGCACTGCAGTGGGGGGGGGGAGGAAAGGAGGGAAGCCAGCAGCACTGCAGTGGGGGGGAGAGGAAAGGAGGAAAGCCAGCAGCACTGCAGTGGGGGGGGGGGAGAGGAAAGGAGGGAAGCAGCAACACTAGAGTGGGGGGGGGGAGGAAAGGAGGGAAGCCAGCAGCACTGCAGTGGGGGGGGGGGAGAGGAAAGGAGGGAAGCCAGCAGCACTGCAGTGGGGGGGAGAGGAAAGGAGGGAAGCCAGCAGCACTGCAGTAGGGGGGCGGGGGAAAGCCAGCAGCACTGCAGTCGGAGAGATGAAAGGAAGGGGAGCCAGCAGCATTGCAGTGGGAGGGGGGGGGCTGGGGAAAGGAGGGAAGCCATTATCACTGCAGTGGGAGGGGGGGGGGCTGGGGAAAGGAGGGAGGCCAGCAGCACAGCAGTGGGGGGTGGCTGGGGAAAGGAGGGAAGCCAGCAGCACTGCAGTGGGGGGGGGGGAGGAAAGGAGGGAAGCCAGCAGCACTGCAGTGGGGGGAGAGGAAAGGAGGGAAGCCAGCAGCACTGCAGTAGGGGGGCGGGGGAAAGCCAGCAGCACTGCAGTCGGAGAGACGAAAGGAAGGGGAGCCAGCAGCATTGCAGTGGGAGGGGGGGGCTGGGGAAAGGAGGGAAGCCATTATCACTGCAGTGGGAGGGGGGGGGGCTGGGGAAAGGAGGGAGGCCAGCAGCACAGCAGTGGGGGGGGGGGGGCTGGGGAAAGGAGGGAAGCCAGCAGCACTGCAGTGGGAGGGGGGGGCTGGGGAAAGGAGGGAGGCCAGCAGCACAGCAGTGGGGGGGCTGGGGAAAGGAGGGAAGCCAGCAGCACAGCAGTGGGAGGGGGGGCTGGGGAAAGGAGGAAGGCCATCAGCACAGCAGTGGGGGGGCTGGGGAAAGGAGGGAAGCAAGCAGCACTGCAGTGGGAGGGGGGGCTGGGAAAAGGAGGGAAGCCAGCAGCACAGCAGTGGGGGGGCTGGGGAAAGGAGGGAAGCCAGCAGCACTGCAGTGGGAGGGGGGGGGGGCTGGGGAAAGGAGGGAAGCCAGCAGCACTGCAGTGGGAGAGGGGGGGCTGGGGAAAGGAGGGAAGCCAGCAGCACTGCAGTGGGAGGGGTCTGGGGAAAGGAGGGAAGCCGGCAGCACAGCAATGGGGGAGGCGCGACAAGGGGGGAATTCTGGGCAGTAGGGGAAATTGGCACCATACCTGCCCCCCCCCCCCCCCCCCCTGCACATGCCTATGAAAACGGATTATATTTTTATCTATTGGCTGATAAAAAACACTAAAGTTCAAAATATGCCTTAAAAAGGCTGCACAAAAGTGCGCAAAATAACACCCAAAAACGTGACGCTCGGGTGTGAATTCAGCCTGAGGGTGACAACACTCACTCACTGTACTGTATCTATGGAGGATCACCCTACGACAGGAAGTATTAGGACTACAGAACACCTCCTCCTTTCTACAGCATAGGGGGGAGGTGCACTGTAGTCCACCCTGATAGCTGCGAGCAATTATAACTGATAACAGTTAGCACAGACAGAGAGCCCAGGAAGTTATCAGGTCACTGGTTTTCAGGGGAGGCGTTCTGCTCTATGCCATCTCTAAAGGACAAGGGACGTCACATTTGTCATTGTTATATTTTTGTTTATGGTGAACATGGCTGTGTATCTGCATTGTGTCAGAGCAGCCAGGGGCGCCCGGTTCATGCGGGAGGTGGATTAGATCCACTCCATTCTCCCAGACGTCCCATAAACCTTCAGATTACCCAGCACATTGCATTATCCATGATTATGCCCGCTCTCCTGTCCAGCCTGACCACACTAATCATCCGCATCCCAAAACCTTTCAGCGTAATTAAACATTTCTTCATATGATAATCTGAGACGATAAAAAAAAAAAATCCCCATCAGCAAAATGCAGTGCAAGGCTGTGTGTCTGTAATGAGAAATACTGCAAGCGCATGCAAAAAAAAAAAAAAAAAGTCATATTCATGCCAAGTGTAGTCTATTGATATATAGAACATAAAGCAATGGGGGAGAATTAAATTGCATTAATCAAGGATTTCATTTGATGCGCATTTCCTGCATTCTACAGCTGCTTTCTCTTCGACCGGAACTATATTGTTTCTAATGTCTCCTAAAATGTACATGTGAAAGACATCAGCTTCAAAGAGGATTCATCACTTTAACTATTCAGTTAGGACACAATGACAGGTTCTCTTGAAAGCCTCCCCCCCCCCATTACCCCATTGATACTTACTCCCCCGGGTGGAGTATCGGGTCTTATGTCTGTGTAAGCTCCATGTCGGTTGGTGTCAGAGCATACAGCAATTCCTCGGGACCCGCGACCTGACTCACGGAGCTCCCGGCCGGCGCACACACAATGGCACGGTGGGGAATTCAAATGGACATACCTGTAAGTCCATTTGCCCAGCCGTGCCATTCTGCCGACGTACATCGGCGTGCGCCGATCAGGAAGGGGTTATCTGCTTTAGCATTGCCAGCACCTGGACTTCTAGACTGAAGGAGATGCCTTTTACTTTGATCTGACCCACCTTTAGCGGTGATACTCTCTCTCTCTACTTGGATTTCTGGACTTTGCAATTTTCAAGTCTTGCCACAGATTCTCAATGGGATTTAGATCTGGACTTTGACTGGGCCATTCTAACACTTAAATACGCTTTGATCTAAACCATTCCATTGTAGCTCTGGCTGTATGTTTCGGGTCGTTGTCCTGCTGGAAGGTGAACCTCCGCCCCAGTCTCAAGTCTTTTGCCAGGAAGTGAACAGGGAGCAGGTTCAGCTGCCCACAGTTAAAATGGATGCAGACAGACTCAGTGGAGGGTGCACGGGTGTGTGCAGCTTATTGCATTAGGGCGTGCACCCCATAGCTCAAACATATATACATACACACACACATACACCCTGATAAATACATTTTAAGATATATTAAAACATAGATGGTGTCAGTAGGGCAGTGGACGGTGTCAGTGGAGCAGTGGGTGGTGTCAGTAAGCAGCGGATGGTGTCAGTAAGCAGCGGATGGTGTCAGTAGGGCAATGGACAGTTTCAGTAGGGCAGTGTGTGGTGTCAGTAGTTTTTAATTATATTTTACAAATTTTTAAATTACTTTTTTTTTTTTTTGTAACAAGTTTTTTTAGGAGCACCATTGCAGGGCTTTGATGAAATATCAAGGGTCTAAACTTAAGAGACGAGGAAAAGAACTGAGGACAGAGATTCTCTTTCTCTGCAGCCTCAGCTGCACTGGACAGTAAATGATTGAAAAGTGCTCTGTGCTGAGCAACGTTCATTCACAAACTGAAGCATAAGAAAATGTTTTTTACTGTGCTTCAGTTATGAATGAACACAGTGAGTGATCAGTACCGATCAGAAAATGAAGGGGACCTGTAAATTACATTTACCAGCTCCTTCCCGCTCTCCATTCTGATACATGGGGGGTGACATGGGGGGGGCCCGGGCAACAGGCGCAATCTGCACCGCACGGGGTGATTAGGGTGTGCCCAGGCACACCTGACACACCCTGTGTGCACGCCTATGGGAGGGAGGTTTCTGCAGCATATTTGGCAAGTACAGAATCACAGTATATATAAAATAATATGCAGAGTGGTTGGAGGGAAGCTTCAGAAAGGCAAAGAGGATTTTATTACAAGTTCTGTGAGCAGACTGCAGTTCCTCTTTAAAGCATTCTATGCATTAAGATAAAAAAACCTTCTGTGTGCAGCACCCCCCTCAGCTCCCCTAACACTCACCTGAGCCCCATCTCTGCCCAGCAATGTACACCAGTGCCTCGACCGTACGGGACTCTCCCTTCCCCTCCCTCTCCCTGATTGGCTGAGACATAGCAGCGGCGCCATTGGCTCCCACTGCTGTCAATCCAGGTCAGATAGCCAATGGGGAGAGAGGGGGGTGGGTCTGAATGGATACACGGAGCTGCTTGCTGTGGGGGCACTCCACAGGAGGGAGGGGCCAGAAGCCCCGAAACGGGGCCTGAGAAGAGGAGGATCGGGGCTGCTCTGTGCAAAACAAACTGCACAGAGCAGGTAAGTATGACATGTTTGTTATTTTTATAGAAAAAAAAACGAGACTTTACAATCACTTTAAGGCTCATGAATGTGTGTAATGTTTTAGGCTGGGTTCACACTAGTGCGAATTGGATGCGGATTCCCCCATCCAATTCGTAATAGCAGGAGATTGTGACCGGCTCTCTATGGAGCCGGTTCACATATCTCCGCAGCAGCTCCGGTGCGATTTGCACAGGAACGCTGTGTGTCTTTTGGTCCGTTTCAGGTCCGAATTCAGCCAAAAACTTCGGGCTGAAATCGGACCTGAAACGGTGAACGAGGACGCACCGGACTCCTGCTGTGAGCCGCTGCATGCTCATAGGTGAACCCAGCCCTAAGAAAAACAATTATTGCCCATAGGACTTTGAAGGAGTTGCGCCACAAAGATTGGCTCAAACCCGGCCCTTTAAGGGACTTTCAGATGGCGGCAGGCGAGGTTTATGTGATAGGCGGTCACATGATCGGAGAGTTCTCGACTGCTTCTCGCTCTTTCTGTTATCCGGCAGAAAATGGAAAAAGGATGGCCTCACTCCAAAAAAAATGCCTTTATTGAATAACGCTTGATCCATACATCAATCAGAGACACCGGTCCAGACGATAACTGACGCGTTTCGCACCGTTAATGGCACTTAATCATAGCAGCTATGAGTGCGGCCGTCCTTTTTCCATTTTCTGCCATTTGACTTTGCTGAGCCGGCACCCTTCATCTCCTATATACTAGGACGGTGTGAACACAAGCGACCTGGAGCGGTAATTACCTTGACTTGGTGTTTTTGGACTGTCTTTCCATTATCCGCCGTAACTGTTCTGGGAGCGCAACAGGGCCTGCGCTTTTTCAGCACAGCTGTGCCTGCAAATTGGTACGCAAATATGCAGCCTCTCAGCGCCAAGGCCCACCTGCCGAGCGGCCACATAGCTGCGTACCGTCGGCACCTACTACATTGTATAAAATATCACATCCTTTATTATTTATAAAGATTAGGAAAAAAAATAAGATGCAAAGTAAAAGTAGCTATATAATAAAGAGGTAAAAAGATGTAAACATTAATGACACTTTTCAGATAAAAACTATTTTATTTGGAATTTTTATTTTTATTTTATAAAAAAAAGAAAGACTATTAGAAAAAGCCTTTCCAGAGCTCTGTAAAATGACTGTTATCAAATAGCAGGGCCAGCAGCAGACCCAGGCGATGGAGGGTCAGTAATGGGAGAAGGGAGGCGGATTGCTGGCAGCAGACACTTGAGAGTACGTCTTTAAGAATGGATAGGGAGAGCAGACAAGGAATGGGCAGGGCTGGATGGGGAGTTTATAGTGTGTCCTTCTGATCCTCTTACACAGTGTACTGGAGAGAGTCGCAGGCTGCGGACCAGGGAATTGTCCTGCTGTGCTGAGGAGCTGCTGGACCCGCCTGGAGGCATGATCCTGACCCAGGTACCCCCTACACCATACACATACTGCTCTATGCATCACTGGGTGACAATAGGGATCCTAGTCTGTTGTTACCTGAGTCTCAACCTTTACTCTAGAATAGAATAATTGATTTCTGAAGGATTTTGAAGTCTAAAATTCATCCTACAATTACTACTACTGTTATCCATTAGTAATAGTATAATATTATGAATGTCATGATATGTAAACGAGGAAAGATAATACAACAATACAAGATCTTTTAATAAACACCAAAGGATACAAAGTACAATATAACAACAACAAAAAATAGAAATTACATCTTTGTCCAACTTTGTAAACGTTTCCTTTATAGTTTTTATCACTTTAAGGTATACTATTAGGTATATTATTAGGCGTAGCATCCTTTATCACCATACTACACATACAAAACTCAATATAACACATTGAAAATGCAAGCACATTGATGTTTTTTAGCATGCATTGTCTTGCGTTTTTATGCGCCTTGCATGTGTTTTTCTGTCATTCTGTTATTTATTTCCTTTATTAAGATGTTTTAGGTATACAATAAGACAGTCTTTCTCAACCTTTTCAACACAGAGGAACCCTTGAAATATCTACATTTTCAGGGAACCCTTGCTAAAAATGACTATATCTACAACTCATGATACATTAGTGTGAGGGTCAGTGGCAGTGGCGGCTGGTGCTCAATATTTTGGGGGGCGGCATACCAATGATGCTCCTCGCTCCTGCTACTCCTTGCTCCTGGGCCATTGCTTCTCCTCCCGGCCAAACAGGAACTGAGTCCTGAGACCCAATTGGCTGGGAGTTCTAAGACTCCCGGCCAATCGGGTCTCATGACCCGTTTCCTGATTGGCCAGAAGGAGAAACAGGAAGACAATAGTGAATATTAGTGAATAAGAACAAAAATGGGGTGGGACTTTACATGTACCTTGCAGGGTCTAATAAATACACATATCAAAAAGGCTTAAAACATAAACAAATCTTTAATTTCCATATACAAATGGTTAGATTAAAAAAAAAAGTTGAAGCCACAGTTACTGTAAGTCTATCCAGGATGTGCTGGTCCTGGCTGAAAAATCGAGAAAACTGGCCTACGCGTTTCGCAGGGAATCCCGCTTCATCAGGGCCTTAGATTGGGGCACAAATTTGTACATATACTGCAAAGATATACAAACATATTATTAACAAATAACGTATATAGTTACATAGTTACATGGTTACATAGTAGGTGAGGTTGAAAAAAGACACAAGTCCATCAAGTCCAACCTATGTGTGTGATTATGTGTCAGTATTACATTGTATATCCCTGTATGTTGCGGTCATTCAGGTGATTATCTAATAGTTTCTTGAAGCTATCAATGCTCCCCGCTGAGACCACCGCCTGTGGAAGGGAATTCCACATCCTTGCCGCTCTTACAGTAAAGAACCCTCTACGTAGTTTAAGGTTAAACCTCTTTTCTTCTAATTGTAATGAGTGGCCACGAGTCTTGTTAAACTCTCTTCTGCGAAAAAGTTTTATCCCTATTGTGGGGTCACCAGTACAGTATTTGTAAATTGAAATCATATCCCCTCTCAAGCGTCTCTTCTCCAGAGAGAATAAGTTCAGTGCTCGCAACCTTTCCTCATAACTAAGATCCTCCAGACCCTTTATTAGCTTTGTTGCCCTTCTTTGTACTCGCTCCATTTCCAGTACATCCTTCCTGAGGACTGGTGCCCAGAACTGGACAGCATACTTCAGGTGCGGCCGGACCAGAGTCTTGTAGAGCGGGAGAATTATCGTTTTATCTCTGGAGTTGATCCCCCTTTTAATGCCAATATTCTGTTTGCTTTATTAGCAGCAGCTTGGCATTGCATGCCAGTGCTGAGCCTATCATCTACTAGGACCCCCAGGTCCTTTTCCATCCTAGATTCCCCCAGAGGTTCTCCCCCCAGTGTATAGATTGCATTCATATTTTTGCCACCCAAATGCATTATTTTACATTTTTCTACATTGAACCTCATTTGCCATGTAGTCGCCCACCCCATTAATTTGTTCAGGTCTTTTTGCAAGGTTTCCACATCCTGCGGAGAAGTTATTGCCCTGCTTAGCTTAGTATCGTCTGCAAATACAGAGATTGAACTGTTTATCCCATCCTCCAGGTCGTTTATAAACAAATTAAATAGGATTGGTCCCAGCACAGAACCCTGGGGAACCCCACTACCCACCCCTGACCATTCTGAGTACTCCCCATTTATCACCACCCTCTGAACTCGCCCTTGTAGCCAGTTTTCAATCCATGTACTCACCCTATGGTCCATGCCAACGCACCTTATTTTGTACAGTAAACGTTTATGGGGAACTGTGTCAAATGCTTTTGCAAAATCCAGATACACCACGTCTACGGGCCTTCCTTTATCTAGATGGCAACTCACCTCCTCATAGAAGGTTAATAGATTGGTTTGGCAAGAATGAATCCATGCTGATTACTGCTAATGATATCGTTCTTATTACTAAAATCTTGTATATAGTCCCTTATCATCCCCTCCAAGAGTTTACATACTATTGATGTTAGGCTAACTGGTCTGTAATTCCCAGGGATGTATTTTGGGCCCTTTTTAAATATTGGTGCTACATTGGCTTTTCTCCAATCAGCTGGTACCATTCCAGTCAATAGTATATAAAAATTAACAAATAATTATACTACCAAGAAATATTAAACATTAAAAACTTTAGGGTCATAATTGCCTCCCATCAACCCCCCATATTCTTCTAACAATAGTGAATATTAATTTGCTATTGTCACACAACTGGGTGGGCTCAAGGCGCAGTGCTCTGTTCCCCGAGCCCACCCCTTTTTTACACCAATTAGAGCCTCAGGCTCTAATCACATGCTTCAGCAACAAAAAAAAAAAAACCCCATTGAAATCCATGCGTCAAGCACCCTGCATGTAGGTTAGGGGCCGGGCGCATGGATTAGGGGGGTGGCACCCCTGTGCCCCTTTTGGACGAGCTGCCACTGGTCAGTGGGGAGAATGCTCCTTATGCTTGTGGTCAGTGGGAAGAATCACCCCCTTACAGATAGCTAAAAAGATGAATGGTGTCAGTGGGAACTTATCTGAGAGGCAGAAATTGCTCATTGCTCAAGGAACCCCTAGAAACCTCTGGAGGAACCCTGGTTGATAAACCCTGCAATAAGCTATACAAGGTACATATCATCAACTGGGTCCTTTGACACCATACTACACTCCTCACTGCAATACATTGAAAAGTCATACATGTTTACGTACTTTTAACATTTTTACACACATTGTCTTGCATTTTTGTACGACTTGTATGTGTTTTCATGTCACTCATTGTGTAGTGATAGGCCCCTGGAAGGGTCAAAGTACTAACAACAATTTATTATTTTTTTCCAAAAATGATTTATTTTTTGATATCTTTACTTTCAGTTGCATTGTGTTTACATGCTTGTACTTGCATTGTGTCAAAATGCAGACAAGTTGTATTTTAGCACAATGCACTGCAATGCACATGTGGTGTGAATCAGGGACCGCATTGTTGCCCATGCAGTGACCTGCTTTAATCCGATGCAGAAAATTGCAGGTCACTGTACTTGTGAATGAGTCACAGGTGAATGAGTGCAAAAATTCCAGTAGATTATTGCAAAAATATTATACATACTGTATTTTTACAATATAATATTAATATAAGGCTACTTTCAAACTGAGGCGCTTTACAGGTGCTATAGCGCTAAACATAGTGCCTGCAAAGCGCCTGTAAAGCGCCTCTCCTCTCTCGGGCTTTCACACTGGAGCGGTGCGCTGACAGGACGCTAAAAAAGTCTTGCAAGCAACATCTTTAAAAGGGGGGTTTAGGAGCGGTGTATACACCGCTCCTAAAGCGCCCCTGCCCATTAAAATCAATGGGCAGCGCCGCTAAAGCGCCGGCAAAGCGCTGCTGCAGCGCTGCTTTGCGGGAGCTTTTAACCCTTTTTCGGCCACTAGCGGAGGTTAAAAACTCACCACTAGCAGCCGAAAACTGCCACTAAAACGACGGTAAAGCACCTCTAAAAAAAAGCGGAGCTTTACCGCCGATGCCCCAGCACCTCAGTGTGAAAGTGCCCTAATAGTACAAAAGGTTGGCTTGGAGGGGGGATGGGGGATAGAGTGAAGGAGCTGTGTGGTAGGGACTCAGTGCTGCACATGAGAAGCCAAGGTACAGTAGGTTCTGGGGTATCACATGGAAGTGTGCAGGAGATAGGGGGTACTGTATCTTTGGAGTGTATCTCTGGACTATGCAAAGTGTATCCACCTTGGTAACATTTTCTTTTACAAAAATATTATTGATTTTAAGGTATACCAGTAATACAGAAAATTCCAAAAAACGATTGCAAACAATACATAAGGTTACAATATATTATTATGCAAAAGGTCAATTTAAATGGGTTATGGGCGATAGAGTTTGGGAGGAGCAGGGTAGAACCTTTATGAGAAGCCAATGTATTCTGGGGTATCACATGCAAGCGTGCAGCAGCAGATTGGTGGTTGCTCCAGGGGGTGTCACTGGACTATACGAAGTGTAACCAACTCAGTAACACTTCCTTTTACAAATGTTTTAATGATTTAACGATTTTAAGGTATACAGAGGTTGATTTACTAAAGGCATTTAGACTGTGCAATTTGCAAAGTGCAGTTGCCCTCTACAAGTGCAGTTGCTCCGGAGATTAGTAAACGAGGTAAGGCTTCACTTTGCAAAGAGTACCCAATCACGTGCAAGTAAAAAAAAAAAACAGCATTTTTGCTTGCACATGTTTGGATGATGGAAGTCAGCAGAACTTCTGCTCATTTACTAAGCTCTGGAGCAACTGCACTTTGCAAAGTGCACAGTCTTTTTGCCTTCAGTAAATCAACCCCACAAGGTATATATTGTCAACTTGTAAGGCTAGGTTCAAAGTTATGCCTTGCGGGAAATGCCGTGATCTGTGCACATTTCCCGCATTTCATTGTAATCGCACTGCCCTTGCAATCTGCTGCAGTTTTCAATACAAAGTTAACAACACCCCAAACGCAGGTTACAAATGCCTGCCTGCACCAGATTGCCCAGGATCGCATGGTACAAAACGCCCATGCGATCTGGTTGGGTACTGCTCCAAAAAGGGTGCATAAGATTTGAGCCCAATCAAAATGAATAGGCTCAAATTGCCCCATACTGAATTGCATGTGAATTGCACAATAATGTGGTGCGGTTCCAGTGGGATTCGCATGCAGTGTACAGTTTGAGCCAAGCCTAATACAGAAAATTCCAGTAGAAGGCTAGACAGGAGCTTTCCCCAGGGGAACTTTGTAACATTTTCTTTTTTTTTTTTTTTTTTAATCAAATCCTTTTTTTATTTTTTGATGCAAAAACATATAAACAAATATAACAAATTAGTCCATATCATATCATAAAGTAAAAAATAAAAAACAAACACATAAACCAAACATGCTTTGTACCTCTCGGAGTGACTTAGCATATAATGAATATAACATACTAAAATTATAAGTTCACTCTGCAAAACAGCCTGAATTCCCCCAATGTAAATCCTCAAATTGTAGCCATTTCCTCCAAGCAGAGCAACAAATTATCTTTTTTTTACACCCTCTATGCCTCTCTCTTCTACCAGTACTCTTTACTCCTATCTATCTTCTCTACCTTCACTCCTCTCTACTAGAAAAACCATCCTATAATTCATTAGTAGGTTTTATCCAGTGTAACCATATTTTATTAAATCTTTGGGGTGTACCTCTATGTTTGTATGTTAATTTTTCTCTTAAGTGTATATAATTGAGTTTCTCAACCCATTGTTTATGGTTTGGGGAGTCAATAGATGTCCATTTTTGTAGAATAACTTTACGTGCTAAATATAGGGATCTTATCCACATAATATGCATTTCCATTGGTAATGCTCCATCAGCTATTAACATTTTCTTTTATAAAAGATTTATTGATTTTAACCACATGCCGACCAGCTGCGGTAGTTGTACTGCAGCAGAATGGCACGGCTGGGCGAAACGACACTATGTAACGTCGCTTCGCCCTGTGGCCCTGCGCGCCCCTCATTCGCCCCCTGAGCCGATGCTAGTGCCCGGCGGTCTCGATCACCGCCGGGCTCCCGCAATCGCTCGGGGCACATGGAGAACCGGGATCTGTGTGTGTAAACACACAGTTTCCGGTTCTCTGAGGGGAGAACTGGCAGATTCTCTGTTCATACAGAGTATGAACAGAGGATCTGTTAGTTTCTCTGCACAGTCAGGGCCGGTGCTACCACTAGGCAAACTAGGCAGCCGCCTAGGGCGCACTGCTGCCTAGGGGCGCCCGGCCACTGGTGTTCCTACTCTCTTTCTGCAGCGAGCAACTAAGTCTCAGCATCAGCAGGCAGCCACCGCTCCTTTCGCACATAGCGTCAGAGGCGCAGTGGCGGTGGAGGACTGTGTCTGTGTCCCGACTCCCAAGTGAATGGAAGCAAGCAAACATTCATTGATGGGCACTGATGAGTCTGCATTGATGGGTGCTGGTGAGGCTGCATTTGATGGGCGCTGGTGAGGCTGCATTTGATGAGCGCTGGTGAGGCTGCATTTGATAGGTACTGGTGAGGCTGCATTGATGGACGCTGGTGAGGCTGCATTTGATAGGCACTGGTGAGGCTGTATTTGATAGGCACTGGCGAGGCTGCATTTGATGAGCGCTGGTGAGGCTGCATTTGATAGGTACTGGTGAGGCTGCATTGATGGGCGCTGGTGAGGCTGCATATGATAGGCACTGGTGAGGCTGTATTTGATAGGCACTGGTGGGGCTGCATTTGATGAGCGCTGGTGAGGCTGAATTTGATAGGCACTGGTGTGGTTGCATTTGATAGGCACTGGTGAGGCTGCATTTGATAGGCACTGGTGAGGCTGCATTTGATGGGCGCTGGTGAGGATGCATTGATAGGCACTGATGAGGCTGCATTTGATGGGTGCTGGTGAGGCTGCATTTGATGGGTGCTTCATTAAAAAGGTGAGGGTATACATGGGCAGGACAAAGGGGTGGAGTCAGGGGAGGAGCCCAGGGGGGTGCCGCAAAATGAGGTTTCGCCTAGGGTGTCAAAAAACCTTGCACCAGCCCTGTGCACAGTCCACATCCCCCTTCAGTTAGAACACAAACTAGGACACACATTAACCCCTTCACTGCCCCTAGTGTTAACCCCTTCACTGCCCGTGACATTTTTACAGTAATTAATGTATTTTTAATCGCACTGATCGCTGTATTAATGCCAATGGTCCCATAAATGTGTCAAAATTGTCTGTGTCCGCCATAATGTCGCATTCACAATAAAAATTGGAGATTGCTGCCATTACTAGTAAAAAATAAAATTATTAATAAAAATGCCGTAAAACTATCCCCTATTTTGTAGACGCTACAACTTTTGCGCAAACAAATCAATATACGCTTATTGCGATTTTTTTAACCAAAAATATGTAGAAGAATACATATCGGCCTAAACTGAGGAAGAAAAAACGTTTTTTGATATATTTTTTGGAGATATTTATTATAGCAAAAAGTAAAAAATAATGCGTTTTTTTTTCAAAATTGTCGGTCTTTTTTTGTTCATAGCGCAAAAAATAAAAACCGCAGAGGTGATCAAATACCACCAAAAGAAAGCTCTGTTTATGGGGAAAAAAGGACGTCGAATTTGTTTGTCGCACGACCGCGCAATTGTCAGTTAAAGCGACGCAGTGCCGAATCGCAAAAAGTGCTCTGGTCTTTGGCCAGCCAAATGGTCCGGAGCTGAAGCGGTTATGGTATACAAGAAAGATACCATCAACCAATTCAAATTCCAATAGATAATTGCAACAATGATATATACATATATATATCTCCATATCTATCTCTCGATAGATAGATAGATAGATAGATAGATAGATAGATAGATAGATAGATAGATAGATAGATAGATAGATAGATAGATAGATAGATAGATAGATAGATATACACAGTACATAATATTTATAATAGTGCAAAAGGTGGACTTGGGGGTAAGGGTGGGGGGATAGAATTGTGGAGGATCGGGGTAGGAATTCAATCTTGTGTGTAAGAAGCCAAAGGTGGGGTTACGTGGAAGTGTGTTGTGTTCTGTACACTTTTTTCATAGGTTGGTATTTATATGAGGGAGATGCAATGAAACTTTTAGGCCTATATGGAATTGTCTTATAAGCATTTATTGGCTTATTTAATAAGGAATAACGCAATATGTAGGATAGGATCTTAACCAATCAGAATTCAATTCTCCTCCAATACCTTCTATTCCAAATTCGGTTTAGTTTTTCTTCTTTGTTTCCCTCTCTATAGATGGGTTACAATGAATTTTCTGTTACATTGTGAGAGCCGCCTTGGTATTTGGGTTAAGGAGAGATAAGTCGTATTTTAAACCTTCTGCCTAAGTTTGAGGTTTGGCAGAGAGCCGCAGTCACCTGTCAAGAAAGAGGCTCAGGGATGTACTTTATGTAATGTCCTGCAAAGTCTCATGGTCGATGGTATACTATTACCAAATACATGCGCTCTGCCCATTCCATCATGACCCCCCCACCCCGGGGTCAATGCTCTGATTAGGAAGACACTACAGGAACATATTCTGGCTGGTCACTAATAGCATTTCCTGTCTGGAGCAGCAAGCCCTCCCTTTGTAGGGGTTGATTTACCGAAGGCAAATAGTCTGTGTACTTTGCAAGTGCAGTTGCTCCAGAGCTTAATAAATTCCGGGAGGCTCTGCTGACTTAAATTATCCAACCTCATGCAAGGAAAAATGCTTTAAAAAAAATAAAATAATTCCCTTGCATGTGATTGGGAATTCTTTGCAAAGTTAAAGCTTTGCCTCATTTACTAAGCTCTGGAGCAACTGCACTTGCTCAGTGCATGGTCTATTTGGCTTTAGCAAACCAACCCCATCGTACTCAGAGGGCTGCTAAGTAACTTTCTTGAAATATTAAGGACCATATTCATCATTTGATATTAATTTATTGCAGATTATTTATTTATTTAATTGAAAAGGTTCCTGACTCACAAGGTGATGATGATAGGTGCTTTCTCCATGCAGTGCATACAGCAGGTCCCCTTAATTGCACCCCCCCTGCCCAGCTTCTGCTCGATTCCCCCCCACCCCCGCAGCTCCATTCAGCTACCAAGAATGAGGCCCCCGTTTGCACCCGAGCATACTGGAATCACAACTCCAGAATGGCAGCAAAACACACTGGGGGTTATTTACTAAAGGCAAATCCACTTTGCACTACAAGTGCAAACTACAAGTGCAAAGTGCACTTGAAATTGCACTGAAAGTGCACTTGGAAGTGCAGTCGCTGTAGATCCGAGGGGGACCTGCAAGGAAGATAAAAAACAGCCTTTTAGCTTGCACATGATTGGATGATAAAATCAGCAGAGCTTTCCCTCATTTCAGATCTACCTCTCAGATTTACAGCGATTGCACTTCCAAGTGCACTTTCAGTGCAATTTCAAGTGCACTTTGCACTTGTAGTGCCTTTGTAGTGCACTTGTGTGCCTTTCGTAAATAACGCCCAATGCCTGCGAAGGGGTCCTGCGAGGCTCCGAAACGTTGCTCTCTCCCTTGCGATGTGATCACTCTGCAATAAAAACCTTTGGACAACATTTGAGGATCCTTGGTGTGCTGGCAAATATTAGCATTTACCTGGGATTTTTCCACTACCCTTGAGCCTTGTTCCCAGGAATGTGTGCGAGGGGAAGATAGACACGACTGTAGTGACATTATTTCTTGACGGCACCCCCAAATGCGGTGTGCGATTTTGCTGCAATTTCTGTGCGATAAAATGTACGAAAATCACAGCAAAAGGCGCAACGCCAAACACGTCTGACTCAGTGACAAAATTTGGTGCATGAGCTTCTTTAGCGCATTTTTTGGAGCGAAGGGAGGCCCGTTCAAAATGAATGATGCTGCTCCAAAAACGCATCCCAAAAACGCATCCCAAAATCGTTCAAAAAAAGTATTGTGGTAGCGTCGCTCAGGTGTACACAGGGGCCTGAAGGAGCCCCATGAACGCTCCAAGCTGTTTGTATGCCGCGTTTAGCTCCACCAGCAACAATGTGGCCTTAGTGAACCTGTTGCCAAGCCCTGCATGGTTGATGTTCACCATACACCCTACAATCCGACTGACAACCTCCTTTAGATCTACCAACAACCATGTAGTGCAAGGGCCGGCCTAATTGGATACAAAATCGATTGAATAAATTAGGTAGGTCCTGATAGCTTTGCTATATCCTATATATTGATTGTGTGGCCAGGATGCACGGTGACCTTAAAGCCTAAGGTCACTTATGTCCATTCAGTAATGGCTGCTCCCATTTTTTGTGTTTTCACAGGCTCACCCTTAAGGGCTCGTTCACACGTAAAGTACCATCTGAAGAGCGATCCACGTTGGACCGCTCTTCAAAGGGCATTTGACAGGCTTTGAGAAGATGTTATGCTGCCTCCTCAATGCCTAATTTAGCCTTGTAAATGCGATACGGTAGTGCAAAAGCACAGGGAAATGCTTTTCAGAGGGCGTTTGATAAGTGATGAGCAGATGATATGTTGCCTCCTCCTGTTGTAGCCTTAAAGCAGTATTAAACCCCCAAAACAAACATTTATTATATTGATGCAGCATACCAAGATGTGATGAGTGTATTCGTTTTCATTTTTAGATTTTCTTCTATTTTCATCTGGTCTGTTATTTTTCAAAAGAACAAGCTCCCCAGTGAATGTATCAGTTAGGCTTTCTTTCCTTTACCTATTGAAGAATAAACATGTCCCTGCAGTCTCTTGACCAATGTTCTTTTTTGTATAGCCAATGTATTGCAATCCGCATGGGCACTCCATATCATATACCACCCCCTCTGTATGGCACACAAGCTGTCCTGCAGATGTTTACCACTGGCATAGGTGCTTACAATGATCAGCTTTTATTTATTTATGTAAAACCTTTATCCCAAAAGGAACAAAACTGTTTGCTGTAACTGCTTATAAAATATTAGCTGGCGTTTGGCTTCAATTTGTTAGTGTAAATACAGCTTTAAAAAGGCTAGACCACTGCGCCGCAACTGCATGTGTTGCATGCATTAGATGGCAGTTTCAGAGTGGCTCCATACACCTAAATACCTTGTGTTTGGTGAATGCAACACGTGGTTTCATTTTTTTTGTCAAGGCCGCACCATGCGTACCGCCCTGGGTATCTGCATGTACTTCTTTTGGTGGGCAGTCGGAAGGCGGTAAAACCACAACTCAGCTACCTGTTTTACTGCCCTCTGGCCACTTGTGTGAATAAGCCCTTACTCAAGAAATGGTGACACCATAGGCGTGCGCACAGGGTGTTCCAGGTACGCCTGGGTACACCCTAATCACCCTGTGCGGTGCAGATTTACCCTGCTGTCCAGGCCACCCTCCTCTCCTCTCCCGTTGTCTCCTGCGGTAGATTTATTCAGGATGAAGAGTTTCAGGGTGTCATTTACCAGCCTCTTCTTTTTCTGAATGGACACAGTGAGTTATTGGTACCCATCACTCAATGTGTTCATTCTTAACCGAAGCATAGTAAATTGCGTTTACTATGCTTTAATTTGTGAAGGAACAGGAAGCCGCTCAGCACAGAGCACTTCCCATTCAGTGTCCAGTGCAGCTCAGGCTGCAGATAAAAGGACTGGGAATGTCTGTTCTCAGTCTGTTTCTCAAAAGTGAGACATCAGGGGTCTGTTTAGACCCCTGATTTTTCACCAAAGCACCCCCATGGGGCTATAAAAAAATTGTTAAAATAATAACAAACAATTGTCTAAAAATATTTCAAAAAATAAAATAGTAAGAAATAATAAAAAAGCACTGACACTGTCTACTGCCCTACGGACACCAATCTCTTCCCTCCTGACACCGTCCGCTGCTCTACTGACACCATCCATGTTATAATACACTTTGTATATACTGTACATATACACACACATGTGTTTGAGCTTTGGGGTGCACACCCTAATGTAATAGGCTGCGCAAAACTATGGGTGACACTGTGATCCCGGGACACCGGGACTGTGGTCCAAGGTGTGGAACTGTCCCAGGCGGTTAGCTTCTATGGACTTTGGTGATTGAGTGTACTTCAAATACTGTTCCACAGAATCAGTGGCGGCTGGTGCTCAATATTTTTTGGGGGGTGGCAAACAAACCTGCCCCCCTCACTCACACCCTGACGCCGCCCAGCGCCACCACCTCACTTGCACCGCCACCGCTGAACCCCCCCCCCTCCGCATGTGTGACGGATAGGAGGGCGGACTTACCTTAGGAAATAAAAAGGGTAGGGCTGCTGCTCATCGCTCCAGCCGAGGGAAGAGGCTTCTCCTCCCGGCTGAACAGGAAGTGGCCCCTGATTGGCAGCGGGTGGTGGGTGGCATCGTGGTGCGAGTGAGGGGGGCAGATTTGTTTGCTGCCCCTCCAAAAATATTGAGCACCAGCCGCCACTGATTCTGTGGAACAGTATTTGAAGTACACTCAATCACCAAAGTCCATAGAAGCTAACTGTCTGGGACAGTTCCGTACCTTGGACCTCAGTCCTGATGTTCCAGGATCACAGTGTCACCCATAGGTGTGTGCAGCCTCAAACACATGTGTGTGTCTATATATATATATATATATATATATATATATATATATGTATATATATGTATATATATACACAGGACCTGCTTCCTGATAGGTGGAGAATCAGGAAGACAATAGTGAATATTAATTTGCTATTGTCACACAACTGGGTGGGCTCAGGGCGCAGTACTCTACGTCCACAGCCCACCCTTTTTTGAAGCCAATTAGACCCTCTTATCACGTGGTTTAAAAAAAAAACAAAAAAACATTGGAATCCATGCGTCTGGCGCCCTGCATGTAGATTTGGGGCCGGGCGCATGGACTAGGGGGTGGTGCCCCGCACCCCGTATGGACGGACCGCCACTGCACAGAATGTTATTTACAGCTGTCCCAAGCTGAACCCCAGACACGTTTCCACATTCCCAAGGCTTAGTCCTTCCTCTGGGAGTCAGGGGCAGTTGGCAAGATAGACAGACATAAAATAGGCGGCCTTCATTGCTCAATGCATATATTAATGAAATCAGCACTTTGATGGTTAGAAATGTATCCGCTCTGCACTGAGCTAATCCAGCAAATGATAGATTTGGCAACTATGTGACTGTAATATCTCTGCAACCAAAACATTTCCAATCTGTATTATAGATCGCTGGGGAATTACAATGTATAGGAGTTTTTATATTGATTAATGGAAGCGGGTTCACTGCCAGGGTTCTGAGGACACTGCGCATAATGGAGGAGGCGGCTAATATGGCAAGAAATCACATCAGAATTGATCATGACATTTCTTGCTGTGCTCGGAGACCTTGTGACAGCTCCCGTATATCTTACTGCAATTGTTACTAATCACATTGCCTTGGTTGATGCAGGGTGTGGTCTGCCGTCTTTTCCCAGAAGATATACAGTCCTGTGCTAACAGCATTTATATACAGTATGGATGGAGAACATCTGTGTGTTTTTTTTTTCAATTGCATGCAGAGAACGGTCATATTGGTTTAAAGTGAACCTCATGGCAGGAGTGTACTTAAAGAGGAACTGCTCACATAATTTGAGAGGTAGAACAGGCTTGAAGTGAGAAGATCTGGATGCCGCACACCGGATGTAATCAAAAACTTCACTTTATTGAAAAGATGGGATCATCAAAATAACAAGACCATCATGTAGAAAGTACAGGTTGGCTGACGTGTTTCGCACTCGGAGCTGAGTGCTTACTCATAGCTAATTTGAGAGGTAAACGAGAAATCCTGGATAGCCGCACTCAAAAGTAATCTTCGATCTTTATTTAAGTATAATCATAAAAATACATGCCACAGCATCACAAAGCAGGAAAGCTGACGTGTTTCACACTGTAGTCAGTGCTTAATCATAGCTATGATTAAGCACTGACTACAGTGTGAAACGCGTCAGCTTTCCTGCTTTGTGATGCTGTGGCATGTATTTTTATGATTATACTTAAATAAAGATCGAAGATTACTTTTGAGTGCGGCTGTCCAGGATTTCTCGTTTACCTCTCAATCACCAGCATTGCCTGCACCTGTTACTTCCAGCATGGAGAGAATGTTTGTTCCTCACAGACCTCTTTCAGTGCGGTGATATTTTTCTCTCTCTGCTCACATAATTTGTAATAAAAATATCTTTGCCATTCTGAAGCTTCCCTCCAACCACTTTCATAGCTCCCAACTGTCCCTGATTTCGAGGGACTGTCCCTGATTTGGAGCAATGTCCCCTCTGTCCCCCTCATTTGTCCCTCATTTTGGTCTGATTTATATAGTTGTATACAAAATGAACTTTTTATCTTTCAAAAAGTGTTTCCCCAGTTATAAACCTTTCATCAAATTTCTAAATTGCTGCATTTGTACATTATAAAAGCCAATATAAAGGAATAGTCTCGGTAAAAAAAAGTCCTTGTGGATTTAATTAACTATTTTTGGTTAATTCTTCTTTAAGGGGGTGTGGCAGGGGGCGTGTCTTATACCTACATACGCTTGTTAGTAGGTGTCACTTTGCATATTATTTTGTATATACTGTGATTCTGTACTTGCCAAATATGCCGTAGAAATTTCCCTCCACTGAGTCTGGCTGCATCCATTTTAACTGTGGGCAGCTGATGCTGCTGCCTGTTCACTTCCTGGATTTACGCAGACACACAGAGGCACACCTCCAGCTCTGCAGCTCTCATTGTCTCTTTTATCCCCCTCCCTTCCTGGTAAACTCTCACAAGTGTGAGAGAGGGAGCCGTGAATGATGTCATAAGCCTAGGCTAATGACCGGACAAGAAACAGGAAGTGGGCTGTATAAGGGATTTACTGGCAGAAAAAAAAATGTTTTGCTATCCAAAGTTAAAACAAGAACAAGGGCAGAAGATTTAATAGATGGAAAGTTGAAAAAATGACTGAAGTTCCGCCTTAATAAGTCATTCGTAAATGCAAGTAAACACTTGCAGGTATTTATTACCCCTCACTAAGATCACAGTACTCCATACCTCCCAACATTTTGAGATGGGAATGAGGGACACCTACTAGCAACTGTATGTAGGCATAGGACATGCCCCCTGCCACACCCCCTTAAAGGAGAATTAACCAAAAAAAAAAGATTAATTAAATCCACAAGGGTATTTTTTTTACCACTACTATTCCTTTATATTGGCTTTTAAAATTTATAAATGCAGCAATTTAGAAATTAGATGAAGTGTTTAGCGCTGGGAAACACTTTTTGAACGATAAATAGTGCATTTTTTATACAACTATATAGATCAGACCAGAATGAGGGACAAATGAGGGGGAAAGAGGGACAGAGGGACATTGCTCCAAATCAGGGACAGTTGAGAGGTATGGTACTCCCTCTGGTAATGCCTTCATGTCTAACACAGAGCTGCCATTAGAAATCACAGGGCCCCATAGAGTCTACCTGACCAGCACCCCCACCACCCTCCCCCTGAATTACAAAAAAATACAAGTTCTTAAAAAAAAAAATTTTAATGATTTTTTTTTTCTTTACCATTTTTAGAATTATTTTTATTTATTTTTTTACATTTTTCAAATTATTTTTGTTTTACAATTTCTCTTTACAGTGTTGTTGGGGTGGGGGTTAAATGACATGCGGCAAGGGTCTAAACAGGTCTAAACAGATCCCTAACATCTCACCTTTGAGACAGAGAAAGGAATTGAGGACACATATTCTTCAATTCCTTTCTTTTTAGTCTCAGTTGCTGCAGATGAATTTTTCAGGAGACAGAGGCTCCTGTCCATCCATAAACTGGAGCATAGTAATCACAGTTTACTATGCTCAGTTATGAATGGACACAGGAGCGATCCGTACCAATCTCTCACTGTGTCCAATTCAGGAAAGGAAGGGGTCGGTGAATTACATATTTACCGGCCCCTTCCCCCGCTCTCCATCTGCCTGTGCGCCCGCAGCAGGTGGGAGAGGAAAACCAGCAGCGCTGCGGGGGAAAGGAGGGGGGATTGCTGGGGGAAACACAGGGGGGAACCATATCAGGGCAGCACAGAGAGGGGGATCTATGTGGCCGGATGGGAGGACAATTACAGAACAATGCACTATGTCTGTGTCTCTCCATCTAGCAGCTGAAAGCCAGCGGCAGGAAGAGGGGGAGGAACTGGCTTTCAGCTGATGGAGGGAGAAACACAGACATTGTGCATTGATCTGTAATTGTCCATCCCATCCCGCTGCACTGATCCCCCTGCTGTCCGGGTCCCCATGTTTGCCTCCCCGGGTCACCCTATCACATCAGAAGCCCCCTTCACATCAGAGGTTCGCCCATCACATCAGAGGTCCCCCATCACATCAGAGGTCCCCCCATCACATCAGAGGTCCCCCATCACATCAGAGGTCCCCATATCACATCAGAGGTCCCTCATCTCATCAGAGGTCCCTCATCTCATCAGAGGTTCCCCCCATCACATCACAGGTCCTCCCATCACATCAGATGTCCCCCATCACATCAGAGATTCCACCATCACATCAGAGATTCCACCATCACATCAGAGGCCCGCCATCACATCAGAGCCCCTCCCCCTTCACATCAGAGTTCCCCCTATCACATTAGAGGTCCCCCCATCACATTAGAGGTCCCAGATCACATTGGAGGTCCCCCATTACATCAGAGGTTCCTCCATCACTTTAGAGGTTACACCATCACATCAGAGGTCCCCCTATCACATCAGAGGCCCCCCATCACATCAGAGGTTCCACCATCACATCAGAGGCCCACCATCACATCAGAGCCCCCACCCCCTTCACATCGGAGTTTCCTCTATCACATCAGAGGTCCCCCCATCACATCAGAGGTCCCAGATCACATCAGAGGTCCCCCATCACATCGGAGGTTTCACTATCACATTAGAGGTCTCCCTATCACATCAGACGCTCTACCGTCATATCAGAGGTCCCCCATCACATCAGAGGTCCCTCTTCACATCAGAGGTCCCCCCATCACATCAGCGGTCCCCATCACATCAGAGGTCCCCCATCACATCAGAGGTCCCCCATCACATCAGAGGTACCCTCATCACATCAGAGGTTCCCCATAACATAAAAGGCTCTCCCATCACATCAGAGGCCCCCCATCACATCAGAGGTTTCCTTATCACGTCAGAGGTCCCCCATGACATCAGAGGACTAGATAATTTCTAAGGATAGTTCCACTTTTTATTTTTAAAAGCTATAATTGAGCTTCAGTCAGTGACTTTGCCTAGGCTTATATGATGCCATCAGTCTGCTGCAGGCAGGTGGAAGCATTCCCTGTCTCCTCTCCCCCAGTGAACAAACTGCAACATTGAAGCTTTGTAGCAAGTAATTTACTCATCATCCCAGCCCCCCACCCCCACTTCCCAGCAGTGGTGGTGCGTCCATTAAGGGTGCAGGGGCATCGCCCCCTCTCTCTTGCCACCCCCCTCTATGACTAATGGATAGATTCATGCATTGCATGCCCCTATTCAGGCGTTCGGCCCCTGTTTGGACGCCGAGCGCCTGAATTACAGCAGAGGGGGTGTATTTTTGAAGCACCTAGCAATAGGCTCTAATAGGCTTAAAAAAAGGTGAACTCGGAGTGCAAAGCATTGCGCTCGGAGTCCACCCAGGTGTGTTAGAAAAGCGAATGAATGAACACTGAGCCGTCTCTCCACCTATCAGGTAGCGCGGGCCTGATACCCGTCACCTGATTTGCTGGAAGGACAGGCGCTGTGATTGGACGCCTATCAGAAGGAGGGGAGGAGACGCATGGAGGACACAGCTCGCCGCTGCAAGATCCCATAGCTCGCCGCCATCACCCGCTGCCTGACCTGCCACCAAGATAGGGTAAGTGGCGGGCAGACGGCGAGCGGGCAGGGGGGGTCACAGTGGCAACTTTTGATGGGCGCAGTGGTGGCATTTGATGGGCACAGTGGCAGCATTTGATGGGGCACAGTGGCAGCATTTGATGGGCACAGTGATAGCATTTCAGAAAGACCCCAGATCTCTCATCTACCTTTGAAATAAAAATAAAAAAGTGACGTCACTCCTGTCCTCCAAAGGCATAGACGACGAGTGGCGACCATGTTGGCCTCACTCTTCTCCATACCCAGCTAACAGCTGCATGGGATTGTTCTCGGGCTTTACCAACGGGGCTGGTAAGCCCAGGAATGACCGGGGAGCAACGGGAGTGTGCGTGCGTGTCGCTTCCAAAAGTGATCCCCTGGTGTGTGTTGTGCTGCTGTAAAAACCCTGTACTCATTATTACGGTGTATTGTCAACTTCTGTCGACTTCTGAGGAGAGAGGATCCCTTGAGGTACGGTTGTTGGGAACTTCTTATAGAGATGTCCTGGTGAGGGTTTCTGCTCATTGAACCAGTGCATATGAGGATGTGTTCCATAGGGAACTCAAGAAAGGGGAAGAAAGTCAGAAAAAAAGTGTAGCTGAACAAGACAAATAAAAATACAGTGGTGGCATATGCTGTAACCATACCACTGTAGGAAACCAACTGGGGAAAAGTCCATAAGGCCAAGACAAAAGCACATAACGGTCTCATCTGGAGCAAAGGGCTGTTATGGTTTTCTGCTAAGGATGGTGCTAGATTATCTGTTCCTGCGCTGTGGTTTGGGGGAGGTTTTGTGCTGGAGGGGCGATACTTTCCCAGGAGGTTTATGTGTGGTCTCTAGGGGTGGTGGTTCAGGGATGATGCCTCAGGAGTGAAGGAGAGCCATGCCTTTATTCACAAAGATGACATTGTGTGACACTCCATTTTTTTTTCAATAATAAGCTTGGTGGGGTTGCCCCATTTTTAGGGAATGTTGGGGTTGCGGCAAGCTTTCGTCACTGTGGTGAGTTGTCTCCTCATATCTAGGGTATAGTTGGAGAGATCTGCGTACATTTGGATATTCGCATAGGGAGCTGAAAATTGACCTAGTGATCTGGATCTAGCAAGGAGCTGCTCTTTTATGTGGAAGAAATGGATGCGCATTAAAACATCACGCAGGATGTTTTCTGGCAAGTGCGGTGGCTTGGGTAGACAGTGAATGCGGTGAATGATCAATTGGAACATTTCTTTGGCGTAGGGCATGAGATCAATGGGTAGAACCGATTCTGGGACTCCCCGCAGCTTTAAATTATTATGCCGTGACCTATACTCAAGATCTGCAATTTTTGCTTTCATCCATTGCTTATCCTCCAAGTTGTCATCATGGGCATCCACCAAATCATTTATTGTGGTAGGTATTTCTCCCATTGACTTTTCTATGTGGTTTACATTTTCGCCAAGTGAGTTTAATTCAGAAGAGAACTTGTGGGTCAGTGTTGCAAAATCAGCATCAGGGCTCACCTCGTGGCCCTGCAGGCTGTCATCCAGTCACATTCTACACTTGGCTGGATTTGGCGCAAAGTTGACCGGGCGATGAGGGGTCTGGTGAAGAGTTTTCACCGTAGGTTCCTTCAGGTCCAGGCTGTTCATCAGACAGATCAGTGTAGTGGCCTGTGTGGAGAGAGGAGGAGGAAGGGGCCGGAGCAGCGGCACAATCATGTTGGCCTCCTCGTGCTGGCTGAAGGAAAAAGGCCATTAGCTTCTGAGGGCTTCGCTGCAGTGTGCCAGAGGGCGTCGGGCAGGTGTGGAAGTTATGTGGGTGATGATCGGGTCCCCTGAGTGCTGTTGTTAGCCCTGATCGCTCTGGAGCTTGGCTCCTATGCTGCCATCTGTAGTCGCGCTCCCCCCCCCCCCCAGGGCAATCTTAGAAGAAAGCCTTGTAGAGTCCGCAGAAGTCTTGAGACTGGGGCGGAGGTTCACCTTCCAGCAGGACAATGACCCTAAACATACAGCCAGAGCTACAATGGAATGGTTTAGATCAAAGCATATTCATGTGTTAGAATGGCCCAGTCAAAGTCCAGACCTAAATCCAATTGAGAATCTGTGGCAAGACTTGAAAATTGCTGTTCACAGATGCTCTCCATCCAATCTGACAGAACTTGAGATATTTTGTAAAGAAGAATAGGCAAAAATGTCCCTCTCTAGATGTGCAAAGCTGGGAGAGACATCCCCAAAGACTTGCAGCTGTAATTGCAGTGAAAGGTGATCCTACAAAGTTTTGACTTAGGGGGGCGCTATACAAATGCATGGCACACTTTTCACATATTTATTTGTAAAAACTTTTGAAAACCATTTATCATTTTCCTTCCACTTCACAATTAGGTGCCACTTTGTGTTGGTCTGTCACATAAAATCCCAATACAATACATTTACGTTTTTGGCTGTAACATGACAAAATTTGGAAAATTTCAAGGGGGTATGAATGCTTTTTCAAGACACTGCAGATGTGGTGGATGCATTTGTTTTCTTTTTTTTATGCTTTTTTCCCCCTCTGTTTTCACCTGGTGATTTGACCAGTAAAGCTGGCCATACATTATACAATTTTCTTATCAATTTACCTTCAGGTATGTAGTGCAAGGGCCTGCCTGATTGCATACAAATTTAAAGGGTTTAGGTTTGACCTCCTATTATATGGTTTTGGTAAATCTAATTGAAAATTATATAATGTATGGCCAGCCTAACACCTCCTGTATTAGAGAGCCCCCACTCTGGATGATGGAGCACAGGGGGCACCTTTGGTCAGCAGCATTGTCAGTCTAGGGGAAGGGGAGTGTTAGATGTACTAGCAGAGATAGATACACCAACAAATTGAAGCCAAACTTCATCTCACACTTTATAATCAGTGGACAGCTTTTTACCTTTTGGGATAAAGGTGTTACATAAATAAAAGCTGATTATTGCAAGCACCCCTGCCAGTGGTAAATGATTTTTCTGACCCCTGTAACTGCTGCATCTGCAGGACAGCTTGTGTGCCATACAGAAGGGGTGCTATATGATATGGAGTGCCCATGCGGATTGCAATACATTGGCTACACAAAAAGAACAGTGGCCAGGAGAGTGCAGGAACATGTTTTTGGTTTTCAAAAGGTAAATTAAAGAAGGCCTAAAAAAGAAAACGAATGCAGCCATCACATTTAAGAATTGGTAAGCTGCAATATAATAAATGTTTGCTTTTGGGATTATTACTGCTTTAAATCTATCTTCTGCCATCTGCTTATTCCGGTCACCCACCTGGGGTATGTCGGTCTGGACAGCGCGGTCTACTCATCCCGGCAGCAGCTTCTACTAATGAGCAGGTTGTGACCATAGTACACGCCGTACCTTCACAGACATAACCAGAGTTAAAAGCACACTCTGCATCCGGCCAAGGATGACTTGGGACACGTCCATCCCATTTGTATTTTTAAACGTACAAGTATGGCGTCATGCATAATGCAGAGGGTGGGGGAGGACATAATGTCGCGTATCGACCGGAGTTACTTACAGAAGCCGACGGGGGATTGTTGTTAGCACTTAGCACACAGGTTAGATTTTAATGGCTGCTCTATAATGCAGCTGTTACTGTCAGACTCGGCAGCTATTAGGATCTGACCCTGAATTTATTTATTACCAGCTTTTATATAATGTCCACAACTTATAGACTATTCATTTACATCAGTGCCTTCAAGGAGCTTACAATATAATAGTGGTCATACTGGCTTTGATAAATGATCAATTTCTTTTCTGATCGATCTCTTTCGATCGGAATAATCAATCTATAAAGGACAACCCACTCGATCAATATGCACACATGGAAGTGGATTTCGATCAATAGTTAATATACACTATATTACCAAATGTACTGGGACACCTGCCTTTACACATACATAAACTTTAACCAACTTCGGAAGAATTTACCCCCTTCCTGACCAGAGCACTTTTTGCGATTCGGCACTGCGTCGCTTTAACTGACAATTGCGCGGTCGTGCGACGTGGCTCCCAAACAAAATTGGCGTCCTTTTTTCCCACAAATAGAGCTTTCTTTTGGTGGTATTTGATCACCCCTGCGGTTTTTATTTTTTGTGCTATAAACAAAAAAAAGCGACAATTTTGAAAAAACCGCATGATTTTTTGCTTTTTGCAATAATAAATATCCCCCAAAAATATATAAAAAAACATTTTTTTTCCTCAGTTTAGGCTGATTCGTATTCTTCTATATATTTTTGGTAAATAAAATCGCAATAAGCGTTTATTGTTTGGTTTGCGCAAAAGTTATAGTGTTTACAAAATAGGGTGTAGTTTTATGGCATAATATTTTTTTTATTTTTTTTACTAGTAGTGGCGGCGTTCAGCGATTTTTATCTTGACTGCGACATTATGGCGGACACGTTGGACAATTTTGGCGTGATTTTGGGACCATTCACATTTATACAGCAATCCGTGCAAATAAAATCGCATTGATTACTGTGTAAATGTGACTGGCAGTGAAGGGGTTAACACTAGGTGGCACTGTAGGGGTTAAATGTATCCTAAGGATGTGTTCTAACTGCAGGGGGGATGGGCTAGCAGTGTCACTACACTGATCGCTGCTCCCGATGACAGGGAGCAGAAATCAGTGACACTGTCACTAGGCAGAACGGGGAGATGCTTGTTTACCTCAGCATCTCCCCGTTCTTCCTCTCCGTGAGGCGATCGCGGGTATCCCCGCGGCGATTGAGTCCGCGGGACCCGCGACCCGACTCACGGAGCTCCCGGCCGGCGCACGCAATGGCACGGCGACAATTTCAAAAGGACTTACAGGTACGTCCTTTTGCCTAGCCGTGCCATTGTGCCAACGTACATAGTTAATGGCCTCCCAGTCTCAGTCCGTAGGGTTCCATTGAGTTCCGTTGAGTTGCATTCCGTTGAGTTGGCCCACCCTTTTCAGCTATAACATATAATGTTTGACCATTCCTGCAGAAACGTATTTGTGAGGTCAGGCACTGATGTTGGACGAGAAGGCCTGACTCGCAGTCTCCACTCTAATTCATCCCAAAGGTGTTCTATAGGGTTGAGGTCAGGACTCTGTGCAGTCTATTCCCATAGACACACTCCTAAACCTTGTGGACAGCCTTCCCAGAAGAGTTCTGTACTGAACCCTACGGACTAAGACTGGGAGGCCATTAAAGTTCATGTGTGTGTAAAGGCAGGTGTCCCAATACTTTTGGTAATATAGTGTATGATCAATAATAAATATATGATCATAATGTACGAATGAAAACCATTGATCACACTTCTGTTTCCACCACGGGGTCTGATAATCCGATCAATCAAAATTCAACTATCCACTTGACGCCAAATCACGTACATGTACAGTACATGATTGTGTTCAAGTGGTTACACCGGGGTCATGGCTGCAGCTGCATGCCATAACCCTGGTATCTTTTGTTTATTTTTTTTACAGCCGACAATCATTTTTCATCTAAAAGCAATCCTAGCAGCTGATTACCCACTGGATTGCTTTTACAGGTGGCGGGAGGGGATGTCCCTCCCCCTCGCCACCCACGGGCGCTTCTCCGGCCTATCCCGTGCAACCAGGGAGCCAGTATCCGGTCCGGTGGTGCCGCTCGGTGATCACAGAGCTGGCTGGGGATCTAGGAGGCCGGAAGCCATGTCATATGTCACTTCCGATTAGGCAGATGTAAACTTTGCTTTTTTTTTTTTTTTTTCTGTAAAACATGATTCCAATATTATTTTTATTTATTTTTATTTTTTATTGATCTCATGCTTTCCATTGTAGAGGAGATATTTGGGGTCTTATAGACTTGTGTGCCTAACCCACACCTCCCAACATTTTGAGATGGGAATGAGGGACACCTACTATCAAACGTATGTAGGCATAGGACACACGCCTGCCACGCCCCTTAAAGGGGACATAACAAAAAAAAAGGGTTAATCAAATCCACAAGTGCTTTTTATACCACTGATATTCATTTATATTGGCTTTTAAAATGTAAAAATGCAGCAATTTAGAATTTGGATGAAAGGTTTAGCGCTGGGAAACAATTTTTGATGGGTAAAAAGTGCCTTTTATATACAACTATATAGATCAGACCAAAATGAGGGACAAATGAGGGGGAAAGAGGGACAGAGGGACATTGCTCCAAATAAGGGACAGTCCCTCCAAATCAGGGACATTTGGGAGCCATACATACATATACTAGGGCCAATGTAGGCAGAAAATAGTTACCTACCAGCATGTCTTTGGAGTGTGGGAGGTAACCTAGGCAAGCACAGGGAGGACATGCAAACTCCATGCAGGTACATTAGCATCCTGATGAGGATATGAACCAGGAGCCCCAGTGCTGCAAGGCACAAGTCCTAAGAGGAGAAGTGCTTGGTAGGGTTAATCCACAACAGTAAAAATGCCTCCTTAGGAAAAATCCTCTGTCTGATAGTTCATTTGAAGCTGTAATACTGAGAAGGGTTCATGTTAAGTCTATTTGTTGATAGGACACCGTTTGCTCCTAGCCTTTATAGGCTCATAGGTCAGTAGAGAGCCCCCTGCATGCGCTGCGTGGCGACCTGTAGCTGTCAATCAATGGGTTTCAGAGCAGTGTCACTTTCCTACATGAGGATTAGACGTCTACGAGTTTCCAGTCCTCTCTTGTAGTCCCCTAACATTCACCCTTTGTAGACTCAGCGTACACAGTGCCTTGAAAAAGTATTCACACCCCTTGCAATTTTCCAAATTTTTTCATGTTACAACCAAAAATGTAAATGTATTTTATTGGGATTTTATGTGATAGACCAACACAAAGTGACACATTGTGAAATGGAAGGGAAATTATAAATAGTTTTACATTTTTTTTTACAAATAAATATGTGAAAAGTGTGGGGTACATTTGTATAGCGCCCCCCTGTGTCAATACTTTGTAGAGCCTCCTTTCACTGCAATTACAACTGCAAGTCTTTTTGGGGATGTCTCTACCAGCTTTGCACATCTAGAAAGTGACAGTTTTTCCCATTCTTTTTTACAAAATAACTCAAGCTCTGTCAGATGGATGGAGAGCGTCTGTGAACAGCAATTTTCAAGTCTTGTCACAGATTCTCAATTAAATTTAGGTCTGGACTTTGACTGGGCCATTCTAATAGGGCGTACACACGGTCAGACTTTGTTCGGACATTCCGACAACAAAATCCTAGGATTTTTTCCGACGGATGTTGGCTCAAACTTGTTTTGTCTACACACGGTCGCACAAAGTTGTCGGAAAATCCGATCGTTCTAAACGCAGTGACGTAAAACACGTACGTCGGGACTATAAATGGGGCAGTGGCCAATAGCTTTCATCTCTTTATTTATTCTGAGCATGCGTGGCACTTTGTCCGTCGGATTTGTGTACACACGATCGGAATTTCCGACAACGGATTTTGTTGTCGGAAAATTTTATCTCCTGCTCTCAAACTTTGTGTGTCGGAAAATCCGATGGAAAATGTCCGATGGAGCCCACACACGGTCGGAATTTCCGACAACACGCTCTGATCGGACATTTTCCATCGGAAAATCCGACCGTGTGTACGGGGCATAACACATGAATATGCTTTGATCTAAACCATTCCATTGTAGCTCTGGATGTATGTTTAGGGTCGTTGTCCTGCTGGAAGGTGAACCTCCGCCCCAGTCTCAAGTCTTTTGCAGACTCTAACAGGTTTTCTTCTAAGATTGTCCTGTATTTGGCTCCATCCATCTTCCCATCAACTCTGACCAGCTTCCCTGTCCCTGCTGAAGAAAAGCATCCCCACAACATGATGCTGCCACCACCATGTTTCACAGTGGGGATGGTGTGTTCAGGGTGAAGTGCAGTGTTAGTTTTCCACCACACATAGCGTTTTGCTTTTAGGCCAAAAAGTTTAATTTTGGTCTCATCTGACCAGAGCACCTTCTTCCACATGTTTGCTGTGTCCTCCACATGGCTTCTCACAAACTACAAACAGGACTTCTTATGGCTTTCTTTCAACAATGGATTGTTGTCCTGTGGACAGATTCTCTCACCTGAGCTGTGGATCTCTGAACAGTGCTCTGTGAGATGTTAAAAGCTTTGGATTTTTTTTATAACCTAACCCTACTTTAAACTTCTCCACAACTTTATCCCTGATCCGTCTGGTGTGTTCCTTGGCCTTCATGATGCTGTTTGTTCACTAAGGTTCTCTAAGAAGCCTCCGAGGGCTTCACAGAACAGCTGTATTTGTACTGAGATTGAATTACACACAGGTGGACTCTTTTTTCTAATTAGTGGACTTCTGGAGGCAATTGGTTCCACTAGATTTTAGTTAGGGGTAACAGAGTAAAGGGGGCTGAATACAAATGCACCCCACACTTATCACATATTTATTTGTAAAAAAATTTTGAAAACCATTTATCACTTTCCTTCCACTTCACAATTATGTGCCACTTTGTGTTGGTCTATGACATAAAATCCCAATAAAATACATTTAGGTTTTTGGTTGTAACATGACAAAATGTGGAAAATCTCAAGGGGTGGGAATACTTTTTCAAGGCACTGTAATCTCACAGGAGGTTCCTATGTGAAATACTCTCCCTTTTGCACAGACAGTATGATCTTCTAATTGAATATATTTATAAATGATATCGGGTCTGGGATTAAAAGTACCATTTCAGTCTTTGCAGATGACACCAAGCTATGCAGAGGAATAACGTCCTTACAGGATGTCTCCAATTTACAAGCCAACCTCAATGCTCTGTATAAATGGGCAACTTTGTGGCAAATGAGGTTTAATGTTGATAAATGTAAAGTTATGCAGTTGGGGGCTAAGAATATGCATCGTACATACTATAATGAGTACAACTGGGGGAATCCATGGTGGAGAAGGATCTGGGGGTTTTGGTAGATCATAAGCTCGATAATAGCATGCAACGCCAAGCTGCAGTTTCCGAAGCGAGCAAAGTCCTTTCTTGTATTAGGAGAGGTATGGACTCCAGAGAGAGAGATATCATTTTTCCCTCCTGTACAAATCATTAGTAAGACCTCATCTGGAATATGAAGTTCAGTTTCGGGCTCCAGTTCTCAAAAAGGATATCGGGGAACTGGAGAAAGTGCAGAGAAGGGCAACCAAACTGATAAGAGGCATGGAGGAGCTCAGCTATGAGGAAAGATTAGAGGAACTGAATTTATTGTCTCTTGAGAAGAGGAGATGAAGGGGGGATATGATCAACATGTATAAATACAAAGTGGTCCATATAGTGAGCTTGGTGTTGAGTTATTCACTTTAAGGTCACAGAGGACAAGGGGGCACTCTTTACGTCTAGAGGAAAAAGGGGTTTTATCTCCAAATACGGAAAGGTTTCTTCACAGTAAGAGCTGTGAAAATGTGGAATAGACTCCCTCCAGAGGTGGTTCTGGCCAGCTCAGTAGATTGCTTTAAGAAAGGCCTGGATACTTTCCTAAATGTACATAATATAACTGAGTACTGACATTTATAGGTAAAGTTGATCCAGGGAATATCTTATCGCCTCTCAGGGGATAAGGAAGGAATTCTTTTCCCTGCTGGAGCAATTTGGATCATGCTTTACTGGGGTTTTCACCTTCCCTTGGATGAACTGATGGTATAGGATTGTGTATATGGGATTGTATGACTTTTCTTTTTTTTTTCTCTTTTAGTGGTTGAACTAGATGGACTTGTGTCTTTTTTTCAACCTGACCAACTATGTAACTATAAATGCACACAGTGCACCATAAAATGTTGATAAATATAAACTTTTACTATCTTCTACCTTCAGACCAAGGATTTTATACATTTTGAATGGAGTGGATTACCCTAAGGCAGGCCATACATTATGTAAATTTCTTTCTATCGACCGTGGGTTGAAGGAAAGAAAATTGCTCGATTGTCCCATCAACACAGCCAGTGTTGATGGGGGAATCCCTCTCGCAGTGCTGTTAGGTTCTGCTGGTGTGGAACATGGGGAGGTTTCTCTGCCAGCAGAATACAATGATTACCGTTGGCGGGTATAGCCACCGGCAACGATTGGATGAAAAAAAAAAAAAAGACAGGCTGGTTGTACTGAAGTCGATGGAGAGGTCGACTTCAGTACAACCAGCCTGCCCGTACATGGATCATAATTTGGTTCGGTTAAGCAGGAATTTCGATGCATCTATGGCTGGGTTAAGAAGTGTTTCCACCCTAAAAGATAACTAATTAAGCAGTGGTGGCTGGTGATAATTTTTTTTTGGGGGGGGGGGGGGACAGCAAACAATGCACCCACATCTACTTCCCCCCTCGGTCAGTCGGATCACCCCCCCCCCTCCCTTGGTAGGTTGGTTACCAGCCCTGCACTTACCCCATCTATGGCGCAGGCATCACAGTGGCCATACTTCTCCTCCCTCTTCCTCCTAGGCCCAAGGGATCGCTTCTCCTTTTGGCCAATCGGGAAACGGGTCTCAGGACACGCTTCCTGATTGGCCAGGAGGAGAATCAGTGTGACGATAGTGAATATTTATTTGATACTGTCACACAAGTGGCCGGGCCATCTTCATAGCATCATGGGCCCCTGGGAAAAGTACTGCACTGGGGCCCCTACCAGCTTGTCCCAATCTACGCACCTAATTTCAAGAAATAAAGTATAAATAGTTGATAGAATTAAACCAATATTCATTAGTACTTTCAATAAAATCGATTTTATAAAGGGAAAATATTCCATAAATCAAAGACTAGTCAACACAAAGGGCACAGTACAGGGGGGGGGGGGTCAGGAGGGCACAATACTGGGCTCAGGAGGGCACGGTATATGTTCTGGGATGCTTCCCGGGACACGTCCATATCGGGACGGTTTAGTAAAAAGCATGACTGTCCCAGCAAATCCGGGACAGTTGGCAAGTATGATGTAATGCAAGATTATTGTGGGGCCCCCCATGTACCTGGGGCCCCTGGGCAGTGCCCAGGAGTGCCCTTGCATTAAGATGGCCCTGACAAGCGGATGAGCTCAGGGCGCAGTGCTCTGCGCCCCGAGCCCACCCTTTTTTGAAGCCAATTAGAGCCTCTGGCTCCAATCATGTGCTTAAAGAAAAAAAAAACCCCACTGGAATATTCGCGTCCGGCGCCCTGCATGTAGATTAGGGGGCCGTACGCATGGATTGGGGGGGGCGCCACTGCATTACGGACCGCCACTGTAATTAAGCCTATGTGTGAACGAAGCCTAAAGGAAAAAGAAAAGCCTAAAAAAAAAGAAGACTAATGCAGCCCCCACATCTACTGTAATGCCTCGTACACACGATCGGAATTTCGTCCCGCAAAAGACCCATGAGGGTTTTTCATCGGAAAATGCGACCGCGTGTATGCTCCATCGGTCTTTTGCTGGCGGAATTCCAGCCAGCAAAAGATTGAGAGCACGCTCTCAATTTTTCGGTCGGGAAAAAGTTCCTATCCGAAAATGCGATCGTCTGTATGCAATTCCGACGCGCAAAATCCCTACGCATGCTCGGAAGCAGCTCGACGTACGCTCGGGAGCATTGAACTTAATTTTCTCGGCTCGTCGTAGTGTTGTACGTCACCGCGTTCTTGACAGTCGAAAGTTCAGACCGTGTGTATGCAAGGCAAGCTTGAGCGGAATCCCAACCGGAAAAGCCGTCATATCTTTTTCCGACGAGAAAACCAATCGTTTGCGGTTAGGTAAGCTGCAATATATTACATTTTTGGGTTTTTTTTGGGTCGAATACTGTTTTATCAAAATATCTTTCGGCAGAAATAATCATCGGCCTGCAATGCACACACACTTTAGTGTTCCTGATCACATGGTTTCAAACTTTTTTTTTTTTTTTCTTTTTGCTTCGTCAAGCAGGCGACGGTGAAACCGAAGCCTCTTTCCACTCCTGCGTTAGCGTGTAACCTTGTACGCATGCAGCCAGTCCATCGGTCAGTAATTGTGGGGTATTCCCTAGGCGCTCTGTACATCCCTGCTTCATACGAGAGCCATCTCTCCCGCTAACAATAATGCTATTTCTCCCTCTTGCAGGCTCTGCCAGGACCCATCCTAATTAAATGACACACAAAGGTGGATCTGATGCAGAAAGCTCATTAAGCCGCTGGTTATTGGTGTGCTGGAAATATGAGCCGACCGGAATCCTGAGACCTGGGAGGAAGCCAGCTCCCCTTTCTATCAGGTCAGTCCAACGCTCCTCGTCTTCTCTGTAGAAAGTGGAGGCTTTACAGCTCCATTCCCCTCTTTACAACAAAAGTAGAGTGCAGCTGATGTGGCGGCCAAGTTGGTGGCCAATGTGTGTATTTAATTTTTCCAACCAAAAACTAGAAACCTAAAGCTGAACTCCGCGCACACAAACTTTTTTTTATTCCTCAATAACCTGCAAAAGATAGAAATCCACTTTGTGGGCAGAACATGCCCTTGCAAGGCCAGATTTTACCTTGTAATCGTAGCAAGTGAAATCATCACCGTGCTGCACATACACTCTATTGTCAAAAGTATTGGGACGCCTGCCTTTACACGTACATGAACTTTAATGGCACCCCGGTCTTATGTCGCGTACACACGGTCGGACTTTCCGACGGGAAATGTTTGATGTGAGCTCGTTGTTGGGAAAGTCTGACCGCGTGTAGGCTCCATCGAACATTTGCTGTCGGAATCAGGGCTGGTGCAAGGATTTTTGACACCTTAGGCGAAAACTCATTTTGCCGCCACCTCCCTGGCTCCACCCCTGATTCCACCCCCTTTGCCCTGCCCAGGTATACCCCACCTTTTTAATGAAACGCCCATCAAATGCAGCCTCACCAGCGCCCATCAAATGCATCCTCACCAGCGCCCATCAAATGCAGCCTCACCAGCACCCATCAATGCAGCCTCACTAGCGCCCATCAAATGCAGCCTCACCAGCGCCCATCAAATGCAGCCTCACCAGCGCCCATCAATGAAGGTTTGCTTGCTTCCATTCCTCCACTGCTCCTCTTAAACTATATGCGAATGGAGCGGCGGCTGCCTGCTGATGCTGAGACTTAGTTGCTTGCTGCAGAGAGAAGAGAGTAGGAACACCAGTGGCCCCTCCCTGGCTCCACCCCTGATTCCACCCCCTTTGCCCTGCCCATGTATAAACCACCTTTTTAATGAAGCGCCCATCAAATGCAGCCTCACCAGCGCCCATCAAATTCAGCCTCACCAGCGCCCATCAAATGCAGCCTTACCAGCGCCCATCAAATGCCGCCTCACCAGCGCCCATCAAATGCAGCCTCACCGGCGCCCATCAAATTCAGCCTCACCAGCGCCCATCAAATGCAGCCTCACCAGCGCCCATCAAATTCAGCCTCACCAGCGCCCATCAAATGCAGCCTCACCAGCGCCCATCAAATGCAGCCTCACCGGCGCCCATCAAATGCAGATTTACCAGCGCCCATCAAATGCAGGCTCACCAGCGCCCATCAATGAAGGCTTGCTTGCTTCCATTCCTCCACTGCTCCTCTAAAACTATGTGCGAACGGAGTGGAGGCTGCCTGCTGATGCTGAGACTTAGTTGCTTGCTGCAGAGAGAAGAGAGTAGGAACACCAGTGGCCCCTCCCTGGCTCCACCCCTGATTCCACCCACTTTGCCCTGCCCATTTATAATCCACCTTTTTCATGAAGCCACCATCAAATGCAGCCTCACCAGTGCCCATCAAATTCAGCCTCACCGGCGCCCATCAAATTCAGCCTCACCGGCGCCCATTAAATTCAGCCTCACCAGCGCCCATCAAATGCAGCCTCACCAGCGCCCATCAAATTCAGCCTCACCAGCGCCTATCAAATGCAGCCTCACCGGCGCCCATCAAATGCAGCCTCACCAGCGCCCATCAAATGCAGCCTCACCAGCACCCATCAAATGCAGCCTCACCATCGCCCATCAATGAAGGTTTGCTTGCTTCCATTCCTCCACTGCTCCTCTAAAACTATGTGCAGATGGAGCGGCGGCTGCCTGCTGATGCTGAGACTTAGTTGCTTGCTGCAGAGAGAAGAGAGTAGGAACACCAGTGGCCGGGTGCCCTAGGCAGCAGTGCGCCCTAGGCAGCTGCCTAGTTTGCCTAGTGGTAGCACCGGCCCCGGTCGGAATTTCCACCCACAAATGTTCAAGTGCAGGTTCTCAAATTTTCCTCCAACTTCGCTTTGTTGTCGGGAATTGCAATCCGTGTATACACAAGTCCGGCGCACAATAGTTCCACGCATGCTCTGAATCAAGCAGAAAGGAGCCGCACCGGCTATTGAACTTCCTTTTTCTCAGCTCGTCGTACGTCTTGTACGTCACCGCGTTCCCACTTTCGGAATTTTGGCCCAACATTTGTGTGACCGTGTGTATGCAAGACAAGTTTCAGCCAACATCCTTCAGAAAAAAAATCCACGGTTTTGTTGGCGGAAAGTCCGATCGTGTGTACGGGGCATTAGTCCGTAGGGTTCAATATCATCGCTCCCAACTGTCCCTGATTTCGAGGGACTGTCCCTGATTTGGAGAAATGTCCTTCTGTCCCTCTTTCCCCCCTCATTTGTCCCTCATTTTGGTCTGATCTATATAGTTGTATATAAAATGTACACTTTCAAAAAGTGTTTCCCAGTGCTAAACCTTTCATCAAATCTCTAAATAGCTGCTTGTAAATTTTAAAAGCCAATATAAAGGAATAGTAGTGGTAAAAAAAAAAAATCCCTTGTGGATTTAATTAACCTTTTTTTTTTTTTGGTTAATTCTCCTTTAAAGGGGGTGTGGCAGGGGGCGTGTCCTATGCCTACATACATTTGCTAGTAGGTGCCCCTCATTCTCATCTCAAAATGTTGGGAGGTATACAATATTGAGTTGGCCCACCCAGCTTCAACTCTCCTGGGAAGGCCGTCCACAAGGTTTAGCATACCTCCCAACATTTGAGATGGGAATGAGGGACACCTACTAGCAAACGTATGTAGGCATAGGACACGCCCCCTGCCACACCCCCTTGAAGGAGAATTAACCAAAAAAAAAAAGTTAATTAAATCCACCAGGGTTTTTTTTACCACTACTATTCCTTTACATTGGCTTTTAAAATTTACAAGCAGCTATTTAAAATTTGGATGAAAACTTTAACAATGGGAAACACTTTTTGAAAGATAAAAAGTGCATTTTATACACAATGATATAGATCAGACCAAAATGAGGGACAAATGAGGGGGAAAGAGGGACAGAGGGACATTGCTCCAAATCAGGGACAGTCCCTCGAAATCAGGGACATTTGAGAGCTATGGTTTAGGAGTGTGTCTATGGGAATGTGTGACCATTCTTCCAGAAGCGCATTTGTGAGGTCAGGCATTGATGTTGGACGAGAAGGCCTGGCTCGCAGTCTCCGCTCTTATTCATCCCAAAGGTGTTCTATGGGGTTGAGGTCAGGACTCTGTGCAGGCCAGTCAAGATCCTCCACCCCAAACTCGCTCATCCATGTCTTTAAGGACCTTGCTTTGTGCACTGGTCCATATCATTTGGTGGAGGGGGGATTATGGTGTGGGGGTTGTTTTTCAGGGGTTGTGCTTGTCCCCTTTGTTCCTGTGAAGGGAACTCTTAAGGCCTCGGCATACCAAGACATTTTGGACAATTTCATGCTCCCAACTTTGTGGGAACAGTTTGGGGATGGCCCCTTCCTGTTCCAACACTGCGCACCAGTGCACAAAGCAAGGTCCATAAAGACATGGATGAGGGAATAGACTAGGGGGCCGGACACATGGATAGGGGGGGCGGCGGCCTGTAATGCAGGGTGCAGGGGCGCTGCCCCCCCATCCATGTGTCTGGCCCCCTAGTATGGGGGGGGTGGCGCTCCTGCGCCCTGCATTACGGCCCGCCACAATATCTCCTTACCGCTTGTCATATGCTCTCTGCAGAGCAAGCCCAACGCAGATTGCCCTTACTGGCAGGATCACCAGGTGAAAATAAAGGAAAAAAACCTAAAGAAAGGAAATTAATGCAGCCATCACATGTAAGAATTGATGCAATATATATTACATTTTTTTGTTTTTATATTACATTTTTTAATACGTCTTTAAAGAATCTGTGTGAAGTGGGAGGATTATGAGTGAACGGAGCACATACTGTATAGATAGAGAACACATTATAAAGGTATATATATATATATATATATATATATATATATATACAAGGGTCACCTTTTACTGGGGCTCTTTAGATTGAGCATTTTACAAATCCAATCGCCTTGCCCGAAAAAGTAATTGCGCACTCTTGTTCAGTAGAGAATATCCCGCTGTGCCCGCTGGAGAATCCGGTGTAATCTCTGGCCCCGGATTAACCTTATTATTTGTCCACCAATGTAATTTTCTATCCCATCTGCCTCCATCCGGATGAGCACAATGATGGATGATGAATGTACCTTTAACCTGCTAACCGAGATCTGAACCTGAAGCTGTGCAGCAATACAGAGCTCTCATGTCAGAATCTATTAAAGGAAAACCCTTTACTTACTGTAACACTGACCTTCCATTGCAGGATTTTACATATTCTATGTGAACTGAATGAAGGAAGGTTCATAAAACTGCTTGCAGTTGACTCGATGCGTTTCGCACAGCGGTATTAAACCCAAAGCATACATTTATTATATTGCTGCTTACCAATTCTTAGATTGGATGGCTGCACTCGTTTTCTTTTTTAAGCTTTATTTCCTCTATCTGGCAAACCAGACAGCAAGTCTATTGTTTTTCAAAAGCACAAGCTCTCCAGCAGAATGTATCAGTTTACAGGAAAAATAGAAATTTAATGCAACACATTTGTGTATAGATATTAAAAAATATATTATCAATACCGTTTTCCCCCTTTTTTTTTTATAAGTGATTACATACCCTCTGTTCTCAGCTGCATCTAGGGAAGGAAAGAGAGCAGCACACTGATCTTCCAAGTGATAAGCTGTGCGGGGGAGGGGACGTCCTCCCGTGCTCGCACTGCCTGCATGCCCACTGCGGCACGTGAGCAGCACACTCTGTGATTTCAGAGTAATTCGGCTGATCACAGATCGGGTTAAAGGACCAATCACATTGGCCCTTTACCACGTGATCAGCTGTCAGCCAATGAAAAAAGTATTCATACCACTATTTTCCTACTAAACTAAAAACGTAAATGTATTTTATTGGGATTTTATGTGATAGACCAACACAAAGTGGCACATAATTGTGAAGTGGAAGGAAAATGATCAATGGTTTTCAAAAGTTTTTACAAATAAATCTGTGAAAAGTGTGGGGTACATTTGTATGGCGCCCCCCGGAGTCAATACTTTGTAGAACCCCCTTTCTCTGCAATTACAGCTGCAAGTCTTTTTGGGGATGTCTCTACCAGCTTTGCACATCTAGAGAGGGACATTTTTGCCCATTCTTCTTTGCAGAATATCTCAAGCTCTGTCAGATTGGATGGAGAGCGTCTGTGAACAGCAATTTTCAAGTCTTGCCACAGATTCTCAATTGGATTTAGGTCTGGACTTTGACTGGGCCATTCTAACACATGAATATGCTTTGATCTAAACCATTCCATTGTAGCTCTGGCTGTATGTTTAGGGTCGTTGTCCTGCTGGAAGGTGAACCTCCCCCCCAGTCTCAAGTCTTTTACAGACTCTAACAGGTTTTTTTCTAAGATTGTCCTGTATTTGGCTCCATCCATCTTCCCATCAACTCTGACCAGCTTCCCTGTCCCTGCTGAAGAAAAGCATCCCCACAACATGATGCTGCCACCACCATGTTTCACAGTGGGGATGGTGTGTTCAGGGTGATGTGCAGTGTTAGTTTTCCGCCACACATAGCGTTTTTCTTTTAGGCCAAAAAGTTCAATTTTGGTCTAATCTGACCAGAGCACCTTCTTCCACATGTTTGCTGTGTCCCCCACATGGCTTGTCACAAACTGCAAACAGGACTTCTTATGGCTTTCTTTCACCAATGTCTTTCTTCTTGTCACTCTTCCATAAAGGCCAGATTTGTGGAGAACACGACTAATAGTTGTCCTGTGGACAGATTCTCCTCCTGAGCTGTGGATCTCTGCAGCTCCTTCAGAGTTGCCATGGGCCTCTTGGCTGTTTTTCTGATGAATGTTCTCCTTGCCCAGCCGGTCAGTTTAGGTGGACGGCCATGTCTCGGTAGGTTTGCAGTTGTGCCATACTCTTTCCATTTTCGGATGATGGATTGAACAGAGCTCCGTGAGATGTTCAAAGCTTGGGATATTTTGTTATAACCTAACCCTGCTTTAAACTTCTCCACAACTTTAACCCTGACCTGCCTGGTGTGTTCCTTGGCCTTCATGATGCCGTTTGTTCACTTAGGTTCTCTAAGAGCCCTTGCACACTGGGGCAGGGGGCGGTGTCGGCGGTAAAACGCCGCTATTATTAGCGGCGTTTTACCGCCGGTATGCGGCCGCTAGCGGGGCGGTTTTACCCCCCGCTAGCGGCCGAGAAGGGGTTAAATACCACCGCAAAGCGCCTCTGCAGAGGCGCATTGCCGGCGGTATAGCCGCGCCGTCCCATTGATTTCAATGGGCAGGAGCGGTAAAGGAGCGGTATACACACCGCTCCTTCACCGCTCCGAAGATGCTGCTGGCAGGACTTTTTTTACCGTCCTGCCAGCGCATCACTCCAGTGTGTAAGCCCTCGGGGCTTTCACACTGGAATGCAAGGAGCGGCACTTTCGGGTCGGTTTGCAGGCGCTATTATTAGCGCAATAGCGCCTGCAAACCGCCCCAGTGTGCAAGGGCTCTAACAAACCTCTGAGGGCTTCACAGAACAGCTGTATTTATACTGAGATTAAATTACACACAGATGGACGCTATTTACTAATTATGTGATGTATGAAGGCAATTGGTTCCACTAGTTTTTAGTTAGGGGTATCAGAGTAAAGGGGGCTGAATACAAATGCCCCCCCCCTACACTTTTCATATATTTATTTGTAAAAAAAAAAGTTAAAACCATTTATCATTTTCCTTCCACTTCACAATTATGTGCCACTTTGTGTTGATCTATCACATAAAATCTCAATAAAACACATTTACTTTTTTGGTTGTAACATGACAAAATGTGAAAAATGTCAAGGGGTATGAATATTTTTTCAAGGCACTGTAAACAGAAGCCATTTATCGGCTTTTTTTTTTTTTTTTTGTGAGGAGAAAAGAACAAAGCCGATAACCAGCTTCTGTTAAAGGAACATCGGTCCCAACATCTGCCCACCAGTGCCACCTATCGGTGCCCATCTGTACTGCTCATCAGTGCCCACCAGTGCCACCTATCAGTGCCCATCAGTGCTGCCAATCAGTGCCCATCAGGGCCTCATCATCAGTGTCACATATCAGTGCTGCCTATCAGTGCCTATCAGTGCCATCTATCGGTGCCCATCAGTGAAACCTCATCAGTGCCTCCTAATCAGTGTCCATTAGTTCAGCCTTATCAGTGCCCATTAGTGCCATCTATTAGTGCCCATCAGTGCCGCCTCATCAGCGTGCATCAGTGAAGGAGAAAAATTACCTGTTTGCTACATTTTATAACAAACTACTATTTTTTTATTATTTTTTTTAATTTTCTATATTTTTGGGTTTGTTTAGCAAAAAATAAAACGCCCAGTGATGATTAAATACCACCAAAATAAAGCTCTATTTCTGTGAAAAAAATGATAAAAACCTCATATGGGTACAGTGTTGCGAATTGTGACAGCGCTGAAAGCTGAAAACTGGCCTGGGCAGGAAGGGGGTGAAAGTGTCCAGTAGGCAAGTGGTTAAAATGATCCGCTTTTTTTATTCATGTAATACCTTTATCCTAAAAGGAAAAAAGGACTTGCTGTAAATGATGATAAAGTGTGAGCTGGAGCTTGGCTTCAGTTTGTTAGTGGTTCTGAATCTAATAATACATTTAACACCCCCCAGACTGACAATCAGCGGACAATCAGACACTAAGTGACACTTTTGACACTTTGCGGGAACCAGTGACACTAATACAGCGCTCAGTGCTAAAGATATACACTGTCACTGTACTAATGGCACTGGCTGGGAAGGGGTTAAAACATCTAGGGTGATCAAAGGGTTAATTGTGTGCCTAGCCAGTGTTTTAGTGTACACTGTGTGCTGTTTTTACTAGGGGAAGAAATAGAATTAAAGGGGTTGTAAAGGTTCATGTTTTTTCACCTTAATGCATCCCGGCGCCGGGGAGCCGGGGCGGGGCCAAGTCCTGCACTCGGCAGCTATGGATGCCGAATGCAGGACTCGGGAGCGCGCCCGCAAGGTAACCCTTCCGGGAGAGTGCTTCTCCCAGGGGGTTATCTGAGATGGGGAGGAGCTAGGAGAACCGCCGAGCGACCCCAGAAAACGCAATTCGGGGCCACTCTGTGCAAAACAAGCTGCACAGTGGAGGTATGTATGACATGTTTGTTTTTTAAAAAAAAATAAAAATCGAACCTTTAGTGTCACTTTAAGTCCCTGCTTTGCAGGAACACAGAATCCATCCCTTCCCCCCTGCCAGAACGGTGATCTGCCTTGTTTACTTACAGTAGGCAAATCGGCTATCTGTGTTCTTTACCGATGATCGGCGGGTGACAGAGGACATCAAGTGCCCGGCACCCGCAGATCGGCTTTTATTGTGAATTTTCAAAGCAGAAGTGGCGCCCCGGCAGTGCATGCACACCCCCTTATGCATATATATACGTGATCCGGTGAACAGCTGCACCCTGTAGCAGTAAAACTGCTATAGGGCGGTCAGCAAGAGGTAGAAGAACAACAGGCAAAACTTTTTTTTTTTTTTTTCATTTCGGATCGAGTAAGGGGAGGTTATAACACCTGTCAGAATTTTTTTTTCCACCACCTGTGTCCCATTGTAATGATTTCCCTTCACTTCCTGTCCCATATCCAAACAGGAAGTGAGAGGAAATCCCTGTAAATTAAGGGAATCCCTTGGGGACCCCCAGGTCACCAGAACTAGTGTCCCCCCCCCCCCCCCCCCCATTGGAAGATTACTTTTCTGGGGGAAACCCAAAATGCAGGATTTTCTTTTACTTTCACTTTCAATGATAATGGTAAACAGGACAAACATACCTCCCAACATTTTGAGATGGGAATGAGGGACACCTGCTAGCAAATGTATGTAGGCATAGGACACGCCCCCTTAAAGGAGAATTAACCAAAAAAAAAAAAAAAGGTTAATTAAATCCACAAATGCTATTTTTTACCACTACTATGTCTTTTTATTGGCTTTTAAAATTGACAAATGCAGCAATTTAGAAATGGATGAAAGGTTTAGCACTGGGAAACACTTTTTGAAAGATAAAAAGTGCATTTTATATACAACTATATAGATCAGACCAAAATGAAGGACAAATGAGGAGGAAAGAGGGACAGAGGGACATTGCTCCAAATCAGGGACAGTCCCTCGAAATCAGGGACAGTTGGGAGCTATGGGTAGAATCTTCTTAACTGGGGGCACAGAGTAGACAGCCAAACAAAAATCTGACATGGGTTCTAATCTCTCACTCTCCAAAACGAAAAAAAAAAGGATTTGCCTTTGGTTATACTTTAAGAGATCATATATGCTGTATGTCTTCATATGACTGTGGAGGGAACCTGACCTAGGAGGGAACTGGTACAGTGCCTTGCAAAAGTATTCACCATCCCCCCACCTTTGGCTTTTTACCTATTTTGTTACATTACAGCCTTTAGTTCAATGTTTTTTTTTAATCTGAATTATATGTGATGGATCAGAACACAATAGTCTAAGTTGGTGAAGCAGAGGCGTAACTAGAACCTTCAGGGCCCCGGTGCAAGAAACCTTGATGGGCCCCCCTTCCATCCGAGCCCCGGGCTTCCAATTTTGGGAGAGTGTCCATGGACGTGCATCCAGCGCAATCACATCGGCCCTTTACCATGTGATCAGCTGATCACATGTAAACAGACTTGCCGGTTATCCAAAGCCCTTTCCTCACACGCTGTGTCTGTGTGAGGAAAGGACTGCCGTTAACTGTCAAGAATGTCAGTAAATTGTTTACACTGATAATCAGTGCCCCAATCATCAGTGCCATCTATCAGTGCCCATCAGTGCTGCCTATCAGTGCTCATCAGTGCCTTCTATCAGTGCTCATCAGTGCCTTCTATCAGTGCTCATCAGTGCCCATCAGTGCCTTCTATCAGTGCTCATCAGTGCCCATCAGTGCCTTCTATCAGTGCCCATCAGTGCCTTCTATCAGTGCTCATCAGTGTCCATCAGTGCCCATCAGTGCTCATCAGTGCCCATCAGTGCCTTCTATCAGTGCTCATCAGTGCCCATCAGTGCCTTCTATCAGTGCCTTCTATCAGTGCTCATCAGTGCCCATCAGTGCCTTCTATCAGTGCTCATCAGTGCCTTCTATCAGTGCTCATCAGTACCTTCTATCAGTGCTCATCAGTGCCCATCAGTGCCTTCTATTAGTGCTCATCAGTCAGTGCCTTCTATCAGTGCTCATCAGTGCCTTCTATCAGTGCCCATCAGTGCCTATCAGTGCCTTCTATCAGTGCTCATCGGTGCCCATCAGTGTCTTCTATCAGTGCCCATCAGTGCCTTCTATCAGTGCCTTCTATCAGTGCTCATCAGTGCCCATCAGTGCCTTCTATCAGTGCTCATCAGTGCCTTCTATCAGTGCCTTCTATCAGTGCCCATCAGTGAATGCTATCAGTGCCCATCACAGTGAATGCTATTAGATCCTATCAGTGCCGGACAGCATGGCTCTGAGCGGAGATCGTGTGTCATATAACAATAGCACAGAGAGACACCGGCGGCGGCATTAATGTTCTATTTGTCGGTCCTCTCTGGCACGGATGAGAGAGGACACACAGCTGATCTCACGGCTCCCCCTTCTCCCCCTCCCCTCTCCCCTCTCCTGTGTGCTCCACGGGAAATGTGAGCTCTTTAGCTTCACACTTGAGTGCCCGCGGAGCACAGAGGAGAGGGGAGGGGGGAGAAGGGGGAGCCGTGAGATCAGCTGTGTGTCCTCTCTCATCTGTGCCAGAGAGGACCGACAAATAGAACATTAATGCGGCCGCCGGTGTCTCTCTGTGCTATTGTTATATGACACACGATCTCCGCTCAGAGCCATGTGTGAAGAGCAACCCCGCTGCCCCCCCCCCCCCCACAGTGGTGGAATGCCGGGCCCCGTCGCAACTGCAACTATTACGACCCCGGTAATTCCGCCACTGTGGTGAAGTAAAATTAGAAAAATATATAAATGAAACTATTTTTCAGAAATTAAAAACTGATAATTTGCATGTGCGTATGTATTCACCCCCTTTGTTATGAAGCCCATAAAAAGCTCTGGTGCAACCAATTACCTTCAGAGGTCACATAATTAGTGAAATGATGTCCACCTGTGTGCAATCTAAGTGTCACATGATCTGTCATTACATATACACACCTTTTTGAAAGGCCCCAGAGGCTGCAACACCTAAGCAAGAGGCACCACTAACCAAACACTGCCATGAAGACCAAGGAACTCTCCAAACAAGTAAGGGACAATGTTGTTGAGAAGTACAAGTCAGGGTTAGGTTATGAAAAAATATCCAAATCTTTGACGATCCCTAGGAGCACCATCAAATCTATCATAACCAAATAGAAAGAACATGGCACAACAGCAAACCTGCCAAGAGACGGCCGCACACCAAAACTCACGGACCGGGCAAGGAGGGCATTAATCAGAGAGGCAGCACAGAGACCTAAGGTAACCCTGGAGGAGCTGCAGCGTTCCACAGCAGAGACTGGAGTATCTGTACATAGGACGACAATAAGCCGTACGCTCCATAGAGTTGGGCTTTATGGCAGAGTGGTCAGAAGAAAGCCATTACTGTCAGCAAAAAACAAAATGGCACGTTTTGAGTTTGCAAAAAGGCATGTGGGGGACTCCAAAAATGTATGGAGGAAGGTGCTCTGGTCTGATGAGACTAGAACTGAACTTTTTGGCCATCAAAGAAAAACTATGTCTGGAGCAAACCCAACACATCACATCACCCAAAGAACATCATCCCCACTGTGAAACATGGTGGAGGCAGCATCATGCTGTGGGGATGTTTTTCAGCAGTCGGAACTGGGAAACTGGTCAGAGTTGAGGGAAAGATGGATGGTGCTAAATACAGGGATATTCTTGAGCAAAACCTGTACCACTCTGTGTGTGATTTGAGGCTAGGACGGAGGTTCACCTTCCAGCAGGACAATGACCCCAAACACACTGCTAAAGCAACACTTGAGTGGTTTAAGGGGAAACATGTAAATGTGTTGGAATGGCCTAGTCAAAGCCCAGACCTCAATCCAATAGAAAATCTGTGGTCAGACTTAAAGGTTGCTGTTCACAAGCGCAAACCATCCAACTTGAAGGAGCTGGAGCAGTTTTGCAAGGAGGAATGGACAAAAATCCCAGTGGTAAGATGTGGCAAGCTCATAGAGACTTATCCAAAGCGGCTTGGAGCTGTGATGGCCTCTAAAGGTGGCTCTACAAAGTATTGACTTTAGGGGGGTGAATAGTTATGCACATTGACCTTTTCTGTTATTTTGTATAATTTAAAAAAAAAAAAAAACATCTTCAAAGTTGTGGGCATGTTCTGTAAATTAAATGATGCAAATCCTCAAACAATCCATGTTAATTCCAGGTTGTGAGGCAACAAAACACGAAAAATGCCAAGGGGGGTGAATACTTTTGCAAGGCACTGTGTGGGCTCTGAAAGACTTCAGAGCAGATCCCTTCTAGGTGTTTGCAGATATATCATGGGACACCATCCAGTTGGACCCCCCCCCCCCACCCCCCGGTTTGGATGAACTCATATTTTTCTGTAACCATGGTGCCTTTCCAATAACAAAGGCAATATTCATGACACAGGTCCATGTGATGTATGATCATCTATTTCAGCAATATGTATTTTGTCTTTAGATGACGGGAGAGCTGAGTGTGTAACGCCTGAACAATGACCGCTCCGTGCTACGTCCGTAAGTAGAACCGCTCATTACCAGGAAGAATGCCATGCAGAGGTTTCCAGCAATAGGCTTTAGTGTATAATTCAATGTACATCAGGCTGTGTGTCATCAATCACTATTTATTGCGTTTACCTTCAGATCAATGAAATTTCAAGTGTGCCAGTAACTTATCACTAACAGCTACCTGTATGTAGTGTATTGGATACAAACTAATCAGGCTTTTGAGGTAGAACCTTGCCTGGTAAATCTATGGGTCACCATACTTGGGTAGCCCTACCCCCCCCCGCAGGAGCGGCTGGTATTTTGCCTGCCCCCCCCCCCACACACCCTTTAGAACACACAAAGCCACTTGTAGACATGCGCGCTGCCGAAAAATGTGTTTGTTTTCATTTAATTTGTTTTTTGGTTACTTTTCGCTTTTGAGTCATTCGTTATGATTGCAACTTTGAAAACCCGAAAATAAGAAAGAAAACCCGAAAATTCGAAAGAATAACTAACGTATAGACTTGTGCACAACGGGAAATTTTGTTTAGTTTCGGTTCGTTGTCATTTGTAAAATACATAATCTTGTTCTGTTATATTCGTTATGTTACGTTAATCCATTTTCGAATAATTCAATATTATTCGTAGAGTGTCGATACTCGTTATACTGAATCTGGAATCATGTCGAATTCATTTGTTATATCCGCTATAATTTCTTTCGTATTCGTTGAAATTCAATATTTATGTGTGTATATATATTCGTGATAATGTTTCGTAGTTTGGAAAGTCGTTTGTTTATTGCATCCATTAACACTCACAATGACTATATCTCTTCTCCTCTGCTCAAATACAATACAACACACACAATGACTATATCTCTTCTCCTCTGCTCAAATACAATACAACACACTTCTCACTCGGTTCTCAGGAATGCACTTTGCCAGTAATCCAACCTCCAGCACAAAATTAATCAGCTGATTGGACTGTAAGATTCACTTTGAGTTGACCTTTTGTTTCATTAGATCTTTAACGAATTACCGAATCATGTTAAATTCATTAGTTATATTCGCTATAATTTCTTTTGTATTGGTTGAAATTCGTTATTTTTTTTATTCGGACATTCGGATGCAAAATTCGGCCGAATTTTGTTTTGTTACGAAATGAATTGCGCAGTCTAATTCTAGACCCGAACTGTCCGGGTGAATCCCGGAGAGGTGGCAACCCTATATGTAATCAACCTACTGGTGCTGGCTGCTAATTTATACATTTATCCAAGAGCGGATATTTTTTGTGTGTTTGTAGTATCTCTAAATGTCTGATAAGGAGGGTCGCACACCACTGCTATCATCCACAACTAACTTTATTGTGGACTGTTCAGACAGAGCATGGTTCTGCCATGGTGTTCTGTCTGTACGATCGTCATTTTCAACTGGCATAGAATTGTATTATTGTTCTCATAATAATTATAAACAGATGTCCAAAGCACCCCCCCCCCCTTGCATCGGATGTCAAATGCCCCCCCACCATCAAAAGTAGAGCCCTCCACTCTCCCTTACATCACAGTGCACCCCCTTATCTTGTACTACTGAAGAGGAAGAAGCTAGGGGAGTAGACAGTGCAGGGTCTGGAGGAGGACTGGAGTCTGCTGAATGCTGAGACTAGGGGAGGCAGAGACAAGAGGGTCCTGCAGCTGCACAGAGAGGCGCAGGATCTGTAGACTGAGACAAAGTGGGGGTGGAGAGGAGACGGTTCCACAGCTGCAGTAGAGGTGTGAGGTAAGGTGACCAGATTTTTTAAAAGTGTCCGGGACATATATATATATATATATATATATATATATATATATTTTTTTTTTTATTGGCAAGTAGTGAACTATTTTATAAGCATATTTTCCTCAAATGATATATGCAGTGTATGTGGTATGTGTTTATGTAATGATTGTATGATATATACGTTATTTCTGGAAATCATTTCATACCAGCCCCATAGCATTATTATACCAGCTCAACTGCATAACGTCATTAATTTCTTGTTCATAAAAGGGAAAACCATGCCTGTTCAGTGCCCATCAATGCAGCCTGTTCAGTGCCCATAAATGCAGCCTGTTTAGTGCCCATCAGCTCAGCCTGTTTGGTGCCCATAAGCTCAGCCTGTTCAGTGCCCATCAGCTCAGCCTGTTCAGTGCCCATCAATGCAGCCTGTGCAGTGCCCATCAGCTCAGCCTGTTCAGTGCACATCAAGGCAGCCAGTTGAGTGCCAATCACTGCACACTGTTCGGTGCCCGTAAGCTCAACCTGTTCAGTGCCCATCAGCTCATTCTGTTCAGTGCCCATCAACGCAGCTTGTTCAGTGCCTATTAGCTCAGCCAGTTCAGTGCCCATCAACTCAGTCTGTTCAATGCCCATCAGCTCAGCCTGTTCAGTGCCCATCAGCTCAGCCTGTTCAGTGCCCAGCAGCTCAGCCTGTTCAGTGCCCATCAGCTCAGCCTGTTCAGTGCCCATCAGCTCGGCCTGTTCAGTGCCCCTCAATGCAGCCTGTTCTGTGCCCCTCAATGCAGCCTATCAGTGCCCAGCAGCTCATCCTTACCTGTGAACAGTGCATAGTGAGTTAGCAGAGCAGATTATACAGAGGGGGGATCTCCTGTTTACCCTGCGAAGCCGCTGTCCTCAGAAGAAGTCCCGCCTCCTATGATAGAGGTCACCAGTGTGCTGCCTATCATAGGAGCCGGCCCAGGGGGCGGGACTTCATTTGACAGCCAGGTAAGCGGGAGATCCCCGTTCTTTATAAGCGGACGGCGCCCCCTCCCCATCCGAGACAGCCCAGCGGGACCCATGGTAGAGCCAGTCCTGGGTGCCCTACCCCTGCCTCAGCTCGCGGTGCACCCGCCCAGGATCAGCCCTGGGACAAAACCCGGGACGCCTGGTCACTCTAGTGTGAGGGCCACATGAAATGGTCTGGGGGCCAGATTCAGCCCACGGGCCGTGTGTTTGACACATGCGGTCTAGGGGTTTCTTCTTAGGGTTTTTATTGGAACAGAAACTTGGATAGGGATGGTGAGCATGGAATCACCAAAAACCGTACAACTTCAAGACTGCTTGGCTTCTGGCTGCTATGCAGAAACTTCTGGCTGTATTGCACAACTCTTTGCTGTACTGCCAAAAAAAACCCGTCCCACTAGATCTTTAGGCTGACTGTGTCCTGTACCCCTTCCAGAGTCTCAAAGCATCACACTGTCACATTCTGCAGCACTGGGGTCTTGTACTCACTCAGCCACAGGACAGTTGGACTTCTTCCCACCAACTTCCTCCTGGCACCCTCCAGTAAAGCTCCATACACACTATTAGATTTTCTGCAGATTTTTGTCTTCAAATTTACCAAAACCATATAATATGAGGTCAAACCTTAATGCCGCGTACACGCGGTTGGAATTTCGGCCCGCAAAAGACCGATGAGATTTTTTCGTCGGAAAATGCGACCGTGTGTATGCTCCATCGGTCTTTTGCTGGCGGAATTCCAGCCAGCAAAAGATTGAGAGCATGCTCTCAATTTTTCGGTCGGGAAAAGTTCCTATCCGAAAATGCAAACGTCTGTGGCAATTCCGACGCGCAAATTCCCTACACATGCTCCGAAATAATTTGACGCATGCTCGGAAGCATTGAACGTCATTTTCTCGGCTCGTCGTAGTGTTGTACGTCACCGCGTTCTTGACGGTCGTAATTTCAGCAAACTTTTGCGTGACCGTGTGTATGCAAGGCAAACTTGAGCTGAATCCCGTCGGAAAAGCCGTCATATCCTTTTCCGACGAGAAAACCGACTGTGTGTACGCGGCATTAGAGTTTCAATTTGTATGCAATCAGACAGGCCCTTGCACTACATGGTTTTGGTAGATCTGAAGACAAAAACCTGCAGAAAATCTAATAGTGTGTACGGGGCTTAAGTCTTTTTTTGATCCAGCTCACTACCTGGAAATTGGTTCTTCGGTAGGACCCCCAGCTAAGTCTAGCTAGGACCTCACTCTGGCTCCTCTAGATTTTCTGCCCTCCCCCACCGCACCTGCACAGGGTTCCCCTCCTGAAGAAGTGGACCCAGGAATGCTGCACTTTGCTAAAAGGTCTCAGACTACTTATGGGCTCTCCCGCCATCTTCTGGGCACACCTCCCCAGGGATTGGTCGTAATGATATTAATATTCAAGCTGCCTGCTCTGTCCTCCCTTACATTATACATTCAGAAGCCTCTAGAAGAAAGTGGGAAGTAGCAGAATAGCAGCCTGTGGAAAACCGAGCAAGACCTTGAGCAAGCAACCCCTGCTCCACCATTTATAGAGCTAAATTTCCTTAGCAGCCCACTCTAAACTAGGAGGGTGTTACACTTGTTACAATCTGATTGTGTAATCTTTGTACAATCAACTGTTAATTTTCCAAAACTACACTAAACATGTGGACCTACCTAAACGAAAGCCTTGTACACACGATGAGAATATCGGACAGATGATTGTCCTTTTTTTTTTTTTGCATGCAAGTCTCATATCGAAAATAAAGAAGTTACTAAAGATACGAAAATTCTCGTAGGACAGAATACAACTTCAGAAATGATGTAATGATGTTCTATTGTATTATAATGTATTTTTTCATTTCCGGACATGGGTGGTCTTGGTCTTTCCAATGTTTTTTTCCGAACGAATACTGTACTGATTAAACGAAAATCGTTCACTCTGCTATCATCAGGGGCGGACTGACAACTCATGGGGCCCCCGGGCAATAGGAGATTATGGGGCCCCCGGGCAATAGGAGATTATGGGGCCCCCGGGCAATAGGAGATTATGGGGCCCCCAGGCAATAGATTATGGGGCCACACAGTATACACACACACATACAGTATACACACACACAATATACACACACAGAATACACATAAACACACTGAAAAGGTACTGGAGAGGCGGGGCAGCTATAATCTTGGGATTTTTAAAAAAACACAGATTTTTACATACTGTCCCTGGTTTTATTGAGGCTGGCAACCCTGATGGGGCCCCTTAGTGGCATGGGGCCCTCGGGCAGTGCCCGGGTGCCCGAATGGTCAGTCCGCCCCTGGCTATCATCCAATAACATTTTTTGTGTTTGTCCCTTCTGATAATTTTGCATTAACTGTGGTGATCAGCTCTTTGAAAAGCTGTGAACTAACAATCAGATTATCGTACGATCGCTTCAAAACCTTTTTTTTTTTAAATTAATTTTGTCATCGTGTGTACTAGGCTTAACCAATCAATCTGTATTCGGTCGGGTCGGCCTTTGCGCTACAAGGATGATAGTAGTTTCTAAAGGAGATTGTGCGATCAGGTTTTCATGTGTATGGCAAACTTTAGATTTAAAGCTGAATACCAGGCACACAAACTTTCAACTGTGATACACACTCACCGGCCACTTTATTAGGTACACCTGTTCAATTGCCGGATAACACTAATTGCTAATCAGCCAATCACATGCCAGCAACTCAATGCATTTAGACATCTAGACGTGGTGAAGACGACTTGCTGAAGTTCCATCAGAAAGGGGATTTAAGTGACTTTGAACGTGGCATGGTTGTTGGTGTCAGACGGGCTGGTCTGAGTATTTCAAAAACTGCTGATCTACTGGGATCTTCCCACACAACCATCTCTCGGTTTTACAGAGAATGGTCCGAAAAAGAGAAAATATCCAGTAAGTGGAAGTTTTGTGGAGGAAAATGCCTTGTTGATGTCAGAGGAGAATGGACAGACTGGTTCCAGATGATAGAAAGACAACAGTAACTCAAATAACCACTCGTTACATCCAAGGTATGCAGAATACCATCTCTGAACGCACACTTCGAACCTTGAAGCAGATGGGCTACAGCAGCAGAAGACCACACCGGGTGCCACTCCTGTCAGCTAAGAACAGGAAACTGAGGCTACAATTTGCACAGGATCACCAAAATTGGACAATAGAAGATTGGAAAAACGTTGCCTGGTCTGATGAGTCTCCATTTCAGCTGCAATATTCAGATGGTCGGGTCAGAATTTGGCGTAAACAATATGAAAGCATGGATCCATCCTGCCTTGTATCACCGGTTCAGGCTGGTGGTGGGGGTGTAATGGTGTAGGGGGTATTTTCTTGGCACACTTTTGGCCCCTTAGTACCAGTTGAGCATTGTTTAAACCCCACGACCTACCTGAGTATTGTTGCTGACCATGTCCATCCCTTTATGACTACAGTGTCCCCATCTTCTGATGGCTCCTTCCAGCAGGATAATGCACCATGTCACAAAGCTCCAATCATCTCACCACTGGACAATGAGGTCCCTGTACTCCAATGGCCTCCACACTCACCACATCTCATCCAATAGAGCACCTTTGGGATGAGGTGGAACAAGAGATTGGCATCATGGATGTGCAGCCAACAAATCTGCAGCAACTGTGTGATGCTATCATGTCACTATGGAGCAAAATCTCTGAGGAACGTTTCCAACTCCTTGTTGAATCTATGCCACGAAGAATGAAGGCAAAAGGGGGTCCAATCCGGTACTAGGAAGGTGTACCTAATAAAGTGGCCAGTGAGTGTATAATATCCTTGAGAGCCACAAAGGATATAAATCCATTTTGTGTATGCCAAATGACTTTGCAAACCAAGTTATTAACTTATAAATATAGGAGTGACATCGTCACTGTGCTGTACATGGCCTGTGCAGAGAGCAGAGCTGTGGGAGGGGCCCAAGCAAGACCAACCCACTACAAGCTGCCTGTAGAAAACGACAGGAGGGGGCGGAGACAATACCAGTCCCCCTGCACAAGGAGAGAGAGAGAGCAGAGCTGTGGGCGGGGCCCAGCAGACCCCATCCTCTACAGGAGGGGGGTGGAGACAAAACCAGTCATCCTGCACAAGGAGAGAGATCAGCAGTGAGCGGTCTTTATTACAGGAAGTCTCACACTGGATTACTGCACAGATCTGGGGAAAAAATACACAAAGCACACCGAGATTCAAGAAGAATACACATGAGGAATGGATTTAGATGATATTTATTTATCCTAGAGTTTACTTTTAAAGAAGATTGTACAATCAGACAGTAGCAGGCATGGTCAGTTTAAATAATTGATGTGCCCGGGGTTTAATGAACACCAAAATCCAATCTTGTTGAAATCCAAATTTTAATATTAGCTTTTATAGAGTACCCCCTCCCCTCCCCCAATGTGTGGTTTGACTATGGAAATGTCTACCGGGGCGATGGTAAAGAATATAAATGAGTTTTAAAGTGGATTAAATGGACTTTCTTATTAGAAATGGTATCTCTTAGCTATAATTAGTAGGATGAATTAGCAGAGCGATGGATTTAGAAAATGAATCCATCTGGCACTGATGGGGGTCAACAAGCCCTTTGTCCTGACTAGGAGGAGAAATTGCCTCACTGCAGTCTTGTTTTCCTTTTTTGATGAAAAGTTTTAGAAAAGTAATGCCCTGTACACACGATCAGACATTGATCGGACATTCCGACACCAAAATCCATCGTATTTTTTCCGACAGTTTTTGGGCCGAACTTGTCCTGCATACACACGGTCGCACAAAGTTGATGGAAAATCAGATCATTCTGAACGCGGTGACGTAAAACACGTGCGTCGGGACTATAAACGGGACAGTAGCAAATAGCTTTCATCTCTTAATTTATTCTGAGCATGCGTGGCACTTTGTGCGTCGGATTTGTGTACACACGATCAGAATTTAACCACTAGAGATCTGCGCTATAACCGAATGACGGCTACAGCGCGGACCTGCTTTGCCGGGACTATGTCCATTGACGTCATCCTGTGCACGAGCGGCCTGCGCGCCCCCTGCAGGGCGCGCGCGCCGCATGCGGCGCGCTCTGTGATCAGCAAGACTGTAAGACTCCCCTGATCACAGATCAGAGTAAGGGGTCGATCCCGACCCCTTACCACTTGATCAGCTGTCAGCCAATGACAGCTGATCATGTGACATCAACAGAGCCAGTAAACGGCTATTTTTTATCCTCGCGCTGACAGCGTGAGGAGGAAAAAAAAGACGATCACCGGCGGCCGTGAGAGGGACATCAGTCCCGATCACGGCGAGCGCCACCAGATCCTCAGTGCCCACCTGTGCCCTCTGCCAGTGCCACCTAGCAATAGGCAGCAGTGCCCACCAGTGCCACCGATCAGTGCCACCCATCAGTGCCCACAGTGCCACCCATCAGTGCTACATCAGTGCCCACAATCAGTGCCTCAACAACAGTGCTGCACATTAGTGCCACCTATCAGTGCCCGTCAGTGTCACCTACCAGTGCCCATCAGTGCCGCCCATCAGTGCCCACCAGTGCCACCCATCAGTGCCCACAGTGCCACCCATCAGTGCCCACAGTGCCACATCAGTGCTCACAGTGCCACCTATCAATGCCCACAATCAGTGTCTCAACAACAGTGCTGCACATCAGTGCCACCTATCAGTGCCCATCAGTGTCACCTACCAGTGCTCATCAGTGCCGCCCATCAGTGCCGCCCATCAGTGCCCATCAGTGCCGCCCATTAGTGCCACCCATTAGTGCCACCTATCAGTGGTATCTATCAGTGCCCATCAGTGCCACCCATCTATGCCAACCATCAGTGCCACCCATCAGGGCCCATTAGTGGCCATCAGTGCCGCCTTATCTGTGCCCATCAGTGCCGCCTTATCTGTCCCCATCAGTGCCGCCTTATCTGTCCCCATCAGTGCCGCCTTATCTGTGCCTATCAGTGCCGTCTTATCTGTGCCTATCAGTGCCGCCTTAACTGTGCCTATCAGTGCCACCTTAAATGTGCCTATCCATGCCCATCAGTGCAGCCTATCAGTGCCCACCAGTGCCGCCTCATCAGCGCATATCAATGAAGGAGAAAAATTACCTGTTTGCAAAATCTTATAACAAACTATGAAACATGATTTTTTTTTCAAAATTTTCCATCTTTTTTTTGTTTTGTTTAGCAAAAAATAAAAATCCCAGCTGTGATTAAATACCCCCAAAAGAAAGCTCTATTTGTGGGAAAAAAATGATAAAAATTTCATTTGGGTACAGTTTTGTATGACCGCGCAATTGTCATTCAAAGTGCGACAGCGCTGACAGCTGAAAATTGGTCTGGGCAGGAGGGGGGTTTAAGTGCCCAGTAAGCAAGTGGTTAAACGATCAGATTTTGTTGTTGGAAAATTTTATATCCTGCTCTCAAACTTTGTGTGTCGGAAATTCCGATGGAAAAAGTCCGATGGAGCCCACACACGATCGGAATTTCCGAGAACACAATCCGATCACACTTTTTCCATCGTAAAATCCGATCGTGTGTACAGGGCATAATAGTTGGAACTAGGCTTGTGCAATTCGTTTCGTAACGAATCGAAATTCGGCCGAATTTTGCATCTTTCGGACATTTGGATGCATCCGAATGTCCGAATAAAATAATAACGAATTTCAACTAATACGAAAGAAATTATAGCAAATATAACAAATTAATTCGACATGATTCGGTAATTCGTTAAAGATCTAATGAAACAAAAGGTCAACTCAAAGTGAATCTTACAGTCCAATCAGCTGATTCATTTTGTGCTGGAGGTTGGATTACTGGCAAAGTGCATTCCTAGGAACTGAGTGAGAAGGGTGTTGTATTGTATTTGAGCAGAGGAGAAGAGATATAGTCATTGTGTGTGTTGTATTTTATTTGAGCAGAGGAGAAGAGATATAGTCATTGTGTGTGTGTTGTATTGTATTTAAGCAGAGGAGAAGAGATATAGTCATTGTGTGTGTTAATAGATTCAATAAACAAACGACTTTCCAAACTACGAATCATTATCACAAATATATATACATACATAAATATCGAATTTCAACAAATACGAACGAAATTATAGCGCATATAACGAATAAATTCGACATGATTCGAGATTCAGTATAACGAATATTGACACTCTACAGAAATAACGAATTATCCAAAAACGTATTAAAGTAACACAACGAAAATAACAGATTAAAATTATGTATTTTACGAATGACAACGAACCGAAACTAAACTAAATTTATTCGTTGTGCACAAGTCTAGTTGGAGCATCTTGTATTTTTGCAGGGAGGTCAGTATCTTACACACACACAAAGAGAACCCGTTCTCTAAAGTCTACAGTCGCCCCCCCCCTGCGAAGTCGCGGTTTAGAGTCTGCGGCCTCAGTCGTTCGCAGCATTCCAGCATTCCCACATCATAACAGTTTACGGCGTGTAGCTATCTCGAGCGTTTCGCTGAGTGTTCTCGTGTTTTCATTTTGTTCTTCTTAAAACCCTAATGTGCCCCGTACAGATGATCGGACATTCCGACAACAAAACCGTGGATTTTTTTCCTTCGGCTGTTGGCTCAAACTCGTCTTGCATACACACGGTCACACAAATGTTGTTGGAAATTCCAAACATCAAGAACGCGGTGACGTACAACACAACAAGTATGACGGGACTAGAAAAAGGAAGTTCAATAGCCAGTGAAAATGGAGAAAGGGTCCCCCAGGGGGGTTTTAGGCAGCTAACTATAGATATGAGCAAAAAAAATTGAATAAAGCATTAAAATTCTTTATTAAAATGATGAATAAAAAGATTGATAAATGAGTGTTGAAGTATAAGCTCAAATGGGAATATGCCCATGCCAAATACAGGTAGTAGCAAACATAGAGGTCATACATACCATATGGTAATGACTATTGCATAACAAACTGACGCGTTTCGACCCATGGTGTTGGGGTCTCTTCAGAGGATGAGTTTGCTAAAAAAACAAAGTTTATAATAACACATCAAATTCATTTGAAAGGGTTATAATGTATGCAAAATTGTTAAATAACACGTTGCACATAATTACCACTGAATTTGGATATCCCCCTCGGTCAGAGCCTCCCCACATAGCCGTCAGACCATCCAGTTCGCCCACGCGCCACAGCACCCCGGAGGAGGGGACAAGGATCCACTTAATGCGACTTACAGGGAGTCACACGAACCAGTGTCCCCCACCCAAAGCCTCAAGGGGGGTGGGGCCAGAACCTACGACAATTATCAGAGCGGTAGCTCATGAATAAACCCATATTAATGTATAGTTATAATATTAATCTATTGGGCGGTAAGAAAATGTTCAGATGATCTGTTACAAATTATAGTGATTTATCAAGTAAAAGAAAATAATGATATTAATATAATAATGATGACTATATTCATATAATTGATATAGAATATGCCAGAGATGACCTTGTCTTTGAACTCTGACACTAACAGTGATAAGAAATAGAGTTAAAAGTGTGAAATATAGGCACAGTGAGCTGGTGAAGAATGTGAAAATGGTTAAAAAAACGAAACTAAAAGTACTAAAAATACATGCAAATGATTAGGTGGTGAGGAAAAATGAAAAAATAAATGTACATAAAGAATGAAGGCAATGTGAGTGATTGTTGGGAAAGCAAGTGGGAAGTGAAAAAACAATGAATATGTATGAGGTGCAATTGAAATGAAGTGTATATGATGGTGCGGAAATTAAGTTCAAATGAATTTGATATGTTATTATAAACTTTGTTTTTTTTAGCAAACTCATCCTCTGAAGAGACCCCAACACCATGGGTTGAAACGCGTCAGCATTTTTTTGCAATAGTCATTACCATATGCTATGTATAACTTCTATGTTTGCTATTACCTGTATTTGGCATGGGGATATTCCCATTTGAGCTCATATTTCAACACTCATTTATCAATCTTTTTATTCATCATTTTAATAAAGAATTTCAGTGCTTTATCCAATGTTTTTTTCTGTTCACATTGGGGTGAGCAGCACGTATATCTCTCCTTAGTGTGCCTTCCCTTTGCTATAGAAATTTGGGTGGTTAAACACCCCTTCCCCCTTTTGACACATGAGAGTTAGATTTGAGCTGTGCATTGTTTGTTCTCCTATATATACCTATTTGTGTAAATTGTAGATACCACATTAGATTGCATAAATATTATACTTTCTAAGGAATGTGTTAAAATCTATATTAGGACACTAATGCAGACTTACAAGAAGGGGAAAAAATTGTAATTATATTTCTCCCCTTGAGCTCACTAAAATAGTTATGCTCTTGTATTATAAGTCCGCACCATTGCTATACCTGATCGAGTCTATACTTTATAGTCTCGTTCATGGTGGAGAATACCGTAGATTAAAATCCTATTTTCAACCATGAGTAATGAGGGATCCATTGGACCCTATGTCACTTTTTTACTCTGGTTTTAATATATTTACTCCCTCGTGCCCCTTTCTTTTATGCATCTGGGAGACATCTTCTTCAAATAAATCCATCTAAATGCTTAATTAATGTAACCACCTCTTAGCTGATTGGGCGACTACACACTTTGAGGTGTACCGTTAGAATAATTAAAAAGATACAAAGCAAAATAATCAAAAATACTGTCCATACAACCATACCTCCCAATTTTTATGAGATAGGGACAAGGGACCCCTATTAGCAAAAGTAGTTGGGCATAGGACACACCCCCTGACACGCCCCCCTTAAGGGAAAATTATACAAAAGAAATGACCGTGTGTAGGCTCCATCACACATTTTTCATATTTTTGGAATTTCCGTCACACAAAATTTGAGATCTGGTTGTCAGATTTTCCGACAACAAAATCCGTTGTCGGAAATTCCGTTCGTGTGTACACAATTCCGACGCACAGAGTGCCATGCATGCTCGGAATCAAGCAGAAGAGCCGCACTGGCTATTGAACCTCATTTTTCTCGGCTCGTCGTACGTGTTGGACGTCACCGCATTCTTGACGTTCGGCATTTCCGACCAACTTTGTGCGACCGTGTGTATGCAAGACAAGCTTGAGCCAACATCTGTCGGAAAAAATCCCATGGATTTTGTTGTCGGAATGTCCGATCGTCTGTACAGGGCATAAGTGTGTTTTTGCACGAAGAGGAAATCCTTATTCCTGAACTTTTTACTGTGTGGTTTTATGCACAGAAGAAGAGACTGAGTAATCTTTTGCACAATACATTTGCACTTTGCACTTTGTTCCATTTATGGAAGAGGACTATTATTATTAGTAGTATTATTATTATTATTAATGATTTCAGCACTTTGTATTATTTGGTTTATTGTCACTTTGCACTTTTAAACCAGTCACTGTATTGTCGGAAGATTTTATATATCACCGTATGTGTCAGTATTCATCCTTGTGATCATCATTTACTTTGCACATATACCTTTAGCACTTTAGCAATACTGCACAGTGTTTTTTATTAGTTTATGAAGCCTTAGTCACTTATAATTTTTAACAGCGCAGCACCAGCCATTCCTTTTATATTCTTGTGTGTGGGTATGGATTGACCCACATTCGGTGTTTGCAGCAGTTGTTTGTATTTATATTCACATAAAAGCGCAGGAATATATTTACTTTTTACCTACCTGACCTACAAACACTGACCTACATACACTGACCTACATACACTGACCTACCTACCTGACCTACCTACCTGACCTACCTACACTGACCTACATACACTGACCTACCTATCTGACCTAACTACCTGACCTACCTACACTGACCTACCTACCTGACATACACTGACATACACACACTGACCTACCTGACCAGGAGACAGACTTCATGTTGTGTCCTGCAGCAGCAGCTCAGCCGTGGTGTGCGAGGCAGCCAGAGGAGAGGAGAGCCGCCCGCCCGAGCGCCGAGCGGGGATCGATGTGGCGCGGCGGCCGCATTGTAATTCCCGCCTCCTGGAGCCTGCAGCTCCTATGATGTCACACGTCCCGCGGTCCTGCCATTGGACCAGTGGGACGTCCATCATTGGCACTGCAGGCTCCAGAAGGCGGGACCTGTTATGTGACTTGGCCGCAGTCGGCCGCGCTCAGCGGCGCTCGGGATCGGATCGTTCCCCGCTCGGCGGAGCTCGGGTCTAACAATTAAATTGTGCATGCCTGACACCCGGGGCTTTTCGGGGACCCATTCGGGGCTCCAGCCCCCCCTCCCGATGCCACTGGACAGTTGGGAGCTATGCATACAGCTACTTACAATTTTAGGAAAACAAAACTTTACATACAAAGTATTACAAAATATGCATACAGTATACAAATACACAAGCCATCCTTCCTAGCAAATGAGCATGGACAATATATACAATAGGGATACAGTAAACAGTTAAGCCAGCCATAGGTGGTTCGAGTCCCCACTGAACCAGTCGAGATAAGAAACCATGTATGGGCAGGCTGATTGTACGGTGTGAGTCTACATCTCCATCACTAGGAAGAGCTTGGAGGCAGAGCCGTCCTAATAGCCCCATGGGCCCCCTCGGCAAAGTAATGCACTGGGGCCCCTACCAGCCTGCCCCAATTTACAAACCTGCTCTCCAGAGTTAAAGTTCAAATAGTTGATATAATTAAATATATATTTATTTGTACTTTCAATAAAATCTATTTTAAACAATGAGAAAATGACTTATCAACACAATAGGGCACAGTACAGGGGGGGGGGGGGTGTCAGACAGGCACAGTAGAGGGAAGGTCAGAAAGACACAGTACAGAGGAGGTCAGAAAGGCACAGTACAGGGGGGGTCAGGAAGGCACAGTACAGAGGAATTCAGGAAGGCACAGTACATGGGAGGTCAGGAAGGCACAGTACATGGGAGTTCAGGAAGGCACAGTACAGAGGCGTTCAGGAAGGCACAGTACAGAGGAATTCAGGAAGGCACAGTACATGGGAGGTCAGGAAGGCACAGTACATGGGAGTTCAGGAAGGCACAGTACATGGGAGGTCAGGAAGGCACAGTACATGGGAGTTCAGGAAGGCACAGTACAGGGGAGGTCAGGAAGGCACAGTACAGAGGAATTCAGGAAGGCACAGTACATGGGAGGTCAGGAAGGCACAGTACATGGGAGTTCTGGAAGGCACAGTACATGGGAGGTCAGGAAGGCACAGTACATGGCAGGTCAGGAAGGCACAGTACAGGGGAGGTCAGGAAGGCACAGTACAGAGGAGGTCAGGAAGGCACAGTACAGGGGAGGTCAGGAAGGCACAGTACAGGGGAGGTCAGGAAGGCACAGTACAGAGGCGTTCAGGAAGGCACAGTACAGAGGAATTCAGGAAGGCACAGTACATGGGAGTTCAGGAAGGCACAGTACATGGGAGTTCAGGAAGGCACAGTACAGGGGAGGTCAGGAAGGCACAGTACAGAGGAATTCAGGAAGGCACAGTACATGGGAGGTCAGGAAGGCACAGTACATGGGAGTTCAGGAAGGCACAGTACATGGGAGGTCAGGAAGGCACAGTACATGGCAGGTCAGGAAGGCACAGTACATGGCAGGTCAGGAAGGCACAGTACAGGGGAGGTCAGGAAGGCACAGTACAGAGGAGGTCAGGAAGGCACAGTACAGGGGAGGTCAGGAAGGCACAGTACAGGGGAGGTTAGGAAGGCACAGTACAGGGGAGGTCAGGAAGGCACAGTACAGGGGAGGTCAGGAAGGCACAGTACAGGGGAGGTCAGGAAGGCACAGTACAGGGGAGGTCAGGAAGGCACAGTACAGAGGAGGTCAGGAAGGCACAGTACAGGGGAGGTCAGGAAGGCACAGTACAGAGGAATTCAGGAAGGCACAGTACATGGGAGGTCAGGAAGGCACAGTACATGGGAGTTCAGGAAGGCACAGTACATGGGAGGTCAGGAAGGCACAGTACATGGCAGGTCAGGAAGGCACAGTACATGGCAGGTCAGGAAGGCACAGTACAGGGGAGGTCAGGAAGGCACAGTACAGAGGAGGTCAGGAAGGCACAGTACAGGGGAGGTCAGGAAGGCACAGTACAGGGGAGGTTAGGAAGGCACAGTACAGGGGAGGTCAGGAAGGCACAGTACAGGGGAGGTCAGGAAGGCACAGTACAGGGGAGGTCAGGAAGGCACAGTACAGGGGAGGTCAGGAAGGCACAGTACAGAGGAGGTCAGGAAGGCACAGTACAGAGGAGGTCAGGAAGGCACAGTACATGGGAGTTCAGGAAGGCACAGTACATGGGAGGTCAGGAAGGCACAGTACATGGCAGGTCAGGAAGGCACAGTACATGGCAGGTCAGGAAGGCACAGTACAGGGGAGGTCAGGAAGGCACAGTACAGAGGAGGTCAGGAAGGCACAGTACAGGGGAGGTCAGGAAGGCACAGTACAGGGGAGGTTAGGAAGGCACAGTACAGGGGAGGTCAGGAAGGCACAGTACAGGGGAGGTCAGGAAGGCACAGTACAGGGGAGGTCAGGAAGGCACAGTACAGGGGAGGTCAGGAAGGCACAGTACAGAGGAGGTCAGGAAGGCACAGTACAGGGGAGGTCAGAAAGGCACAGTACAGGGGAGGCCAGGAAGGCACAGTAAAGGGGAGGTCAAGAAGACACAGTACAGGGGAGGTCAGGAAGGCACAGTACAGGGGAGGTCAGGAAGGCACAATACAGAGGAGTTCAGAAAGGCACAGTACAGAGGAGGTCAGGAAGGCACAATACAGGGGAGTTCAGGAAGGCACAGTACAGGTCCCAGGACGCTGCTGGGACGTGGCCATCTTGGGACAGCTTAGTAAAAAACATAACTGTCCCAGCAAATTCGGGACAGTTGGCAAGTATGATGTAAGGCAATTATCATTATCGTTATTATCATGAGGTCACCATGCACCTGGGGCCCCTGGGCAGTGCCAAGGGGTGCTTATGCATTAAGATGGCCCTGCCTGGAAGGATATCGGCAGGAGGTGTCCGATGATCCCCGTGGAGTGGAGTGCGTAAATGCCATCTGCCTGTCTTTGCATGCTGTGAATGGGGGCATAGGCCCAAAAAAATCAGCAGTTTCTGCAGAGGTAGTGCTACATACCATTAAGGGTTTTAAAAACTGAATTGACTTGACAAGACCATCACACCCAAAATGCAGTACACAACATTTTTTTTGCACACCGATTGGTGAGAATTAATCCTATTAAAAAACAATGTATTCTCTTTTGTCCATGCATTTTTAAAATGCATGCCAATGCATTAGGCATGAACGAGACCTAAATCTACAAAATGTTGGTTTCTGCAGGTGTGCAGCTGGATGAGAACCTGCAGCTCATGCAGGCTGGGTCTATGATGAGGAAAGTCAAGTCACGCAGCTGGAAGAAACAGAGGTACTTCAAGCTGCAAGAGGACTGCATGACCATCTGGTACAAATCCAAGAAGACCGGCAACACCAAATCCACATGTGAGTTATCTGAGATGAATACAGGCAGCAAAAAACAGCAAAAAACAATAGTATTGTATGTCCAAAGCTTGAGAGCCAAATTCACTAACGATGCCGGACTCAATAATGGGCAATGCTGGAAGTGCTAGTAGATAAGTCCATGCAACTGGAGCATCGGGTCTGCTTCAGGGCCCGTGCCAAGGGGCTTTGGGCTTTTGTGGAAGGCATCAGTTTGACATTAATTGGAGACACTTTTGAGATCATTCAGAATACATTTGACCTGCAGTTGACCTCCTTTTGCATCCTGGTAGATTTCTGGTTAATCCAAAACTTCCCAGCTGTGCATACTTATCTACAGAGCTCAGTTCAACTGCTGGGGATGAGACAAAGTCCTGTAAAACCTCCATGTCATGATGTGGAGCTTACAATAGGGATGAAGGCTCAACCACACCTTAAAAGCCAATCACCAAGCCCCAATGGCTGTCACAAGGGAGGAATGAAAGGGAGTCACAATCTCCATACCTCGAAGTACTGGGTATTTCTACTGCCTTCCAATGGCTGAACAGAGCACTAGGAGAGGCTGGCAGTTAAATGAACCAGTTGCTTTGCCCTGCATGGACACAGCACAGGTTTACTTTAATCTTTCTCTTCTGGTCTTTTCTATAATACCATTACTGCACAGAAATTAGTCATTCACCTCGATCCCCGCCCTTGAGGAGCTTAATATAACAAAACATTTTAAAAATAATTAAGACATGGATGGTGTCATTAGGGCAGTGGATGCTGTCAGTAGCACAAAGGTCGATGTCAATAGAGCAGTGGGAGGACGGTGACAGTGGGGCAGAGACTGGTGTCAGTAGTTTTTTTGTTTTTATTACTTTTTTTAAATATTTTTTACCATTTTTTTCATTATTTATTACAATATTATTTTTTTGTATTTTTTTTACAAATTTAAGGAGCCCCTTTGGAGGGAATTGTCAGAAACCATGAAATCAGGCCGAGACAGAAGTACAGTTAAATCACATTTGTTTAATAATAAAAGTAAAAAGAACAAAAGTAGTCAAAACATAGCCAAAGTTCCGTAACCGGAATGGATAGTCAGAAGTCAGGGATCAATGTAGTGGAACAGCAAGCAGGATCTGGAGCCAGAAGGGATGTCAGCAGAGCAAGTCTTTAAACAGGAACGCAGGAGAATGTCTCTGTGATGTTGACCAAGGTCAAGGCAGAGATCCTGTGGACTGGACGGTTTAAGTAGGCAGGACTGACGAGCAGGAAATCATCAAAAGCTGAGTAACTGTGGAGAGATAGGAGCTGGCAATTAGCCGACAGCTGAGCGACCATCTCTGAGAAGGAAGAGAATGACAGGAATGATGAAATATCAGGAGTCCAAACAGACCCCTGATGCCTCACTTTTGAGACAGAGAAAGGGACTGAGGACTGAGATTTCCCCAGTCCCTTTTTCTGCAGCCTCAGCTGCACTGGACAGTAAATGAATGGGAAGTGCTCTGTGCTGAGATGCATTGTAAACACAGCTTACCATGCTTCAGTTTTGAACAAACACAGTGAGTTGTCTTTCTATCTTTTCTTCCTCCATCCTAAAATATCCCCCCAGTGTGCTCACCGCAGCTGCCAGTGGGAGAGGAGGGATGCCGGTAGCACTACAGGGGAGGGGGGCCCAGGTAGCAGGAACAAACAAACAAACAGTAACCTGGATGGAAAGAGCAGTGGGCAATCAGAGTCTCAAAAAGGAGTTCTTAAAAGTTCATGAATGGGAAAGTCTCTAAATGTATAGCGCTAGTTATAGATGGCTGCAGGCTCTGGTTAGAGCTAGAAGAAACTCTGTGGACATACAAAGAAGAAAGAGAGCAGCGCCATCTAAGTGCAGCATCGATAAAACTTTTAATGCAAGCATAATAGCTAAAACTCACAAGATGACAAGAAGGTAAGGGCTTGTAGTAAAAAAAGGGGTTCATCCGCTCCAGAGGAGGACATACTGCAATGGACAAAGAGAACGTCGCTGGTGTCGGCGGTGCTGGTGGCTCCCAACGCCTCAGGGGACACGGCCACACGGGTACACTCAGAGGAAGCCGCTGATGTCACATCTGGGTGGGTAGCCCAGGTAACAGGAGGAATATGCACTGCACAGGGACACACTTAAGTTTAATAAGTTTTGCAATAAATGATAGGCCGAATGTGGTTAATTAATCCTTACAGGTCTCTGAAGAGTTCAGCGAGACAGTGTTCTCCAGGGTTTGATGATCCGCTGCCATTAAGAGCGATATTGGGTTCTTTGAGGTGTGTGTTGGTACTGGACTATTTTACCAGCAGTGTGATGTGTCTGTGACCTTCCTCCCCATACTGGGAAGGATATACTGTATGTACATGTTCACTACTCATACTGAGCGTACTTCCCTACCTCAAACACTGTTGGAGACCACCAGGCATTTACTGACTCACAGACATTTTCTTAAAACCTCTGATAGTCCCATCAACCCTTGGGAGTCAAGACCATGGCTGGAGAATAAAGCAAGCCACCGATTGTATGGCATAGTTACCTGTGGTCTTTAACTAAGTTTGTTGTTAAACAAAATTTGAGGCGGGTGTTCTCAAACTTTGTTAAAGAACCAGTAAGTGCAGCCATTTCAAACTTTATCGAGGAACTAGTGAATAGTACCATAAATCCAAAACTCTATTTAAGAACCAGTGAGTACACCTACCTCACACTCTCTTGGAGAGACAGTGAGTACACCCACCTTAAACTCTTTTTAAAAGCCAGTTAATATGCCTATGGTGATAGGAGTTGCGCCAAAGAGCGAAGTGCTGAGCATTTACTATAAATTAAGCATTGCAACATAAAGGGAGCTTCTGATTCCAAGAGGGAATGTTGACAGTGTTTACAAGATTATTGTGATCTATTATTATCAATATTACTAATATTCAAGCACTTTTATTTAAAGTTACATAGTTACATAGTAGGTGAGGTCGAAAAAGGACCATCAAGTCCAACCTACTGTATGTGTGATTATATGTCAGTATTACATTGTACATCCCTGTATGTTATAAAGTAATATTTATTAAATTATTTTAATGTAATAAATGTTTGAGAGGGGGCAATGAACAATCTGAAACTTCATAAAGGGGTCAATAATCATTTTGGGGACATCTAGCATAATTGAACCCAACGCTAGAAATATAACAATTTGTGCTGCTCACAGCTAACCAACTCCAACCAATGGGATATTACAGCTCATCAAAGGCTTATTAGGGTTATTGCTTCTGATCCCCAATCACAGTCCAACTAGCAGATTCCAACTGTCATTTTCCAGGGTATGTTCAATTCTGATTGTAGGCTTTGGGGCATTACAGACAGTTATTAGCACTGACACTTTGATACAAGTGGCCCGGTGAGACTACAAGCCGCTCCGTGATATTTTACTGGTCCCTTGGCTTTGCTAATGATCCTTGACTTGGATGAAGTTCATTGCTGATCGTTAGTCTGGAAATCCTGAGAGATGAACTGCTTTCTGGCAGCTAGACAGCACTCGCATTACACGCCGTCCCCATTGCATGAAATATTGACTTCTGAGGATGAGTGTGCAAGACGTTGCATTTCCAGTAATAGAAGGGGGTGGGGGGGGGGGGGGGGAGGCTGTGTGTGCTGCAGTAAAAAAAAACTTAAGATGAAATCCAGGCAATCAGTAAGCAGTTGAAATGCATATAAGGGAGCTATATAATCTGCCAAAAGATTTGTATTTCTGTCCATCCAGTCCTGAGATTTACAGAGTAACTGCACAGAACACCAGGTCTCCAAACATCACATGGTATGGAGACCTGAATTTTCTCTATTGCAGTAAAGCAATAAAGCTAGGTATCCCTGTGCCCCCTTGTAGCACACCTCTAGTCCATTCCTCCAGCAGGTTCATCTAGGACAGGGGTCCCCAACCTTTTGAAAAGTGAGATCCACTGAAGCGACTTGGTAACCGGTCGCGGGCCACAATGAGCAGAGCGGGCGGATGACAGGTCCGTGTTCACTCTGCACACAGCCCACTCTACTCTATGACGGAGGGGGATTGATCTGTTTTTTTTTAGAGAATCAGATTGGAGGTAGGTGGGTGTAAATGGACACAAATCTGTTTACATCTCCCGTTTCATAGAGGTTAATCGAGGGTCTGATTGGGTCGGACCGATTGTGTGAAAGGGGCCTAAGACTGTTTTCACACGAATGCAGCGCAGTGCACCTGTGTCTTTCCTGTGGGTTAGCCATAGCTCCCAACTATCCCTGATTTTGAGGGACTGTCCCTGATTTGGAGCAATGTCCCTCTGTCCCTCATTCCTCCTCATTTGTCCCTCATTTGGGTCTGATCTATATAGTTGTATATAAAATGCACTTTTTATCTATCAAAAAGTGTTTCCCAGCGCTAAACCTTTCATCTGATTTCTAAATTGCTGCATTTGTAAATTCCAAAAGCCAATATAAAGAAATAGTAGTGGTAAAAAAAAGTACTTGTGGGTTTAACCAATCTAATATTTTTCTACAATTCTCCATTAAGGGGGCGTGGCAAGGTGTGTGTCCTATGTCTGCATACTTTTGCTGATGTCCCTCATTCCCATCTCAAAAAATTGGGAGGTATGGGTTAACTACACTTTGATTATATCCTGCACTTTCTGAAAGCACACCAAACCCGCAGGTAATAAGAGAAGTCTATGCCTCAGTGCAGGTAACCTGAAGGTGTATTGCACCTGCGGATCAGTTTGAAAGCAGCCGAGTAACCACTGCGCAGATATGCCCATACATACACTGCAATTTTAGTAATAAACCGACCTTTAATAACAGTCTTCCATTCAGATATCGCCTGCTGTTGCTGTCCCAGGCAGAGTGCATTTGGTATCACTCCGCCTGTGACAGGAGCCGGCGCTATACAGGAAGCCTCAGCTTATACAGCTCTGCTCCACAGTCACTTGCTTTCTTTACTGCCTACTTAATTAACAACACAGATGCTCTGGGATGGCGGGTCCGCAACCCATGGTATGGGTTTACCAATCCGCCATCCCAGAGAAGGAGGTCGCGGGCCACATCAGAGGGCTCCGCGGGCCACATGTGGCCCCCTGGGCCACTGGTTGGGCACCCCTTATCTAGGACGTCTCTAGAACATTATTAGCATGGGAGGGGTCCGAAACCTTAAACTTATGGTTGATGGGTCCCTTTCCACATTAATATACTGTCAGGGGAACACTTAATCTTGAGAGACCTCTGAAGTCAAGGTTATTCCAGACACTGTACAAGGGGGTTAATACTCTACCTGGCTAAGGGGATGCAAGTGGTTGGCCTGCTTAAGTCCATCACAACATTCTCCTTGTACAGTCTGTAGCACCCTGAAGTTTAGGTAGGGCTGCTATCAAATTTAGCTGCTAGGCGCTAGTTGCCTTGGCCAATTGTTAGGAGATCAATTCATTAATCCCTAATTCTGGAATTGCTGCACTTTTCTCTTCTGTCACCAGGTGGCCTTGTAGCTGGTGACACTAAATAAGACAAGAGCATAGCAAGGACAGATTAGGAATGAATGGGGTATCTCAGCCAATGGGCAGGGATTTTCTTGGGTCCCTTGGCCTGCTGGGAGAGCCTATTCATTTGGGTGGAGTCAGGATCGGGGTTCTGTGCCACCTGGACGGCTGTCTGGGTGGACGTGTTGAAATGGATCAGACTAATCGTCTGATGAGTATCTATCCCCGTCCTGATTAGCCCTGAATAATTTTGTGCACGCACAATGAAATACCACTCTGAGTCTCTGTTCAGATACGTGATAAATCTTTTATTCTTCCTGGTTACACAGAGTTTTATATCTGAGTGAGTTATGCTGCGAGGGAGTACAGCACTAGCATAGTGTCACCTAGAAACTAGTAGCTTGATTGGTCATGTCCATATAAGGTGAGCTTCTTCCAAACCCTTGGATGTCATCCTCTTGGGTGTAGCTTCTCTGTAGGCACCATCTTAGTAGCACATTCCTTCATTAGATGGAAGGGGGTGTTGCTGGCGGCCATTTTGAGTAAAAAATTAAAGAAGCACTTCTTGTATACCCAAAAATTTAGACTTTGTTAGTATAAAAGATAGAAATAGAAAATGTGCATTTTACCTAATCCATCACAGTCAGCCAGAAACCTAAGGCCTAGCAGCTGATGCCAGATCAGACTTCTCGCCAGCCAGGGATGGTGAGGAAGTGGGAAAACTTCTGCAAGTGCCAAGTCAGGGACCCAGCGAGACAGCAGACGTGACATTTGTGGAGCATCAGTGAGTGCCAAGCCAGGCACCTAACGTGTCAGCTGGGGTGAAGCTTGAGGAAGATACTGCCTGTGTACTGAACGATCGGCGGGTGCCAGCGGACATCCAACCTGCTGTACCCGCTTCGATTATGCACAGCAGGAGCTGAACGGCGGGTACAGCGGGCTGGATGTGCGCCGGCACCCTCTGATCATTCAGTGCACAGGCAGAATGGCAGTTTGCATATATAAACAAGGCAGATTGCTGTTCTCACAGGAGGGAGGGCATGGATCCTGTGTTCCTGCAAAGCAGGGACACAGGATCCATGCCTTCCCCTAGTAAAAGCACCTCTTACAGTACACAAAATCACTAGCTAGGCACACAGTTAACCCTTTGATCGCCCCTTCCCAGCCAATGTCATTAGTACAGTGACAGTGCATACTTTTAGCACTGATCACTGTATTGGTGTCACTGGTTCCCCAAAAAAATGACAAATTTCAGTTAGTGTCCGATTTGTCCGCCGCAATATCGCAGTCCCGCTATGAGTTGCTGATTGCCGCCATTAATAGTAAATAAATAAATAAGAATTCCATAAATATATCCCATAGTTTGTAGACCCCATAACTTTTGCGCAAACCAATCAATATACACTTATTTGGATTATTTTTACGAAAATTTTTTAGCAGAATACAGAATGTAAGCTCTTTGAGCAGGGCCCTCCTGTCCCTTCTGTCTTGAACTGTACTGTAATTGTGCTGTCCCCCCTCTACATTGTAAAGCGCTGCATAAACTGTTGGCGCTATATAAATCGTGAATAATAATAATAATAATATTGGCCTAAATTCATGAAGAAATTAGATTTTTTTTTTTTTTTTAATTGGATATGTTTTATAGCAGGAAGTAAAAAATAAAAAATGCAGAGGTGATCAAATACCACCAAAAGCTCTATTTGTGGGGGTAAAAAAGGGCATACATTTTATTTGGGTACAGCGTCGCACGACCGCGCAATTGTCAGTTATAGTAACGCAGTTATAGTATCGCAAAAAATGGCCTGATCATGAAGGAGGGGGGTAAATCTTCTGGCGCTGAAGTGGCTACTGTACAGGGGAACAGAAGGTGCTGATACCAAGTCAGATTATTCTACTTTTAATGCTTAAGTAACTGCAGTAAATGGGGCTTTTGTATCTGTGTCTGGAGCATAGAGTACACAGTATCATTGAGCTGCTTGGCTGGCAGTACATGGGCTTTTCTGATTCTGTAGAGTCAGACATTGCTCACGCTCTGTTATCTATTTAAAGAAATATTGACCTATTGCATTTATGTCTTCGGGTTTCATTTTACTTGGCAGCTGCACTTAATAGACTATAGATGGACAGGCGGGTGAGGATTCTCATTGCTGTGCAGAGGAACCCAACCTGGGTGCAACATATGAGAGCTCTATAAGGTAGTGCTGGAAACCAAATTTTTTCAGGGTGGCAAAAAATTGTAAATGCTCATAGGGACCCGTTTACACCAGAACGCCGTGCAGGAAACCCTGTTGCGATCTGCAGCGGGTGTCAATGTTAAGTTAATGACACTCCAAATGCAGGTGAGTGCTTTAGCCTGCTCCAGGTCCAGATAGAACTGTAGTACCATGTGACCCGGTTGTGTGTTTTTAAAAGTAGCGCATACACTACTTTTGGCGTGCTCTGGCGCTATTTCAGCCTATTCAAATGAATGGGTTGAAATCGCACCTGGATCGCATGTGATTCGCATGGGAAGGAAACCCGCCAAGAAGCTCTTATTTCATCTCCCTCTGGAGAAAAGAAAACTGCCAGCATTGTTAAACCTGAACTCCAGGAAGATATAAAATACACTAATTAGCTTCGTTGGAGGGCAGGTGAGACATCAGGGGTCTTCTAGACCCCTGATGTCTCATTAAAGGGAACCTGTCACTAAAAAAATCATTTATTTATAAACACAAAAAAGATGTGCAAACTATAGCCACACAATATATAAGAAATGTGTCCAATGAATGGGTCTATAAGAATTAAATGATAATGTGTAAACATCCCAAGTGAAAACTCAGAAAAAAAGGGATAAAATAAAATGTTCACAAAAACATTTATTTTAGCCGCTTGCTGACCACCGTATGTACATGTACGTCGGCAGAATTGCACGGCTGGGCAAATGGGCGTACCTGTACGTCCCTTTGAATTTGCTGCCGTGTGGTCACGTGCGCGCCACCGGCAGCACACGCGCCACCCTGCCGCGAGCTCCGTGAGTGTGATCGCGGGTCCCGCGGACTCGATGTCCCGCGGGGATACCCGCGATCGTCTCACGGAGCTGAAGAACGGGGAAATGCTAATGTAAACAACCACTTCCCCGTTCTGCCTTGTGACACTGTCACTGATCACCACTCCCTGTAATCGAGAGCGTGATCAGTGATGTGTCACACGTAGCCCCCCCCCCCCCCTCAGTTAGAATCACTCCCTAGGACACACTTAACCCCTTCATCGCCCCCTAGTGGTTAACCCCCTTCCCTGCCAGTGTCATTTACACAGGAATCAATGCATTTGTATAGCACTGATTGCTGTATAAATGACAATGGTCCCAAAAATGTGTCAAAAATGTCCAATGTGTCCGCCATAATGTCACAGACCCGATAAAAATCGCAGATCGCTGCCATTACTAGTAAAAAAAAAAAAAATGCCATAAAACTATCCCCTATTTTGTAGACGCTATAACTTTTGCGCAAACCAATCAATAAACGCTTATTGCAATTTTTTTTTTTTTTACTAAAAATATGTAGAAGAATACATATCGGCCTAAACTGAGGGAAAAAAATGTTTTTTTTTAATATATTTTTTGGGGATATTTATTATAGCAAAAAAGTAAAAAATACTGCTTTTTTTCAAAATTGACGCTATTTTTTTGTTTATAGTGCAAAAAATAAAAACCGCAGAGGTGATCAAATACCACCAAAAGAAAGCTCTATTTGTGGGGCAAAAAGGACATCAGTTTTGTTTGGAAACCGTGTCGTACGACCACGCAATTGTCAGTTAAAGCGATGCAGTGCCAAATTGCAAAAAGTGCTCTGGTCTTTGGCCAGCCAAATGGTTCGGGGCTTAACTGGTTAGTGTAGCAAAAATGTCCAAACTAAAACAAAGTAGAAAGGTGAAAAAAGTAGCAAAGTCACCTTGCTACTTTGTTTTAGTTTGGACATTTTTGCTACACTAATATAAATATTTTTGTGAACATTTTATTTTATCCCTTTTTTCTGAGTTTTCACTTGGGATGTTTACACATTATCATTTAATAATTGTTATAGATCTATTCATTGGACACATTTCTTATATATTGTGTTGATATAGTTTGCGCATCTTTTTTTGTGTTTATAAATCTATGTTGAAATTAAGTATTTCATTTTGTTAAGAGATAGCAGCATTCACATATTTTAATAATTGTTTGATCACGTTTTTATCACCTTTTTATCTTTAGTTTTTTTTATATGAGTGTTTGGGTGAGCGCAGATTAATTCACATATACACTAAAAAAATCATCACATAGGAGACTTATTAAAAGTTATTTATTTATTTAAAAGTGTAAAAAATTAAAAGTTATACCCAAGCATCCCCCCCCCCCCCCCAAAAAAAAGTTTGAGCTCCACCCCCGCAGCACGTAATCATTAATGCATGTGTTGAGGGCTCCTAAGCTGTATATATGGTACATATTTCTGAACTGAAAGCAATAACTCTAGGGCCATTATTCGCGTTTAACTCTAAACTGATGACCTGTAGGGGCTTTCAAAGAGTCACCTATGGAAAAAATAGCATACCGAAGTTTGTCTCCATTTCATTGGTGCACACAATGTTAATAACCATGTGACCCCTGGAAGATTTACCCCCCCCCCCTTCATGACCACGCCATTTTTGAGTTACTTTAACTGACAATTGCATGGTCACGCAACGTTGTACCCAAATATTTATTTTTGTTTATTTATTTTTTAACTAGTAATAGTGGCAATCAGCGACTTATAGAGGGACTGCGATATTGTGGCAGACATTCGGACACCTAACTGACACTTTTTTTTTATTCTTTTTATTCTAACTGACACTTTTAACACTTTTTGGGAACCAGTGACGCTAATATAGTGATCATTGCTGAAAAATATGCACTGTCGCTGTACTAATGACACTGGCAGGGAAGGGGTTAACATCAGGGGCGATCAAAGGGTTAACTGTGTGTCCAGTCTGTGTTTTATTACAGTGTGGGAGGTGCTTTTACTAGGGAAAGACATGGATCCTTGTCCATGTTTTGCAGAGACACAGGATCCATGCCTTCCCTCTTGTCAGAATGGCGATCTGCCTTGTTCACATAGGCAGACCGCAATTCTGTGTCTCTGCTGGATCATCGGTGAGTGCCAGCGGACATCGAGTCTGCTATGGGGCAGACCTGAAATGGCTAAGCCTTGACATATTGGATATCTATTTACTCAGCGTAGCCTAATCTTTTATATTGGATATATACTGCAACTGTATGCCCTAAAATGAACTTTTAGTGTATTTTTTTTACTAAAATTATGCATTTTATAAACTGTTGTGCTAATATGATGTGACATAAAAAAAAACTACCACTATTTTATTCAACTTTCAGTAAATACAGTGCCTTGCAAAAGTATTCACCCCCCTTGGCTTTTTACCTATTTTGTTACATTACAGCCTTTAGTTCAGAGTTTTTTTAAAATCTGAATTATATGTGATGGATCAGAACACAATAGTCTAAGGCTGGCCATACACCTATAGATTATCTGCAGATTTTCTATGGTTAGATGGAAAAAGTGGGAGATTCCTCCATCCACACAGTTTAGCGAACATGGAGAGATCTGTTGCACATTTTCTATCTAACCATAGAAAATCTGCAGATAATCTATAGGTGTATGGCCAGCTTTAGTTGGTGAAGTAAGATTAGAAAAATATATACATAAAACTATTTTTCAGAAATAAAAAACTGATAATTGGCATGTACCGATCGCCTTTGTTATTAAGCCCATAAAAAGCTCTGGTGCAACCAATTACCTTCAGAAGTCACATAATTAGTGAAATGATGTCCACCTGTGTGTAATCTAAGTGTCACATGATCTGTCATTACATATACACACCTTTTTGAAAGGCCCCAGAGGCTGCAACACCTAAGCAAGAGACACCACTAACCAAACACTGCCATGAAGACCAAGGAACCCTCCAAACAAGTAAGGGACAATGTTGTTGAGAAGTACAAGTCAGAGGTAGGTTATAAAAAAATATCCAAATCTTCGATGATCCCTATAGGAGCACCATCAAATCTATCATAACCAAATAGAAAGAACATGGCACAACAGCAAACCTGCCAAGAGACGGCCGCACACCAAAACTCACGGACCGGGCAAGGAGGGCATTAATCAGAAAGGAGCACAGAGACCTAAGGTAACCCTGGAGGAGATGCAGAGTTCCACAGCAGAGACTGGAGTATCTGTACATAGGACAACAATAAGCTGTACGCTCCATAGAGTCGGGCTTTATGGCAGAGAGGCCAGAAGAAAGCCATTACTTTCAGCAAAATACAAAATGGCACATTTTGAGTTTGCGAAAAGGCATGTGGGAGACTCCAAAAAATTAATGGAGGAAGGTGCTCTGGTCTGATGAGACTAAAATTGAACTTTTTGGCCATCAAAGAAAATGCTATGTCTGGCGCAAACCCAACACATCACCCAAAGAACACCATCCCCACTGTGGCGGCATCATGCTGTGGGGATGTTTTTCGCAGTCGGGACTGGGAAACTGGTCAGAGTTGAGGGAAAGATGGATGGTGCTAAATACAGGGATATTCTTGAGCAAAACCTGTACCACTCTGTGTGATTTGAGGCTAGGACGGAGGTTCCGAGATAAAAAGAAGACAAAAGCGCACCAGCCTAGTGCATTAACTTTTAAAACATTTATTTGATAAAAAATATTAAAGGAAATAACTCACAGGCGATTAGTAGAGGAGGCACAACAAAAATCGCACCGGTAAACAGTCTGCGATTTGGAAAGAGCGGAGCCTTCCAGGGGTCGTGGAGGAACGCACAGATGCTGCAATCCGCTAACGCGTTTCGAGGGGAATGTCCCCTCTTCCTCAGAGCTATGCCCAGGACGGAGGTTCACCTTCCAGCAGGACAATGACCCCAAACACACTGCTAAAGCAACACTTGAGTGGTTTAAGGGGAAACATGAATGTGTTGGAATGGCCTAGTCAAAGCCCAGACCTCAATCCAATAGAAAATCTGTGGTCAGACCTAAAGATTGCTGTTCACAAGCGCAAACCATCCAACTTGAAGGAGCTGGAGCAGTTTTGCCAGGAGGAAAGGGCACAAATCTCAGTGGTAAGATGTGGCAAGCTCATAGAGACTTATCCAAAGCGACTTGGAGCTGTGATAGCTGCAAAAGGTGTCTCTACAAAGTATTGACTTTAGGCGGGTGAATAGTTATGCACATACCGTATTTATTTTGTCCTATTTGTTGTTTGCTTCACAATAAAAAAAAACATCTTCAAAGTTGTGGGCGTGTTCTGTAAATTAAATGATGCAAATCCTCAAACAATCCATGTTAATTCCAAGTTGTGAGGCAACAAAACACGAAAAATGCCAAGGGGGGTGAATACTTTTGCAAGGCACTGTAAATATGTATGTAATGTTTAGGCGTTTTAACTAATCTTCTGGCCTAAAATGATTTTTTAAACGCATGCAAGAAAAAAACCACAAGAATGGCTCTGGCAGCAAAAGGGTTAAATACCAGAAATGTATGCAAGAGATGATGAAGACTAACAGAAAAAAAATGATGGTGTTCCTCTTAATGAACACCATTGTGCACCTCTTCATCTCCTGTCTTTCCGTCTAGGTGTAACCATATTGTATTTTACTTCCAGTTTCCATCAGCGACATCGAGACCGTCCGAGACGGCCACCAGTCCGAGGTCCTGGAGAGCATTGCGGATGAGTTCCAGCCGGAACTGTGCTTTACCATCGTTTTCCATGGCAGACGGAGGAACCTGGACCTCATTGCGAATACCCCGGAGGAGGCCCAGTGCTGGATTCAGGGCCTGGAGAGGCTCATAGAGACCGTGAAAAACATGGACCAGAAGGAGCTGCTGGATCAGTATCCTTTCACCAGATCCGGGCACGCAGTGTGCTTATTTCGCTGGGTGTCGCTAATATCTTTTTGTTCCTTCAAGGGAAATTATAGTGTGTTTTCAGTGAGCTCATATTTTGAGGTATTATTGCAGCTTTTATGTTGACATAATCTTTGATGTGGCTTCATTTTGCAGTATTGGAGGTTGCTACAGCTATGTGCCAGAAGATCGACCTGCCTGCAATTTAAACTGTTAGCATTTTTTTTCCGATGACAGGGTCTCTTAAAGCCGTTTTGCTTTTTTTTTTTTTTACGCACATGTTTAAAAAAAGATTTTAGGCCTGCAGATTAGTTAAAACCCCCAAATATATTTTTCAAAGACCCTGGAGAATACAATAATGGTAGTTATAAATTAGTATGTCACACAATAATAATGCAATGGTTTATCAAGTGCAATTTTTTTTTGTACAAAAATACACTTTTGGGGCACACAAACGCAATATATTACCCAATTTTTGGTCAAACCTAAAAGATGAGGTTAGTCAGTTAGTTAGTTTTACTTTATTTCGAAAATGCAAAAAAAAAACCATACAAAATAAAAGCAGTATTAATTCAGTAGTAGAAGATCACAAAAAAAAATAATTACAAAAGAGGACAAAAAAGGACTATAAAAAATAATTTACCGTATTTTTCACTCCATCAGACGCACTCCCCCCCCCCCCCCAAAAAAAATGGGGAGAAATGCCTGTGCGTCTTATAGAGTGAATACTGCCCAGACATAATGGACACAGGTCAGGCTGCATTTAATGGACACAGGTTAGACTGCATTTTATGGGACTGGTTAGGTTGCATTTAATTGGCACTGATCAGGCTGCATTTCAAAGGCACTGGTTAGGCTGCATTTAATGGACACAGGTCAGGCGGCATTTAATGGACACAGGTGAGGCTGCATTTAATGAACACGGGTCGGGCTGCATTTAATGGACACGGGTCAGGCTGCATTTAATGGAAACGGGTCAGGCTGCATTTAATGGACACGGGTCAGGCTGCATTTAATGGACACGGGTCAGGCTGCATTTAATGGACACAGATAAAGCTGCTTTTAATGGACACAGATCAGGCTGCATTTAATGGACACAGGTCAGGCTGCATTTAATGGACGCAGGTCAGGCTGCATTTAATGGACACAGGTCAGGCTGCATTTACTGGACACAGGTCAGGCTGCATTTAATGGACACAGGTCAGGCTGCATTTAATGGACGCAGGTCAGGCTGCATTTAATGGACACAGGTCAGGCTGCATTTAATGGACACAGGTCAGGCTGCATTTAATGGACACAGGTCAGGCTGCATTTAACGGGTACAGGTCAGGCTGCATTTTTTGGGACTGGTAAGGCTGCATTTAATTGGCACAGGTCAGGCTGCATTTCATGGGCACTGGTAAATACTTTAGTACACCATTTGGTTCAGAATATTTTTTTTCTTGTTTTCCTCCTCTAAAACCTAGGTGCGTCTTATGGTCAGGTGGATTTTATGGAGCGAAAAATACGATAGTTTACATATCCAAAAAGGAATGGGAAGAAGTACAAACATATTTAATCCCACCCCCTCTATAATTTATAATAAACGATTCAATGTCCCATCACTATAAAGTCAGACAATAATTAATAATTCAAATATACTGCAATATACTAATTACCAAAAATGTAACTACACAATCATACACATATATGCATACATACATACACATACACACCCAAACAAAACAAAAAAATAATAATAAAAGCAATCAATCACAATATTAATAAACACACAATAAAAGTTCAAACACCTTCATTTTTATACCTTGAAAAAAATATTACCTCTTTTTAATGTTGAGTTGAGTAAATAGATACCAAACACGTCAAGCCTTGAAATTGCACCTGCAAGTTAAATGATGAGGAACTTCGGAAACCCAAAATGTTCAATAGGCGTAGTTTAAAAGCAGGTACAGGTCATCAGTTTAGAGTTACCTGTAAATAATGGGCCTAGAATTATTGCTCTCACTGTAGAATTTGTAATATGTGTAGTGCAAACATTGTTTTCTACCTAGGTGCTCCTGATGCGTACATTTTATATGTGTGTGGGTGTTCAGGGGGGCAGGCTCCATATTTTTTGGGAGGGGTTTTTGAGTGCTTGGGTGTAACTTTATTTTTTATCACATAGGGGGCCATATCTCCCTTTGTGATAGCATCCTGTAATGACATCTTTTGTCTATTGGATCCCTAATTTCTCAACTGCCTTTCACTGAAGCTAATGGAGCACAGATCGTGCATCCACCCACACATGCAGCAAATTCAGGTAGTTGTTAGAATGGAACTAAAGCCACAAATAAGATCCAATGTCTCCCTCGCTGGTGCTGACATCTTCTCCCTGCTTCTGGGTGCCGAGTCAATGCACGTTTTGATTGGCCGGTGTGGGATGATGTAACTTCTGGAGTTAATTTATTCCGGCACACAGGCAATATTTAGCAATAAATTAATCAATGTCATTTTGGAATAATTTGTTGGGAATGAAGAGTTAACCCCTTACCCCACTTGTTGTCAATTCTTCAAGGAGTTTATTCAAGGCATGCACATTGAAAGTGCCCACCTGTAGCCACATCCCACTGACGCATTTCACCCAGATTGGGCGTAATTGTAGAGATCATAATTGTAATCGTAATCCCTATGATTGAGTCAAAGCTGTGTGAAACGCGTCGGAAAGGAGAGGTGTAGCTACATGTATGGACTTGTAAAGCCAAAGCTTTTATATATATATATATATATATATATATATAATATTGTCAAAAGTATTGGGACTGCCTTTACATGCGCATGAACTTTAATGACATCCCAGTCTTGGTCTGTAGGGTTCAATATTGAGTTGGCCCACCCTTCGCAGCTATAACAGCTTCAACTCTTCTGGGAAGGCTTTCCGGATGCTTTAGGAGTGCGTCTATGGGAAAGTTTGACCATTTTTCCAGAACCGCATTTGTGAGGTCAGGCACTGATGTTGGAGGGTTTGGATCGCAGCCTCTGCTCTAATTCATCCCAAAGGTGTACTATCGGGTTGAGGTCTGGACTCTGTGTAGGCCAGTCAAGTTCCTCCACCCCAAACTTTCTCATCCATGTCTTTATGGACCTTGCTTTGTGCACTGGTCCAAATAATTTGGTGGAGGGGGGATTATGGTGTGGGGTTGCTTTTCAGGGGTTGGGTTTGGCCACTTAGTTCCAGTGAAGGGCACACTTAAGGCGTCAGCATACCAAGACATTTTGGACAATTTCATGCTCCTAACTTTGTGGGAACAGTTTGGGGACGGCCCCTTCCTGTTCCAACATGACTGTGCACCAGTGCACAAAGCAAGGTCCATAAAGACATGAATGAGCGAGTTTGGGGTGGAGGAACTTGTCTGGCCTGCACAGAGTCCTGACCTCAAACCGATAGAACACCTTTGGAATGAATTAGAGCAGAGACTGTGAGCCAGGCCTTTTCATCCAACATCAGTGCCTGATCTCACAAATGCTCTTCTGGAAGAACGGTCAAACATTCCCATAGACACACTCCTAAACCTTGTGGACAGCCTTCCCAGAAGAGTTGAAGCTGTTATAGCTGCAATGGGTGGACCAACTTAATATTGAACCCTACGGACAAAGACTGGGATGCCATTAAAGTTCATGTGTGTGTAAAGGTAGGCGCCCCAATACTTTTGACGAAATACTGTAGTGCATTTTGAATAGAGTAGAGTTATGGTTAAAACCCTGTTTGAGTCCCATTGGGAAGCTGCAGTATAATTGTGCCCCCTGACTTCATGGACTCCAGAGTGATTGCCCTGTCTGCACCTATATAATCATGTGCTTTCTGCTAATATGTTTCAGTTACGGATGTTTTTTGCCAGATATCACCAGTAAAGTACACTTTCTTTACAAAAAAAGACACCCCACCTTGTAAAATAGACTACAATCAATATTCCTTCCTTCTCATATTTCATTCTGCACTTTATTTTGGTATTTTGTTGTATACTAAGTGGATATTTTCATGGTTTTATTACTAACTATAATTCACTGTACGATACATTTGGGAATTCAGGGGATTAAATGGTAAAATGTCTCCAATCAATTAGGAGAGAGTCCCGTGGGCGTAATATGATGGATGGCAAACGCAGCTTCACATTTCTTCCAAATAATCGCAGAGATTGTCATCGGTTCATCCTTTCTTGTTAAGCTGCAACAATATGTCATTCGTATTTTCTCTGCTGTCAAAGAGAGAAATTTATTAGACCATTGAGGCTAAAATACAACCGATAGCACATAACAAGGTTTAACGGATGGCAAATATTTAAGAAAAAGGTTCCATGCAATGAACCATACAATCAAAGCATATCAGCTATAAATGTATCTCAAAATTTTCTTTATATCATTTATGCCTCAATCGAAATCCTACAGCCCTGGGGATATGATTCCACTTTGTGTGTACCAGATACCTTTGCAAAGCCAAACTTTACCTTGTAACAGTAGTGGTGATATTATCACTGTACATGTTTCCAGGTCATGTCTCTTCTTCAGAAAGAACCCCAAAGAAGGGACAAGACCCCCAAGCATGTCAGTACATTGAAGGTACTTCACCACCTAGGATGAAGTTTGGGTCACCTTTCTGCTCCAGCTTTGGGCGTTTTTTAGTTTCTTCCACTTAGTCCTCCCAGTGTCCACCACAGAGTATCCATCTTGACTTGGCACTTCTTTGGCTACATAGTGAGAGCATCTGTTGGCATGACCTAGGATTCCTTGAGATGATTTGACCTATTGATATGTGCTGACCAAGTCACTTAATTGTAAGTGCAATTTATCTGCTTTTTCAGAACTTTCTGTACAATTGGAATACACCTGTTATATGAGAAACATGGAGGTCTTTCTGTACAATTGGAGTACACCTGTTATATGAGAAACATGGAGGTCTTTCTGTACAATTGCGCCCATATTATCCTCACATTCCCATTAAGATAGGTGAAAGATAAAAGGAGGAAAAATGCTTCTAAAAATACCTCCTAAAAATTCTTAATCTAAAATTTCTTAGAAATCCTAAAATTGGAATATAAATCAAACTTATCCCACTATAATAAACGTGATGTGTTCAAAAAACTTTTTCCTCCCATTGGTGATAAAACATATTATAAATGTGCACGTTATTTAAAACATATCTGCTAATTTATAAAAGAAATATTAAATATATCTGGAAATATGTGCCGTGCCACTTAACACTCAAAAATAAATAAATACATACAAATGTGCAAAGATATATAAAAATAACTTCCTTTTCCTAGGAAAATCCTACATATAAAGTGATCAAAGTTCATTAGGTGTTTGTAACCAAACCTTTTATCTTACACCTATCTTAATGGGAATGTGAGGATAATATGAGCGCAACTGATTATTTTACTATATATTGATCCAATCACACATCTTAGTTGCAGCTATATTGTTTGGTCATCTCATATTAACCATTTGTTTTCTGAAGTAGTAATTTTTAACCACGTCAGCGCTTGAGCCTTTTTTATACTTTCTGTACAATTGGAATACACCTGTTATAGGTGAAACATGGAGGTCTTTCTGTACAGTTGGAATACACCTGTTATAGGCGAAACATGGAGGTCTTTCTGTACAATTGGAATACACCTGTTATAGGTGAAACATGGAGTTCTTTCTGTACAATTGGAGTACACGTGTTATAGGTGAAACATGGAGTTCTTTCTGTACAATTGGAGTACACCTGTTATAGGAGAAAAATGGAGGTCTTCCTGTACAATTGAAGTTCTCCTTTCATATGAGAAATTTGGAGGTCTTTCTGTACAATTGGAACACACCTTTAATAGGCGAGAATGGAGATTTCCTTTTCTGATCTTATTGGAAAACACTGGATCAGTGTGAAAGCCGAAGCTAGCTTTTTAAGTATAGTAATGGCAGCCTCCGTAGTTCTCCTTGTACAAGTTTCTGATAAGCACATACTGTAGCTTAACTTTGAAGCCCCCTTCTTCGAATTTATAGAAGATCACAGTGATAACAGTGGTCAGTTGGTGATTGAGTGTGGGTGTTCTGTTATTAAAGTACCCAGCTTTTACCTTGACCTGCCACTCAGATGGATATGGGACTGGTTTAAGAAGGCCGACAAGAACAATGATGGCAGGATGAACTTCAAGGAGGTCCAGGATCTGCTGAAAATGATGAATGTAGACATGAGTGAACATCACGCCTATCGCCTTTTTCAGGTACGATATAATTTCTTGTAAGTAGAGATGAGAACTTTTGAAAAGTTTGATCAGTTGTGGTTTTCAAGCCTTTCGAAATTCTACATTTCAGAACCGATAGTCCCATTGAGAATTCAGGTCAGGCTTCAAAAATGTGTATTACAAAGCACCAAGTTATACAATATTGTGCAGTATGGTTTGGGAAGCTCCTGGCAGCTCTGCCTGATGAGATGATTGGGCCAAAAGTTGGTAAAATTGAGAGGCAGTCTTTGATATTAGGTGTGGGAATTTTGGTATTGTAGTACCCAGTAGAGATGAGCTTGGGTGTCCTCTGAACTCATCTCTAACCGAACTCTGAACTCACACTCTTTTGCGGGCTGGATTGTTCCTGCCCTGGAGCCCACGTAAACAAAGAGGCAGGCTTCAGCGTGGGAATGACCCAGCCTGTAGCTCATTGGTGTAGAAAAAAGCATGAGGTTGGAGTTCAGCTAGAGATGAGTTTGGAGGAAGAAACCCAAGCTCATCTCTACTACCAAGAGTTTTACCTCAGTAGCAGCTCCTGTTGGTTCATAAAGTCCTTACTTGTTAAGCGTTCTGAAAAAGTTGTCCAATAGGTTTTGATGTACTCAGTCCGTAGTAGTAGGAATACAGCCGGAAGCAATAGAAGAGGAAGTCATTTAAAAGTTGTTATCACTCTTGGGGTGGTCAGGCAGAGGCAGAAGAGGCATAAGGTAAAACAAGAAGAAGCTTCCTCAAAATGGCAAACTAAAAAACCCAAATCAATTGTGAAATTCGGATTTGGCTTAGGACATCCAAATTCATGATATTGGAGCAATACATTGAGTCCCACTCTGCTCATGTTGTTCAGTAACTTTCCTCAGGGCCTCTGTAAATAGGCTTTAGAATTGTGTTGAGGGCAACCGTTTTTTAAAAAGCTTCTGAGATCATTCAGAATTCATTGACAGGTGCATTTGACCTGCAGTTGGCCTCTTTCCAACCTGCATTTGACCTTCAAGTAGGTTTTGCATTCCCTTAGACTTGTATGGGGATGCAAAACCCATTCGAACCAGAAAAAGACTGTCGACACAGGCACATTACTCTTGTTATGGGTCAATGAAAAACAGTGAAGACAATGAGTCAGCACAGCAGCCAGGCATATAGAATTTTCAGAAGGTGGTCGCAAATAATAGGCCTTGTACCTTTTCCTTTACATGTTTGCTTTAACCTCAAACCAACATTTATCCCTGAAGCTCAAATGAACCCCTAGGCCTGAACCTTAACATAACCCATAACCAGAGGTCGACCCCAAAATCAGCCCAGAATTTATTTATCACAAAGGTTCATAAAACCTTTATATGGGTCCATGACAGTTCTAAGGTAAAATACAACTTTAAAAGTGAACTTTCTCTTTAAAGCATAGCTATAGCAAGGACAGAAATAGGTTTATCCAAGATCTGGGCCCTCTTACAGCCATGAGCCACTCAGATGCTTCTATAAGGAACTGATTTTTCCATGTCTTCCAGTGGTATGTGCTGTGGACTTAAAGTGGCCCTGTAAAAAGAGATAATTTCCCTTACTTTGTAGAGATTGACTTGGTAGAGACTTTTTTTCACGACCTGTTGTATCTCCAAGAAGGAAAGTGAAAGGGAATCTGGTCAATTGGACACAGACAGCAAAAAAATAGGTTGATAGGGGTTTTAATATATCATGACACTATCCAAAGAAAAAGAAAGTTTTTGTTCAAACCTCCCAACTTTCTGTGATGAGAAGAGGAACAACTTATAGCACAAAGTATGTAGGCAAAGGACACACCCTGATCACACCCCACAGATAGGGGGATGACAAATAATTGATATGCTAAAATTATTGGTCAAACCTACAAGTGCCTTGTATTATGACCACTACTTTTCCAATATACTGACTTTTAAAAATAATAAATGTAATAATTTAGAGATGAGATGAAAGGTTTAGTGTAGTGTAGCGCTGGTAGATTTTTATCTACTGCTTATAGGTAAATTTAGTGGGTTATCTGTTTCATACATAGTCAGATTTAGCCTCTGTTCCAGTTTGGCTGTGTTGCATGTAGTTTCACACTGTGCCTGTGGGTGTCGTTGTCACCATGGGTCGGTGTTGGAAACGTAACGCGCTGAAGCGTATGAATGCTCTTCTGTCCCGGAGATAACTCTGTGGAGGTGGTCCTCCGAGTTGCATTCTGGGGGAGGGTATTTATGGGACAGACGCCATGTTTTAGGGTCTTTTCATTCCACCTGCTGGCCCTCCTGGCCGACAGGTATGTGTTAGGAGTACTACCGCGTGGTCCTCCGACCGGGAGGACCACGTTGCTGCAGCATGTGGGTGGGCCCAGAAGCCTGTCTGGGGTCTACCACAGCGGCAAGAGAATGGTCCTGTGCTGTCTGTCCTACGGGAAGAAGATGGACAACTGAGAAGATCCCAGGGGAGGACCTGTCATGGAAGGATCATGCAGAGTGCTGGTCTGGAGAGGGGCCTGGTGAATCAGTTGGAGGACGCATCCTAAAGTTAACCTACCGCATAGTGCTGCCGGGTCGGCTTAAAGGTTCTAGTGCTGTGTTTGCTATCCATCGTAAACCATTACATCCTGTGGCAGAGGATGGTACAGGTTTCTATTCCATTCAAGTCTGTGGCAGAGACTTTTGTTCGTGCTGCGTGCCGGTTGCTAGGTTAGTGAGAGAAATCTATCCGGCGGGCAAAGATTCAACTCTAAAAGGAGAGTACATTAATCTACAAGATTCCAATTTCTAATATTACATCAAGAAAAGATATTTGAACTTCCCTGCAACTCTCCTTCTACCTCTTTCCTGCTACTTCCTTCAGTTACTCTTTATTAAAGCATTGGAAAAGATACTCAAGTGTCTGGAGTCTACACTGTCTGGTATTAAACTCAATGGGAGCCTAGACCCGGTTCTGATGAAATTGAGGTAACAAAGGTGACGGTAACAGCCCGCTTTAAACCAGCAGCTCCACGGTGAGTTATTGCTACAGTAGTATAACACTTCTGGTATTTAAAAAGTAAATTGTAATGAAGGTGTATACATTACACCAAAAAGAGGGACAACTGAGGAAAAATGAGGGGCAGAGGGATCTAGGTACAAAAGAGGGACAGGCCCTCGAAATAAGGGACATTTGGGAGATATACATACACTCTCATCGTAATGAAATGCTTTGTTTACATGTCCTCAGATGGCCGATAAATCAGAGTCTGGCACTCTGGAGGGGGACGAGTTTGTTTTGTTCTACAAAGCTCTGACACAGCGCGATGAGGTCCTGAAGATATTTCAAGATTTCTCCAAGGACGGCAAGAAGTTGACACTGCTGGAGTTCGTGGACTTTCTTCGTCAAGAGCAGTTGGAGTCCGAGAACACGGAGGAGTTTGCCATGGACCTTATTGCACGATATGAGCCTTCAGAGACCGGTGAGATAACAGTGACTATGGGTGCACTCACACTGGCAGTTTAAACTGTGCCCAGGCAGGGTTCATCCTCTTGGTCCACTTTGTGTAGTTTGAGTGCTCCGAATCTTGCTCGGGGACAGTTGTAAGAAGAGGTGGTCCCAGCCCGGTTTACTTCAGTGTGAAACCATGCCTGAGTACAGAGCTCTCCATAGATCACTAAGCACAGGAGCAAGGATCGCTGTCCTCTGGTTGGCAGAGGTGATGATGTAAGTGTGCCTAGAAACACTTGCTTATAGCTGTTTTGCTTGTATCCTTTTGATAAAGCAAGGACATGAAAAAAACAAAAACACTGTAGTATATGAATGTTGCATATACAGACTACTTACAGTTGTAGGAAAACAACACAGGACATACATACAAACACACATACACTAACTAGCCTTTTCTAGCAAATTAACATTGCCAATAGTATGTATGTAATAAGGGCACACTAAAAATGACCTACCTTTTGTTATAGCTGGTCTACAATTTCCTCCTTAAACAGGACTTCAGGCATTAAAGTGTTACTAAACCCAGGACCCTGCCTTCACTATATCTGGTCTCCCACAGTACACAGAACATGGAAATGCAATTATTTTAGTAAATATAAACTGCTAAAAACCTTTTTCATCAGCAGTATATAGCATTCAAGTGATTTCTATCAGTTCCTGGTGAAGCTTGTAGGAGGGTTTTTATACTGCACTGAGCTGTCCTATGAGGCCGCAGGGCTCCTGACCCTCTGTCTGGACATGTCTGGACAGTGCTGATTGGCCCTGTGCTGATAGCAATACACACCAAACTGAGCATGTGCAGCCTGACTCCAAAGGCTCTGTCTTATCCAGACTTGTCCAGGGGAGCAGTGAAGGGAGGGGAGAATCTGTGCATACAAGATCAAGCAGCCTTTTTACACAATGCAGAAGATTAACTCCTTGGTACCACAGTGAGTATAACAAGCATGCTTTACTGACTATACAGAGTGATTTTACTGTTGTGGGTTTAGTAACACTTTAAGCATTCGAAGGAAAATGGTATGCTGATCTGGTTCTCTTGTAGTGTAGATTTTGTGTCGTCCCAAGGTGAAAGACCTCCTTCCAGTTTGTGCAGCTTTTTTGGTTTGTTAGTCGTTCCCACACATGGGTGTAACTTTCTGTGGTTTCTACTTCCATTATCTTCCTTTGAGGGAAGCATTCCCCATCTTCAAACCCCAGATGACACGGTGGTATCATACAATGCCATGGGTCAAAGATGTCAAAAGGTCAAGCTATTGTTTATCTTTGTTAACATAGTTTAGGTCCAGTGTTTGACAAAAGCTCCTCTAAAACAATGGCAATAGCTAAAAATGTGTACACTGCCTGGCCACCCATTTACATTGCTCACTATAGAATAATAGTATTTATTTCCCCATTATATCAAACGACAGTGATACTAGTCATGTGCAATTATCGTTTCAGTGGCATTTGTTTGAGAGATGTCCCCACAAGAAAAACTGATGTTGTTTACTCCTAAAATCCAACCAATGTATTTTATGTAAATATGAAAAAAATCAGTCTGGCTACATACATATACATACTGATGTAACACAGTAGCCCAGTGTGAGTGCAGACCAGCAGGGGAGTGGGGATCGAGGACACTCAATCTCACACACAATTCAGTTCAACCATGCCCAGTGTGAGTGAAACCAATAAAAGCTAAAGAGTGTCCGAAACAACACTTTGTATACAATGTATATAAATACGTAGCAAACACAACATACTTAGCTGTCCTGCAGAAAACTGTGCTCTGGGTTTTCAGGGCAACTGGTCATGTGGCCAAATGCCAGCTGTATGTATGCACTAAGGGCACACTAAAAATCACTTAGCTCCTGTTATAGCTGGTCTACAATTTCCTCCTTGAACAGGACTCCAGGAATTAAGCCTTCGAACGAAAGCGGTATGCTGATCTGGTTCTCTTGTAATGTAGATTTCATGTTGTCCCAAGATGGAAAGACCCCTTTACAGTTTGTGTTGCTGGCTTATTTATAAAGTTTGTTAGCCATTTTCACGTGGGTGTAACCCGTTCTACTTCCATCATCTCCTTACATCAGTTTCTTTGAGGGAAACATTTCCCATCTCCAAACACCAGGTGACACTGTATATTCATCCATGCCATGGTCAAATATGTCAAAAGATCAGGCTATTGTTTATGGTTATTTGCATAGTTTGGGTCTAGTGTTTGACAACTGGCCATATGACCAAATGCCTGCTTATGCAAGGCCACCAAGCATCTAAACATCAATCATTCTAAACCCTTTTAGCAGAGGTCAGGTGACAAATACCTGGGCATCTGGTCACATGTCCAGCTGTGGGAGATCAGGGTAGCAGGGTCGATTTATCGAATTAGCAATGTGTCAGTTGCATCTGTATGTTTCCTGGCTTTATTTGAGCTAAACCAAGACAAGTTCATTAATGCAGATATATTTCTGCTTTGTAGCGAAGAAGCTCCATGCTCTGAGCATTGACGGCTTTCTCATATATTTGTTGTCTCCGGAGGGATCCATATTTAACGTGAGCCACACGCTGCTCTACCAGGACATGACGCAGCCACTGTGCCGCTATTTCATCTCCTCCTCCCATAATACCTACTTGATGGAGGACCAGCTCCGGGGGCAGAGCAGTGTTGAGGGCTACATCCGGTGAGTGATAGTACACCCGTTTCGTTTACTGTGTGCCGTCACGGCATGTTGTGCCTTTTTTTCCACTTCAGAGACATTCGGCTGCATCCTATGCTAGATATACAATGTAGTTGAAAAGCTGATCCATACATTTGTGTTCTCTCGACTTAACTACTGCAATGCTCTACTCACTGGTGTACCTAAATCCACTATTAATTGACTACAATATGTACAAAATTCCGCAGCCAGAATCCTTACTAGGTCTGGTACAAGTGACCATTTTACCCCTATCCTGGAGGTTTCGCATAGACTTTGAGATCTTCTTGCTCACCTATAAGGCTGTTCATGGCTTGGCACCCCATTATCTCTCTGAACTTTTATTAATGTACCCCCCCACCCTCGTAACCTCCGCCCCTCCAATTCTGGTCTTCTGTGTGTCCCCCCTACTCACACTCCATGGGAGACAGAGCCTTCTCCTGCTACGCCCCAAACCTCTGGAATTCCAAAGAACATCAGAGAGTCATCTTCACTAAACTCATTCAAATTAAATGTAAAAACTTCTTTCTTTAGTTGAGCTTTCACGTAATTTTCCCTTTTTTCTTTTGTTTTATCCTGTGTATTTCTCATGTTTTTGTTTCTCTTGTCTTTGTAAAGCACTTTTGAGAAGCTACTTTTAACCACTTTAGGTTACTTTAACTGACAATTGCGCAGCCGTGCAACACTGTACCCAAATAAAATTGATGTCCTTTTTTTCCCACAAATAGAGCTTTCTTTTGGTGGTATTTGATCACCTCTGCGGTATTTATTTTTTTGCGCTATAAACAAACAAACATAAAAAAATAGACTGACAATTTTGAAAAAAAAATATATATATTTTTTACTTTCTGCTATAAAACATATCCAATACAAAATTTGAAAAAAAATCAAATTTCTTCATCAATTTAGGCAAATATGTATTCTGCTACATATTTTTGGTAAAAAATGTCCCAATAAGCGTACATTGATTAGTTTGCGCAAAACTATGGGATATTTTTATTTCTTTTTATATCATTTTATTTTTTTACTAGTAATGGCGGCGATCAGCGACTTATAGCGACTTATATTGCGGCAGACAAATCGGACACTAACTGACACTTTTGACACTTTTTGGGGATCAGTGACACTAATACAGTGATCAGTGCTAAAAATATGCGCTGTCACTGTACTAATGACACTGGTTGGGAAGGGGTTAACATCAGGGGCAATCAAAGGTTTAAATGTTGTTCCTAGCCAGTGCTTGTGTACTGTGGGTGAGGTGTTTTTACTAGGGGAAGGCAAAGATCCGTGTCCCTGCTGTATTACATTATCAGTAAGGATACAATTATATTTACATTATTAATAAGGATATCATTATATTTACATTTTTAATATATACAGTTATATTTACATTATCAATAGGGATACAATTATATTTACATTACCAATATTATACAATTATATTTACATTATCAATAGGGATACAATTATATTTACATTACCAATATTATACAATTATATTTACATTATCAATAAGGATACAATTAGATTTACATTACCAATATTATACAATTAGATTTACATTATCAATAAGGATACAATATATTTACATATTTACATTTTGAAGTGTCTGGAATTAATTTCTCCGTAAGCCGTATCACTAGTCAATATCACAAATCAATTTCAGTGCAGGCTAAGCCTCCTCTGTAGTCTCGGGGATGTCAATGCTCCATGTCTGATAGAGTTTATAAACTGCTCAAAAAAAATTAAGGAAGACTTTTTAATCAGAGTATAGCATCAAGTCAAGTAAACTCCTGGGATATTGATCTGGTCAGTTAAGTAGCAGACGGGGTTGTTAATCAGTCTCAGCTACTTTGGTCTTAATGAAATTAACAACAGATGCACTAGATGGGCAACAATGAGACGACCTCCAAAACAGGAATGGTTTTTCAGGTGGAGGCCACTGACAATTTTTTGTCCTACTCATCTTTTCTGACTGTTATTCACTAGTTTTGCCTTTGGCCAGGGTCAGTGTCACTACAGGTAGCATGAGGCGATACCTGGACCCTATAGAGGTTGCACAGGCAATCCAACTCCTCCAGGATGGCACAGCAATACGTGCCATTGCCAGAAGGTTTGTGGTGTCTCCCAGCACAGTCTCAAGGGCATATTGGAGATTCCAGGAGACAGGCAGTTGCTCTAGGAGAGCTGGACAGGACCATAGAAGATCCTTGACCTTAACCCATCAGCAGTACCGGTATCTGCTCCTTTGTATAAGGAGGAACAGGATGAGCTCTGCCAGAGCCCTACAAAATGACCTCCAGCAGGCCACTGGTGTGAATGTCTCAGAAACAGACTTCATGTCTGAGGGCCCGATGTCCTCTACTGGACCCTGTGCTCACTGCCCGGCATCGTGGAGCTCAATTGGCACTTGCCATTGAACACCAGAATTGGCAGGTCCACCAATGGCGCCCTGTGCTTTTCACAGATGAGAGCAGGTTCACTCTGAGCACATGTGACAGACGTGAAAGGGTCTGGAGAAGTCGTGGAGAACGTTATGCTGCCTGTAACATCGTTCAGCATGACCGGTTTGGTGGTGCGTCGGTGATGGTCTGGGGAGGCATATCCATGGAGGGACGCACAGACCTCTACAGGCTAGACAAGTGTTTTTTCAACTCCAGTCCTCAAGGCTCCCCCAACAGGTCATGTTTTCAGACTTTCCGTTATTTTGCACGGGTGATTTGATCCGTTTCACTGCCTTAGTAATTACCACAGCCGTTCCTCTGAGGGGAATCCTGAAAACATGACCTGTTGGGACGCCTTGAGAACTGGAGTTGAGAAACACTGAGCTAGACAATAGCACCCTGACTGCCATTAGGTATCGGGATGAAATTCTTGGACCCATTGTCAGACCCTACGCTGGTGCGGTGGATCCTGGGTTCCTCCTGGTGCACGACAATGCCCGGCCTCAAGTGACGAGAGTATGCAGCCAGTTCCTGGAGGATGAAGGAATTGATTCCATTGAATGGCCCCCATGCTCGCCTGACCTAAATCCAAAAGAACACCTCTGGGACATTATGTGTCGGTCCATACAACGTCGCCAGGTTGCACCTCAGTTTGTTCAGGAGCTCAGCGATGCGCTGGTCCAAATCTGGGAGGAGATACCACAGGACACCATCCGTTGTCTCATTAGGATCATGCCCCGCCATTGTCAGGCATACATACAAGCACGTGGGGGCCATACAAACTACTGAGGACCATTTTGAGTTGCTGCAATGAAATTTCAGCAAAATGGACTAGCCTGCTGCATCATTTTTTCACTTAGATTTTCGGGGGGTGTCTTTGAACTCAGCCCTCTGTAGGGTTATAATTTTCATTTCCATCAAACGATATATTTTTTAGCACTGATCACTGTATTGGTGTCACTGGTCCCCAAAAAGTGTCAGTTAGGTGTCCGATTGGTCCCCTGCGAAATTGCAGTCACGCTATAAGTCACTGATCGCCGCCATTACTAGTAAAAAAAAAAAAAATGAGAAAAAAAAATTTTGTAGTTTGTAGACACTATAACTTTTGAGCAAACAAATAAATATGCACGTATTGGGATTTTTTTTTACCAAAAAATATGTAGCAGAATACATATTGGCCTAAATTGATGAAGAAATTTGGTTTTTTTTTTACATTTTTTATTTGGATAGGTTTTATAGCAGAAAGTAAAAAATATTGTTTTTTTTTTTTTCAAAATTGTCAGTCTTTTTTTCTTTATAGCGCAAACAAAAAAAAAAATGCAGAGGGGATTAAATACCACCAAAAGAAAGGCTCTATTTGTGGGGGAAAAAAGGACATCAATTTTATTTGTGTACAGCGTTGCAAGACCGCGCGATTGTCAGTTAAAGCAACGCAGTGCCGTTTCGCAAAAAATGGCCTGGTCATTAAGAGGGGTAAACCTTATGGAGCTGAAGTGGTTAAATGATATAGGTGGAGCTTTTTTTAAAAAAAAAAAAAACTCTTCATTTATATATTGTGGCATGTCAGGAATGTATTTACAGAGATGTAAAGTTATTGAAAGCTCTGCTTTTACATGATATCTCCTTTTTTATTGGGAGCAGAGTTTTCCATTTGAGTGGAGACCTCAGCCACATATACAAATCCTAAAATGTCATGTTTTTCCCCATACAGGGCGCTGAAGAGAGGCTGCCGCTGCGTGGAAGTGGACACCTGGGACGGCCCCAATGGAGAACCCATTGTGTATCACGGGCACACCTTTACTTCCAAAATCCTTTTTCGTGACGTGGTGTCAGTCATCAACAAGTATGCATTCAGGGTGTGTAATATAAGAAAAGACTGTACATATGTCTTAGGAAAAGAAAATACCCCAAAAAAACAAACAAAATGTGTCAAGGAAACCTGTCAGAATAAATATGGGGTTGGAAGCTTAACTTAGTAGTGCCATACAGTCTCTGGGAATCACTGCTCCTCTCTCAGTGCAAGTCTATGAGCCAGAACCGACTGAACAAACACTAGGGGGGGGGATTTACTAAAACTGGTGCACACCGAATCTGGTGCAGCTGTGTATAGTAACCAATCAGCATCTAGGTTTTAGCCCTGGTTCACACTGAATGCAGGAACGAAATCGTGCCAGTTCAGCTGAACTCGCACAATGTCAGTTCCAATTTCCGGGACGTTTTTAGAGACATCTGTGCAGATTTCTGCACAGATGTCAATGGAAGTCGCCCCCCGAAATCGCCAAAAGTAGCACAGAAACTACTTTTTGGAAAACGGTGCAGCGTCGCACCGATTAGGACGGTGCCATTGCCGCCGATTTGGCATGCGATCATGTGCCAAATCTCACCAATGTGAACCACGGCTTATTGTCGGAGCTTAAAGAGGAACTGCAGTCTGCTCACATAATTTGTAATAAAAACATCTGTGCCATTCTGAAGCTTCCCTCCAACCACTTTGCATATTATTTTATATATACTGTGATTACATAGCTCCCAACTGTCCCTGATTTCGAGGGACTGTCCTTGATTTGGAGCAATGTCCCTCTGTCCCTCTGTCCTCCTTATTTGTCCCTCATTCTGGTCTGATCTATATAGATGTATATAAAATTCACTTTTGATATCACAGACCAATCCCTTAAGCTCCTAGTGAATGTAGAATCTGAACTTTGGTTCTAGCAGGTACATGTTAATGACTGACTCCTACTGAAAATTGTATATGGTGTATATAATGTTGTATATAATGTTGGGGTACACCACTAAAGTTTGGCGCAGGGTACCAATGGGCAAAGGCCAAATTTTAATACTCATGTGAATAGTGAACATTCTTTTTATTCATCGAGTAATCACGGGGCACCAATTTACAGGGACAGGGCTGGATTTTGCCCCCCATACCCTAGACTAGCCTTTCTCAACCTCTTCAGCACAGAGGAACCCTTGAAGTAACTTTTAGGTCTCAGGGAACCCTTGCTAAAAAGTACTATATCTACAGCTCATGCTACATTAGTGTGATGGTCAGTGTGATAGTCCTTACGGTTGTGATCATTGGGGGGAAAAAAAACCTTACAGATAGCTAAAAAGATCAATGGTGTCAGTGCTAACTTATCTGAGAGGCAGAATTTGCTCATTGTACAAGGAACCCCTAGCAACCTCTGGAGGAACATTAGGGTTCCATGGAATCCTGGTTCAGAAACCCTGCCCTAGACATTGCTCCCTACTGGGGCCCCTCTCAGTTCTCCCCAGACCCTAATGTGGCTACCACTTAGCACACCCTACCACCCTACATACATTGTCCCTCACTAGCTCTTAACCAGTCAGACAGTGGACACTATAGGGTGGTGTGTAGGCAGTGGAAGTCATGAGCAGCCATTCTCATCAAGGGTCCCTCCAATGTTTGATAGGGGTTTCTTGAGCTGTGACCGATTGAACTCGTACCTTATGGTGCCTGCATAATTCCAGGTCCAATGCCACTTGAGGGAGCCGGCAGCATGACACCAATCATCTTTTAACCTCTCAAGAGTAGCATTCTGATCCCCACTGTAAGAACAAATTTCAGTCAGTGGGAAGAATGCTCCTTATATTGGTGGTCAGTGTGAAGAATGCTCCTTACATTGGTGGTCAGTGGGAATAATGCTCCTTATATTGGTGGTCAGTGGGAAGAATGTTCCTTAAATTGGTGGTTAGTGGAAAGGATGTTTCTTCCCACTGACCACCAATGTAAGGAACATTCTTCCCTCTGACCCCAATTATATCATTCTAGCTGAGGCTCCATGAAACGTTAGAATTATGTCAAGGGTTCCTCTGGGGTAAAAAGAGGTTAAGAATGGCTGTTGTAGAGCTACAACAAGGATAGATAGTGTCTGTAATTGCAGGCCCCAGCTGCCATATTAGTGAAGCCTGTGCTTCAATAAGACACAGCGCTCTCATGAGAACAGAGCATATGACACATACGTGAGAGTGAATGGTACTGATATCTAAAATTCTATCAGAAACTAAAGTATAAAAAGCTAACAACATCTTTGTCAAAAAGATGTATATAACAAAAACAATATAAAAAGTATCGAAAGTATAATGAGTATCCTCCATGCACTCAGCAGGATAAAAGAAAAAGATAAAAACCAATGGAGGGAATAAAATGTGAAGTGCAATGTAGAGTAACCTACAACAGTCAATCAGAAAAGTCTCAGTTCTAGCATATCAAATGTACCATCACCACCAGGAAAACATAGCTGAGGCTTACCAGAGAAATATAACTCTCATGTTATGGAGAAGTCATATTAGGCATGATGTTACATCAGTAACAGGACACAAAGTATATTCAGCCAGCATGGATCTGAATAGTAACAGCGCTGTATATGGTATAAAAAAATCATCAAATTCTGAGCTGGGGGCAGTTCCGCTAGCGTGATGACGTCATGTAGCGTGGCTCCACCCTACACGTTTTGTCAGAGTTGACTTCTTTCAGGGCATGGGTCACTATGCATGGCCATCATGCTCTAAATATCCTCCACGCAATATGGATGCATTCCCAAAAGAACCAAGTTTCATTTTGAGTTTACCATGGCTCCAAATAAAAAAAACAAGCCTAATTTTAAACTGTAGATGGCTATCTGAGATGGTAAAATATAATCAACACACATTTGGTATACTAAAGTTGTTTACTATGATAAATATCTCATAGCATACACGCAGCTATTTTTTGGGTTTCTTGATTGTAAATGATCAGTTACCTGATGTGACTACACTGAATTGGATTATGGCTGCTTGCTATGAGTTAGCATTCCCATTGCTCCTCATATTATTGGTGCAACAGTTGGACATTTTAATGGCAGGGCACAATACTAAAACTTAGCAGGCTTTTATTTTTTCATTTTTTTTCCCTCATAGAATCTTTAGGGGCCGAGGTATAATGTGTCTACCTACCTAAGGTGGCCCAACACAGAGAGATAGACACATAGTACAGAGAATGATGGCACATTGCTCCTAGACAACAAAAAAGCTGAACATGACAGGTACACTTTACTGACTGGCTAGTAACTAACTCTAGCTAGGTCACACGTTACAGGAGTCATGTCAGACCTCCTAGCTTCAGCCATGGGCAGCCTGAATGGGTGCCAGCTGATTTGAGATAGCGAGAGGATGATGGCAAGCTTCCCTGCCCCAGACGAAAGTGTCCATCAGTGTCACCATCACTTATCAGGTGAGCCACAGCTCAGACGGAGGAAAGCCAATCTGTCCTCCCAATAAATATTACATGGCCCCTTACAAGTGATCTACAATTAATGAACAGGTGGTGAAAAGTAACACCAGGAGATGTACACATGTAACAGGACGGGACAGAGCAGCACTGGCACTCAGGGGGTTATGGCGTTGTGTTTACCTAGGCATCCAAATTTCCGGTCATTCTGTCCTTGGAAAACCACTGCAGTGTGGAACAGCAAGATACCATGGCACAACACCTGAAGAGCATTCTGGGAGAACAACTTGTGACATGCACTCTGGATGGGCGGATCCCTACTCACTTACCCTCCCCTGAGGTACGTGAATTTTTCAAATCATTTTTTTTCTTTTCTTATTATTTAAACATTTGATAGCATTAAAATGTATCTGTGTGTTATATATTTGTACGAACTCAAGGCAGATATAAAAAAAAAAAATTAATACAACTCTGTAATCAATAATACATCTTTAAATGCATTTTTAAAATCTGTAAAATCCTAATAAAAACTATTGGAAATAAAATTATTTTTTAATGCAAGCAGTGCAAGTAAAACTGAATTAGATCTGTACAAAATATTCTAATTCTAAACTAAAAAAAAATCTAAATATTTGGCAAAAAAATGTTGTATAGCTAACCTAAAAACTCTGACAATGTGTAACATATATATATATATATTTTGTTTTGCCCAGGAGCTGTGTGGTAAAATCCTCCTGAAAGGGAAGAAAATTGGGAGTCTGGAGGACTGTCTGGGGGAGCAGCGTGAAGGCTCTTATATTGGGGATATATCAGACGAGGAGGACAGTGGAGGGACAGAGGAGGAAAACAGCCGAAATGAAGATAAGAGGGCTCTAAAGGCATGTTCAGAGCTTACCATAGCTTGTTATTATCACGCATCATTTCTGAACAATAAATGATTTAAATGATGCATATACAGTGTACAGTCTATACCAGCCTTTTTCAACCAGGTTGCTCAGGTACCCTGGGGTGGCTTGAGGTTTCTTCAGAGGTGCCTTGGCAAAATGCCTACACATTGCCCAAAAATTGTAAAAAGCCAGCTGGTGGATTAAGCCTGCCGTTTAGTTACACAAAGCCACGGGTTTTCATTGTGCAGCATTACAACCTTCTAGCCGCCGGCATCCTTACAACCAATGACAACATAATTTGGATAAGGAGGATGTTGGACACTTGCATAGCATCCTTGTTTGACCCTCCCCTGCCCCGTCCATCTGCACTGGGGTCATATTAGCTCAGGGATTGAATAAAGCTGATTGAGAAAAGAGGCATTGGAATACTAATCAGTACCAGTTTACAAAATGTGTTTGCTTTGCAAGAATACGTCACCTCTAATGTTGAGTGTCCTATGTGTGTGGATGTTACTGCATTATGTAAATCTATTAGAATCATTTTTATATTTTAGAATGGGGTGCCTCAAGACTTTCCAAAATTTTAAAGGGTGCCTTGAGACTGTCCATAACTTTAAAGGGTGCCTCAAGACTGTCCATAACTTTAAAGGGTGCCTCAAGACTGTCCATAACTTTAAAGGGTACCTCAAGACTGTCCATAACATTAAAGGGTGCCTCAAGACTGTACATAATTTTAAAGGGAGCCTCAAGACTTTCCAAAAAGATAAAGGGTGTCTCGAGACTGTCCATAACTTTAAAGGGTGCCTCAAGACTGTCCATAATTTTAAAGGGCGCCTTGACTGAAAAAAGGCTGAGAAACACTGCTCTATACAGTATAAGGTACAACACATAAACCAATGTCTGCCTAAAAAATATAAAATGACTGGTGCAGACCAGAGGTGTAGGAATGGTAAGAGTCCCTTATAATGGCATATCAGGTGTGCAGACCCAGGAACTCAGTACAGGGATGGTGGGAACCCCCAATAATGACCACAGCTGGTGTGCAGACCCAGGAACTCAGCACAGGGATGGTGGGAATCCCTCATAATGTGCACAGCAGGTGTGCAGACCCGGGAACTCAGCACAGGGATACTGGGAAGCCCTCATAATGGGCACAACAGATGTACAGACCCAGGAACTCAACACAGGAATGGAAGGAACCCCCCCCCCCCCCATAACACATGTACAAACCCAGGAACTCAACACAGGGATGGAAGGAGTCCTTCATAATGGGCACAACAGATGTACAAACCCAGGAACTTAGCACAGGGATGGAGGGAACCCCTCATAATAGGCACAACAGGTGTGCAGACCTGGGAAACCAGTGTAGAGATTCTGGAAAGCGCTCATAATCGGCACAGTAGGTGTACAGACCCAGGAACTCAATACAGGGATGAAAGGAACACCCCATAACGGGCACAGTAGGTGTGCAGACCTGGGAATTCCGTGCCTAGATCTCACCAATAGAACTCCTGAGGAAAAAAAGAGGGGGGGGGGGGGACTTTGGACTTTTCAGGCACAGTGAAACCAAAATTATCCCAAAAATAGTTTATTGAAGAAAAACATAGACATAGATAAAACATTGATGATTAAAAAACCACAAATCGTATATGCGTAAATACTCATTAATGTTGTTTCCTCTACCTCCCTCTCCCTTCCCCCCTCCCCCCCCCCCCTCCCTGGCCCCCTTCCCCGCCTTCCCTCCCCCTTTTTCATCCCACCCTTTTCTTTTCCTGTTTCCCCTTCCCCCCTCCCTTTTTCTCACCTGACCATCAATTTTTGTGGCTTTTTTGTAATTGCCCAAAATACTGTTTATACTTTATATACATTGTAATATTATGTTCTGCACACCCCCGTGGTGACTTTTCATTGCTCTCCTTGGTTGCCTGCCTCTTGCCATTGGGATCCCGCCAGCATAGGTTTTCTGAATTACTTGTTCTATTGTTTTTATGCTCTTTTTGCTCATTTTGTTAATAGATTAATATATAGTAACTATATTACTTTATTTATCTCATTACCCACAACAATATTCGCTCCTGAAGAAGCGTAAAGACACGCGTAACATGTTCAGCATTTATCCACTACGAAATATTATAAGATTATCTTTGTTGATTTGCTACCCAGCCACTTTCTTGGACCTCTACTTACCTTGGATGGCCATCCTTACGTCCGAGTTTTTGTATATATATCTGGTTTCGTATAGCAACAACATTATTGAGTATTCACGCATATACAATTTGTGGTTTTTTAATAATCAATGTTTTATCTATGTCTATGTTTTTTTTCAATAAACTATTTTTGTGATAATTTTGGTTTCACTGTGCCTAAAAAGTCCAAAGTCCCCCCCCCTCTTTTTTTCGTCAATTTAACTTCAGGACGTGGCCCCCTTTTTACTGTTCAGGTATCCACAGTACCACTCTGTGCTATGATACATTTCCATTTGTGATTTAGAACTCCTGAGGGATATTTTAAAAAAAATCTGAAGATTTAACTTTCCATCATATATTTAATATAAAATATCAATTGTGGGTAGACTGTTTAAGATTATGCTAACATTTTTGTTTACTTTTCTCTTTACAGAAGTCCAAAGAACGTCTCTCTCAGGCTTTGTCTGACTGCATCATTTACTGTAAGAGCGTTCAGTTTGAGAACTTCAAACACTCGAAAACCTTTTACAAGCTGTATGAAATGTCTTCCTTCACCGAGTACAAGGCCAGGAAACTCGTTCGAGAGCCAGGTGAGGCAGATGGACGCAAGATGATGTCTTTTCCAACATGTACGGAATACACTGAATACCCAGAGCCTGACCTGCCACCGGGCAAATCTGACTTTTGCTAGAATGGTTTTGACTAAATTTTGCCATTTTGGCAAAATGCTTTGGACTCAATGGGGAAGATGAACAGAAAGCTGAACTTCAGCCTTACCTTTTTTTTTCTAAACTTGTAGCAAGTAATTTTCTTGAAATCGATTACTCTCAATTCCTTGCAAATTTGCAATGTAACCCTTTGAAGCTGTAGAAGCTGTCTTGAGCATGCTTTCATTTCCTGTCCGAAGGGCTTCAATCATCAGTCAATTCACACTCCTCCTGATATGTACTGTCATTGGCCTGCCTCTCACTGCTAAAAGCTTTCTCTGCCATCCAACACTTTTTCTCTTTGGGTGCTTACTGTTGGCATCAGTTCCTGTATTGCTGTTCCCCAAGCATTATATGAAAAAACACATCCCTTTAAATGTGCATGCTAAGAGTGAAATCAAGCAATCTTCCTACTCAGAAATTAAAACTTGACCGGGGTTCTCCCAACTGTTCCCAGCTTTGTCCAAAACTAAAAAAAAAAAAAGTTATTTGATGGAGATGCACTTTAAATACATTTATACCAATATTTATTGTCATTATTTTTATATAGTTATAATGGTTTATTATTCTTCCATTTAGTAGTTTTATCTTTGGCCTTGCCTAGTCTGTAGTCTAATACAGCTCTGTCTTCTCTGATTGCATTAGGTAATGAATTTGTCCGACATAACGCCTGGCAGCTGACGCGGATTTACCCCACTGGGCTCAGGACGGACTCTTCAAACTACAACCCGCAGGAAATGTGGAATGTTGGGTGCCAAATGGGTAAGATTCATATTCCATCAGGAGATAAGAATTTTAAGAATATTTCAGCCAAGAAATTTTTTTTTTACATTTGCAGCTTACCAGTCATTGGATGAGGTGGCTGCATTCGTTTATTTTATTTATTTTTTGGCTTTTTTTCTTTATTGTCACCTGGTTAAAGAAGGTGGCGCAATCCGTTTTCTTACGAAACAAAATTCAGATAGAATTTTCGTTATTCGGATGTATCCGAATCTCCGAATCACAAAAGTAACAAATTTCAAAGAATCCAAAATAAATTATAATGAAAACATCAAATTAATTTGTATTCATTTGTTTAATTCGGCTGACGTGATGTGATAGTTTGGTCCTTTTGTTAATGTTTGAAGCATACGAAACAACATACTAACATAAAGAATGATCCAAATTACATAGTTACATAGTAGGTGAGGTTGAAAAAAGACACAAGTCCATCAAGTCCAACCTATGTGTGTGATTATGTGTCAGTATTACATTACATATCCCTGTATATTGCGGTCATTCAGGTGATTATCTAATAGTTTCTTGAAGCTATCAATGCTCCCCGCTGAGACCACCGCCTGTGGAAGGGAATTCCACATCCTTGCCGCTCTTACAGTAAAGAACCCTCTACGTAGTTTAAGGTTAAACCTCTTTTCTTCTAATTGTAATGAGTGGCCACGAGTCTTATTAAACTCTCTTCTGCGAAAAAGTTTTATCCCTATTGTGGGGTCACCAGTACAGTATTTGTAAATTGAAATCATATCCCCTCTCAAGCGTCTCTTCTCCAGAGAGAATAAGTTCAGTGCTCGCAACCTTTCCTCATAACTTAGATCCTCCAGACCCTTTATTAGCTTTGTTGCCCTTCTTTGTACTCGCTCCATTTCCAGTACGTCCCTCTTGAGGACTGGTGCCCAGAACTGGACAGCATACTCCAGGTGCGGGCGGACCAGAGTCTTGTAGAGCGGGAGAATTATCGTTTTATCTCTGCAGTTGATCCCCCTTTTAATGCATGCCAATATTCTGTTTGCTTTATTAGCAGCAGCTTGGCATTGCATGCCGTTGCTGAGCCTATCATCCACTAGGACCCCCAAGTCCTTTTCCATCCTAGATCCCCCCAGAGGTTCTCCCCCCAGTGTATAGATTGCATTCATATTTTTGCCACCCAAATGCATTATTTTACATTTTTCTACATTGAACCTCATTTGCCATGTAGTCGCCCACCCCATTAATTTGTTCAGGTCTTTTTGCAAGATTTCCACATCCTGCGGAGAAGTTATTGCCCTGCTTAGCTTAGTATCGTCTGCAAATACAGAGATGGAACTGTTTATCCCATCCTCCAGGTCATTTATGAACAAATTAAATAGGATTGGTCCCAGCACAGAACCCTGGGGGACCCCACTACCCACCCCTGACCATTCTGAGTACTCCCCATTTATCACCACCCTCTGAACACGCCCTTGTAGCCAGTTTTCAATCCATGTACTCACCCTATGGTCCATGCCAACGCACCTTATTTTGTACAGTAAACGTTTATGGGGAACTGTGTCAAATGCTTTTGCAAAATCCAGATACACCACGTCTACGGGCCTTCCTTTATCTAGATGGCAACTCACCTCCTCATAGAAGGTTAATAGATTGGTTTGGCAAGAACGATTCTTCATGAATCCATGCTGATTACTGCTAATGATATCATTCTTATTACTAAAATCTTGTATATAGTCCCTTATCATCCCCTCCAAGAGTTTACATACTATTGATGTTAGGCTAACTGGTCTGTAATTCCCAGGGATGTTTTTTGGGCCCTTTTTAAATATTGGTGCTACATTGGCTTTTCTCCAATCAGCTGGTACCATTCCAGTCAATAGACTGTCTGTAAAAATTAGGAACAACGGTCTGGCAATCACCTGACTGAGTTCCCTAAGTACCCTCGGATGCAAGCCATCTGGTCCCGGTGATTTATTAATGTTAAGTTTCTCAAGTCTAATTTTAATTCCGTCCTCTGTTAACCATGTAGGTGCTTCCTGTGTTGTGTCATGAGGATAAACACTGCAGTTTTGGTTACTGAAGCCCCCCGATTCACTCGTGAATACTGAGGAGAAGAATAAATTCAATACCTCTGCCATCTCCCCATCCTTTGTAACCAGATGTCCTTCCTCATTCTTTATGGGGCCAATATGGTCTGTCCTCCCTTTTTTACTGTTTACATACTTAAAGAATTTCTTGGGATTTTTTTTGCTCTCCTCCGCTATGTGTCTTTCATGTTCTATCTTAGCCATCCTAATTGCACCCTTACATTTCTTATTGCATTCTTTATAAATTCTGAATGCTGTGGATGATCCCTCAACCTTGTATTTTTTGAAGGCCTTCTCCTTTGCTTTTATATGCATTTTTACATTGGAGTTAAGCCATCCAGGATGTTTGTTCGCTCTTTTAAATTTATTACCCAATGGGATACATTGGCTAATGCCCTTATTTAATATGCTCTTAAAGCAAACCCATCTCTTCTCTGTATTCTTTGTTCCTAATATTTTATCCCAATTTATGCCTTTTAGCAAGGTTTGTAGTTTAGGGAAGTTGGCTCTTTTGAAATTCAGTGTCTTTGTGTTCCCTTCATGTCTCCTATTTGTGTGATTTATACTGAAACTAATTGACCTGTGATCGCTGTTACCTAAATTGCCCCGTATTTCCACATCTGTTATCAGGTCTGTATTGTTGGTAATCAGTAGATCTAGTAATGTTTTATTTCTAGTTGGTGCGTCTACCATCTGACCCATAAAATTGTCCTGCAAGACATTAAGGAACTGGCGAGCCTTAAATGAATGCGCGGTTCCCTCCGCCCAGTCTATGTCTGGATAATTAAAATCCCCCATTATGATAACACTTCCCATCCTTGCTGCTAATCCAATTTGTGATAGGAGATCCGTCTCCACTTCCTCCCTCAGGTTAGGGGGCCTATAGCATACTCCCAGTATTATTTTCCCCTTAGCTTCATCCCTTTGGAGCTCTACCCATAAAGATTCCACCTCCTCCCTAGCCCCCTCAGTGATGTCATCTCTCACATTCACTTGTACATTATTCTTGATATATAGGCATACCCCTCCCCCTTTTTTACCCTCTCTATCCTTGCGGTATAGGGTATACCCTTGAATGTTTGCCAGCCAATCATGAGAGCTGTTGAACCAGGTCTCTGAAATTCCCACAAAATCCAAATCCTCCTTGTACAACAGTATCTCTAGTTCACCCATCTTGTCCGCCAGGCTCCTGGCATTGGTGAACATGCCACATAGTTTAGACCGGTTGCATATTGTCCTCGTATTGGGTGTTTCAAGATTGCAACTTGGACTTGCTACTATACTCACCTTGTGTTTTTGTGCTTTGGTTAACCTACCACTAATGCCCCCAATACTACCCTCTGGAATATCTTCCGCGCTGGCTATCACTGTCTCTGGACCCTCCCCCCCATCGCCTAGTTTAAAAACCCCTCTAACTTTTTGGCCATCTTCATTCCCAGCAGATCTGCACCCTCCTCATTTAGGTGCAGTCCGTCCCTTCTATAGTACCGGTTACCGACTGAGAAGTCGGCCCAGTCCTCCAGGAACCCAAACCCCTCCTTACTACACCAGCTCTTCAGCCACTTGTTTACTACCCTAATCTCCCTCTGCCTCTCTGGTGTGGCTCGATGTACCGGTAGTATTCCTGAGAACACTACCTTGGAGGTCCTTTTCCTCAATTTAGCTCCTAAGTCCCTAAAATCGTTCTTTAGGACACTCCATCTGCCTCTGACTTTGTCATCGGTGCCAACGTGCACCATGACAGCCGGGTCTTCCCCAGCCCCTCCCAGTAATCTGTCCACAAGATCCGTGATGTGCCGAACCCGAGCGCCCGGTAGACAACATACTGTTCGGCGCTTCAGGTCTTGGTTACAGATTGCCCTCTCTGTCCTTCTAAGAATTGAGTCCCCTACCACCAGAATCTGTCTTTCCTTTCCCTTTGCTGCCCCCCCACTCTCACTGGAGGAGTTCTTCCCCTGGCAGCTAGGAGAGTCCCTCAACTCCAGCAGTGCTGGTCCCTGACTGGTTACACCAATGTCACTCAATGGAGCGTACTTATTGGGATGCTCAGGTCCTGGATCGGCCTCCCTGGCACTTCCCCCTCTACCCCTCCTGACTGTCACCCATCTACTCTTTGCTAGTGCCTGCACCTCTTTGTCTCCACCCGCCTCTGTGCTGGCCCCTGCCGGCACCTGCCGTGTACGTTCCTGGCTCACCTTTAGTATAGAGGGACTTCTCAGTGCTGACAGTTGCTTCCCCAGATTCAGAACCTGGGCTTCCAGGGAAACAATGTGCTTACATTTTGCACAGCAGTATTCGCCCTCGATCGGATGATCAAGGAACGCATACATGCGGCAAGATGTACAAAGAGTCGCCTCTCCACACCCGCCGGGCATCGTACCTATTAAATTTAGTGAGGATTTGGGGATTTTACCCTGTCCAAATTACCTAACAACTAGCTTCCTGGCACTAATACTCAAGACAATACACAGGTACACAATACACAAGTACTAACGATCCACACACACTACTCAGACAACACTCAGATACTCACACTACACAGGTACTATGACCCCTGTTATAACCTCCTGTTTTAAACTCTTGTTTATAACTCCCACTTAAAAAAGCTCCACTTACACCAAGCTCCACAGCTTCAAACTGAGCACGCTCAACTGAGTCCTACAACAAGTTAAATAGTCACCTGGGAGCAATTAACCACACCCTTAATTGATAGACTAATGAAACAAAAAAAAAATAAAAAAAATAAAAGAAAAGCTATTTAAAAAGTGACAGCAAAAGGCAAGATAAAAACTAAAAGGAAAAGTCCCCAAAATGCAACCCAGCAAACACCAACAGACAGCAGCAATACACACACCAACAGACAGCAGCAATACACACACCAGCAGACAGCAAACACCAACAGACAGCAAGACTTGTATACTCTAACTCTTGTTTATAACTCCCACTTAAAAAAGCTCCACTTACACCAAGCTCCACAGCTTCAAACTGAGCACGCTCAACTGAGTCCTACAACAAGTTAAATAGTCACCTGGGAGCAATTAACCACACCCTTAATTGATAGACTAATGAAACAAAAAAAAAATAAAAAAAATAAAAGAAAAGCTATTTAAAAAGTGACAGCAAAAGGCAAGATAAAAACTAAAAGGAAAAGTCCCCAAAATGCAACCCAGCAAACACCAACAGACAGCAGCAATACACACACCAACAGACAGCAGCAATACACACACCAACAGACAGCAGCAATACACACACCAACAGACAGCAGCAATACACACACCAACAGACAGCAGCAATACACACACCAGCAGACAGCAGCAATACACACACCAACAGACAGCAGCAATACACACACCAACAGACAGCAGCAATACACACACCAGCAGACAGCAAACACCAACAGACAGCAAGACTTGTATACTCTAACTCTTGTTTATAACTCCCACTTAAAAAAGCTCCACTTACACCAAGCTCCACAGCTTCAAACTGAGCACGCTCAACTGAGTCCTACAACAAGTTAAATAGTCACCTGGGAGCAATTAACCACACCCTTAATTGATAGACTGATGAAACAAAAAAAAAAATAAAAAAAATAAAAGAAAAGCTATTTAAAAAGTGACAGCAAAAGGCAAGATAAAAACTAAAAGGAAAAGTCCCCAAAATGCAACCCAGCAAACACCAACAGACAGCAGCAATACACACACCAACAGACAGCAGCAATACACACACCAACAGACAGCAGCAATACACACACCAACAGACAGCAGCAATACACACACCAACAGACAGCAGCAATACACACACCAACAGACAGCAGCAATACACACACCAGCAGACAGCAGCAATACACACACCAACAGACAGCAGCAATACACACACCAACAGACAGCAGCAATACACACACCAGCAGACAGCAAACACCAACAGACAGCAAGACTTGTATACTCTAACTCTTGTTTATAACTCCCACTTAAAAAAGCTCCACTTACACCAAGCTCCACAGCTTCAAACTGAGCACGCTCAACTGAGTCCTACAACAAGTTAAATAGTCACCTGGGAGCAATTAACCACACCCTTAATTGATAGACTGATGAAACAAAAAAAAAAATAAAAAAAATAAAAGAAAAGCTATTTAAAAAGTGACAGCAAAAGGCAAGATAAAAACTAAAAGGAAAAGTCCCCAAAATGCAACCCAGCAAACACCAACAGACAGCAGCAATACACACACCAACAGACAGCAGCAATACACACACCAACAGACAGCAGCAATACACACACCAACAGACAGCAGCAATACACACACCAACAGACAGCAGCAATACACACACCAGCAGACAGCAGCAATACACACACCAACAGACAGCAGCAATACACACACCAACAGACAGCAGCAATACACACACCAGCAGACAGCAAACACCAACAGACAGCAAGACTTGTATACTCTAACTCTTGTTTATAACTCCCACTTAAAAAAGCTCCACTTACACCAAGCTCCACAGCTTCAAACTGAGCACGCTCAACTGAGTCCTACAACAAGTTAAATAGTCACCTGGGAGCAATTAACCACACCCTTAATTGATAGACTGATGAAACAAAAAAAAAAAGAAAAAAAATAAAAGAAAAGCTATTTAAAAAGTGACAGCAAAAGGCAAGATAAAAACTAAAAGGAAAAGTCCCCAAAATGCAACCCAGCAAACACCAACAGACAGCAGCAATACACACACCAACAGACAGCAGCAATACACACACCAACAGACAGCAGCAATACACACACCAACAGACAGCAGCAATACACACACCAACAGACAGCAGCAATACACACACCAACAGACAGCAGCAATACACACACCAGCAGACAGCAGCAATACACACACCAACAGACAGCAGCAATACACACACCAACAGACAGCAGCAATACACACACCAGCAGACAGCAAACACCAACAGACAGCAAGACTTGTATACTCTAACTCTTGTTTATAACTCCCACTTAAAAAAGCTCCACTTACACCAAGCTCCACAGCTTCAAACTGAGCACGCTCAACTGAGTCCTACAACAAGTTAAATAGTCACCTGGGAGCAATTAACCACACCCTTAATTGATAGACTGATGAAACAAAAAAAAAATAAAAAAAATAAAAGAAAAGCTATTTAAAAAGTGACAGCAAAAGGCAAGATAAAAACTAAAAGGAAAAGTCCCCAAAATGCAACCCAGCAAACACCAACAGACAGCAGCAATACACACACCAACAGACAGCAGCAATACACACACCAACAGACAGCAGCAATACACACACCAACAGACAGCAGCAATACACACACCAACAGACAGCAGCAATACACACACCAGCAGACAGCAGCAATACACACACCAACAGACAGCAGCAATACACACACCAACAGACAGCAGCAATACACACACCAGCAGACAGCAAACACCAACAGACAGCAAGACTTGTATACTCTAACTCTTGTTTATAACTCCCACTTAAAAAAGCTCCACTTACACCAAGCTCCACAGCTTCAAACTGAGCACGCTCAACTGAGTCCTACAACAAGTTAAATAGTCACCTGGGAGCAATTAACCACACCCTTAATTGATAGACTGATGAAACAAAAAAAAAAATAAAAAAAATAAAAGAAAAGCTATTTAAAAAGTGACAGCAAAAGGCAAGATAAAAACTAAAAGGAAAAGTCCCCAAAATGCAACCCAGCAAACACCAACAGACAGCAGCAATACACACACCAACAGACAGCAGCAATACACACACCAACAGACAGCAGCAATACACACACCAACAGACAGCAGCAATACACACACCAACAGACAGCAGCAATACACACACCAGCAGACAGCAGCAATACACACACCAACAGACAGCAGCAATACACACACCAACAGACAGCAGCAATACACACACCAGCAGACAGCAAACACCAACAGACAGCAAGACTTGTATACTCTAACTCTTGTTTATAACTCCCACTTAAAAAAGCTCCACTTACACCAAGCTCCACAGCTTCAAACTGAGCACGCTCAACTGAGTCCTACAACAAGTTAAATAGTCACCTGGGAGCAATTAACCACACCCTTAATTGATAGACTGATGAAACAAAAAAAAAATAAAAAAAATAAAAGAAAAGCTATTTAAAAAGTGACAGCAAAAGGCAAGATAAAAACTAAAAGGAAAAGTCCCCAAAATGCAACCCAGCAAACACCAACAGACAGCAGCAATACACACACCAACAGACAGCAGCAATACACACACCAACAGACAGCAGCAATACACACACCAACAGACAGCAGCAATACACACACCAACAGACAGCAGCAATACACACACCAGCAGACAGCAGCAATACACACACCAACAGACAGCAGCAATACACACACCAACAGACAGCAGCAATACACACACCAGCAGACAGCAAACACCAACAGACAGCAAGACTTGTATACTCTAACTCTTGTTTATAACTCCCACTTAAAAAAGCTCCACTTACACCAAGCTCCACAGCTTCAAACTGAGCACGCTCAACTGAGTCCTACAACAAGTTAAATAGTCACCTGGGAGCAATTAACCACACCCTTAATTGATAGACTGATGAAACAAAAAAAAAAATAAAAAAAATAAAAGAAAAGCTATTTAAAAAGTGACAGCAAAAGGCAAGATAAAAACTAAAAGGAAAAGTCCCCAAAATGCAACCCAGCAAACACCAACAGACAGCAGCAATACACACACCAACAGACAGCAGCAATACACACACCAACAGACAGCAGCAATACACACACCAACAGACAGCAGCAATACACACACCAACAGACAGCAGCAATACACACACCAGCAGACAGCAGCAATACACACACCAACAGACAGCAGCAATACACACACCAACAGACAGCAGCAATACACACACCAGCAGACAGCAAACACCAACAGACAGCAAGACTTGTATACTCTAACTCTTGTTTATAACTCCCACTTAAAAAAGCTCCACTTACACCAAGCTCCACAGCTTCAAACTGAGCACGCTCAACTGAGTCCTACAACAAGTTAAATAGTCACCTGGGAGCAATTAACCACACCCTTAATTGATAGACTGATGAAACAAAAAAAAAAATAAAAAAAATAAAAGAAAAGCTATTTAAAAAGTGACAGCAAAAGGCAAGATAAAAACTAAAAGGAAAAGTCCCCAAAATGCAACCCAGCAAACACCAACAGACAGCAGCAATACACACACCAACAGACAGCAGCAATACACACACCAACAGACAGCAGCAATACACACACCAACAGACAGCAGCAATACACACACCAACAGACAGCAGCAATACACACACCAGCAGACAGCAGCAATACACACACCAACAGACAGCAGCAATACACACACCAACAGACAGCAGCAATACACACACCAGCAGACAGCAAACACCAACAGACAGCAAGACTTGTATACTCTAACTCTTGTTTATAACTCCCACTTAAAAAAGCTCCACTTACACCAAGCTCCACAGCTTCAAACTGAGCACGCTCAACTGAGTCCTACAACAAGTTAAATAGTCACCTGGGAGCAATTAACCACACCCTTAATTGATAGACTGATGAAACAAAAAAAAAAATAAAAAAAATAAAAGAAAAGCTATTTAAAAAGTGACAGCAAAAGGCAAGATAAAAACTAAAAGGAAAAGTCCCCAAAATGCAACCCAGCAAACACCAACAGACAGCAGCAATACACACACCAACAGACAGCAGCAATACACACACCAACAGACAGCAGCAATACACACACCAACAGACAGCAGCAATACACACACCAACAGACAGCAGCAATACACACACCAGCAGACAGCAGCAATACACACACCAACAGACAGCAGCAATACACACACCAACAGACAGCAGCAATACACACACCAGCAGACAGCAAACACCAACAGACAGCAAGACTTGTATACTCTAACTCTTGTTTATAACTCCCACTTAAAAAAGCTCCACTTACACCAAGCTCCACAGCTTCAAACTGAGCACGCTCAACTGAGTCCTACAACAAGTTAAATAGTCACCTGGGAGCAATTAACCACACCCTTAATTGATAGACTGATGAAACAAAAAAAAAAATAAAAAAAATAAAAGAAAAGCTATTTAAAAAGTGACAGCAAAAGGCAAGATAAAAACTAAAAGGAAAAGTCCCCAAAATGCAACCCAGCAAACACCAACAGACAGCAGCAATACACACACCAACAGACAGCAGCAATACACACACCAACAGACAGCAGCAATACACACACCAACAGACAGCAGCAATACACACACCAACAGACAGCAGCAATACACACACCAGCAGACAGCAGCAATACACACACCAACAGACAGCAGCAATACACACACCAACAGACAGCAGCAATACACACACCAGCAGACAGCAAACACCAACAGACAGCAAGACTTGTATACTCTAACTCTTGTTTATAACTCCCACTTAAAAAAGCTCCACTTACACCAAGCTCCACAGCTTCAAACTGAGCACGCTCAACTGAGTCCTACAACAAGTTAAATAGTCACCTGGGAGCAATTAACCACACCCTTAATTGATAGACTGATGAAACAAAAAAAAAATAAAAAAAATAAAAGAAAAGCTATTTAAAAAGTGACAGCAAAAGGCAAGATAAAAACTAAAAGGAAAAGTCCCCAAAATGCAACCCAGCAAACACCAACAGACAGCAGCAATACACACACCAACAGACAGCAGCAATACACACACCAACAGACAGCAGCAATACACACACCAACAGACAGCAGCAATACACACACCAACAGACAGCAGCAATACACACACCAGCAGACAGCAGCAATACACACACCAACAGACAGCAGCAATACACACACCAACAGACAGCAGCAATACACACACCAGCAGACAGCAAACACCAACAGACAGCAAGACTTGTATACTCTAACTCTTGTTTATAACTCCCACTTAAAAAAGCTCCACTTACACCAAGCTCCACAGCTTCAAACTGAGCACGCTCAACTGAGTCCTACAACAAGTTAAATAGTCACCTGGGAGCAATTAACCACACCCTTAATTGATAGACTGATGAAACAAAAAAAAAAATAAAAAAAATAAAAGAAAAGCTATTTAAAAAGTGACAGCAAAAGGCAAGATAAAAACTAAAAGGAAAAGTCCCCAAAATGCAACCCAGCAAACACCAACAGACAGCAGCAATACACACACCAACAGACAGCAGCAATACACACACCAACAGACAGCAGCAATACACACACCAACAGACAGCAGCAATACACACACCAACAGACAGCAGCAATACACACACCAGCAGACAGCAGCAATACACACACCAACAGACAGCAGCAATACACACACCAACAGACAGCAGCAATACACACACCAGCAGACAGCAAACACCAACAGACAGCAAGACTTGTATACTCTAACTCTTGTTTATAACTCCCACTTAAAAAAGCTCCACTTACACCAAGCTCCACAGCTTCAAACTGAGCACGCTCAACTGAGTCCTACAACAAGTTAAATAGTCACCTGGGAGCAATTAACCACACCCTTAATTGATAGACTGATGAAACAAAAAAAAAAATAAAAAAAATAAAAGAAAAGCTATTTAAAAAGTGACAGCAAAAGGCAAGATAAAAACTAAAAGGAAAAGTCCCCAAAATGCAACCCAGCAAACACCAACAGACAGCAGCAATACACACACCAACAGACAGCAGCAATACACACACCAACAGACAGCAGCAATACACACACCAACAGACAGCAGCAATACACACACCAACAGACAGCAGCAATACACACACCAGCAGACAGCAGCAATACACACACCAACAGACAGCAGCAATACACACACCAACAGACAGCAGCAATACACACACCAGCAGACAGCAAACACCAACAGACAGCAAGACTTGTATACTCTAACTCTTGTTTATAACTCCCACTTAAAAAAGCTCCACTTACACCAAGCTCCACAGCTTCAAACTGAGCACGCTCAACTGAGTCCTACAACAAGTTAAATAGTCACCTGGGAGCAATTAACCACACCCTTAATTGATAGACTGATGAAACAAAAAAAAAAATAAAAAAAATAAAAGAAAAGCTATTTAAAAAGTGACAGCAAAAGGCAAGATAAAAACTAAAAGGAAAAGTCCCCAAAATGCAACCCAGCAAACACCAACAGACAGCAGCAATACACACACCAACAGACAGCAGCAATACACACACCAACAGACAGCAGCAATACACACACCAACAGACAGCAGCAATACACACACCAACAGACAGCAGCAATACACACACCAGCAGACAGCAGCAATACACACACCAACAGACAGCAGCAATACACACACCAACAGACAGCAGCAATACACACACCAGCAGACAGCAAACACCAACAGACAGCAAGACTTGTATACTCTAACTCTTGTTTATAACTCCCACTTAAAAAAGCTCCACTTACACCAAGCTCCACAGCTTCAAACTGAGCACGCTCAACTGAGTCCTACAACAAGTTAAATAGTCACCTGGGAGCAATTAACCACACCCTTAATTGATAGACTGATGAAACAAAAAAAAAATAAAAAAAATAAAAGAAAAGCTATTTAAAAAGTGACAGCAAAAGGCAAGATAAAAACTAAAAGGAAAAGTCCCCAAAATGCAACCCAGCAAACACCAACAGACAGCAGCAATACACACACCAACAGACAGCAGCAATACACACACCAACAGACAGCAGCAATACACACACCAACAGACAGCAGCAATACACACACCAACAGACAGCAGCAATACACACACCAGCAGACAGCAGCAATACACACACCAACAGACAGCAGCAATACACACACCAACAGACAGCAGCAATACACACACCAGCAGACAGCAAACACCAACAGACAGCAAGACTTGTATACTCTAACTCTTGTTTATAACTCCCACTTAAAAAAGCTCCACTTACACCAAGCTCCACAGCTTCAAACTGAGCACGCTCAACTGAGTCCTACAACAAGTTAAATAGTCACCTGGGAGCAATTAACCACACCCTTAATTGATAGACTGATGAAACAAAAAAAAAAATAAAAAAAATAAAAGAAAAGCTATTTAAAAAGTGACAGCAAAAGGCAAGATAAAAACTAAAAGGAAAAGTCCCCAAAATGCAACCCAGCAAACACCAACAGACAGCAGCAATACACACACCAACAGACAGCAGCAATACACACACCAACAGACAGCAGCAATACACACACCAACAGACAGCAGCAATACACACACCAACAGACAGCAGCAATACACACACCAGCAGACAGCAGCAATACACACACCAACAGACAGCAGCAATACACACACCAACAGACAGCAGCAATACACACACCAGCAGACAGCAAACACCAACAGACAGCAAGACTTGTATACTCTAACTCTTGTTTATAACTCCCACTTAAAAAAGCTCCACTTACACCAAGCTCCACAGCTTCAAACTGAGCACGCTCAACTGAGTCCTACAACAAGTTAAATAGTCACCTGGGAGCAATTAACCACACCCTTAATTGATAGACTGATGAAACAAAAAAAAAATAAAAAAAATAAAAGAAAAGCTATTTAAAAAGTGACAGCAAAAGGCAAGATAAAAACTAAAAGGAAAAGTCCCCAAAATGCAACCCAGCAAACACCAACAGACAGCAGCAATACACACACCAACAGACAGCAGCAATACACACACCAACAGACAGCAGCAATACACACACCAACAGACAGCAGCAATACACACACCAGCAGACAGCAGCAATACACACACCAACAGACAGCAGCAATACACACACCAACAGACAGCAGCAATACACACACCAGCAGACAGCAAACACCAACAGACAGCAAGACTTGTATACTCTAACTCTTGTTTATAACTCCCACTTAAAAAAGCTCCACTTACACCAAGCTCCACAGCTTCAAACTGAGCACGCTCAACTGAGTCCTACAACAAGTTAAATAGTCACCTGGGAGCAATTAACCACACCCTTAATTGATAGACTGATGAAACAAAAAAAAAAAGAAAAAAAATAAAAGAAAAGCTATTTAAAAAGTGACAGCAAAAGGCAAGATAAAAACTAAAAGGAAAAGTCCCCAAAATGCAACCCAGCAAACACCAACAGACAGCAGCAATACACACACCAACAGACAGCAGCAATACACACACCAACAGACAGCAGCAATACACACACCAACAGACAGCAGCAATACACACACCAACAGACAGCAGCAATACACACACCAGCAGACAGCAGCAATACACACACACCAACAGACAGCAGCAATACACACACCAACAGACAGCAGCAATACACACACCAGCAGACAGCAAACACCAACAGACAGCAAGACTTGTATACTCTAACTCTTGTTTATAACTCCCACTTAAAAAAGCTCCACTTACACCAAGCTCCACAGCTTCAAACTGAGCACGCTCAACTGAGTCCTACAACAAGTTAAATAGTCACCTGGGAGCAATTAACCACACCCTTAATTGATAGACTGATGAAACAAAAAAAAAAATAAAAAAAATAAAAGAAAAGCTATTTAAAAAGTGACAGCAAAAGGCAAGATAAAAACTAAAAGGAAAAGTCCCCAAAATGCAACCCAGCAAACACCAACAGACAGCAGCAATACACACACCAACAGACAGCAGCAATACACACACCAACAGACAGCAGCAATACACACACCAACAGACAGCAGCAATACACACACCAACAGACAGCAGCAATACACACACCAGCAGACAGCAGCAATACACACACACCAACAGACAGCAGCAATACACACACCAACAGACAGCAGCAATACACACACCAACAGACAGCAGCAATACACACACCAACAGACAGCAGCAATACACACACCAGCAGACAGCAGCAATACACACACCAACAGACAGCAGCAATACACACACCAACAGACAGCAGCAATACACACACCAGCAGACAGCAAACACCAACAGACAGCAAGACTTGTATACTCTAACTCTTGTTTATAACTCCCACTTAAAAAAGCTCCACTTACACCAAGCTCCACAGCTTCAAACTGAGCACGCTCAACTGAGTCCTACAACAAGTTAAATAGTCACCTGGGAGCAATTAACCACACCCTTAATTGATAGACTGATGAAACAAAAAAAAAATAAAAAAAATAAAAGAAAAGCTATTTAAAAAGTGACAGCAAAAGGCAAGATAAAAACTAAAAGGAAAAGTCCCCAAAATGCAACCCAGCAAACACCAACAGACAGCAGCAATACACACACCAACAGACAGCAGCAATACACACACCAACAGACAGCAGCAATACACACACCAACAGACAGCAGCAATACACACACCAACAGACAGCAGCAATACACACACCAGCAGACAGCAGCAATACACACACCAACAGACAGCAGCAATACACACACCAACAGACAGCAGCAATACACACACCAGCAGACAGCAAACACCAACAGACAGCAAGACTTGTATACTCTAACTCTTGTTTATAACTCCCACTTAAAAAAGCTCCACTTACACCAAGCTCCACAGCTTCAAACTGAGCACGCTCAACTGAGTCCTACAACAAGTTAAATAGTCACCTGGGAGCAATTAACCACACCCTTAATTGATAGACTGATGAAACAAAAAAAAAAAGAAAAAAAATAAAAGAAAAGCTATTTAAAAAGTGACAGCAAAAGGCAAGATAAAAACTAAAAGGAAAAGTCCCCAAAATGCAACCCAGCAAACACCAACAGACAGCAGCAATACACACACCAACAGACAGCAGCAATACACACACCAACAGACAGCAGCAATACACACACCAACAGACAGCAGCAATACACACACCAACAGACAGCAGCAATACACACACCAGCAGACAGCAGCAATACACACACCAACAGACAGCAGCAATACACACACCAACAGACAGCAGCAATACACACACCAGCAGACAGCAAACACCAACAGACAGCAAGACTTGTATACTCTAACTCTTGTTTATAACTCCCACTTAAAAAAGCTCCACTTACACCAAGCTCCACAGCTTCAAACTGAGCACGCTCAACTGAGTCCTACAACAAGTTAAATAGTCACCTGGGAGCAATTAACCACACCCTTAATTGATAGACTGATGAAACAAAAAAAAAAATAAAAAAAATAAAAGAAAAGCTATTTAAAAAGTGACAGCAAAAGGCAAGATAAAAACTAAAAGGAAAAGTCCCCAAAATGCAACCCAGCAAACACCAACAGACAGCAGCAATACACACACCAACAGACAGCAGCAATACACACACCAACAGACAGCAGCAATACACACACCAACAGACAGCAGCAATACACACACCAACAGACAGCAGCAATACACACACCAGCAGACAGCAGCAATACACACACCAACAGACAGCAGCAATACACACACCAACAGACAGCAGCAATACACACACCAGCAGACAGCAAACACCAACAGACAGCAAGACTTGTATACTCTAACTCTTGTTTATAACTCCCACTTAAAAAAGCTCCACTTACACCAAGCTCCACAGCTTCAAACTGAGCACGCTCAACTGAGTCCTACAACAAGTTAAATAGTCACCTGGGAGCAATTAACCACACCCTTAATTGATAGACTGATGAAACAAAAAAAAAAATAAAAAAAATAAAAGAAAAGCTATTTAAAAAGTGACAGCAAAAGGCAAGATAAAAACTAAAAGGAAAAGTCCCCAAAATGCAACCCAGCAAACACCAACAGACAGCAGCAATACACACACCAACAGACAGCAGCAATACACACACCAACAGACAGCAGCAATACACACACCAACAGACAGCAGCAATACACACACCAACAGACAGCAGCAATACACACACCAGCAGACAGCAGCAATACACACACCAACAGACAGCAGCAATACACACACCAACAGACAGCAGCAATACACACACCAGCAGACAGCAAACACCAACAGACAGCAAGACTTGTATACTCTAACTCTTGTTTATAACTCCCACTTAAAAAAGCTCCACTTACACCAAGCTCCACAGCTTCAAACTGAGCACGCTCAACTGAGTCCTACAACAAGTTAAATAGTCACCTGGGAGCAATTAACCACACCCTTAATTGATAGACTGATGAAACAAAAAAAAAAATAAAAAAAATAAAAGAAAAGCTATTTAAAAAGTGACAGCAAAAGGCAAGATAAAAACTAAAAGGAAAAGTCCCCAAAATGCAACCCAGCAAACACCAACAGACAGCAGCAATACACACACCAACAGACAGCAGCAATACACACACCAACAGACAGCAGCAATACACACACCAACAGACAGCAGCAATACACACACCAACAGACAGCAGCAATACACACACCAACAGACAGCAGCAATACACACACCAGCAGACAGCAGCAATACACACACCAACAGACAGCAGCAATACACACACCAACAGACAGCAGCAATACACATACCAGCAGACAGCAAACACCAACAGACAGCAAGACTTGTATACTCTAACTCTTGTTTATAACTCCCACTTAAAAAAGCTCCACTTACACCAAGCTCCACAGCTTCAAACTGAGCACGCTCAACTGAGTCCTACAACAAGTTAAATAGTCACCTGGGAGCAATTAACCACACCCTTAATTGATAGATTGATAGACTGATGAAACAAAAAAAAAAAGAAAAAAAAAAAAGAAAAGCTATTTAAAAAGTGACAGCAAAAGGCAAGATAAAAACTAAAAGGAAAAGTCCCCAAAATGCAACCCAGCAAACACCAACAGACAGCAGCAATACACACACCAACAGACAGCAGCAATACACACACCAACAGACAGCAGCAATACACACACCAGCAGACAGCAGCAATACACACACCAACAGACAGCAGCAATACACACACCAACAGACAGCAGCAATACACACACCAGCAGACAGCAAACACCAACAGACAGCAAGACTTGTATACTCTAACTCTTGTTTATAACTCCCACTTAAAAAAGCTCCACTTACACCAAGCTCCACAGCTTCAAACTGAGCACGCTCAACTGAGTCCTACAACAAGTTAAATAGTCACCTGGGAGCAATTAACCACACCCTTAATTGATAGACTGATAAAACAAAAAAAACAAAAAAACAAAAAAAAGAAAAGCTATTTAAAAAGTGACAGCAAAAGGCAAGATAAAAACTAAAAGGAAAAGTCCCCAAAATGCAACCCAGCAAACACCAACAGACAGCAGCAATACACACACCAACAGACAGCAGCAATACACACACCAACAGACAGCAGCAATACACACACCAACAGACAGCAGCAATACACACACCAACAGACAGCAGCAATACACACACCAACAGACAGCAGCAATACGCACACCAACAGACAGCAGCAATACGCACACCAACAGACAGCAGCAATACACACACCAGCAGACAGCAAACACCAACAGACAGCAAGACTTGTATACTCTAACTCTTGTTTATAACTCCCACTTAAAAAAGCTCCACTTACACCAAGCTCCACAGCTTCAAACTGAGCACGCTCAACTGAGTCCTACAACAAGTTAAATAGTCACCTGGGAGCAATTAACCACACCCTTAATTGATAGACTGATGAAACAAAAAAAAAAAAACAAAAAAAATAAGAAAAGCTATTTAAAAAGTGACAGCAAAAGGCAAGATAAAAACTAAAAGGAAAAGTCCCCAAAATGCAACCCAGCAAACACCAACAGACAGCAGCAATACACACACCAACAGACAGCAGCAATACACACACCAACAGACAGCAGCAATACACACACCAACAGACAGCAGCAATACACACACCAGCAGACAGCAGCAATACACACACCAACAGACAGCAGCGATACACACACCAGCAGACAGCAAACACCAACAGACAGCAAGACTTGTATACTCTAACTCTTGTTTATAACTCCCACTTAAAAAAGCTCCACTTACACCAAGCTCCACAGCTTCAAACTGAGCACGCTCAACTGAGTCCTACAACAAGTTAAATAGTCACCTGGGAGCAATTAACCACACCCTTAATTGATAGACTGATGAAACAAAAAAACAAAAAAAAAAAGAAAAGCTATTTAAAAAGTGACAGCAAAAGGCAAGATAAAAACTAAAAGGAAAAGTCCCCAAAATGCAACCCAGCAAACACCAACAGACAGCAGCAATACACACACCAACAGACAGCAGCAATACACACACCAACAGACAGCAGCAATACACACACCAGCAGACAGCAGCAATACACACACCAACAGACAGCAGCAATACACACACCAACAGACAGCAGCAATACACACACCAGCAGACAGCAAACACCATCAGACAGCAAGACTTGTATACTCTAACTCTTGTTTATAACTCCCACTTAAAAAAGCTCCACTTACACCAAGCTCCACAGCTTCAAATTGATTCAGATCCATTCGCTTTTATTCTAGTGAGCATAGCGTGAATTATAAAATATGCACAAACTACGTATAAAATGGAGACTTAAGCCTCGTACACATGATCCGATTGTTGGCAGAGGAATGTGTGATGACAGACTGTTGGCCTAAAACCCGACGATTAGGGCCCTTTCACACTGGGGCGGGGGCGGCGTCGGCGGTAAAGCGCCGCTATTGTAAGCGGCACTTTACCGTCGGTATTCCCGCTAGCGGCCGAGAAAGGGTTAAAGACCACCGCAAAGCGCCTCTGCAGAGGCGCTTTGCCGGCGGTATAGCCGCGCTGTCCCATTGATTTCAATGGGCAGGAGCAGTGAAGGAGCAATATATACTCCGCTTCTTCACCGCTCCGAAGATGCTGCTGGCAGGACTTTTTTTCCCGTCCTGCCAGCGCACCGCTCCAGTGTGAAAGCCCTCGGGGTTTTCACATTGGAGAGACAGCAGCCACACTTTCGGGTCAGTTTGCAGGCGCTATTATTAGCGCAATAGCGCCTGCAAACCGCCCCAGTGTGAAAGTGCCCTTAGTTACGCTCCTTCAGACAATTGTTGTCCAACGTTCGGCCAACAAATGTTGGACGGCAGGCTAGTAAATTTTCGTCGGACAACGGTCTGTTGTCAGATTTTCGTATTGTGTGTACACAAGTCCGTCACACAAAAGTCCAAAGTACAAACTGCTCGCAATCAATGCTCACCAAACACGACAGGTGCCCAAAGGGTGGCGCTCAAGGGCTGAAATTCCAAGTAGTAAGTCACTACGTTCGTGTTTGTTGGCCGACAATAGTGCGCCGTTAGTATGCAAGACAAAATCCAGGGACACGCCCAAACCTAAACACTTTCAATATGAATGCAATCAGCCAGGCGCTTGCACTACATAGGTAAAGGTAAATCTAAAGAAAATCGAATAAGAAAATTGTATAATGATTGGCCGGCCTTATTGCAATACATAGTTAGGGTAAGGTATAATAGTGAAATAAAATGATTCCTACTTATTGTGTTTGGGTTGGATGGAGGTGGATCCATCAGAATCTCTGAATCATAACATAACGAATGAATCCGAAATGAATGTAAAAATGTAGAATAGACTCCCTCCAGAAGTGGTTCTGGCCAGATTAGCAGATTGCTTTAAAAAAGATCTGGATTCTTCCTAAATGTACAGAATATAACTGGGTACTGACATTTATACGTAAAGTTGATCCAGGGAAAATCTGATTGCCTCTCGGGGGATCAGGAAGGAATTTTTTCCCTGCTGGAGCCAACTGGATCATGCTTTGTTGGGGTTTTTTGCCTTCCTCTGGATCAACTGTTGGTATAGAATTGTGTATATGGGATTGTTTGATTTATTTATTTTTTGATTGAACTAGATGGACTTGTGTCTTTTTTCAACCTGACTAACTATGTAACTAGGTAATTGAGGCCCCCGTTCGCACCGGTGCAGCTTCAAAATCATGCTACTTAGGAGTGATTTCAAAACCGCACATCAGTTCGGTTTGCACTGCCGGTTTCATTGCGGCTTGCAACCTCACTTAACAGAAGTCTATGTAAGTCACAATGAAATCAGTAAAAAGTAGTGCAGGGACCTTTTTCATAATCGCTGCGTCATGAGTCACGGCGATTATGATCAGTTCCATTGCTGGCAATGGGGTGGGACTTGTCAATGCGTTTTGGAACTGTCAGATCGCATGAAAAGTCGCACCGGTGTGAACGGGGGGCTTAAAAAAACGAATGTAGCCAATCTTCCAAAATAACTTCTGAAAATATGAATCGATTTGGAACAATGAATATAGGAAACTAATTCCGAAAACGAATCAATCTAACATAAGGATTATGACTAAACGAGGTGATTAACTTAAAGTGGGGTTCCACCCAAAAAAACAAAAATACATAAAAAATCCTAAAAAAAACCCCAAAAAAACATTTGGATATATATTTTTTTTTTACTTACCTCTAAATGCCTGTTGCTAGGGGGTCCCTCGTAGTCTGCCCCTTCCAGTGCCTGGGCTGGTGACATCACTTCCCCCTCGGCACAGGAAGGGCTCCGCTCTGCTCCCTCCCTCCTGTCAATCATCTGGGACCTATTACAGGTCCCAGGTGACTGAGCGGCCAATCACGGCGCGCAGCGCTGCACGCGCATGCGTAGTGGGTGCCAGGCTGTGAAGCCACAGCCCGGCACCCACAGTTGCAATGCCGGCGCCGCTGAATGGAAGGGGAGACGAGCGGGGCTTCGATCTCCCGCATGGCTGGACCCTGGGACAGGTAAGTGTCCAATTAAAAGTCAGCAGTTGCAGTATTTGCAGCTGCTGACTTTTAATTTTTTTTTTTTCATGGGCCCCCTGGGTGGAACTCCTCTTTAATGAATTAATCCAAAACTAAACCAATTTTTTTTTCGTCATGCACATCTCTAAATATTAATGCTTGCACTGTGGGCAACCAGCGCACCAGGACGCACATGTATTGCATTGCAAAAATAGTATAGGCACGTATTTCTTTTTTCTTTTTTTTGCAGTCCATAAAAATCTAATTGGCTCCCTTACTGTGTATGTGCGATATACTGTACAATGAGTGTGCAGTAACCCCTAAGTGTAAATTTAATGTACTTTTATTGCCTTTACAGTCCTCCCTAAGCGTTACTGCACTACTTATGTTCAAACTTCAAACGCTCAATTAAAACTGAACTTTTTCATCTTTTCATCTATTAAATCTTTTATCTGCCCTTGTTGTTTTAACTTTGGATAGTAAAACATTTTTTTTCTGCCAATAATTTCCTTATACAGCCCACTTCCTGTTGTCTGGTCATTAGCCTAGGCTTATCACATTATGCACAGCTCTCTCTCTCACTCGTGAGAGTTTGCCAGGGAGGGGGGTGGGTCATAAGAGGGCCAATGAGAGCTGCAGGTTGTGCCTCTGTGTAAATCCAGGAAGTGAACAGGCAGCAGCTTCAGCTGCCCACAGTCAAAATGGCTGCAGCCAGACTCAGTGGAGGGAGATTTCTGCAGCATATTTGGCAAGTACAGAATCACAGTATATATAAAATTATATGCAAAGTGGTTCGAGGGAAGCTTCAGAATGGCAAAGATGTTTTTATTACAAATTATGTGAGCAGACAGCAGTTCCTCTTTAAATTGAAAAAGGCTTGTTGCAGCCAAAGCTAATGGAAGAACTGTCCTTTGACTCCTCAGTGGCGCTGAATTTCCAGACAGCCGGGGTGGAGATGGATCTGAACGATGGACTTTTCCAACAGAACGCCCGCTGCGGTTATGTCCTGAAACCCGCCTTCATGAGAAGTGTAGACACCAACTTCAACCCGGATCAGCCTCAGGACACCGAGGGCTATTCTCCGGTCACATTGTCCATACAGGTAAGTTGCAAAACTGTGTTCAGGTGTTTTATCTTCAGGCATTAAGGTATTAAAGTATAAATAGCCAAACTTGTTTTGTTTTTTTAGTTATGGATATTATAGGGAAGGATTGCATGCCCTGGTCTGTTTTTTTTTTTCATCATTGGGGACAGTGCTGGGTTACCAAATAGGCAGAGTAGGCACCGACCTATGGGCCCCACGCCTTTTAAAGGCCCTGCGACAACGGATTAAAATAATATTGATTTGATCTTAAAAAAAAATTACAACAAAGCTTTCTTAGATTGTTTACAAAAGATAGAAAAAAAAAAGAATCAACTCAAAGAAACAAAATCTTAACCTTAAAGACTCTATAGAGAAAATCCTGTATTAATGCAATGTACCCAATAACAACTTTAAAGTGGAGTTCCACCCAAAAGTGGAACTTACGCTTTAAGGCCTCCTCCCCAGCTCCCATTTGTGAAACTGAACTTTTGGGGAGGAGTGGGGGAGCGGGTACCCAATTTTGACAGGTACTCGCTGCCACTTCCGTTCTGGTCACTTTAGGCGATCACAAAGTAGACGTTCTCCTTCCTCCTCCCTCCTCCCTCCTGAAGCCTTTTGGGACACATGACAGGTCCTAGAAGACTTTGGGACTAGTCAAAAGAGCGCCGCGCTGCTCACGCATGCGCAGTGGGTGCCCGGCTGTGGAGCCGCAAGCTTGTCAGCCAGGTGCCCATAGTAGAGATGCCGGCGCTGCCGAGGAAGGAGAGAGTGTGAACACGGCAGGGATGAGTGCACCGCTGGATCGTGGGACAGGTAAGTGTGTGTTTATTAAAAGTCAGCAGCTACAGTTTTTGTAGCTGCTGACTTTTAATAAGCACAAAAATGACTGGAAATCCCCTTTAAAGTACATAAACCTTACCAGAGATATCAGGATCACATAAAAGTTTGTCTCTTAAGCTCATCTTCTTTCAGCTCAGTTTGTGAAAAATTTTGGTGCAACCTCCATCCGTGTAATGTACAGTAGGGATTGACATCTCCATCTAGTGGCCGACGTGCACACTACTTAAGCGGAGTTCCACACAAAAATGGAACTTCCGCTTTTCGGAACCCTCCCCCCCTCCGGTGTCACATTTTGCACCTTTCAGGGGGGAGGGGGGTGCAGATACCTGTCAAAGACAGGTATTTGCACCCACTTCCGGCATAGACTCCCATGGGAGTCTATGCCTCTTCCCGTCCCGACCGCGCTGTCTGCTGGGAACACACAGCTCCCAGCAGAGAGCGGGGACCACTAGGGACGTGCAGCGCGACTCGCGCATGCGCAGTAGGGAACCGGAAAGTGAAGCCGCAACGCTTCACTTCCTGATTCCCTCACCTAGGATGGCGGCGGCAGCTGCCGAGAACCGAGCGGGTTCTCGGCATCCCCTGCCGGCATCGCTGGACCCCTGGACAGGTAAGTGGCAATGTATTAAAAGTCAGCAGCTGCAGTATTTGTAGCTGCTGGCTTTTAATATATTTTTTTTTTTTGGCGGTGTGGGTGAACCCCCGCTTTAGTTCAATGTTATCCCTCTAGAGCAGGGATTGTCAAACTACGGCCCTCCGGCTGTTGCGGAACTACTTGTCCCTTGAGGCATTGTAAAACTCTGCCATTCACAGACATAACAAGGCATTAGGGTTGCACCGATACCACTTTTTTAATACCGAGTACAAGTACCAATAAGTACTCACCGATACCGATTGCCGATACTTTTTTTTTAATGTCAAGTCATTGACAGTGAGTGACAGTGATGTGACAGTCATGGGACAGTGGCACTAATATGCAGCACTGATGACGCATGGACAGTGTCAGTAGTTTTTTATTTTTATTTTCTTACAATTTTGTTTTTTACAATTTGTTTTTTTAATATTTTTTGCAATTTTTATTTTTTTTTATTTTTTTACAATGCTTTCTTTTTTTGGGGGGAGTGGACGTTGTCAGTGTGTTTTTTTTTATTTTATTTTTTATTATTTTTACAATTTAACCTTTGAAATATTTATTTATTACAATTCTTTATTTTTTTTATTTTTTTTTTATTTTATCAGCCCTGTTGGGGGGCTTTGGTGAGATATCAGGGGTCTTACCAGACCCCTAACGTCTGCCTTTTGAGACATGGAAAGGGACAGAGGACACGGATTTACCGGCTCCTTCCTCTGCTCTCTATCCTGACAGAACGAGGACAAAGGGGGCGGAGGAGCATGGAGGGGGACCCAGAGCGGAGCACGGAAGGGGACAGGAGCGGAGCACGGAGGGGGACTGGAGCGGAGCACGGAGGGGGACTGTAGAGGAGCACGGAGGGGGACTGGAGCGGAGCACGGAGGGGGACAGGAGCGGAGCACGGAGGGGGACTGTAGAGGAGCACGGAGGGGGACTGTAGAGGAGCACGGAGGGGGACAGGAGCGGTGCACGGAGGGGGACAGGAGCGGAGCACGGAGGGGGACAGGAGCGGAGCACGGAGGGGGACAGGAGCGGAGCATGGAGGGGGAGAGGAGCGGAGCACAGAGGGGGACAGGAGCAGAGCACATAGGGGGACAGGAGCGGAGCACATAGGGGGACTGTAGCGGAGCACGGAGGGTGACAGGAGCGGAGCATGGAGGGGGACAGGAGCGGAGCACAGAGGGGGACAGGAGCGGAGCACAGAGGGGGACAGGAGCGGAGCACAGAGGGGGACAGGAGCGGAGCACAGAGGGGGACAGGAGCGAAGCACAGAGGGGGACAGGAGCGAAGCACAGAGGGGGACAGGAGCGAAGCACAGAGGGGGACTGGAGCAGAGCAAGGACGAGGACAGGAGCGGAGCACAGAGGGGGACAGGAGCGGAGCACGGAGGGGGACCAGAGTAGAGCACGGAGGAGGACAGGAGCGGAGCATGGAGGGGGACAGGGGCAGAGCACGGATGGGGACAGGAGCGGAGCACGGATGGGACAGGAGCAGAGCACAGAGGGGGATAGGAGCTGAGCACGGATGGGGACAGGAGCGGAGCATGGAGGGGGACAGGGGCAGAGCACGGATGGGGACAGGAGCGGAGCACGGATGGGACAGGAGCAGAGCACAGAGGGGGATAGGAGCTGAGCACGGATGGGGACAGGAGCGGAGCATGGAGGGGGACTGGAACGGAGCACAGAGGGGGACTGGAACGGAGCACAGAGGGGGACTGGAACGGAGCACAGAGGGGGACAGGAGTGGAGCACAGAGGGGGACTGGAGTGGAGCACGGAGGGGGACAGGAGCGAATGCACTTGATCAAGTACTCGGGCAAATGCTTGGTATCAGCACCGATACCAATATCGGTATCGGCGCAACCCTACTAGGCATTATGGGAATTGTTGTTCCTGAACAACTGGATGGCCATAGTTTGGAGACCCCTGCTCTAGAGGATGCACACAAGAAACCTCCAGAAACCTGCGAAAAGTGGCCCCATGTTACGACTGCCTAGGGGTCTCCACAGAGTTTAATCGGGCACTGCTTGGGGAGATTTCTCCTTACTTCTTCTCCTGAAGACAAAACAGGAAATGAGGGTGAATCTCTCCAAAGTGAAGGTAATCCTCTCATAGATGTCTCAGAAACAAGTATCCTCAATGGAAGATTTCACCTCTATTTCTGCTCTGGTCACAACTCAAAATCTTGAATCCTCCCATCAATTTCATTCCTGGTGATAACGATCACCGGGACAAATAGAAAGGATGAACTTCCCCAGTGGGGACACAGATAGGGTCCCTAACCCTCCCCTACCAAATCCAAAAAAAAAAAAAGTTTTGGATAAACCTTAAATGAATTGTTTATTTGTAAAAACATTAATGACCAGATTCTGTATAATTTATTTATATTTAAATATCATTTTGATAATCGTGTCCCTCTACAATGGTTTTATTGTGTGCAGGTGATTAGCGCTCAGCAGCTGCCTAAGGTGGAGAACAGTAAGGAGGGCTCCATTGTAGATCCTCTAGTAAGAGTGGAGATCCTTGGTGTTCCTATCGACCAAATGAAGCTGGAAACCAAGTATATAGAGAACAATGGTGAGTTATGTGGAGTTTCGCCACCATCAAGTCATCTATTCATTTCTCATTCGAATTACTGTAGAGGTCAAATGGTTTGCACAATGCGGCAATGGTTTCCAGCCAATGGCTCACCTCCTTACCCACCATCCTTGAGTCTTTCCTTTTGTGGGGATGACCATCACAGCAATTGGCTAATAGTAAGACACATGGTGCAGGAGTGGCTGGGCCAGGACCAATGCCTAGGAAGCCATTTGCTACTTGCACCATTGGTTTTAGGGGTACAGTGGAACAATGCAATGGATCATATACTGTACACTATACAGGCAATTTTTAACTAGTAATTCCCCATACACACGATCGGAATTTCTGACAACAAATGTTCGATGTGAGCTTGTTGTCGGAAATTCCGACCGTGTGTAGGCTCCATCCAACATTTGCTGTCGGAATTTCCGACAACAAAAATTTGAGACAAATTTGTACACAATTCTGACGCACAAAATTCCACGCATGCTCGGAATCAGCAGAAGAGCCGCACTGGCTATTGAACTTCATTTTTCTTGGCTCGTCGAACGTCTTGTACATCATCGCATTCTTGACGTTCGGAATTTCCGACAACATTTGTGCGACCGTGTGTATGCAAAACAAGTTTGAGCCAACATCCGTCGGAAATAAATCCATGGATTTTGTTGTCGGAATGTGCGATCGTGTGTACGTGGCATAAGGCTTTCAAGAAAAAGTCCCCACATGCTTGCTTTAATTGCAAACAGCTAAATGCATTATTATTATTAAAACAGGTATTCATAGGCATGCTCACAGGGCTCCAGTCGAGGGCCGCGGTTAGAAATCATGGGGCCCCATACAGCCCCCCCCCAACCCCGCCTAAACCTACAACAGATGCCTACACCTCGAAAATGGGAAAAAAGTCCCTCCTCTGCTCCCACCTCCTGAGTCCCTCTGTTAACCTGATGGGGCCAAGGGAAATGTAATTTTAAGCCCTTAAGCAAGTGGTAATATGGGCGTGGTCTAGTAAAATCCATTTATTATTTTGGGCAGAAATGAGCACTAAAGCTGCCCCGGGCCCCCCTGTTTAGCTGATCTGGGCCCAGTACAACAGAACCAGTTGTATTGCCTTATCAGCAGCCCTGCTCCAGCCATCACCAAACAAATCTGCTTACCAAAAGGTTAGACCTCATCAAAAAAGAGAATAGAAAAAAGAGGGCGCACCATCCCTGTGCATTATCCTTTGATATATTTATTAGAAGAAAAAATATTAAAAACTACTCACAAAGATGGAAAAAAAAAACCACACTGTAACAATCTTTGACTTGTGACAATTCGTCTACTGATACCAGTCTCCAGATCCTGAAGAGAGGACGTGCGAACCACTGCGGACTGACGCGTTTCGAAGGATTACCTTCTTCCTCAGAGCCTCATCACACAGGAGGTCTCAGATCCCTTTATACTGATCACAGAAAGATGGATGGCTCTCACCTTTATGTATGTTGAGGGCAACTACATATACTATAGCCAAGTCTTATGTGCAGAGAAAAAAAGTGGAAACTACACAGTGTAGCGACTTTCCAATTGGTTTATTAAATAAAGGTAAATACTCATGTAGCCAGGCTCCAGGCCTAATGGTGACCTCCAGAGTCAGGCACAGCTGACATCTTTCTATGTAGAGTGGGTTACGAGGCATGGTGGGTGTAATGCAAGGTAGATTCATGGGCGCCAGACACTTCTTGAATGCAAAAGAGATTTATTTTCTCTTGAACAGAACCGGGGGGAGAGAGGGTTAGGACCAGGACACCCTTTAGTAGTTGCAATGTTAATTAGCAGACTCTGAAACTTCTATACGTAGACAGCCACGCAGGGAGAGGCACCCAGCCAGGCACCACTTCTGCATGTGTAGACACGCTGTCTCTTATGGCAAGAATCTTCAAACAAAGGTTGCAATAAATTCTTTCACTTCCTCCACAATCTTGTTTTCAGATCTTCACTCAACTGAGCTCCCAGTCTATCACTTAGACCCGCTGATCCACTGCTACTGGATCTCCTGAGCTCTTCCAATCTTCTCACTAAGTATCTTCCTCAGGCGCCACCCCTCACGTCCCTGCTGGGCCCCTAGCTTGGCACTCACAGATACTCCTCAATTGTCACCCCACTGGCCTGCTCGGTCTCTGTCTTGGCACACAAGACCACTCTGCAAGCGTCACCTCCACTGGCTGGGTCCCTGGCTTTACATCTGCTGAAGTTTCCCAATTCTTCACTGTCCCCGGTTGGTGAGAATACTGCTCTAGTACTTGCTTCAGCTACTCACGGTGGTCCCTGGTAACAAGGTGGATGGTTCCTTAGTGGCGAAAGCTTCCCCTCTTCTTCCGACCACGACAGGTTCTCCAGCCAGCAGAACCGTCCCTTCTGGCTGGACTGCAAGCCGCAATCCCAACCCCGCGCTGCTCTCTTCCTTCTGGATAGGCCCTCAGACAGACTAGCAGCCAGATGTCCCCGGGATAGGCCTCAGGCTCTGGCCTAGCAACCCGGGGCAGCACAACACATGTCCACCCAGACAGCTGTCCAGGTGGCACAGAACTCCGATCACCTGACTCCACCCAAATAAATAGGCTCTCCCAGCAGAGCAAGGGACCCAAGAAGTCCCCTAATCTGTCCTTGCAATGCCCTTGTCTTATCTAATGCCACCAGATACCCGGCCATCTAGTGACAGAAGAGAAAAGTGCAGCAATTCCAGAATTAGGGTGGAATCAATTGATCTCCTATCAATTGGCCAAGGCAACTATACCTGGCAGGTAAATTTACTAGCAACCCTGCCTAAACATCAGGGTGCTACACTCACAAGGGAGGAATATACATCTGGCAAAACACTGACACCTGCCCCTACGGGTTTCGTCCTACAGAACATCTTCTGAGGGATGTCAGAGTAACTTGTAAAATGTATCTTTTCTTTACATTCCAATAAAAAAAAATCTGAAATACTGTCTCAGTTGTGTGTTTACGTCTATATCTTGGTAATCCACAAATTCCTATAGATGTGTCTCTGTAGAAAGTGTACATCCCATTGAAATGTTAAATTAACATGGATTTTCTCTCCTCCTACATTCAAAGGATTTAACCCATTGTGGAACGAAAAGCTGCTATTTAAAATACACGTCCCAGAGCTGGCCCTGGTAAGGTTTGTGGTGGAGGATTATGACAAAACCACAAGGAATGACTTTGTTGGGCAATATACTCTACCCTTCAAGAGTATCAAATCAGGTGAGCAACGTCACATTGGGTTTGATTTGTCAGTGGTGTTAGCAGTTAAAGCCTAACTCTGGGGAAAAAGATCCCCTGCAGTGGGGCTGTGCCTGCACTGCAAGAGTTAATTGCTTGTTTTGTCTAGGGGCGAAGGGGGACACTTGTACTTACCTGATCCTCAGCTCCTCCAGCAAGCGGCGCTCCCCCACACTCTGGCGTTGGACTGTCTCTCGGTGTCAAAACAATGCAGGGCTATGGACTCTGCTTTGGTCTTTATGACGTCAGGATCCTAGATGGCTAGAGCTTGGGGGGAGAAGACGCTACAGGGTCTCCCCTTATTTCTGCTCCTAAACCAAACCTTAGCTGTAATTATCCTAACTTCAGCAAAAGGGATGCCAATTGCCTGCAAAAGTAACTGATTCCCTTTCAATTAACTCTAAACTCAATCAATAGCTCCAACCTAGTTGTTCCTATGGCTCAGATGATTCCCATACCTGCTCCATACCTGCTCCATCCCCGTGGCCTCCTTGGGGTGAACCGTTAGAAACACTGGGCTGCTTCATTACACTCCTGCTGGGGATGACGGTGTGCTGCTGCCTCTCTGGCCACATTACCTGCTCAAGAGGCCCATGTCAGAGGTCGTATTAGTGTAATGGAATATTCAGGGTCTTCACTATCCCATAAAAAGGGCCATGATGAATGCCGCTATATGCGGGCTACAAGAGACATACCTTACTCAAAATACTCTTTCATGGGTCCGATATGCTTGGGTGGGCCATGTGTACCATTCTCCATCCCTTAAGGAATGGCTAGACCATATGGGTACTACTTTAGGATATGAAAAGGTTATTTACCAGCACCGTGGGTGCCCTGCTAAATTTGATTGGGTTTGGGGAGGTTGGCTTAATGCACCAGGCTTGGCACCAGTAGACCTGATTGTAGATCGGATATTAGGGTAGAATGCTGTTGCTTACTCATTGCTGGTTATTACTATCTGACTTCGGAGTGTGCAATATTAAAGTGGTTGTAAACCCTTACAACACACTTTTTGCTACAGGTAAGCCTATAATAAGGCTTACCTGTAGCTACCCTGGATATCTCCTGCACGGTTTAGGAGATATCCCCTGTATTTGCATGTGCCGACGTCATCGGCACATGTCCACTGAAGCAAACGGAAGCAATGGCACGTACGTGCCATTGCTTCAGTGAGTGCGCCATTACCGGCGGCTCCCTTGCACATGCGTGGGAGTGACGTCATTGTGGCTCTGGCCAATCACAGCGCCGGAGCCCGCGATACCCGGAAGTAACTACAGGAGCGATGTTGGCCACTGGAGCGGTGTACGAGGATGGCTGCAGGGGCTTCGATCTCAGGTAAGTAATTCATAAAGAGCTAGTATGCTATGCATACTAGCTCATTATGTCTTTGTCTTGCAGTTTTTTTCTTTTTCGTGCTAGGGTTTACAACCACTTTAATGCTCTATTGGCACTGTCATTTCTGTTTTCAGTCACTAGGTGGAGCTGTATGTTCTCTTTAGTGAGCTCTATGCAGTTGGAAGCTGTAATTGCCTATTTGTTTTCTACTGTTTTGTACATTAAACTTTGCATTCTTTTGTGAGTGTTTATGGAACATTTACGCTTGAATGTGTTCAAATAAAACTTTCTTCTTGTTAAAAAAAAAAGATACAAAACTGCTATTGGTTGAAATGTTTAAACTTAATCTTTAAATATTCTGTTTATTTTTTCCATATAATATTTACTTTTTTTTTTTTTAATGCTGTGCCCCATTCTACAGGTTACCGCCATATTCACCTCTTATCTAAAGACGGCATGAAGATTGCCCCGGCCTCCCTGTTTGTTTTTATCCGTGTCATAGACGTAGCAAGTCTTGTACAGGGTACCGAGGTCTAAAAGACTCCTCCGCCTGTTGACGTTCGATGTCTTCAACGCAGAGCCTCGGTGCCAGTCCCGAACGCCCGGCTTCATCCCTGTTTGTCCAGCTGCATTTTGCACACCCCTAGAGAACACTAACTTGTATATATTATACATGTATAAATATGTCTAGTTATTTTTTACCTAATATTTATTGTACAGGTGTATATTCTGGTGCTATTCTATTTAAACTGTTTATTTGCTGGTTAGCATCGCTAATGTTACTGACTATGGACTATTACGCTGCCTCCTGCAGTATGAACAGTGTTATTGATCTCGCAGTGCAAGAAAGTGTCGATAAACCATGAAGTATTAAACACTCTCCGAGTTCTCTGCTCTGAAACGGTGTGATTTTATTTATTCAGCAGTGTGAGCAATTGTTTTACACAGAAAAATACCTGTTTTACCTGCCGCACTGAAATCCCAAGTAGTATTGTCACCCCTGTCCAGTTCTCTTCTCATGGACTACAAAACACCTCCTCCTTGCCTCATCTCTATTACATAAGGTGGAGGAGTTCTGTAGTCCAGCAGGGGCAGGAAGAGGCAGTGTTGTTGGCTCACTGCAGGAAGTTAGGAGCAGATCAATGGGTATTTTTCTGCACATGCAGCATAACATAGGGAAATGTTGATGTATAAATAATAGAAAAACAATACTAATAGTGGAGAGAGAGGACACTGCACGTCCCTTAATAATGCATCAATAGGAAAAGTTCCCTGTGGGGCTTTGAATTGTAGCAACAAGATACAAAAATTAGAAAAATATATAAAAAAATATAATTTTATTTAGAAAAAAATAGTTACATCAAAGAGACATTTGTTTAAGTTAAGACATGAGCTTTGTGGGTGAAGCTAATGCATGTACATAAAAATTACAGCCATTGAGTTCCAAAAGGAAAAACATAGCATGATACAAGTATGTAAATCATACTGAGAAACACCGATGCGTTTCGACCTTTAACAGTAGAGGTCTTCTTCTGGGGGAGCAAGCAAAAAAACTGTAGAGAAAAAAAATACATATATAGTAATAATAGAATCATTTAAAAACCAAAATGTCATGTTGCTTGTTGACATTTTGGTTTCTAAATGATTCTATTATTACTATATATGTATTTTTTTTCTCTACAGTTTTTTTGCTTGCTCCCCCAGAAGAAGACCTCTACTGTTAAAGGTCGAAACGCGTCAGTATTTCTCAGTATGATTTACATACTTATGTCATGCTATGTTTTTCCATTTTGTACTCAATGGCTGTAATTTTTATGTACATGCATTAGCTTCACCCACAGAGCTCATGTTTTAACTTAAACAAATGTCTCTTTGATGTAACTATTTTTTCTAAATAAAATTATATGTTTTTCTAATGTTTGTATTTTGTTGCTGCAATTCAAAACCCCACGGGGAACCTTTCCTATTGAAATGTTGATGTATTACAAAGATGCACTACATATGTTTTTATTTTGCCTAAACATACACTTTTAGTGTACTTTTTAAATGACTAGTGTTAGTGCATACATTTCAGCCTTTTGCAATTCCCTGTACAGCAGGGATCACATTGGGAGAGGGAGAAACAACACAAGTAGCCAATCAGTTGGGCTGCAGTGCTCATGTACTAACAAGGAACAATCTCACAGGAGGGACGACTGACAGAGAGAGGAGCACACCAGGCTGTTACATCTCCTTCACCATCTAGTCACAGGCTCTGGGATGCGGGGGGGCAGAAGGGGCACCTGCCCCAGGTGTTGGCTTTACTGTATGTGCAGTGGGGGCGGGGGTGCACTGGGAGCTCCCCTCTCACAGTCAGGAGTGACTGCAGTGTCACTCCTGTCAGCAGGGTTTTTGCCACCCGGAGTGCGGTGGTACCTCTGCTCCTCGACGGCCGCTATTCACTTGTGAACACAAAAGCATCTTTCTGTGCCGATTCTGTGTGTACATATGACACAGTGAACCTCAAGTGACAGCGCCTCCTCAGTTCAGGGGGAGCAGCTACCAAGAAGTTAGGCATGAAGGCACTCACCAGTAGCGCTGTACTGGGTAGCTCTGTGTACTGGATGGCTGTGGGAGGAGGGGAAAGTTCTGTGTATTTGGGGGCTAGAATGTGGGAGGGAGCTCTGTGTATTGGGAGGGTTATAGGAGGTGGGAGATCTGTGTATTGGGTGCTAAAAGGTGGAGGGACCTCTGTGCTTTGGGGTTGCTAAGAGGTGGATGGGATCTCTGCGTACTGGGGTGCTGGGAAGTGGGGGAGCTCTGTGTATTTGGGGTGCTGGGAGGAGCTTTGTGTATTTAGGGGTGCTGGGAGGTGGTGGGAGCTATGTGTCTTGGGGGTTCTAGGAGGTGGGGGAGCTCTGTGTATTGGGAAAGGTCTGTGTTTTGGGAGGCTGTTAGGAGGTGTGGGGAGCTCTGTGTATTGGGAGGGTACTAGGAGGTGGGGGGAGCTCTGTTTATTGGGGGTGCAAAAAGGTGTTGGGAGATCTGTGTATTAGGAGGTGGGGGGAGCTCTGTGTATTGGGGAGTTGAGAGGAAATCTGTGTATTGGGGGTGCTAGGAGTTGGGGGGATCTGTACATTGGGGGTGCTGCTGGGTGGGGTAGTTCTGCACTGGGGAATAGGGAGGACCTCTGTTCTTGGTGGGGGAACTCTGTACTGGAGGGTGGGAAGACGGGGTGAGCTTTGTGTACTAGGGGGGTTCTAGGAGGTGGCCTGCACAGAGTCCTGACCTAAACACGATAGAACACCTTTGGGATGAATTAGAGCAGAGACTGCGAGCCAGGCCTTCTCGTCCAACATCAGTGCCTGACCTCACAAATGGGCTTCTGGAAGAATGGTCAAACATTCCCATAGACACACTCCTAAACCTTGTGGACAGCCTTCCCAGAAGAGTTGAAGCTGTTATAGCTGCAAAGGGCGGGCCAACTCAATATTGAACCCTACGGACTAAGACTGGGATGCCATTAAAGTTCATGTGTGTGTAAAGGCAGGTGTTACTTTTGGCAATATAGTGTATATCTGAAAATTCAATCCTGATGTACTGAGGGCCTATTCATTGATATCTCATTTTGGAGGCCCAAAATTGTCAAGACAGTACAAATACCCCCCAAATGACCCCTTTTTAGAAAGTAGACAGTCCAAAGTATTTAGTAAGAGGCATGGCGAGTTTTTTAAAGGTTGTAAAGTTTTTGTCACAATTTTTTGGGAAAATTAAGAAATTAAAAAAAATAGTTTTTATTTCGCAATTTATTTATTTATTTTTTAATACTGTTACCAGTGCAGTACAGTGTCATCTTCTAACTGGTGTGACAGTGATCAGGGACACTGACTGGTTGTTGTTGTTGTTCAGTCGTTTGGTCGTGTCCGACTCTTCGTGACCTCATGGACCATAGCACACCAGACTTTTATGTCCTCTACTGCCTCCCGGAGCTTGCTTAACTTCATGTTCATTGTTTTGATGATGCTATTTATCCATCGTTTTCTGTCGTCCTCTTCTCCTTTTTCCTTCCATGTTTCCCAGCATGGAAAGTATTTGGAGTTTCAGCCTCAAAATCTATCCTTCCAGTGAATATTCAGGGTTGATTTCCTTCTAGATTAACTGGTTTGATCTTCCAAGGGACTTTTAAGAGTCTTCTCCAACACATAACAGCTTAAAAAAGCATCAATTCTTCGGCGGTCAGCCTTCCTTGGAATAATGTGGCGGCTGGTGCGCAAATTTTTTTTTTTTGGGGGGGGGGGGGGGCGCAAAAAAACTGAAAAGTTCAGAAAAGAAACCCCATCAATTGCAGCCTCACTGTACCATCAATCGTAGCCACTGTGCTCATCAATTGCCACCACTGTACCATCAGACGCAGCCACTGTGTCCATCAATTGCTGCCACTGTGCCATCAAACGCAGCCACTGTGCTCATCAATTGCTGCCACTGTACCATCAAATGCAGTCACTGTGCCAAACGCAGCCACTGTGCCCATCAATTGCTGCCACTGTGCCATCAAACGCAGCCACTGTGCCCATCAATTGCTGCCACTGTACCATCAAACGCAGCCACTGTGCCCATCAATTGCCGCCACTGTGCCAAATGCAGTCACTGTGCCCATCAATTACCGCCACTGTACCATCAAACGCAGCCACTGTGCCCATCAATTGCTGCCACTGTACCACCAAACACAGCCACTGTATTATCAAACGCAGCCACTGTATTATCAAACGCAGCCACTGTGCCCATCAATTGCCGCCACTGTGCCATCAAACGCAGCCACTGTGCCTATCAAAAGCAGCCACTGTGCCCATCAAACGCAGCCACTGTGCCATATCAAATGCTGCCAGTGTGCCCCCTATCCCTCCGTCTGCACTTATCCCATCTTGGTGGGACAGCTCCTCGATGTCTTCTCCCATCCTCTGCTATGATAGGCGTCCAATCACAGCGCCTGTTGTTTCAGCCAATCAGGTGACGGGTAACAGATCTGAGCACCTGATTGGCGGAGAGGCGGTTTAGTGTTAGGAAAGCGAAAATTCATTCGCTTTTCTAACACAGCTGAGTGGCCTGCGAGGGCCCAGCATGGCGCTCGCAGGTCACCTTTTTTGACGCCTATTAGAGCCTATGGCCAAGGAGTGATGGGACCGGTTGCCATGATCTTAGTTTTCTTAATGTTTAATTTCAGGCCCAGTTTTGCGCCTCTTTCACCTTCATTAGGAGACTCTTTAATTCTTCTTCACATTCTGCTATTAGTGTGGTATTGTCTGCATATCTCAGGTGGCTGATATATATATATTTTTTAAAAAACTTTTTTTCCATTTTTTATTATTTTCTTGAAAAAATTTTTTTTAACTATTTTTTTTTTACGCACTGACCAAAGCAACTGTGACCACTGTACTACTCTGGGGAAGTAATCAGGATTTAGGTTTTTTTTAAAAAAAAATGTTTAAACACATTATGATTGCTTATACTAATGAATTTCATGGGTATAAGCAACAGTTATTACTGAATAAAACTGACTCATTCAGTGAGTATTGTGATTAGCTGCGATTGGCCACAGCTAATCACATGGTACAGATGAGCTGTGATTGGCACTGTCTGTACCATGTGATCACTGTAATCAATCACAGCTAGCAACACAATTGTACACAATGGATGGCATGAAAGGAAGTCATTCATTGTTTACAACTGTCATGTGATCTGCTGTGATTGGTCACAGCAATCACATGGCACCAGCAGCGGGCTGGTAAAGTGATGTCATAAGCGGTGCCTGGTGGACACAGCCAGTGACAGATTGCACCCACGTGGCTGCGTCCTGGGAGGACGTCATATGACCTCCACCCAGAACAACGAAAGTCCCGCCCGGCCGTCATTTTGCTATAGACCGGGCGGGAAGTGGTTAAAGAGTAACTCCACCTTTATTGAGGAAAAAATATTCCCCTCCGGGTGATCTATGTACATTGCAGGGATTTTAACAAACTTTGTTGCAGATTCCTACTTTTTGTTGTTCTGAAGGAGTAACTGTTTGTCTGTGTTCATCTGCATAGTGAATGTGAATGGGAGTGACTATATAATTATTAATCAGCTGCTGCACCTGCAGGGCTCTAATAAGGAAAGTGCCAGGGTCTGCATCCCTTTAGACTTGATTAATTCTTTGGGAAAATCTCACAAAAATTAAATGTTTGTTGCAGAGGATGTGAGGATACCCAAAATCTAACTTGTATCTTAGTGCAGACTTCTGCGAGAATCAGTGAGCCAATCACACAAGCAGGAAATGACATTTTCAGGGGGCGGTCTGTATATCATCTGTGTGCAGAACACTTCCAGGTTGCCATATTGCATTGCGGAAAGTTACAGCGCTGCAGCTTGAAAAGGAAAAGTAATTTTTACTAACATTCAATTACAATATGACTTTTGTAGCAATTGTAAATGCTATATTATTTTTTTTTTTGAATTTGCCATTTTCCCCCCAGAAGGGGTGTTACCCTTTAAAGTGGACCTTCAGTCATTTTTTTAACTTTCCATCTATGAAATCTTCTGCCCTTGTTGTTTTAACTTTTGATAGTAAAACATTTTTTTCTACCAGTAAATACCTTATACAGCCCACTTCCTGTTTCTTGTTTGGTCATTAGCCTAGGCCAGCGATGGCGAACCTTGGCACCCCAGATGTCTTGGAACTACATTTCCCATAATGCTCATGCACTCTGCAGTGTGGGTGAGCGTCATGGGAAATGTAGTTCCAAAACATCTAGGGTGCCAAGGTTCGCCATCACTGGCCTAGGCTTATGACATCATGCACAGCTCTCTCTCACTCTTGTGAGAGTCATATAAGGGCCAATGAGAGCTGCAGAGCTGGAGGCATGCCTCTGTGTAAATCCAGGAAGTGAACAGGCAGCAGCTTCAGCTGCTCACAGTTAAAATGGCTGCAGCCAGACTCAGTGGAGGGAGATTTCTGCAGCATGTTTGGCAAGTACAGAATCACAGTATATAAAAAATAAAATGCAAAGCTTCAGAATGAAAGATGTTTTTATTTCAAATTATGTGAGCCGACTACGGCTCCTCTTTATTTGGCGCTCCTACATTTCAAATAACTCCACCAAACCACAGGAGGTCCTTCACTGAATGTGGTCAGACCTTCCTTGACGGAAACCTAGACCGAAGCCCAAAAAAGCTTTACAAAAGCAATTCCATAATAATCATCACTGATCCCAATCTGAACCAGCCCCTCCCACAACCATAAATCTATTCTGATTCAGAAAACTTTATTGATCACAAAGGAATCCCCAAGTTTTGTACACAGATAAATAATATCCAAGTTTTTTCAGGCTTGTTTAATGCAGGGTTCAATTAAGTTACTTAATTTAAAAAAAACAAAAAAAAACAAACAATAAATATATAACACAACAAAGTCAGATTGGTGTAGCCTTAAAGCTGAACTCCGAGCTTTCATTGAAATATATTCTTCAATAGCCACAAAGCAAATAAATCTTCTGTCTGCTGCAAACACTAGAGCTGCACGATTCTGGCCAAAATTAGAATCACGATTTTTTTTTGCTTGGAATAAAAAGATCACGATTCTCTCACAATTCTTGCAACATAAAATCTTTCACATTATATATAAAAAAAAATGGGCTAACTTTACTGGTTAGTTTTCTTTTCTTTTTTTTTTCCATTCATTAAAGTAATTTTTTCCAAAATATTGCATTTTAAAGACCGCTGTGCAAATACCGCGTGACATAAAATATTGCAACAACCGCCATTTTATTCTCTAGGGTCTCTACTAAAATATATATATATATATATATATGTTTGGGGGTTCTAAGTAATTTTCTAGCATTAAAAAAAATGATTTTAACTTGAAACCAACAAATGTCAACAAAAGGTTTAGTGTTTAAGTGGTTAAACTTTCCTCACGTAGGCCCCATTCACACCTGAGCGTGGTGTTTTTCCGGCGTTTTGTCGCGCGCTTTTTCGGGCATATTTGCGCGTTTCCATGCAGCGTTGTCCGGCGTTTTTGAGCTTTGGCATTTTTTTTATTAGCCAATAGGAAAAACGATCATCTGTTTCATCATTTGTTGCTATGTTGTTAGATTTTGTCAACTGCTTCCTGCTCCAAAAACGTCCAAATCTCCCCGATTCGCGCGACAAAAAAGGGTCCAGAACTTGTTTGAGCTTCAGGCGTAGGGCTTCAGGCGACTTGGAGTGAAAATGTGAACCATCTCCATAGAGAATAATGGATTTTTCCCCCTCAAGCATTTTGTGCCTTCAGGCTTCAAGCTACAAAACGCTCAGGTGTGAATGGGCTCTTATGCCGCGTACACACGGTCGGACTTTTCGTCTACAAAAGTCCGACGGACAAAATACGGCTGACAATCCGATCGTGTGTGGGCTTCCTCTGGACTTTCAGCTGACTTTTCCAGCCACAAATCTGACGGACTTTAGATTTGGAACATGCTTCAAATCTTTACGTCATAACTACGCCGGACCCAGAAATCCGCTCGTCTGTGTGCTAGTCCGACAGACAAAAACCCACACTAGGGCAGCTATTGGCTACTGGCTATCAACTTCCTTATTTTAGTCCGGTGTACGTCATCACGTACGAATCCGTCGGACTTTTGTGTGATCGTATGTAGGCAAGTCCGTTCGTTAGAAAGTCTGCCGCAAGTCCGCCAAAAGTCAGTCGAAAGTCTGTCGGACCGTGTGTACGCGGCATTACACACAAAGTCTATTCCTTTGACAAATTTTTACAATGTTTATACTTAAGTTCCACTGCTAAAGAATGTTGTGATTCTTGGCAGACTGCCCGCTTTTTTTCTTCCTATCTTTTGACGGCTGTGGCTTCAGAAGAGCAGAGAGAATTCTTTGCATAGCAAGAATCGTGAAACACTTGTCAAGATCGCAACGGGGGAAAAAAAAAAAATATTTAGGGGGGCACATGGGGGGGGGGGGGGACAGGGAGAAAAGTAGGGGGGCAACTATAAAATGCAATTACATATATATATATTATATATCCTGGGGCCCTTTACTATAATGGGGGGGGGGGGGGGGGCACATGGTGGGGCACAGCATCATGTTGGGGGGGTCATACGCATGAAGAATGGATTTAGACATTATTTGCTTCTCCTGGAGTTCAGCTTTCATTAGGACAACTGAAAATTTCCAGCGGCAGACCCGGTCCAGTCCAGCCTCCAGCGGCAGACGCGGTCCAGTCCGGCCTCCAGGGGCGGACGCGGTCCAGTCTGGCCTCCTGCGGCTGACGTGGTCCAGTCTGGCCTCCTGCGGCTGACGTGGTCCAGTCCGGTCTCCAGTGGCCGACGCGGTCCAGTCCGGTCTCCAGTGGCCGACGCGGTCCAGTCCGGTCTCCAGTGGCGGAGGCGGTCCAGTCCGGTCTTCAGTGGCGGAGGCGGTCCAGTCCGTCCTCCGGCGGTGGACGCGGTCCAGTCTGGCCTCCTGCGGCAGATGCGGTCCAGTCCGGCCTCCAGGGGCGGACGCGATCCAGTCCGGCCTCCAGCGGCGGACGCGGTCCAGTCCGGCCTCCAGCGGCGGACGCGGTCCAGTCCGGCCTCCAGCGGCGGACGCGGTCCAGTCCGGCCTCCAGCGGCGGACGCGGTCCAGTCCGGCCTCCAGCGGCGGACGCGGTCCAGTCCGGCCTCCAGCGGCGGACGCGGTCCAGTCCGGCCTCCAGCGGCGGACGCGGTCCAGTCCGGCCTCCAGCGTCGGACGCGGTCCAGTCCGGCCTCCAGCGTCGGACGCGGTCCAGTCCGGTCTCCAGCGGTAGATGCGGACCAGTCCAGCCTGCAGCGGCGGACGCTGTGTGCAGGAGAGAACCGACAACGGCTGAGAAATGCCTGGGAAGTGACGTCACCCATAGACTTACTTCAGGGATTCTATTCTACGTTGGCTGCCTCTCCTGCACACACCCACACACTGAAGCCACCGCTGATGGCTGAGCGTGGGACCAGAGCGGCTCCAGAACAGGTAAGTACAGTGATTTTTGCCTCACAGGGCTACATAGATTAGTTTTAGAATGTGGCATAGAGTAGGATTACAGTTAGTTTTTGCCTAAACTTCCACTATAAGTCAGCTTATAATTTCCCTTCCCTGGTTCCTGCTTTTCACCTCAACATGCCAATGGCCTTTCTTCAATAAATGCTTTCGTTACATGCCTTATTTTAGACCCAACGACATCACTGGGTCTCTGTGCTTCTGTATACAATGCAGGCAAATCATGGCTGGTGGGAGGGGCCAGCAGGGGCCTGTGCATAGCTTCCTAAAAACATCCCAGCATTCAGCCTCACTATTCCTCTCAAGAGCCCTCAGCCCCTAATCAATGACAGGGGTGGGATAGATGATGCTGGATGTCCTCCAGCCAGGAAATGAGGCGGGCCCTATCTGGCTTGCTGCATCCTCTGATGCACATTGTGAGAAGCTCGCAGTGTGCAGTAGGGATCGATTGATGAACGGTACGGCCGATATTCACTTTTTTGGAAGTATCGGTCACAAACGTACCCGATATTACTTCAAGGGGTTTTACCGGGGTGATGCCTGCAGCTGCATGCATCACACCGGCACCGTTCTTTAGAGCGGACGATCAGCTTTAATGTAATAACATTACATTGCGCTCGGCTGTTATTACAAGCAGCTGGGGGGGGGGGGCGCCTTCCGCTGCTCAACCGGGCTCTCCCCTCTCACTGGGAGGCCCGAGCAACCAGCCTGTCTGCCCGCTGGCAGAAGACCCGAGCAAAGCCGATGCTTCGTTCGGGTCTCGGATCTAGTAACCCGGAAGCGATGCCATGACATCACTTCCCGGATAACTGGCATCCTAAAGGCGTCAGGTTTTAAAAAATAGAAAGTATTCAAAAACGCCGATCTTGACGTTTTGAATACTTTCAAGTGCAGAGGAGGGGTTTGGGGTCTTTTAGACCCCCGATTCTGCCATAAAGAGTACCCGTCACCGCCCATTACTGTGGGATGTTTACATTCCTTGTGACAGCAATAACAGCGATAAAAAAAAGTATATATATATATATATATATATATATATATATATATATATATATATATATATAAAAAATTGAAAAGGACAGTGCAAAAAAAAAAAAAAAAAGTTTAAATGTAGAGAATATCGGCCATCTGCCTGAGGAGGTGGCTGAAATATCGATATCGGCACCGAAAAAAATGATATCGGTCGATCCCTAGTGTGCAGTGAAATCAGAGTAAGCCGTTTCAGTACAGGAAAGGAGCCGGTACAACTGTGCAAGACTGAAGGGAAGGCCGGAGGTTAGATTTAGAGTAACTCTCTCTTAACTCTGAAGCTCGATTCGCATTTCGACCACACTCCAGATACTACTGACAGGCGGTGAGGAAGTGATGCGACGCCTCCTCACTGCCCATTTTAACCCCATTTTTGCCAACAAACGCAACGCCACTGCGCGTGGGGTGTTCGCGGAGCTTCCCCATTTACTTGAATGCGTAGCGTTCTGCGGGTGGCAAGCGGTACATGTTGGGTCAACTTTGCCGCAGGTGCGAAAACGAAACATCGCGGCCTGTAAACATCCCTGTCTGCTGCCTATTGCAGCTTAGAGGAAGTAAACCCTGATGGGCGTTACTTCCCTCTTTGTTTCCCTGCAAAGGTAAAGCATAATGGGCTACTATTGCATAGTAGCCCATTATGTGACACTTACCTGCAGGAGAAGCCCGCGATGTCCCCGTCTTCCTCGCTAGTAGCGAGCGTCCATTCTTCACCCCTCTTCCTTCCGGGGCTGCGAACTCCGGCTCTGTGACATGAGCTGTGTGACGTCACTCCCGCGCATGCGTCCGGGAGCCGCCTTTAACGGGATGACCCGAGCTATAAACGGCACAGCGTGCCCTTTCGAAAAGAACATTAGAAAGTTACAATGTTGAAGCTTATATAAAATTTTGTGCTGGGGTTTACATACACTTTAGATTGCTAGAATAGAGGAGCTAAGCGGTTGAAAAAAAGCACACTTATAAATACCAGTGATCCTAATCTAGTTTTTTTTTTTTTATCCTAGATATAGCAAACATTAAAATAAAATATGTATGTAAAAGGTTAGAAGAGAGGAGATGTAAAAATATTTCCATGGAGCCCATTGTTCTAGGTTAGCTGCCTTTTAAGGAGGCCGCGAGGGTACAGCGGGCATTCTTCATCCGTCTACTCCCCACCATAACAACTTTCTATTAAATATCTTCAGCCATGACACTCACCTGAAATGTACACATTCAACATTTTTACACTATTTTATATAAACCAGGTAACAATTTATGTAGAGAGGACATTTATTAACAGCCATTCTCCACTCTCATAATTTATTAACTTAATCCAAAGCATTGTAACCTAGTGCAAATATCTGCCTGTTGATGGCAAAAAAAAATCCTTAAAGTGAAACAATTTTGCAGAAAAAAATCCACTCCGGTTGAATGACGTACATTATGGCCATTAACAAAGGTAACTGTAAATTATTATTTGCTTCTGCTCTTTAAAGAGGAGTTCCACCCAGGGGGGCCATAAAAAAAAAAAAATTAAAAGTCAGCAGCTACAAATACTGCAGCTGCTGACTTTTAATTGGACACTTACCTGTCCCAGGGTCCAGCGATGCGGGGGATAGAAGTCCCGCTTGTCTCCCCCTCCGTTCAGCGGCATTGCAACTGTGGGTGCCGGGCTGTGGCTTCACAGCCTGGCACCCACTGCGCATGCGCGAGCGGCGCCGCTCGCCGTGATTGGCCGCTCAATCACCTGGGACCTGTAATGGGTCCCAGATGATTGACAGGAGGGAGGGAGCAGAGCGGAGCCCTTCCTGTGCCAAGGGGGAAGTGATGTCACCAGCCCAGGCTAAGGAAGGGGCAGACTACGAGGGACCACCTAGCAACAGGCATTTAAAGGTAAGTTAAAAAAAAAAAATATCCAAATGTTTTTTTTTTTTTTTTTTAGGATTTTTTATGTATGGTTTTTTTTTGGGTGGAACCCCACTTTAAGAACTGAGATCGACCCTACAGGAAGCTCACTAGCAGGACTAAGTGGGAGGGCCTTCCTGCTATAATCACATGATCGGCCCCAGAGGTGATATGTACTATATAGGCAAATGTATGTGAACACCCCTCCAAATGATTGAGAGAAAGTGCTCTTCCTCCCCAAACTGTTACTACAAGGTTGGATGGATAACTTTCTATTCCATCATGACTGTGAGCCTGGTGTACAAAGCCAAATCCATAGACAAGACACTCAAGTTCCTCTACTCCTAACTTGTGAAACTATGTATACAGGTATAGAAAGGCTATGGGGGTACCTCATCCTATAAGAATTTACAAAACAAGACGGACTATCGCGGTACCAATGAGGAGTATAAACAAAATATTTTTCAATAATTTTTTTTATACAAAAAAAAAAAATTATAAAAGCATTTAGATATTCTCTTGAGGTTCATACATGTTGATCAAATATCTGTCTGTAAAAATGTTTGACGCGTTTCACATAACAGCTTCCTCAGAACCATTTACATATGACATCTACTCTGAGAACCCTAAATAGGAAGACATAGGAAGATTATCATTATAAGTTAAGAACATGCGCAAAAATGTTCAAAAAAGAACCATATATATGTAATGGTTGATATTAATAAATGCAGTAGCCCATCTAGGGACATAAAACCAAATAACTTACGTGTAAAGAACCCAAGAGAGTTCAATCTATGGATGGATGATGGTGTGTCCCAGATTGGGAGGAGTGAGTGAAATCAGGGAAAACCCAGGAATCTAACTAGCATGATCCCTCTAAAGAAATAATATATAGTTGAATCAATATAAGTATAAATATAGGTCCAGCAACATATAGTCCTAGGATATCATTGTTAATAAAAATATACACATATGTACTCACGAGGGTTTATATCATACAACCATAGTCAGAACCAGTCAAAAATCCCCACTCATGAGAGACAGTACTTCCTTAAAGTAAGGAAAGCGACACCTAAATAATAGATGGATAAAAATCCATTAGAAAATAATGGAATCCAAAAAGCAAATAAGGAAGGATTTGAAACACCTATATATGAAAAATCTACCTGTATAGGACCAGTCCAAGAGCCCATATACTCCACAGAGAAAATAGGGGGGGATATAATGGTCATTAAAGTACGGGAGTTAGCCGCTCTAAGGTCCAAACAACCCTGCTTGCAGTACAACGTGCTTAATAAGATGGATCATAAACTCCAACTCAGACAATAAGTACATCACTAAAAAAAAAAAAAGAAAAAAGAAAACAGTCTATGAAAACCCATCATAGTAAGGATGGAATATAATGCTGCTCCAATAGAGGTAGGTAGCCAGACATTACCATAAGGATATAAGCAGCTTAACTTATCACGCATGCATCACGCTCCCAAAAGAAAAAAAAAAAAAAAAAAAACACACACCACTTACCAGACCAGGAACCTATACTGTTTAAATAGAAAAATTGGCGCCAAAACCGCCTCACAATCATCAGCCTGCCTAGCAACAGCTGGCACAAAGAATACAATTGACTCTCATAGTCGGTCCAATGAGTGGTGGACACCAAAGCGCAGGCGCCCGCCAGCCGCCGGCCGAGAACGAAAAGCCCACGCAGCCGCCAGGACGGCTCCATATAGATGAAATCGGCCGGTGTCTTGCCGAGAAAGTTCCCTCGGCGGCTGTGCCCGAAGCGTGGCGAGCGAAGCGAGCCCGCGAGGGGCCCTCTTACAGATGCAGTGTACAGCTGATTTTCACCTATTCACCTTTGGCTATTTCCGCCGGATCCTACTGCGCAGAGAGGGGGGTCCTTATCCGGAACTTTCTGGGCAGAACACCGGTCACAAGCGCAGAGTAAACAAAGCGCTGCACAATGATGCCACTGAATACCAGCCACACAAGGCCAGACCCACATCCAAGCACCCAGAGGCAAATTAATACACCTCAAAAGGGGAAGAGGGACAGGGAAGGGAGAATCCCCCAGATGCCACCACCTCGACTCCACCACCATAGGTAGGCTACAGGGAGTCAATAGACTCCCTCTACCCCCAGTTGACAACCATGCCAGGCGGAATTCAACCTCCCATCATACTAAGTAAGGTTCCTGCGTATCCAACTCATCTCCAGATCCCATCCATAAACGAAAATTCTGAACAACAAAAATAGTTATTATTGATACTACATCTTTGTAGCAATATCATATTCTATTTGACCAGCACATGTTCTCTTATATCTCCCATCTGTTCCTACTAAAAGGCAAAAATTCTGTACACTGCATTAATACAATTTCGGTTGATCTAATCATCCATGGAAGAGCAGAATAGAAGACAGGCATTGCAACCCAGCGGGTATTGATGACAAGCAGAGGATAAATCACCATCATACATTATCGTAGAAATGGCCTATAACTTAACGAGTTATTGAGACCGGGTGCTCGAGTGGCATTTAAATTAAAAATCCACTTTGCTTTGCTTTGAAGCAGTTTCTGATCTATACAGCCACCCCGTGGGTCTTCCCTGACCCTATCAAGGGCTGTAAAACAGACCAGAGATGTATCAATTTTATGGTTCAGCACGACATGCTGACCTATGGGCGTATAAAGTAAATTTTTCCTAATGTAGTATATGTGGTCGTATACTCATCTCCAGAAATTCCTGAATGTTTTCCCGACGTAAAACAAACCACATTTACAAAAGGCAATATAAACAATCCCCTTGGTCTGACAGTCCGCATAAAATTTCATATTATATGTTTTTACATTTGGCAAAATGTAAGATGAGCCCTCTAGCATCCAGTCGCAATACTCGCAGTTATTACATATCTATATTGATTCAACTATATATTATTTCTTTAGAGGGGTCATGCTAGTTAGATTCCTGTGTTTTCCTTGATTTCACTCACTCCTCCCAATCTGGGACACACCATCATCCATCCATAGATTGAACCATCTTGGGTTCTTTACACGTAAGTTATTATGTTTTATGTGCCTAGATGGGCTACTGCATTTATTAATGTCAACCATTACATATATGTGGTTCTTTTTTGAACATTTTTGCGCATGTTCTTAACTTATAATGATAATCTTCCCATGTCTTCCTATTTAGGGTTCTCAGAGTAGATGTCATATGTAAATGGTTCTGAGGAAGCTGTTATATGAAACGCGTCAACCATTTTTACAGACAGATATTTGATCAACATGTATTTATGAACCTCAAGAGAATATTTAAATGTTTTTATGTATTTTTTATTATTTTTTTGTATAAATAAAATTATTGAAAAATATTAATGTTTATACTCCTCATTGGTACCGTGATAGTCCGTTTTGTTTTGGTCTTGTTTTGTAAATTCTTATAGGATGAGGTACCCCCATAGCCTTTCTATCCCTTTATACATAGTTTCACAAGTTGGGGGTAGAGGAACTTGAGTGGTCTGCACAGAGCCCTGACCTCAACCCTACTGAACAACTTTGGGATTAACTGGAATGAGCCAGATCTTCTCATCCAACATCTCCATAAAGACATGATTTGATGAGTTTAGTTTGGAGGAACTCTAATGGCCTTCAGAGCCCTGACTTCAACTCTACTGAACACATTTGGGATAGCTTTGAAGTAGCCAGGTCTTCTCAACTAACATCTCCTTAAATATATGGTTTGATGAGCTTGGTGTGGAGGACCTTGAGTGGCTTTTATAGATCCCTGACCTCAACCCTACTGAACACCTTTGGGATGAATTGAAATAAGCCAGGTCTTCTCATCCAACATCTCCATAAAGACATGGTTTGACAAGTTTGGTGTGGAGCAACTCTACTGGCCTTCAGGGCCCTGACCTCAACCCTACTGAACACATTTGGGATGGCTTTGAAGTAGCCAGGTCTTCGTTACCAACATTTTCTTAAAGATATGGTATGAGCAGCTTGGTGTGGAGGACTTTAAGCAGCCTTCACAGATCCCTGACCTTAACCCTACTGAACACCTTTTGTATGAACTAGAATAAGCCAAGTCTTCTCATCCAAAAACTCCATAAAGACATGGTTTCGATGAGTTTGCTGTGGAGGAACTCTACTTGCCTTCAGAACCCTGACCTCAACCCTACTGAACACATTTGGGATGGCTTTGAAGTAGCCAGGTCTTCTCAACCAACATTTTCTTAATGATATGGTATGATGAGCTTGGTGTGGAGGACCTTCACATGTCTTCACAGATCCCTGACCTCAACCCTACTGAACACCTTTAGGATGACTTGAAACGACCTAGGTCTTCTCATCCAAAATCTCCATACAGACATGATTTGATGACTTTGGTGTAGAAGACCTTGAGTGGCCTTCAGAGCCCCGACCTCTACCTTATGGATAATCTTTGGGATGAAATGTAACACCCAAGGTGAGCCAGGTCTTCGTTTCCAAAATCAGCACCCAAACAAAGTGTAGAAAAAAATCTTCATAGAAAAGCAGCCAATCACTTCAGCAGGATTTTTTCTGCCAACATTCTCCATGCAAGCTGGGGACAGAATACTGCCGATGTTGCCACTTTACCAAGGATGCAATATTTTACATTTTTAGGGCAGTTTTAGAAAACCATAGCTGGCCATTAAAGGAAAAAAAAAAAAATCATTTCCCTTTTTCTGCGTCAGCGCAGTTGTTGTTTACAGGTCAACCCAACCCAAAACCAATATGGATGGCCACCATTGGAATGAATACCCAGCAGTTTTCTTATATCTCTTTGGTAGGAGGGTGGGAATTTCTTCTGCATGTTGAGTCTCTAAACCCTACCACGAGGCCACCAAAAAAGGTGTCACTTCTCACATCTGGATTCTCCAGGTATCTGTGTATTAAAAATGATGCTGGACCCATCAAGTCTGATGCCCATCATTGGGGGAAGTCGGTCTCATAGGCAGAACCCAGCACTGTGTACTGAAGCTACATACAGTGCTTAGCACCAGTCCAGCACTTAGTGAGGAAAATTGTTAATTTGGACTAGATGGGTTCAAATAAACTATTTAAAGTCACAGAAAACCTGGAAACCTTTAGGTTTAGACTGGAATTCCACTTTAAGTGTTGACCTCTCCCCAGCATTAAGCCCTACAGCTGCCATTTAATTTCCACATCCTCTACTGCCCATAGAGCTGTAATAAAAGCAGAGTGCAAAGACAAAAAACACTTTAATGCTTCTTTTGTGAAAATGAATTGCTCCACAGTGCCTGCAGCTACAGAGGTTGTTGAAGGCTTGTTTTTAGGCTTCTTTACCGCTTGCTACAGATATTTTAAGATGTGAAATGTCCATATCCTGGCCACATTTTTACTTTAATCTCAACTTGGAAACAAGCAGAGGTCTTGTGTATTTTGGGCTTTGGATCCAAGAAACACCACAAGACAGTGAAGGCTGCACATCAGCATTGTTATTTCAGGCACTATTTAGACCAGGGATATGCAATTAGTGGACCTCCAGCTGTTGCAAAACTACAAGTCCCATCATGCCTCTATCTCTGGGTGTCATGCTTGTGGCTGTCAGAGTCTTGCTATGCCTTGTGGGACTTGTAGTTCTGCAACAGCTGGAGGTCCACTAATTACATATCCCTGATTTAGACCAATAAAATGAGGCATTACTGAAAATTCTGGTTATTTTATTCTGTGAGACCTATAAAATGCTGCCCTGTGAAGTGGCCTAAAAATAGCCACCCAAGGCTGAGACAATTCAGGAGGTCTTCAGTGGAGGAGCATCTGTCATGTTGGAGAAAATTGACTACAATGGAAGCAGGAAGGGAAGGAAGGCACTGCCCTTTGTTTTTCTAGTTGGGCCTTTTTTGACGTTTTTGTTGGAATTCTGATCTAGCATTTCACGAGGAGGTCAGCATATTTCTTTCAATGTAATAAAGCCTAGAATATTGGAAAAACTACAATCTCAAACTCCTCTGCCTTTTTCCTTCACAGCTTTTTTTTGTAGGTGCAATTTAAAAAAAAAAGAAAAAAGTTCTTCAGAAAGTTGCATTGGAAGCTCATAATAACCTCAAAATAGATGACGATAGAAATTGTGACTAAAGTGCTTCTCCGGTCACAGCGTCCTCCTGACATTCTGGAGTCTGCTGAAACACGGATTCGTGTCCCTGTATGGAGAACAGGTATGGCTCCTTCCCTACCCCCTTCTCCACGTCCGGGTGGTTGGGGTGGTGCCTCTGTAAGTGTTTCACCACTTGGAACTTCTGCTTGGCCCGGTATGGGCAGTGCTGGCAGAAAAAAGGCTGCTGGTTGGTGTGGGTGAGGTAGTGGTGGCGCAGTCCTGCCGGCCAGCGGAAGCTGCGCTGGCACACGTTGCAGACGTACGGCTTGTCCTCGCTGTGCTTTTTGAGGTGGGTTTTCAGTAGGAAGCGAGTTTTGAACGCCTTGCCGCACTGCTCACAGATGAAGGAGCGGACCTCGCGGTGACGGGTCTCCCGGTGGACACGCAGCGCGTCAGCTCGGTTGGTGCAGTAGTTGCACTCTTCGCACTGGTATGGCTTCAAACCTGAAAAAGTAGAGGAATTGGTTAGCAACGGGAGCATATTCGGGTGTCTGGAACTATGAGTACCACTCGCCTGGTGTACAACGCAAATTCTAATGTGGATGCTGCTCACAGAAGGTAGATGAAGGCAAAATGCAAGAACTGGCCAGTAAATCTGAACGTGGCATTTTTCATTAAAGTGGACCTAGCATCAGATATATTTTTCATGTTAAGTACGTGCATTGCTAATTAATGTGTCAGTGTAGGTATTTATCTCCTAGACTTATCTATTATGTATTGTTACTCAAGTGTCTGTTATACAAATTTGAAGATTGGTAGATTTGAGTGTAACGGTTCAATTATGAAACTTTATTCACTTTTGTAGATGTTTTTGACTGAGCCTTCCTGAAGAAGTGGTGGATACCGCGAAACATGTAGACGACTCCGCCAGGATACACATCCAAGTTTCCTTGTATTAGGAGCTACGTGTCTATTACCGGTTTTCATTACCGTGCACGATATTATGTACACCTCTGTACCAACTGTTTTTAACTATGTGTGTCTATTTTCTAATAAATTGTTGTATTTTTCCTTTCAACTGGTTTAATCCTTGGGTACCGAGATAGTCCTTGACTGTTTAGTGCTATAGAGTATGTTTGGAGAAGCTCCAGGCACTTTCCCTCTTTCCAATATCCATATTTAAGGATGATGGTACCCACACCTATCCCCATATCACCTTCAATGAGGCTTCATGTACTATCATCTCCAACCAGTCTGCCCGTTCTCCTCTGACATCAACAAGGCATTTTCCTCCACACAACTGCTGCTCACTGGATATTTTCTCTTTTTCCAACCATTCTCTGTAAACCCGAGAGATGGTTGTGTGTGAAAATCCCAGTAGATCATCAGTTTTTGACATACTCAGACCAGCCCGTCTGGCACTGACTGGCACTTAAATCCCCTTTCTTCCCCATTCTGATGCTCAATTTGAACTTCAGCCAGTCGTCTTCACCAGGTCTAGATCCCTAAATGCATTGAGTTGCTGCCATGTGATTGGCTGATTAGCAATTTGTGTTACTAAGCAATTGAACAGGTGTACCCAATAAATTGGCCAGTGAGCGTATATCAGTAATGTATTCATGCAGACTTGTAAAAAGATACTAAAAAGGTCCACTTTGAAATAAATACTTTAAAGAAGAATCCCAGGTTTGGATATTTTATACATAGTTACATAAATCTAGCTTGGACCAACGTGACTGTGTATAACACCATACCTGGCCGATGCCCCTGGAAGCTGGAAAATACCAAGCAGCTCTGCCCAGCTACATGCAGAACATAGAAGGTCTGCCGCTCAGCACAGGCACCATTCAGAGAATGCTTTGCATTCACGTCACCACCCCACCTCTCCTCCTCGCCCAATCAGAGAATGATTTGTACTCATTCAGAAAATTCAAAGCATTTTCTAAATGTTGCCCATGCTGGGTGGCCGCACGCCTGTGTTCGCAATGAAACTGACAAGCCCCTCGACATGGGTCCTGGAGATTACTGGACTACCCGTGTCTACTACAGTGGTTTCCAGCTTCCTGGGGGTTTGGCCAGGTATGGAATATACATAGGGTAGGATTGATATATATACACACACACACACACATGAAATATGCATACCTGGAACCTTTTTTTAAAGTGGAACAATACTCAGTGATTGTCCCCGAGCACCCGCCCAGCCGCTGACATCTTTAAGCGGCAAGCTTCTGGGTCTCGACCGATGGCCAAAGCCATTGGCTGGGCGGGGATGACGTCACTTTGGCGCATGTGCGGAAATTCAGTCACATTCTGCATTGCTGACTACGTACAGTGAGTTGCGCGTGCGCGGCACACTGTACAAGGTGCGGACAGGCAGGTAAGTAGACAAAGCTTGTCTGTTCTGTATTAAAAATCCTTCCCATTTTAATTTCCCAAAGTTCCACTGGACTAAGAAAAACGATCGTAGACCAAGTTTACCTGGAAATTAGTCTATAAAAAGGGGAAAACTATTGTGGTTTTGGGTCAATTCCTTTTTTACAAGGTTTTAAACCGATTTCTGTCCTGCGTTACCTGTGTGTTTGGTCATGTGATACTTCAGCTGGTTCACCCACTTGCACTTGTATCCGCACTCAGGACAAAGGTAGTTCTTTTCGTCCTTGTGGATGCGCATATGGTACTAAACAAAGAGAACACAAAACAGGATTCATTAAAACTACAATACAAGTGTCTGGCTATTGGGCCGCTCAGCAGAGTACCAGTTGATGAGTAAGTAAGCTTAAAGTAAACTGTTATAATGCACATCCAAAAAAAAATAGAAATAAAAAAATAAAATTTATTCATAAGTTTAGGCTGATATATTCTTCTATATATATTTTTGGTTAAAAAAAAAAAAAAAAAATGCAATAGGCGTATATTGATTGGTTTGCGCAAAAGTTATTGCATCTACAAACTATGGGATAGATTTAAGGACTTTTAAATTTTTTGCGGGACTGCGACATTGCGGTGGACAAATCTGACCCCAAATGACACTTTTGGGGACCAGTGACATTATTACATTGCTATAAAAATGCACTGGTCAATGTAAAAATGACACTGACAGGGAAGGGGTTAACACTAGGAGGCGATCAAGGGGTTAGGCGTGTTCTAACTGTAGGGGGGATGGGCTATTAGGGACATGACAGAGATCACTGTTCCCGATCACTGGGAACAGAAGTTCTCTGACATGTCACCTGTCAGAATGGGGAATTGCCTTATTTATTTACATAGACAGTTCCCCGTTCTGCCTCTGTAATAGGCGATCACGGGTCGCCGGCGGGCACGCTCCGGCGGTGCGCGCCCACTATCTCCTGTGCAAAGACTGGCGTACACCTACGCCGGTTTGCGCAGGAGAGCCGACCTGCCACCGTATAATGACGACGGCTGGTCGGCAAGTGATTAAATCCCAACCATGTTAGTGATCATAGGCATGCGTACAGGGTGTGCCGGACGTGCCCGAGCACACCCCAATCATCCCATGCGCATTAGTATTATCGCTCTCTGTGGTAGGAGGAAGATGGGAAAAACCTCCCTCTTGTCGGCTATGCCACAAAGAAGTGTTTATGCTCTTCTCTTTCATTGTGTCGGAAGGGAGATCAATATGTCGGGGTCATATATATATGTAGACACACACATGTGTGTTTGAGCTTTGGGGTGCACACCCTAATGGAATATGTGAGTGATGGCTGGGCAGGGACAATAAATTACTTTGGTCTTTCGGTATAGGAAGCTGGTCAATTTACACATCAGACAATCTAGCTTGAGAAAGAGAGAAATATGCTGTACAGCTTTGTAACTAAAGCCTATATGTGGTATAGAGACAGCAATATCACAAATAAAGGAACGGTTACCTTAAGACGTGAAGGATCTCCACAGGCGTAGGTGCAGAGGTGACATTTGTAGGGCTTTTCCCCGGTATGAATTCGACTGTGCCAGGTGATCTTCTGCTTATTCCTGGTGCTGTATTCACAGTCAGAACACTTGTAGACCCGTGTGGCCCCATGGCCCTTGACATGGTGGTCATACACCAGCTGGTGACGACAGGAAAAGGAACAGAAAGGGCAGCGCAGGGCACCTTCCTCCGCCTCCACACCCGGCAGCGCCGATGACTCGTGCACCTCCGAGTAATGGTTAACTAGCTGCTGCCGGTCCTTGGCAGCAAACTGGCACTGCTGGCAGTGGTGGGAAAAGTGCGATTTGCGGTGCTCCTCCAAGTCCTGGCGGCGGGAGAAAGTCTTCTTGCACAAGGCACACTCCAGCTGTAGGTGCTGCTTCTGAACGTGACATCGGAGCGTGGCCTGGCTATGACAGGAGAACAGGCACTGCGAACACTCATAGGTCTCCTTCTCTTGGTGCTTCCGCAGGCTGTGCTGCTTCAGCGCCGCCTCAGAGCTAAAACTGGCCTGGCACACGTTGCACTGGAAATCTAGTTCGCCGCTATGGCAGCTGCTCAAGTGCCGAGCGATATCGTTCTGGCTGTAGCCGCTATAATCGCACAGGTTGCAAAAGTGCGTGGGTTTCTTCTCATGGACTCTTCGCTGGTGCAGCCGCAGTTTAGAGTTCGTGCCGAAAGTCCGACTGCAAGCGTCGCAGGAGATCCGTCCAACCCCGGTATGAAGGGATTCGTGGGCTTCCAGGCGGTACCGCCGGGTGGTGCTGAAGTCGCAGTATTTGCAGCGGTGGGGTTTGACTCCTTCGTGGCGGATCCGCACATGCTTCTTCAAGCACCGCGGCTGCTTGCAGGTGAAGTCGCAAAGCTTGCACTGCAGATGTGCTCGGTTTTGAGAATACTTCTGGTGAAGGTCTCGGTGTCGATTGAGAGCCGCCGTCGATATGCATCGAAAGGAGCAGAGCGAACACTGGAGCTCCCCTGGTTTTAAACAACCTTTTTTCTTGTGCGTCCTCATGGCCCGCTCCTGACTACATGTAAAGGGGCAGGTGGAACATGAAAGTTTGCAGGTGCCGGTGGTCACATTATTACAGGAATTTACGCTTTCATTTTGTTCTCGATCATCTTCTTCTTCTTCTGTATTGGGACCGTCCTCTCCTCCAGAGCTTTCACAATCATATTCTTTATCCTGATTACCCTTTAAGATTTTATGCTTTGTGCAATTATGTTTTCTCAAAGCCGTTTCTGAGTCCAAAACAGCCAGGCAAAGGGTGCAGGATACTTTTTTTACTTCCCGGCAGTTCTCATTCACATGACAATTGATAGTACATTCTCTGGAGCAGGAATAGGAGCAAAATAAGCATCTGAATTTTCCGTCTTTAAATCTGTATTTTTCCCTTTCCTCTGACACAGAAGGAGCATTGTCCTGGTCCCTTGGACTCTCTAAGGGGAGCTCACTGGTTGCATGTTCACTACTTTCTGTTCTATCGGGATCAGTTTCTTTCAATGGTTCTTGCACCAACTCCTGACCTGCAGATACCTGATCTAGAACATTTAAACAGTTTTCAGGCAAGCTGGAATCTTGACTCTCAGTAATACCTTCTTTGGAACATGCTGCATTCATATAATCATGAACTGGGTGGCTGTTGTCATGCTGGTCCATTGTCTTCGAAGATGTATTTGCTTTAAACCCAGCTCTTTTCTTCTTTAATACTACTGGACACTTCTTAAGCATATGAGTATTGAGCCCTCTCTGCTGTTTAAAGCTAGCTCCGCATTCCTGGCACATCAAAGCAGATTTGCGCGCGCTGCAACCGTTCTTAGCGTGCTGGACAATGCACGCCTTTTTCTTGGTGATGTAGGAACACTTCTCACATCGGAAAACCTGACTTTTAGATTGGACCACCAACATTTGGACTCTTCCCTCCAGGACGAGCGTCTCCGCTTGCTCCTTGTCCTGCTTTCTCAAGGCCTTCAGTATGGACTCAGGCCGGCCATTATCGTAGCTTTCGTCCAGAGGGACTGCAGGAGGTTCCACAACTTGAAGATTGGTTTCGTTAAGCCCACTCGATTCACATACAATGGTCAGCTGTACTCCGCCCTTCACAACGTCAGCCCAGGACTCCTGTACTTCAACCGAGATGTCTCCAGGCTGAATTTCAAGATTACCATTCTCAGGGTCAGGAAGCTCTTCACACTGGTCACTAATTTCACACAAAACTGGCTCAGGGTCATAGTGAACAGCAGTTACACATACACTGTTCTCAAGCTTGTCTTGATCTTCAGCCTGAGGTTCAGCTTCTTCTTCAAAATCCTGCCTACAGGTCATATGGTCGTCAACGGTCAACGTCTCAGAGAAGCACAGGATTTCCGTTTGTTCTGGAAGGGTATCTTCACAGGTCTCCACAGCAGGCTCTTTGACCATGAGCTCGTTGGATGAGGCTAGTTCCAAACGTACTGGGAAGTCTTCCATTTCTATACTGCAAGTTTCAACAGGTTCTAGAGTAATAGCTGCAAATAAAGATTCATCTGCCACTGCCATGTTGGCATTTTCAGATGGTTCAGCAAGACCTTCTACCTGCAGGCACTGAGCCACCTGAGAATCCATATTTTTCTCAACGTGGCTATCTAGTTCCTCACAGTTACGTTCCTGAGCTTGTTGATCACCAGAAGAAGGTTGCTTAAGAGTCACCGAGATCTCAGTTTTGTATGGAAATAGCAGGTTGGCATTGTTTATTTCTTGCTGTTTGCTTGCGTACCTCTCCAGCCACTCCTTATCGCCCGGTACATACCCATGTGATTTGCGTTTGTGAAAAAACAGGCTTGTGTTGCTGAATGTGCGGAAGGGGCACAGGGCGCAGCGGAACTCGCGGTGCTTGGTGTGCTTGCCATTCTCATGGTTCCGCAAGGTTTGCTTGTACCTTGTCTGGTAATTGCAGTGCTGGCATTGGTAGATGGGTATCTGGGCGCTCTGGGAATGCTTGACCTGCATGTGTTTCTGGAGCTCGCTTTTGCGCTTGCATCCGAACCCGCAGACTTCGCAAATCAGAGTCTTCCCCTGGTGCCGAAGCTTGTGGCTGCTCAGCTGGTCGGCACGATGGCAGCGATATGAACACTGACTGCAATGATACCTAATAAAAGAAAAGAAAAATAACATCATACCTGTATAAAAAACAGCAAACAGTAAAACGTACAAATAAAAAGTTGTAGATTACTTGTAAAAGGTCCCATTAAAGAGGGAGACTAATCTAGTGAAAAGGTTTTTAAAGAGATTGCCGGTCTTAAGAAAAAAAATAAATCCCCCAGTACCTTGCAAGCCATTATACTCACCTCTGAAGCGGTCTATGGTTCCAGCATTGTAGCTTGTAGCCTCAGCATCTCTGTCTTTAAAAAGGGAAGTGGAACTTGTAAAGCCCCTGAAAATTGTTAGTTATCTGTGGATACATCTATGACTGATAAAATGAACTGGGCTTTTAACTACACCTGTAGTGCTTCCTTTGTACTGTAAGTTTTTCTGACATCCAGAGGACCTATCCAAGCCTTTCGGTCCTAAAAGTATTCAGACTTCCTTGTTGGAGTTTACAAACATAATAAAAACAGGGGTGCTCAACCCATGGGCCAAGGGCCACATGTGGCCCACGGAGACCTCTGATGTGGCCCTCAAACCAGAGAGGTGCATACCCATGGTCTGGGAAGGTGGGTCGGCAAACGCTGATTGAGATCAACGGGATACCGACTTGCCATCCCAGTGCATGCTGCTGGCGCCGCCAGCAGAGGAAGCAGGTGGTTGTGGAGTGAGCAGGAGCCGCATAAGCCGATGCTTCCTCTGTAGCACCGGCTCCTCTCTCAGGTGGAGTGATACCAAGCGCACTTCATCTGGGACCTTTCTAGCAGCCTTGGGAACAATGCCAGCAGAAGCTGGAAGAGGAAAAGATGATTGTATTAAACATTACATATACTGTACTTTTGCAATGGGCATATTAGCACTTCTAAAAAAGGGTTATTAGGCTGCTTTCACACAGATCTACAAGTGCAGCGCAGCGCACCCGTGGGTTAGCTGCACTGAGCCATACAGCAGGGGTGCTCAACCTTTTGAAGAGCGAAGTCTACTTAAGTGATTTAGCAATCTATCGCAGTCACAATGTCTCCCGTGATCGCGTCTGCCGTGATCTTGGAGTCTAGGAAGATAAAATCTGTCACTGTTTCCATTTCTTCTCCTTCTTTTTGCCAAGGAGCAATGCAATAGAAGTCTATGTCAAAGCGCAACTAACCCACAGGAAAGCCTATGGGTAAACCAAAGTGCATCAATGTAAAAGCAGCCTTAAAGGGGGCTCAGGACAGTAAGGGCTTGTTTACGTTTACGGTTTAAGGGGCGGTGAAACCTCATAGTCCATTGTGGCTCGTGACCGGTTACTAAATCACTTAACCACTTGCTTACAGGGCACTTTCACCCCATTCCTGCCCAGGCCATTTTTCAGCTTTCAGCGCTGTCACACTTTGATTGACAATTGCGCGGTCATGCTACACTGTACCCAAATAAAATTTTTATCACTTTCTTCACACAAATAGAACTTTCTTTTGGTGGTATTTAATCACTTCTGGGTTTTTCATTTTTTTATTATTTTTTTTGTAAGAGAGACCAAAAATGTTGAAAAATTTTTTTTTAGTTTCGGTCAGTAAATTTTGTAAATAAGTAATTTTTCTCCTTTACTAATGTGCGGTGATGAGGCGGCACTGATAGGCTGAACTGGTGGGCATTGATATGTGGCACTGATAGGCGGCACTGGTGGGCACTGAGAGGTGACACTGATGGGCAGCACTGACTGGCATCACTAACGGGCACGGATTACTGGCACAATAATGTAATCAGGACACTGATGATCAGTGCCCTGACTACATGTTTTGTTGTCCCCTGCGAGGAGATGCTGCCGATTAGCTCTCCTTGCCACACACTCTGTCAGTGTGAGGCGAGGAGCGCTGATTACCGGCATCTCCGTGACTACATGTGAGCGGCTGGACACGGCCGATCACATGGTTAAAGAGCCGCGGACGCGGCTCTTTACAGAGACCGGAGTTGCTAGGACACGGCGCGGCAGCGATCACGAGAGCGGGCATTCTGGGATGCCGTCATATGATGGCGTCCCAGAACGAAAGCCGCACCGCCCCACCGTCATTTGACGGTGGGTGGCAAGCGGTTATAAAACCTAGTTACACCACTTGTACCTACAGGTAAGCCTATAATAAGCCTTGCCTGTAGGTACTGTAAATATCTCCTAAACCTGCACGGTTTAGGAGATATTTACCATATACGCTTGCGTCATCGGCGCATGCCGCTTCTTCACTAGTAAGTGCCGTGACTGACGGCTCCCATGCACATGCGCAGGAGTGACGTCACGCGACTCCGGCCAGTCACAGAGTCGGAGTCCGCGGCCCCAGAAAGAAGAGGGGCGAAGATGGATGCTGCCACCAGCGAGGACAGCACAGGCTTTGTTTGCAGGCAATGCATACTAGCCCATTATGTTTTTACATTGCAGGGGAAAAAAGAGGAAGTAAAACCCACCAGGGTTTACTTCCTCTTTAAGTCGCCATCACTCTTCAAAATGTTGAGCACCCTTGCTCTAAAACAAAAGTTGTCCACCTGGCTCCTGGAATTTCTCCAGCCATCATTACTACAAGAAGACATGATGCCATGTAAGAACCTGGGGACACTGACCTGAGGTCTCCGTTGTGTTTACGCATGTGTACGTTCAGGTAATGCTTCCACTTGGTGACGTATCCGCATTCCGTACACATGTAGTTCTTGTCTGCGGAATGCGTCAGCATGTGTTTAGAGAGGTAGCTCAAGTCCCGACAAGTGAAGTCACACTGGCTGCATTTGTGAGGTTTCTCTCCTAGCAGATTGGAAACAAAAAGACATGCTAGATTAGAAATAGTGAATCTGTGCATCATAATTATCATAAGGGCAAAAATTATGGATAGGGTAAGGTAGAGTTATAACCCCTGTCAGCATTTTTTATTTTTTTTTGGCTGTCCGTTTCCCATTGGAGAGATTACCCTTCACTTCCTGTCCCATAATCAAAACAGGAAGTAAGAAGATCTCTCCTCAAAGTGAGGGAAATCCCTGGTTGTCACCAGGGTCACATGGACTAGTATTGCCTTTGGAAGAGGTCCCCTCTATTGCTGTTCTGGCGACAACCCAAAATGTGTCATTGTCTTTCAGTGATAGTGCGGTATTGGTAAAACAGGACAAATAGAAAGGGTAAATCTTTCTTAACAAGGAAAAAAAAAAAGACAGAAATTCTAACCTGACAGGTGTTCTAATTCTTCTCCATCCTATCAAAATTCTTAGTCCCAGTGAGCATATGGGAAATTCACTTCTGGCCAGATTAAGGCCAAGCTCTTTCCCTTGTAACAAAGCTGTAAATGCCAGAGGCTTGGTAGACCCACCACACGGACAAGGGAAGACCCACCACATCTCCTATATGTCTGGTTCACAACACTGCATTAGGGTGAGGTGCAGGCACAGTGCGAGGATAAAAAATACTGAATTCAATACTTTTTGTCAGGTCAGCATGGTGAGAGGCAATCCACAGTCTTGCACTGCATGGCCACCATTTAAACTTTATGAGATGTCTTTGCGCCAATCAATAAAGTTCCTTTAAAAAAGGAAAAAAAAAACAAAACAGTGCAATCCTTGGAGCATAACGCATTTTCGCTATGCTAAGCTCAGCCGAATCGCACTGCACATCAGCCGCTGTGCTGCAGTGTTATCCAGAAGAAAAATAAATGGTTTTCAATTTTTTTTACAAATAAATATGTGAAAAGTGTGGGGGGTACATCTGTATGGCGCCCCCCGGAGTCAATACTTTGTAGAACCCCTTTCTCTGCAATTACAGCTCCAAGTCTTTTTGGGGATGTCTCTACCAGATTTGCACATCTAGAGGGAGATTTTTGCCCATTCTTCTTTGCAAAATATCTCAAGCTCTGTCAGATTGGATGGAGAGAGTCTGTGAACAGCAATTTTCAAGTCTTGCCACAAATTCTCAGTTGGATTTAGGTCTGGACTTTGACTGGGCCATTCTAACACATGAATATGCTTTGATCTAAACCAGGGATGCCCAACTAGTAGCCCGCAGAGCCTTCTGATGTGGCCTACGACCTCCTTCTCTGGGATGGTGGGTTGGCTCCATCACACATTTTCCATAGGAATTTCCGACACACAAAGTTTGAGAGCAGGCTATAAAATTTTCCGACAACAAAATCCGTTGTCGGAAATTCCGATCGTGTGCACACAAATCCGACGCACAAAGTGCCACGCATGCTCAGAATAAATTAAGAGACGAAAGCTATTGGCTACTGCCTCGTTTATAGTCCCGACGTACGTGTTTTACGTCACCGCATTCAGAACGATCGGATTTTCCGACAACTTTGTGTGACTGTGTATGCAAGACAAGCTTGAGCCAACATCCATCGGAAAAAATCCATGGATTTTGTTGTCTGAATGTCTGATCAATGTCCGACCGTGTGTATGTGGCATAACAGGTTTTCTTCTAAGATTGTCCTGTATTTGGCTCCATCCATCTTCCCATCATCTGACCAGCTTCCCTGTCCCTGCTGAAGAAAAGCATCCCCACAACATGATGCTGCCACCACCATGTTTCTCGGTGGGGATGGTGTGTTCAGGGTGATGTGCAGTGCTCGTTTTCCGCCACGCATAGCATTTTGCTTTTAGGCCAAAAAGTTCAATTTTGGTCTCATCTGACCAGAGCACCTTCTTCCACATGTTTGCTGTGTCCTCCACATGGCTTCTCACAAACTGCAAACCGGACTTCTTATGGTTTTCTTTCAACGTCTTTCTTCTTGTCACTCTTCCATAAAGGGCAGATTTGTGGAGAACACAACTAATAGTTGTCCTGTGGACAGATTCTCCCACCTGAGCTGTGGATCTCTGCAGCTCCTCCAGAGTTACCATGGGCCTCTTGGCTGCTTCTCTGATTAATGCTCTCCTTGCCCGGTCTGTCAGATTAGGTGGACGGCCATGTCTTGGTAGGTTTGCAGTCTTTCCATTTTCTGATGATGGATTGAACAGAGCTCTGTGAGAAGTTCAAAAGCTTGGGGTATTTTTTTTATACCCTAACCCTGCTTTATACTTCTCCACAACTTTATCCCTGGTGTGTTCCTTGGCCTTCATGATTCTTTTTGTTCACTGAGGTTCTCTAACAAACCTCCGAGGGCTTCACAGAACAGCTGTATTTATACTGAGATTAAATTACACACTGGTGGACTATATTTACTAATTAGGTGACTTCTGAAGGCAATTGGTTCCACTAGATTTTACTTAGGGGTATCAGAGTAAAGGGGGCTGAATACAAATGCACGCCACACTTTTCAGATATTTGTAAAAAAAAGAAAAGAAAGAAAAAAAAAATAAACATTTTTCAAATTTTCCTTCCACTTCACAGTTATGTGCCACTTTGTGTTGGTCTATCACATAAAATACATTTACGTTTTTGGTTGCAACATGACAAAATGTGGAAAAATGTCAAGGGGTGTGAATACTTTTTCAAGTCACTGTATATGTATACCACAGGATATATACAAATACCATACTGGTGACCCCACAATAGGGATAAAACTTTTTCGCGGAAGGGAGTTTAACAAGACTCGTGGCCACTCATTAATATTAGAAGAAAAGAGGTTTAACCTTAAACTATGTAGAGGGTTCTTTACTGTAAGATTGGCAAGGATGTGGAATTCCCTTCCACAGGCGGTGGTCTCAGCGGGGAGCATCGATAGTTTCAAGAAACTTTTAGATAAGCACCTGAACGACAGCAACATACAGGGATATACAATGTAAGACTGACATATAATCACACACATGGGTTGAACTTGATGGACTGATGTCTTTTTTCGACCTCACCTACTATGTAACTATGTAACAGGAGAAATATATACCATTAGGTGTGCAAAACGATCCGTCGTAACAAACTCCGGTGTGTCGTTACCTGTGTGTAATAACTTGTGTCGTATCAGTACCCTCTTGTGCGCCGTTGCAAAATCACACTCCCCACAGCGGTGGATCTTCTCATTGGCATGCATCTTGCCTACGTGGTCTGTATATTCAACCGGGTTAAAGCTCTTATAAGGACAGAAGCGGCACACCAGCTCTTCTTTGCCTGGGTGCCCGCGTTTCCTGTGCTTGCGGAAGGTGTGTTTGTTGGAACAGACAAAATCGCATTCTTGGCAGTGAAAGGCGTAATGGTTCTTGCGGTGCTCCTCCATCTCCTCGCGGGACTTGAAGAGCATAGTGCAGGCATGGTACCTGCATTCCACAGCCTGGATACCGTGAGACTCCTTCATATGCCGCAGGTACTCCTTGCGGTCAGACAAAGCCTGATCGCATCCGGGGTCAAAGCAAAACAGCAACGTCTGCTCGGCTTTGTGTCCCTTCATGTGATCCTTCAGAGCCTGGCTCAGTTTAAAGGTCTCCCGGCACACTGGGCAGGAGTAGGTGTCCGTATAAAAGTTGGACACCCCCTCGTGAATGCTCGCCATGTGGCGATTCAGGGCGTTCTTTTCCACGGAGCTGTAGTCACACAGCGGGCAGCGATGAGCCTTTTCACCCGCCTCTCTCATCATGTGGATCTTTAGCTTACTGCGGCTGGTGAAGAACTTGCGGCAGTTCGGGCACTGCAGGTTCGGGTCGGGGAAGTGCAGGTGGAGGTGGTCAGCCAAGTGAGTCCTCTTCTTAAAGCAGCGTTTACATTCGGGGCACATGTGGGTCTTAAACAAGTGCTCTTCACCATTCTCCACATCTCCTATAGGTTGGAAAATAAAATACACATCAGCAGAGTTCTATCAAAATTTATCATTTGACTTTTGGCCCCAATATATAGGGCTTATTTACAATATTGTGATGCATTTAATGTAGTATAGCCCCTTCCTGCCGAGCGTACGCAGATGTGCGTACTCGGCTTTCGGGGGTTATACCGGGTTGATGCTCGGCTATCCAAGTATAACAACCGATGGGGCTAAAAGCCGCTTGGCTGTTATACCGGAGGAGCGGGAGGGGACATCCCCCCTCCCGCCGCTCTTACCGGGCCTCCCGATCCACCGGGAGGTCCGATCACCAATCCGCTGCCTCCGGCGGCTGCTGACAGTCTGGAACGAAGCTGTGGGTGGCTTTGTTCCAGCCTTCTAAATGTAAACGCGGAAGCGACGTCATGACGTCACTTCCCGTTTACTCGGTTGCCAATGGCGCCGGTTTTAAAAAAAAATACACAGTATTCAGAATCGCCGTTTTCGGCGATCTGAATACTTTGAAGTGCAAAGGAGGGATTGGGGGTCTTTTAGACCCCCGAGCCCTCCATAAAGAGTACCTGTCACCACTTATTACTGTCACAAGGGATGTTTACATTCCTTGTGACAGCAATAAAAGTGATCAAATTTTTTTTTTTTTAAAAAACACAATTTCTAAATATAAAAATAAATAAAATAAATAAGAAAAAAAAATATTTTTTTTTAAAGCATCCCCGCGAGCTCGCGCAGCAAAGAAAGCGCATACGGAAGTCGCGCCCGCATATTTAAACGGTGTTCAAATCACACATGTTGAGGTATTGCCGCGATCGTCAGAGAGAGAGCAATAATTCTAGCACTAGACCTCCTCTGTAACTCTAACCTGGTAACTGTAAAAAAAATTGAAAGTGTCGCCTATGGAGATTTTTAGATACCATAAATTGCCGCCATTCCACGAGTGCGTACAATTATAAAGCGTGACATGTCTGGTATCTATTTACTCGGCGTAACATCATCTTTCACATTATACAAAAAAAATTGGGCTAACTTTACTGTTTGTTTTTTTTAACCACTTCCGGACCGCTCACTGTATATATACGTCATTTTTTTGAAGATGGATATCTCGGTAACAGGCGGCAGCTGCTGCCACAACCGAGGTATCCATCTTTTCAGTGAGCGGTTCCGTACACGATAAAGGTGGTCTCTGCGGCGGGTTCGCCGCGAGATCACCGTTATCGGCGGCGGGAGAGGTGCCACCCCCCCTCCCGCCGCTCTCCCGCACCCTCCGCCGCTTACCGGAGCCGTCGGTAGCGGCGGAGGAGATCGGGTCCTTTCCCTGCTTAGGTATGGAGACGAGTGAGGCTAAGATGGCCCCCACCCGTCTCCATACCATGTGACGGCCGGAGCGACGTCATTACGACGGCTCCGCCCACTTCTCTTAAAGGCACAATTTTTTTTGTGTCATTTTTTTAAACGACTTTTTTTTTTTTTTTTTTTTTTTGCATTTTAGTCTAAATATGAGATCTGAGGACTTTTTGACCCCAGATCTCATATTTAAGAGGACCTGTCATGCTTTTTTCTATTACAAGGGATGTTTACATTCCTTGTAATAGGAATAAAAGTGATCCAAATTTTTTTTTTTTAAAAAACAGTGAAAAAATAAATAAAATAAAGTAAAATAAATAATAAAAAAAAAAAAAAAAAAAAAAAAACATTTTTAAAGCGCCCTGTCCCGACGAGCTCGTGCGCAGAAGCGAACGCATATGAAAACGGTGGTCAAACCACACATGTGAGGTATCGCCGCGACTGGTAGAGTGAGAGCAATAATTCTAGCCCTAGACCTCCTCTGTAACGCAAAACATGCAATCTGTAGAATTTTTTAAACGTCGCCTATGGAGATTTTTAAGGGTAAAAGTTTGACGCTATTCCACGAGCGGGCGCAATTTTGAAGCGTGACATGATGGGTATCAATTTACTTGGCGTAACATTATATTTCACAATATAAAAAAAAATTGGGCTAACTTTACTGTTGTCTTATTTTTTTTTTTCAAAAAAGTGAATTTTTTCCAAAAAAAGTGCGCTTAGAAGACCGCTGCGCAAATACAATGCAAAAAAAAGTATTGCAATGACCGCCATTTTATTCTCTAGGGTGTTAGAAAAAAAACAATATATAATGTTTGGGGGTTCTAAGTAATTTTCTAGCAAAAAAACCTGTTTTAAACTTGTAAACACCTAAAATCCAAAACGAGGCTGGTCTTAAAGTGGTTAAAATTCATGAAAATGTCCCTTTTCCCAAAAAGTTGCGTTTAAAACACCGCTGCACAAATACCGTGTAATAAAAAATATTGCAACAATCACCATTTTATTCTCTAGATTCTCTGCTAAAAAAATATTTATAATGTTTTGGGGCTCCAAGTAATTTTCTAGCAAAAAATACGGATTTTATCTTGTAAACACCAAATGTCAAAAATAGGCTTAGTCATGAAAGGGATAGTGTTACCACGTGTCAAGGCAGCCCATTCATTTGTAATACACACATCTCTAGTATTTGGACAATATGGGGGAATCCTACTAAAAACTGGAGAGCGTAAAACATGGTGCAGCTGTGCATGGTAGCCAATCGGCTTTCAGGATTTTTGTCAAAGCTTAAAGCGAACCTTCAGTCATTTTTTCATCTATTAAATCTTCCGCCCTTGTTGTTGTTTAAACTTTGGATAGTAAAACATGTTTTTTTCTGCCAGTAAATCCCTTATACAGCCCACTTCCTGTTTCTTGTCTGGTCATTAGCCTAGGCTTATGACATCATACACAGCTCTCTCTGTCGCTCTCACGAGAGTTTGCCAGGAAGGGAGGGGGGATGAGTCATAAGAAGGCCATTTATTTTCTTTTTTTGCGATACGGCACTGCGTTACTTTAACTGACAATTGCACAGTTGTGAGACGCTGTACATAAATAAAATTGACGTCCTTTTTTTTCCCCCACAAATAGAGCTTTCTCTTGGTGGTATTTGATCACCTCTTTTTATTTTTTGCACTATAAAACAAAAAAAAAAAAAAAAAAGAAGAGCGACAATTTTGAAAAAAACAAAAAACAAAACAATATTTTTTACTTTTTTCTATAAAACATACCCAATAAAAAAAAATTAAAAAAAAACGTAAAAAAAAATAAATCTAAATTTCTTCATCAATTTAGGCCAATATGTATTCTGCTACATATTTTTGGTAAATAAAAATCCCAATACGTGTATATTGATTGGTTTGCTCAAAAGTTATAGCGTCTACAAAATTATGGGATATATTTGGAGTTTTTATGTATTTATTTTTTCTCACTAGTAATGGAGGCGATTTTTAGAGAAACTGTAACATTGCGGTGGACAAAATCAGACACCTGACACTTTTTAGGGACCAGTGACATTATTACAGTGATCAGTGCTAGAAAAAAAGGGCAAAAGCTCAACTACACTGCAGAGTGCAAGAGCATTATGGGAAATGAAGTCCCAAAACATCTGGGGTGCCAAGGTTCACCATCACTGCCCTAGGGAGTGCTTTCTAACTGTGGGGGGAGGTGCTTTGACTGGGGGAAAACAGAGATCCGTGTTCCTGCTTGGCAAAAACACAAGATCTCCATTTTCCCCTCTGGCAGAACGGCGATCTGCCTTGTTTACATAAGCAGACCACCGTCCCGGCGTACATGCCGATTGGCTCCCACTGTGTGGAACCACAGAGGGAGCGGATCGCCGGGGGGCACGCCCCAGACCCCGCGCACGAAATCACGTACAGGTATGTGATTTTGTGCAAGAGATCTGCCCTGCCGCAGTATATCTGTGTGGGGCAGTCTTAAGGTGGTTAAAGACATAGGGCCAAAGCTTCTCTGTAGGTCAAAGGCACTTCATTCCGCGCTCCTGTGACCCAAATTCAGCAGACAGCGGACTAAAGTCTGCTGTTGGCTGAAGCCACTCAGCCTAGCCAGACTCTGGAGAGATCCTGACTTTAATGTCGGGATCCACCCAGATGCCTGTCCGGCAGCTGGCTCAGCCTCTCAGATTGCTGCTGAGAAGCTGAGCCAGCCGCTTCTGCCCCCTCCACAGCTCAGCTCTCCAGTGAGCGCTGGAGGGACAAGGCAGAGAGCGGTGACTGACAAGCAATGGCTCTCTGCTCACTGAAGACTGAGAACCGAGTGATCAGCGGTCTTTGATCGCTTGGTTCTTGGTCTTCAGTGAGCAGAGAGCCGGTGACTGTCAGGGAACAGATGCAGTATCAGATTGACGCTGCATCCACCTAGTTGAGTATGTTTGTCTTTTTTTGACAAACCCCATACTTCTCTTTTAAAGGGGTTGTAAACCCTCAAGGTTTTTCACCTGCATTAAAAAGGTGATGCAGTTGCCCCCCAGAGCCCCCCTTTTACTTAATTAAACCCGGTCTTTCCAGCGACGGGGAAGAGCACACCAGCTCCAGCCAGTGTCTTGGGTCCTGATTGGATAGATTGATAGCAGCGCAGCCATTGGCTTCCGCTGCTGTCAATCAAAACCAATGACGCGGGAGCCGGGGGGGGCGAGTCCTGCTGTCTGTCAGTGGACGCAGCAGCAGGACAGAGAGCGTGCCCGCACGGGTGCCCTGAGGAAGAGCGGCTCTCCAACGGGGCACTTGAGAAGAGGAGGAGCCAGGAGCACCACTGAGGGACCCCAGAAGAAGAGGATCAGGGCCAACTCTGTGCAAAACCACTACACAGAGCAGGCAAGTATATAAAGTTTTTTTGTTTTGTGTTTTTTAAAAACAAAACCTTTACATATCCTTTAGTGCTTAGATTAAAAAAAAAAAAAAAAAGACAGAAGAGAAAGAAAAAGTGAAAAATATTGCATTTATCTTTTAGTGCTCCAGCCTTCCCTTCAGTTTTGCACAATTCTACCGGCTCCTCCACAGAAATGGCTTCCTCTGAATTCACTGCACACTTCTCAGTGTGCGTTAGAAACGGCAGCAAGTCAGATAGAGCCTGTCTTATTTCCTGGCTGGAGGATGTCCAGTATCATATAACTCTTTTCTCCCCAGCCTGACTGTCCCTGACCCACCCCTTTCATTCACTGGATTTTATCTCTTTCAATCATGGAAGCTCAGCATCACATGTGGACATTGCCTAGGGTAGTTGGCATGCAAATACAGCCTGACTAGTACTGCCCACCTCCTACAGACTGACACCCATCCAACAAGACATTTTGGGGTTTTTTTGTTGCATAACTCCTCCCAAAAGCCATTCTATTGCTTGCATTAAGACTGGGGGCTCTTTTTTTTTTTTCCAGCAAACAAACAATCACATAACCCTGCCAGCCACTCCACGATCCACCTGCATTACATAGAGAAGAAAAGATATCCATGATGACATCACTGGGTCTCAAATAATGTATGAAATGACAATAGATATAAGCAGATCGATCGTCAGCTTTAGTTATGAAGAAAGGATGTGATAACCCCCAAGATAAAGGTTTATATCAGGGATATGCAATTAGCGGACCTCCAGCTGTTGCAAAACTACAAGTCCCATCATGCATCTGGGTGTCATGCTTGTGGCTGTCAGTCTTGCTATGCCTCATGGGACTTGTAGTACTGCAACAGCTGGAGGTCCGCTAATTGCATATCCCTGGTTTACATTTTCATAGCCCCCCCCCTGCTGTTGTGTCAGAGGTACTGTACCTGTGAAGGCCGTCTCCTTGTCAGTATGGGAGCTCCGGGTTCTTTTTATTTTTTTGATAACAGAATCGCATTCATTTTCCCCCTCACTGTCACCCCCGGAGTTCGCCTCTGCTACTTTTCCACGCCTCTTGCGTTTGATTGCCAGTCCAGAGCCAACATTAGCTCCTTTATCTAGAAAACATTAATGGATTAAATACAACATCTTAATTACAAGAAGAGATGAGCTCGGGCCATTACTATCCGAAACTTCCAAGTTGTGCTTTTTTCACCCCAATCAGCTGGGGGCCCATCATTCGCCACCCCGCAACAAAGAGGAGGGATGCTGGTGACATCAGTGCCATTCTATGGATACATGTTCAGATTTAGTCAGTCAATGTCATTGGCTAAATATGTGTGCATGTGTCCATAGAAGGGCACTGATGTCACCAGTGCCCCGCCCCTTCGTTTACATGTGCTGCAAACTTGGAAGTTTGGAGGACGCCCGAGCTCATCTCTAGTTACAAGAAAATAGCACAGATTAAAGCCTAAAGCCAGCTATACATAGATCAAAATTCGGCTGGTTTATCGGGGACCGGATGAATTTCGATCCACGTATGGGCGCAGGGCTGTCTTTAATATTGATTGGACCCTGGGCAAACATTTTCTTGCCCCCCTCCCATGCAATTTCACTCTCACATTACACAGGATCCCCTCCCCCATACTAACCCCATCATTATACAGGATCCCCCTCCCACATTCTACCCCCATCATTACACAGGACCCCCCTCCCACATACTACCCCCATCATTACACAGGACCCTCCTCCCACATTGTTACACAGGACTCCCCCCCTCATACTAACCCCATCATTATACAGAACCCCTCCTCCCGCATTCTACCCCCACCATTACACAGGACCCCCCCCTCCCACACACTACCCCCATCATTACACAGGACCCCCTCACTCATACTACCCCCCCATCATTACACAGGACCCCCTCCCCCATACTACCCCAATCATTACACAGGCGCTCTCCCTGGACAAGGTTTACCTTACCGAGCTGGCCAATCACCAAACAGGCTACAGACATAACACCCAACCAATCACCAGCACCCCCAACATTCAACTTCGCCCTCATTTCCTGAGTAATAGCCAAATCCACTTATCAACTACTTGTAGGCAGCGCAGGCTCAAGGAGCAGCTCACCTGCTTTGGGCCCCACGACAATGACAGGGCCCAGGGCAGCTGCCCCTTTTGCCCTGTGCTAAAGATGGCCCTGCCTGGTTGTACACAAGTCGATCCATCAATCAGCCTGTCAGGTGTTTCCTGAATGATTGTGCTCGAGCAAATGCTCCGATGCTTGATCCGATACCTGGACAGTCAGGGGTGATCGGTGCGGAGGTGGGGGGAGTTACAATCACCAATCTCCCTGTGTAGATTTCAATAAAGCAGCTGACAGACGCTTCTCCTCCTCTCCCTCCCACGGATTTCTGTTGCCTTACTGAAATCTATATAGGGAGATCAGTGATTGTAACTCCCCCCACCGCTGCACCGATCACCCCTGGTTTTCCCCTGTGAGAGCGGAGGAAGGAGTGGGTAAATTTGTCATTTACCGTCTTCTTCCTTTTCTGAATAAACAGAGTCAGTGATCACGGACTATCCATTCATAACTGAGCATCGTGAACTGTGTTTACGATGCTTTGTTTATGAATGAATGGAGAGGAGCCTCTGTCTCCTCTCCAATCATCTTCAGTGCAGCTGAGGCTGCAGAGAAAGGGACTGGGGAATCTGTGTCCTCAGTCTCTTTCCCTGTCTCAAAAGGGGAGATGTCTGGGGTCTGTTAGGATGCCTGATATCTCACCAAAGCCACCCCCCAACAGGGCTAATAAAAAAAAAAAAAATTGTAATGAATAAATATTGAAAAGATTAAATTGTAAAAATAATAAAAAAAAAAAAAAAAAAACACACTGACGCCATCCACTGTCCCCCTCCCCCCGAAAAAAATAAAGCATTGTAAAAAAAAATCTATTGTAAAAAATTAAATTGTAAAAAAAAATAAAAAATAAAATAAAAACTACTGACACAGCCCACGCGTCATCAGTGCTGCATATTAGTGCCACTGTCACATGACATAAAAAAAATAAATAAAAAAGTATCGGTAATCGGTATCGGCGAGTACTTGAAAAAATTATCGGTATTTGTACTCGGTCTTAAAAAAGTGGTATCGGTGCAACCCTAATTTTTATCAAATTTATTTTAATAAAATGCTTTTGGAGTAAAAATCTATCTAACGATGACTGTCATTCTGTATGGACTCTCTGGAAAGTTGTTTTTTCTTTGTTTGTTTTTTTTAAATTTTCAATAAACTTTCTCCCTGATATAAAAAAATATATATTTCTAAATAGCCACAAGGGAAATAAAGAATCAAACACCTTTGCAAACCCAAATATTGTCAAAGTAGTAGTGACATCATTGTGCTGTACATAGCAGAGCTGCGGGAGGGATCCAGCAGGCTCCACCCACTACAAGCCACCTGCAGACAACTACAGGAGGGGGGCGGAGGCAAGACCAGTCCCCCTGCACAAGGAGAGAGAGCAGCAGTGAGCGGTCTTTATTACAGGAAGTCTCACACTGCATTACTGCACAGATCTGGAAGAAATACACCAAGATTCCCGGAAGAATGCACAGGCCTCATCTATTTAGATAAGGGGTCTCAAACTGGCAGCCCTCCAGCTGTTGCGAAACTACAAGTCCCATGAGGCATTGAAAGGCTGATAGTTACAAGCATGACTCCCAAAGGCAGAGGCATGATGGGACATGTAGTTTCGCAACAGGGAGAGCCGCCAGTTTGAGATCTCTGATAAGCATATAAGCATATCATAAGCATTATCTATCCTGAAGTTCAGTGATGTATCCACCATGGGTCCCAAGGTTTTCAGACAAGCCCAACATTGTTCCCAGCTCACCAGTGCCTTATGACACGTACCATCCCCGGCTAAAAATACAATCCCGCCTTTACACAGCACACTTACTACACTGGAGAGAACTGCCACTCAGCAGGTCTATTGCTGGTGGAGCTGTAGAAGCTTTGATTGGCGCTGGCTGTATGGAGTCAAAATTTGGAAATGACTGTCCGTCTCTACAATGGCTCTTCTGATGCTGGGAGAACAGCTTGGTGTTGGAGCTGACAAAGTCACAGTGAGCACAGTGAAAAGGAAAATGGTTTCGAAAGTGTCGGGACATCTCCTCTCGGCTCGGGAAAAGCAGGCGGCAGCTGCGATGGGAACAAGTCACCGGAGTCGCTTTATGTTCCCTCCTCAGATGAGACTGGAGCCTTTTTACATCTTGAGCGGTGAACGCGCAACCCCTTTGCCAACATCTGAAATCCTGGGCTTCTGGGGGGTGACTTTTAAAATGCTCCTTTAGTTCACTGGGAGACTTGAATCGATTTTGACAAATGGGACACGAAAGGCCGTCCTTCTTGTCTTGACAGGAGCCATCTTCAAGGCTGATGGATATTTGGTCCTCAAAGATCATGTCTGAATTGAATGGAGTATTGCTGGGAAGTTCCGGCATACTCGAGTCTGCAAGCTGACAAAAGTCCTGAGACAGTAGGGTGGCTTCAGCCAAGATGCCAACAGATTTACCTGGACAGAGAGACAGTCAGACAATACATCATGCATTGATCCAGAATTCTTTTGCAAAAATTTAAGAGAAAAAAAGAAAAGAAAAGAAAAGAAAAGAAAAGAAAAGAAAAGAAAAGAAAAGAAAAGAAAAGAAAAAGAAAAGATTTCTTAAAACAGCTTACCTGTAAAATCCTTTTCTTTCGAAGGACATCACGGGACACAGAGCCACAGTAATTACTGATGGGTTATATAGGTATCACTGGTGATTGGACACTGGCACACCCTATCAGGAAGTTCAACCCCCTATATAATCCCTCCCCCTTGCAGGGATACCTCAGTTTTGTAGCCAAGCAATATAGTGTATTAGAAGAGGGGCGGGACCTCTGTGTCCCGTGATGTCCTTCGAAAGAAAAGGATTTTACAGGTAAGCTGTTTTAAAAAAAATCCTATTTTCTTTCTCGAACATCACGGGACACAGAGCCTCAGTAATTACTGATGGGATGTCCCAGAGCAATGCTACCTGAGGGGAGGGGAACCACGACCAAGTAGGGTGCAATCAGACCTGAGGACCCTGTACCGCTGCCTGCAGCACACTACGCCCAAAGGCGATATCCTCATGCCTTCTCACATCCACCCGATAGAATCTGGTGAATGTATGAACTGAAGACCAGGTTGCGGCCTTGCAGATTTGAGCCATAGAGGCCCGGTGATGCACTGCCCAAGAAGCACCAATAGCCCTTGTGGAATGTGCCCTGATCTGAAACGGAGGAATCCTCTGTTTCAAACCGTAAGCTTGAATGATCAACTGTCGAATCCATTTAGAAATGGTAGCTTTTGACGCTGCCTGTCCTCTATTGGGACCCTCTGGCAGCACAAACAAAACATCCGTCTTGCGGATCTGAGCAGTTGCCCCTAGATAGGCCTTAACTGCTCTTACTACATCCAACGAATGTAGAGATCTCTCTTCCGGAGAACAGGGATCTGGAAAAAAGGAAGGTAGGACAATGTCCTGGTTTAAATGAAAATCAGAAACCACCTTCGGTAAAAAACTAGGATGAGGGCATAGTACCACTCTATCCTTGTGTATAATCAAATAAGGCTCCTTACAGGAAAGAACTGCTAATTCTGATACTCTTCTAGCAGAAGAGATGGCCACCAGAAAAATTAATTTCCTTGTCAACAAGACCAAAGGAATCTGACTTATTGGTTCAAAAGGCTGTTTCTGTAACACAGCCAGGACCAAGTGCAAGTCCCAGGGGTTTAGGGGCGCCCTAACCGGAGGATTAGGACGCATCACCCCCTGCATAAAGTTTCGGACCAAAGAATGCGAAGCAAGTGGCCGCTGAAATAATACTGATAAAAGCAGAGACCTGGCCCTTGATGGTACTCAAGGCCAGCTTCATCTCTAATCCTAATTGTAGAAAATCAAGAATTCTACCTATGACATATTTCCTGGGATGCCAACCTCTGGATTCACACCAGGTTATATAAGCTTTCCAGACTCTATGATAAATCATCCTGGAAGCTGGCTTCCTTGCATTAATCAAGGTAGATATGACAGGACCTGAGAGCCCACGACTCTTCAGAACGTGGGTCTCAATAGCCAAACCGTCAAATTTAGCATTTGTAAGGCAGGATGGAACACTGGACCTTGAGATAACAGGTCTAGGCGTACCGGTAGGGTCCACGGGGAACCTACCGTCATCCTTACTATTTCTGCATACCAAGTCCTTCTGGGCCAAGCGGGGCCACCAGAAGTACCGACTTCCTTTCCTGCCTGATCCTGCGAAGGAGTCGTGGTAGTAGCAGAATAGGCAGGAATGCGTAAATCAGTGAGAACCGATGCCACGGAATCACCAACGCATCCGTCCCGCATGCAAGAGGATCTTTTGTCCTTGCCACAAATCTGTCTATCTTTTTGTTGAATCGGGATGCAAAGAGATCTACATCTGGAACCCCCCATCTTTGGCATATGGCCCAAAAGACGTCGGGATGCAGAGACCATTCCCCTGGAAATAACTGCTGGCGACTTAGATAGTCCGCCTGCCAATTCTCTATTCCCGGGATGAAAACTGCCGATATGCATGGCACATGCATCTCTGCCCAGACTAAGATCTGGTTCACCTCCTTTTGAGCAGCTCGGCTCTGGGTTCCTCCCTGATGATTGACATAAGCCACTGCTGTGGCATTGTCGGACTGGATCCTGACTGGACAACAACCCTGTAGCCCGATAGTCCAGGCTTTTAGAGCTAGATGTATCGCCCGGATCTTCAGAATGTTGATGGGTAAGGTCCTCTCTGTCTTGGACCATACCCCTTGGACCGCAGCCTGTTCCAGAACTGCTCCCCAACCTGACAGACTGGCATCTGTTTTTACCACCGTCCAGGTAACTGGCAGAAAGGATTTCCCCTTCTGCAGGTTTTCGGGTATGAGCCACCAATTGAGGCTCTGACGCACCGCATGCGACAGGTGCATCGCAAAATCTAATGCCTGAACTTTCTTGTTCCAGGTCGACAGAATACTGTGTTGCAGCATTCTTGAGTGAAACTGAGCATAGGGAACTGCTTCGAATGAAGACACCATCTTCCCTAGTAGCCTCATACAAAGGCGGACTGAGGGACCCTTCTTGGTCCTTACTGCCAGAATCAGCTCTCTCAAAGCAGCGATTTTTGCCTGGGGTAGAAATATTTTCTCCTGGCTTGTATCTATAATCAGACCTAAATACTCCAGTCTTCTTACTGGTTTTAGGAAAGACTTTTCTAAGTTGAGGATCCAACCCAGGTGTTCTAGATACCTGACTGTGGTCCTCAAGTTTCCATTCAAAGAGGCTACCGACCGGTCTATCAAGAGCAGGTCGTCTAGGTATGCTATGACAGCTATACCCTGATCCCTTAATCTGGCCAGAGGAGGAGCCAAGATCTTTGTGAACACTCGAGGTGCAGTGGCTTTCCCGAAAGGCAGAGCCACAAACTGGAAATGGCGCCCTCCTACCTCGAAGCGCAGAAACTTCTGATGAGCAGGAAAAATGGGCACATGCAGATATGCATCTCTGATGTCTATTGATGCCAGAAATTCTCCTCCCTGCAGGGTGGGAACTACTGTTCGAATTGATTCCATGCAGAAGGATTGAATCCTTAGGAATCGGTTCAGATCCCTTAAGTCCAGAATGGGCCTGACATCCCCATTTGGCTTTTGGACCGTAAAAAGGTTGGAATAGAAGCCCAATCCCTGGTCCTTTGCGGGAACTATCATAATGACCTCCTGCGACAAAAGTCGCTCTAACGCTAGAAGGAGAGACTGCTTCTTCTCTGGGTCTCTGGGAACACTTGATCTGAGGAACCGAGGAGAGGGGAATTCCTGAAACTCCAGCTTGTACCCTAAGGTTACCGTGGAGATTACCCATCTGTCCTGGAAATCCTCCTGCCAGAGCTCTGAGAACTGTCGCAGTCTTCCCCCCACTCGAGTGAGCGGGGGCGCCCCCTCATGCAGAGGTCTTAGTGTTTTGCCTAGTAGGCTTCTTCCCCCAGGACTTCTTTTGTCCCTGGGGTTGACTCTTGTCTCTGGACCCCAATGGAGGCGGCCGTCGACACTGCCTGGAGGCTGAAGCCCCCGGCGCTGGGGAAAGAGTCCGTTTGAAAGAGGGACGCTTACTCTTCTTCTTGACAGGTAAGAGAGTGCTTTTCCCACAAGAGATTCTCTTGATATAGTTATCCAAGTCCTCTCCAAACAACCTTGCACCACGAAATGGAAACTCAGCCAGTAGCTTCTTACATGGTGCTTCGGCTGACCAATTTTTCAACCATAGGATTCTACGTATATGCACCAACCCCAGTGAAAGACGGGAGGTTTGCACGATAGAATCTCTAATGGCGTCAACCACAAAGCATAAGGCCGCTGGAAGGTTAGCAAACCTCTGGGCCTGTTGTTCAGGTAATACTTTGATGACCTGCTTAACATGGTCTCTTAAGTATTGACAGACTCCAATCGCTGCTACTGCAGGTTGGGCCACTGATCCTGCTAAGGAGAAAACATCCTTCAATAGGGATTCCATCCTTTTATCTACAGGATCCCTGAGCATCTGAGCATTGTCTACAGGACAAGTCAGGCTATTATTTACGGAGGAAATGGCGGCATCAATAGCCGGTATTCCCCACATTTTAATAAACTTTTCTTCCATCGGATAAAGTGTTGAAAACTTTCTCGGTGGAAAAAAACGTTTGTCTGGGTGATCCCACTCAGAATAAATGAGCTTTTCAAGTAAAGTATGGACAGGAAAAGCATGTGCTGCTTGGAAAGGTTTCAGTGACCCCAAAGCAGAAGAGGATTCTTTAGCAGTTTCAGGTAGGGGCAACTTAAATGTGGAGCGGACCAATCCAGTGAGGATCTGCACTAAGACTTTCTCCTCTTAGGAAGTCGCAGAGGGTCCCTCTCCACCTGATTCCTCCGAAGAGGAATCATCCGTCCCATCCCGATCCTCTGAAAGGGATTCGTCTCCTTTATCCCAGAGCTCCTCTTCCTGAGGGTCTTGGGGAACAGAGGAAAGCCTAGTGCGTTTTCTTCCACTGAGTGAAGACGTAATCACGGCCATTAATCTTTCCTCTAGACCATTAATGGTTGAGGAAAAAACCTCTTGTGTAATATATACAGGGGCTGAAGTGCCAGAAGCAGGTGTAGCCCCTGACCCCGATGGCTCTCCCTGGCTAGCCGTCCCTGGCCCATCTTTAGGGGGGGGAGGATGCTGCCGACAGGGGGCCCTCAGAACCTGAACGAGATCCCCTAGTGTCTCTGGTTCCTGGGGTGCTTGAACCTCTTCTACCCATAGTGCAAAGCAACAAGGTGTGAGGTATACAAATGAACACTGCCTGCTGAGCGATGTAGTCTGGCTAAAAGCCTTGCTACCCAATACTCAGTCTGGTGTTACTTCAGTAAATGCTGCCTAGGAGAATGCCTGTGTCCCACTTTACATGCGACCGTCAGCTCTGTGTCTCTCAGAAGGCTGTGTGCACCTGTACAGAGTGCCTCTAATAGCCTGCAGCTGGCCTGAGTGGGAGTCTAAGCACCTGTGCCGACGTCCCGCCCCCCCCCCCTCCCTCGAGTTTTGAAAAAAAACGAGCGCTTCCCGCGCTGGCCGACTCTCCTGTCATGCTTCTGGAGGAAGGCTGGGGACGGGGGAGGAGGGAGAGAGGCTGGTAGCAAGATCTGCCTGAACGGCTATATTCAGAGATGGTGGCCATTAGGCCGCAGAGCCCGGGTGGTATAACCACTTTCTAGACCCCTGTGGCCCCTCTCTAGCCTGGGGGGGGAACATTCAAACATGAGAAATCCCCCCTTCCATCTTACCTTTTTGCAGCCGGCCTGAGACGCTGGGAGACATGAACAGCGATAAAAAAACACTGAGACAGACAGTCAGCATGTGAAGGTTTGTGCTCTTGGCAGCCCCCGGTGGTCACAATAGGCAAAGCATGCATTTACCTTAAAGGAGAAAAGCCACTAGAACTCAAAAATTCTGTGGAATCTCCTCTTACCTTATCCAGCTGCAGGGTGCTGTTTACACAGACCCAATCTTCACCTCTCACGGTGGGCTCCGTTTGAAAAAACCGTCAGAGACTGGGGCCCCCTACGAATAGGGGGATCCAACAGTTCTGGGACCGTAAAGCACCTCGCCAGAAATTAGGAAGTTTAAAGCCATTTTCTGATCTGCGGGGTCCAGCTCTCTAAAAAGAGAAGCGTTACGGGTAAAACCTCGTTTCTTCGGACACGAGGCCCGGGTACCATTCAATTCGGCCACGAGAAGACACTTTGAATGGATCCGGTTCGCCTGGCTTGCCCCAGTATAGGATCTTAGGATATTCCCTTTGGAGCTCAGCACAGGACATCTTTACACGTCCATCACCTAAGACACTGGCGTAAAAACTGAGGTATCCCTGCAAGGGGGAGGGATTATATAGGGGGTTGAACTTCCTGATAGGGTGTGCCAGTGTCCAATCACCAGTGATACCTATATAACCCATCAGTAATTACTGTGGCTCTGTGTCCCGTGATGTTCGAGAAAGAAAAAGAAAAAGAAAAAGAAAAAGAAAAGAAAGAAAAGAAAAATCAAATCGCTCGATTCCCCCTCATGGAGGAATCCCTCCACCAAGCCATTGTGTTCTGTGCAGATAGGTGGGAAAACCAGCATGTGCGCAGCTGGGCCACAGGGCTCGCTCAGAAACTAAAGCCCTGTGGCACATCTGTGTACACGAAGGGGGCAGGGGGAGGGCAATGTAATTCCCACCTAGGTAAGAAACGTAGAAGTGCTGCTTTGCACACAAAAAGGTATTCGTTAAAAATAAAAAAAAAATATGTCCAATGTTTTACTTGTATAAAAAATTTGGAAATACAGTATCTCACAAAAGTGAGTACACCCCTCACATTTTTGTAAATATTTTCTTCTATCTTTACATGTGACAACACTGAAGAAATGACACTTTGCTACAATGTAAAGTAGTGAGTGTACAGCTTGTATACAGTTGTGCTCATAAGTTTACATACCCTGACAGAATTTAGGATTTCTTGACCATTTTTCAGAGAATATGAATGATAACACAAAAACTTTTCACTCATGGTTAGTTTTTGACTGAAGTCATTTATTATCAATCAACTGTGTTTACTCTTTTTAAATCATAATGGCAACAGAAACTACCCAAATGACCCTGATCAAAAGTTTACATACCCCAGTTCTTAATACCGTGTATTGCCCCCTTTAACATCAATGACAGCTTGAAGTCTTTTGTGGTATTTGTGGATGAGGCTCTTTATCTTCTCAGATGGTAAAGCTGCCCATTCCTCTTGGCAAAAAGCCTCCAGTTCCTGTAAATTCTTGGGCTGTCTTGCATGAACTGCACGTTTGAGATCTCCCCAGAGTGGCTCAATGATATTGAGGTCAGGAGACTGAGATGGCCACTCCAGAACCTTCACTTTATTCTGCTGTAGCCAATGACAGGTCGACTTGGCCTTGTGTTTTTGTGTTTCATTGTCAATTTGGAATGTCCAAGTATGTCCCATGCGCAGCTTCCTGGCTGATGAATGTAAATGTTCCTCCAGTATTTTTTGATAACATACTGCATTCATCTTACCATCAATTTTGACCAAATTTCCTTTGTAGCTCACACATCCCCAAAACATCAGCGATCCACCTCTGTGTTTCACAGTAGGAATGGTGGACCTTTCATCATAGGCCTTGTTGACTCCTCTCCAAATGTAGTGTTTATGGTTGTGGCCAAAAAGCTCAAATTTGCTCTTATCACTCCAAATGACTTTGTGCCAGAAGGTTTGAGGCTCGTGTCTGTGTTGGCATATTGTAAGTGGGATACTTTGTGACATTTGCGTAGTAATGGCTTTCTTCTGGCGACTCGACCATGCAGCCCATCTTTCTTCAAGTGCCTCCTTATTGTTCATCTTGAAACAGCCACACCACATGTTGTTTTCAGAGAGTCCTGTATTTCACCTGAAGTTATTTGTGGGTTTTTCTTTGCATCCCGAACAAATTTTCCTGGAAGTTGTGACTGAAATTTTAGTTGGTCTACCTGACCATGGTTTGGTTTCAACAGAACCCCTCATTTTACACTTCTTAATTAGAGTTTGAACACCGCTAAATGGAATTATCAATTCCTTGGATATCTTTTTATATCCCTTTCCAATTTTTACAGTTCAACTACCTTTTCCCGCAGATCCTTTGACCATGACTCAGAATCCAGAAACGTCAGTGCAGCACTGGATGAAAGATGCAAGGGTCTGTCAGGAGTCCAGAAACTCATTGACCTTTTATACACACACAAACTAATTACAAGCAAACAGATCACAGGTGAGGATGGTTTAATAGGCATTCAAACCCCTTTGTGTCCACTTGTGTGCATGTTATCAGGCCAAAATCACCAGAGTATGTAAACTTTTGATCAGGGTCATTTGGGTAGTTTCTGTTGCCATTATAATTTAAAAAGAGTAAACACAGTTGATTGATAATAAATGGCTTCAGCCAAACACTAACCATCAGTGAAAGAAATGTTTTTGTGTTATCATTCATATTCTCTGAAAAATGGCCAAGAAATCATAAATTCTGCCAGGGTATGTAAACTTATGAGCACAACTGTAACAGTGTAAATTTGCTATCCCCTCAAAATACCTCAACCCACAGCCATTAATGTCTAAACTGCTGGCAACAAAAGCGAGTACACCCCTAAGTGAAAATGTCCAAATTGGGCCCAAAGTGTCAATATTTTGTGTGTCCACCATTATTTTCCAGCACTGCCTTAACCCTCTTGGGCATAGCTTTTTGGAAGCGCAGCCGTCCGGTATCATTTCCTTAGGTTAACCCCTTGCCGACTGGCTCACGCCAATATACGTTGGCAGAAGGGCAGGTACAGGCATATTAACGTACCTGTACGTTGCCCTTTAAGACACGGCATTGTGGGCGTGCGCGCGCCGCCGTTTCTGTGAGTGATCGCGGGTCCCGCGGACTCGATGACCGCGGGGATACCTGCGATCGCCTCACGGAGAGGAAGAATGGGGAAATCTTGATGTAAACAAGCATTTCCCCATTCTTCCTAGTGACAGAACACTGATCACAGCTCCTTGTGATCGGGAGCGGTGATCAGTGTCGTGTCACACGTAGCCCCTCCCCCTACAGTTAGAATCGCTCCCTAGGACACACTTAACCCCTGCAGCATCCCCTACTGGTTAACCCCTTCACTGCCAGCCACATTTACACAGTAATCAGTGCATTTTTAATCGCACTGATGGCTGTATAAATGTGAATGGTCCAAAAATAGCACCAAAAGTGTCCGATTTGTCCGCCATAATGTCACAGTCATGATAAAAATCACAGATCACCGCCATTACTAGGGAAAAAAAATTTAATAAAAATGCCATAAATCTATCCCCTATTTTGTAGACGCTATAACTTTTGCGCAAACCAATCAATAAACGCTTATTGCGTTTTTTCTTTTTTTTTTAACAAAAATATGTAGAAGAATACATATCGGCCTAAACTGAGGGAAAAAAATGTTTTTTTATATATTTTTGGGGAATATTTATTATAGCAAAAAGTAAAAAATATTGCTTTATTTTTCAAAAATTGTCGCTCTTTTTTTGTTTATAGAGCAAAAAATAAAAACCGCAGAGGCGATCAAATACCACCAAAAGAAAGCTCTATTTGTGGGGGAAAAAAGGACGTCAATTTTGTTTGGGAGCCACATCACGCAATTGTCAGTTAAAGCGACGCAGTGCCGAATCGCAAAAAACGCTCTTGTCTTTGGCCAGCCAAATGGTCCGGGGCTGAAGTGGTTGAACAGCATGCGAGCTGGGCTTGCACCTGTCTAGTGTGTGTGGGGGATTAACCAGAGATTCACTCACCTGGAGTGGCTTTCCTTGTCCCTCTTGGGCATGGAGTTCACCAGAGCTTCACAGGTTGTCACTGGAGTCCTCTTCCACTCCTCTGAGCACACAACCTGTTGCCGCTGCGGACTCATATGTGCAGCAGCTAGGCGTTAAAAGTCACCTTTTTTTTGCCGCCACATATATGCGTTATGCGTTTGGCAAGAGGTTAAATGTCCAGTTAAAGGTAACATTTTTTTTTTAAGGGCAATTAAGTTTGCAGGAAAACAGTGTTCTGTACATGTCCAACTTACTTTCTTGGGAAAGGAATGACGCTCACTAAGCCTCCGAACCTTAGTAGATGCTCCCGCCCTACTATGAACTCTCAGGTGCTGGCTCTGCACAAGTCTGTAGAAACAGGAAAATCCTGGACTGCCACACTCCGTAGAAAAGGCATCTTTATTCCAAAAATAGCATAAAATCCAACATTACAGTCAAAATCAAGACGTGGACACGACATGGATCAAATGGCTAATGCATTTCACATCGTTTGATGCTTACTCAAGAGCTATGAGTAAGCATCAAACGATGTGAAACGCGTTAGCCATATGATCCCCGTCGTGTCCACGTCTTGATATTGACTGTAATGTTAGATTTTATGCTATTTTTCGAATAAAGATGGCTTTTCTATAGAGTGCGGCAGTCCAGGATTTTCCTGTTTCTACCAACTTACTTTCTTACTTAAAATGAATTCAAGCACTGACAGAAACCTGGGATCATGGGCAGGAGGATGTAGACAAAAAAGGACCCTTGCTCTTTGTGTGGAAGCAACGGTATCTTTGCTATAGTTTGAAAAGCCCCAACCACCTCCCCCGTCCATCCACCCACCCCAGGGCTAGAGTTACAAAGTTAGCAGGGAGCATGCGTTTTGCTGTTTGAAGAGCTCTAGCTTATGATGGACCTCCGCAGAGAGTTTATTTGCAGAGCACAACTAGACAATAATAGTACAAGGGACAATGAAGGGGACTAGAATACCACGATTTTGGTGAATGGTGGAGGGGACAGGAAGGGGCTGGGCGCTCTGGGCAGTATCTGGTGGCATTATTGCAAGTAACGGTGTTTGGTGCTGTATCCCCTAAATAACTAAACTTGAGCTTTAAGGATTTAATATTTTGCCTTTAAATTGAAAAGAAAAAATTCAGAAGTCCAGCCACCTACTTGTCTCCGTAACACTTTGCACTTCAGAAGTTTCAAACATGACCTGCCCAGGGCCAGACATGGAGACATCAGTCATTGGTAAGGTCTCCTCTGCTGGAAGATGGAGGACGTCGGATCCTTCCCCACCAGCACTGTCCTCAGCCGGATTCTCCATATGATATTCTGCCCCCGCAGACGACTGGAGCAACAATTGCTCACATGACTTCACAGTCCAGTCACATGACCCCTGAAGGTCCATTTCAGACATTTCCATGTGCTATGGTGGCCGCATACCACACTAAGATCTTCGCTCAAGCTTTTCTCCTGAAGGAAAACAAAATTAAAAGTCTGTCTAGTGGTAAAACATAGTCAATGGGACCAGGTACCCGTATAAAAACAGGAAAACCAAATCTGTAGGGAATTTATATGTTTTCTGGGAAACCAGGCAAAATATTTTTCAGTCTACAACAGGCATAGTAGCTGACATTTTAACCCCTTCCCATCCAGACCTGGCATCCCTTTAAATGGGTCTTTACTCCCAGGAGGCAGGAAAGTCCTATCTCTTCCAGGTTCTTACAGTTGGCCCTTGATGACGTGCCACACACATCATCAGGGGGCTAGCTGCAAGAACCTGGAAGAGACAGTGCACTGACCCTTCCCCCATGATGTAAACAAAGAAGATGGGGGCACAGGTCTCCTGCAATCTGCCCCTACACACCAAGTCCTGTGCTTCCATCCTCGATACATACATCATCAGAAATGGGGGGTGCTGTCTCTTCCAGGTTCTTGTAGTTCACAAATGATGACATGCTGCAGCACATTAATCAAGGGGCTGGCTGCAAGAAACAGTGCATCATTCCCTCCCCCTAACATAAATAAAGAGAAGGAAGAAGAAGCAAAAAAAAGGAGAGGGGAAGGGAGGAGAAAAAAAAAAGCAGATGGGAAGGGAGAAGGAGAAAAAAAGAAGCAGAGGGGAAGGGAGAAGGAGAAAAAGAAGGGGAGGGGGAAGGAAAAAAAAAAGGAGAGGGGAAGGGAGAAGGAGAAAAAAGAGAGGGGGGAAGGGTGAAGGAGAAAAAAGAAGGGGAGGGGGAAGAAGAAGGAGAAAAAAAGAAGAAGGAGAGGGGAAGGGAGAAGGAGAAAAAAAGAAGAAGGAGAGGGGAAGGGAGAAGGAGAAAAAAAGAAGAAGGAGAGGGGAAGGGAGAAGGAGAAAAAAAGAAGAAGGAGAGGGGAAGGGAGAAGGAGAAAAAAAAGAAGTAGAGGGGAAGGGAGAAGGAGAAAAAAAAGAAGTAGAGGGGAAGGGAGAAGGAGAAAAAAAAGAAGTAGAGGGGAAGGGAGAAGGAGAAAAAAAAGAAGGAGAGGGGAAGGGAGAAGGAGAAAAAAAAAGAAGGAGAGGGGAAGGGAGGGGAAAAAAAGAAGGAGAGGGGAAGGGAGAAGGAGAAGAAAAGAAGGAGAGGGGAAGGGAGAAGGTGAAAAAAAGAAGGAGAGGGGAAGGGAGAAGGAGAAAAAAAGGAGAGGGGAGGGGCAAAAGAGGATGAGAAAAAGAAGGGGAGGGGGAAGGAGAAGGAGAAAAAAAAAGAAGGGAAGGGAGAAGGAGAAAAAAAAGGGAAGGGAGAAGGAGAAAAAGAATGGGAGGGGGAAGGAGGAAGAGAAAAAGAATGGGAGGGGAAAAGAGAAAAAGAATGGGAGGGGAAAAGAGAAAAAGAATGGGAGGGGAAAAGAGAAAAAGAATGGGAGGGGAAAAGAGAAAAAGAATGGGAGGGGAAAAGAGAAAAAGAATGGGAGGGGAAAAGAGAAAAAGAATGGGAGGGGAAAAGAGGAAAAGAATGGGAGGGGAAAGGAGAAGGAGAAAACAATAAGAGGTGAAGGGAAGAAGTGAAAAGAAGAAGGGGAAGGGAAAAGAAGAAGGGGAAGGGAAAAAAAGAAGGGGAAGGGAAAAAAAGAAGGGGAAGGGAAAAAAAGAAGGGGAAGGGAGGAGAAGAAGAGGAAGGGAGGAGAAGAAGAGGAAGGGAGGGTAAGGGAGGAGATGAAGGGTAAGGGAGGAGATGAAGGGAGGAGAAGAAGGTGAAAGGGGAAGGAGGAGGAAAAAAGAAGGTTCTTGCAATTGGCCCCTGATGACGTGCCACATTGCATCATCAGGGGGCTGGCTGCAAAAATCCTGGAAGAGAGAGTCCGCCACCCCCCCTTCCTATGACTTAAACAAAGGTGATGGCAGCAGAGGCCTTCCTACAACACACTGCCACACATCAGGTCCTGTGCCTCCATCCTCATCACATACATCATCAGGGAAGGAAGGGTCCTGTCTCTTCCGGGTTCTTGCTTACATAAATAAAGACGATGGAGCTTGATACGAGAGACCCACAGCACTGACAGGCGAATGGGACAGGTGAATATTAGTGGGTAGACTAGTAAGAGAACCTATCAGTTTGTCCTGAATGGGTGTCAAAGTGAGAGATTCCCTTTAATGAGACCCCTTGTACCACCACCTGACCTGACTGCTGCTCCATCCCCCACCCATTGCTATTCTACACACCACAGGACCCTGGGATGTCAGATCTGGAAATAAGGGACATCGGCCAAGAGAAAATCTTCTAAGCCAGGACCACCTGTCATCACTGCCTGCCAGAGCAGCTCATTGGGCATCACTGGGCCTCTCCTAAGTCCCTTCCCCCATCCGTTACTAAGGTAACCAGCAGCACCTGATCCCTGCAGGCCTCTGCCCATGTCTGGGTGATGGTTCCTCCCCTCCGGACCTGGTGGTGGCCGATCACTGCGACTCTCAGGCCCTCCTGGGCAACCTGGTGTCGTTGGCAGACCGCAAGCGCTAAACCCAGAGCCGAACCAAAGCCCTGGAACGCAACCGGAAGCCCAACGCTGGAACGCAGCGTTGCGTCACTTCCTTCATATGTGCGCGACGTCCAGGCGCACGCTGGGAGGCAGAAGCGAGGCTTGGAACGCAGAGAGCCGGAAGTGGAAGGCAGCAGCAGGCTAAAAAGGCAGGAGAAGGTGAGTGGTGACCTCAGTGTATGCCTGTGCTCTGTGTGTGTTTGTGTCCTTCTCGTCTATTCTCTCACCCTCTGTGTCCCTCTGATCATAATTATAATAATAATATTCAAATAGCTCTCTATTATAAATGGCCACCTTTTTTTTTAATAAATGGATGGGTGCCATGTGATTTAAATGGGAACTCCACCTGAGTTGGGGGGTGGGGTCTTGCTATGTGCACTATGCGCACCACAGTCTGAATAGAATGTGTAGTACTGGATTCCAATGTGCCCTCTGTGTTAGATGCTTGGGGGGGCATTGACGTTACCCCTTCCATCATGTGACAGCGTGGGGCCTTGCATTTGGCTGCTTGAACCATGCTCTGTCAGCGGCAGGAGATCACATGCTCCCCCCATCCCTATGTTTTCTATCCTGGAGCAGTGGGGCCAGGAGCAGGACTGACTCTCTGGTCATGTGAGTACGGGGGTGGGGTGAGTATGGGGGTGGGGTGGGGGGCCCTTTATAAACACACTTTTACTTTACCCCAAATGAACAGTGAGAGCGTCTCCTAAAGCTGAAGTTTAATAACCACTTAAGGACCGAGCCTCTTTCTGAGATTTGTTGTTTACAAGTTAAGAACAGGTTTTTTTTTTGCTAGAAAATTACTTAGAACCCCCCAAACATTATACATTTTTTTTTAACATCTTAGAGAATAAAATGGCGGTCGTTGCAATACTTTCTGTCACAGCGTATTTGCGCAGCGGTCTTACAAAGCGCACTTTTTTAGGTAAAAATACACTTTTTTGAATTAAAAAATAAGACAACAGTAAAGTTAGCCCAATATTTTTTATTTATATTGTGAAAGATGATGTTACGCCGAGTAAATTGATACCCAACATGTCAGGCTTAAAAATTGCGCCCGCTCGTGGAATGGCGACAAGCTTTTACCCTTAAAAATCTCCATAGGCGACATTTAAAAAATTCTACAGGTTGCATGTTTTGAGTTACAGAGAAGGTCTAGGGCTAGAATTATTGCTCTCGCTCTAACGATACCTCACATGTGTGGTTTGACCACCGTTTTCATATGCGGGCGCTACTCACTAATGTGTTCTGCTTTTTTTTCTTATTTATTTTACCTTTTATTTTTTATTTTTACACTGTTCTTTAAAAAAAAAAAAAAGTTTCACTTTTATTCCTATTACAAGGAATGTAAACAACCCCTTGTAATAGAAGAAAAGCATGACAGGACCTCTTTAAATATGAGATCTGGTGTCAAAAAGACCTCACATCTCATATTTACACTAAAATGCAGATTAGAAAGGAAAGGTCATTTTTAATAACATTCAATTACAATATGACTTGTGTCGCAGTTGTGTACGCTAAATTAGTGAGTGTACAGCTTGTATAACAGTGTAAATTTGCTGCCCCCTCAAAATAACTCAACACACAACCATTAATGTCTAAACCGCTGGCAACAAAAGTGAGTACACCCCTAAGTGAAAATGTCCAAATTGGGCCCAAATTGTCAATATTTTGTGTGGCCACCATTATTTTCCAGCACTGCCTTAAAGTGGTTGTAAACCAATTGATATCTCCTAAACCTTCACGGTTTAGGAGATATCCCTGTATTTGCATGTGTCGACGTCATCGTAAAATGCGCACGTACATGCCGTTGCTTCAGTTAGACTGTGCCGTAACTGGTGGCTCCCGCGCGCATGCTGCTGTGATTGGCCAGAGCCGCGATACCCGGAATTAACTCCCGGCAGGGTTGCCAACCTCCCGTAGCATTTTTTACTGCCAAAACATGGGAATTTTACTGGCGGATCACATTTTTTTACCGACATCCTGAGAAATTACAGGACTCCTATTAAAAACTAACACAGTGAATATTTGAACAGTATAAACATGATATGGAAACACTGACAATACCTATATCAAAGTAATTAACCTGTATTGAGTTAATAAATAACAAGTATTTTGTAACTTTTAAATTGCGCCTTTTTGCGAAATGGTGAAAACTGAACAGATGCAAAAGTGTAAATATCCAAATTTCTCAAAAAACCTGAAGGTTTTCATTTTTCCCTTACAGCTTTCAGAATTTGTGAAAGATCCCCAAAACCATATATTTTCTGAAAGCATATGGCCTCTAGAATAAAAAGAAGGTGCTACTGATTTTTTTAGACGCCACGGTATTTGCGCAAATGTTTATCGAACCAATATATTGGCACAAAATACACTAAAACCAATATTAGCAGATAAAAACAGAACTCCTATTGAAAACTAACACAGTGAATATTTGAACAGTATAAACATGATATGGAAACACTGACAATACCGATAACAAAGTAATTTGCTTGATTTTAGTTTATTGTTTTCGATTAATCGGTTAATACCCTTAAAAAAAAAAGTGTGGTGTATAATTTAGTTGATATGTAAAGTTTAAAAAAAAGGCAATTTATTCTTAAATGTCTCTATGCAGTGGTAATTATAAAACAACCAACTATATGGTTAGGGAGCAAAATATCGAATCCACTCTGAGAATAACAGACAGAAGAAATATACTGTATATACTATTAGAGGAGATATACTATTAGAGTAGAGATATACTGTATATACTATTAGAGGAGAGATATACTGTATATACTATTAGAAGAGACGTACTGTTTTTTGGCCAATTTGTTGTTGGGCAGATTAAAAAACACAAATTGCTGCAAAAACGTTTTACACGCTTTTCTGCAGCTTCTCCATTAAAGTACGGTATATTGAACCACAAAAGCACCGCTTCGCGTTAAAAAAACGCAGCGGCTGAAAAAAAGCATAGATTTGAACGTGTCCCATAGGAAACCATGTTAAATGAACTGTAGTGTGTTTCTGCAAAAAGCACCAAAAAACACATAGATGTGAACCAGGCTAAGACGTTTAGTAACATAATGGGGTTAAAAAAAACTAAGATGAGCCCTTTATAGTACATAAAAAAAGCAAATAATCGCTACTGTAAGGGGTTAATTCTTTTACTGTAGAACTGTGAAAGTAATATTTACAGTAACGATTATTTGCTCTTTTTGGCACATTTTTTTTTTTTTTAACCCCATTATGTTACTGGCCGATTAATCGATTATGAAAATAGTAATCAATGAATTTCATAATCGATTAGTTGTCCATTAATCGATTAGTTGTTTCAGCCCTACTTGATTTACACTTAAAAAGTCAACACAGCATGAAATTATCAGCCCCTGATATTTAATGGCAGTGTAAAAAGTTGTTAAGTAATTCATAATGAGCTAGTATGCTATGCATACTAGCTTATTATGCCTTTGTCTTGCAGGGTTTTTTTTTTTTATTTATTTTTTTTTTTTTTAGGGTTTACAACCACTTTAACCCTCTTGGGCATGGAGTTCACCAGAGCTTCACAGGTTGCCACTGGAGTCCTCTTCCACTCCTCCATGATAACATCACAGAGCTGGTGGATGTTAGAGACCTTGCGCTCCTCCATCTTCCGTTTGAGGATGTCCCACAGATGCTCAATAGGGTTTAGAAATGAAAATGTGCGTATTCTGAATAATATTCCGCCCTTTATTCAAAAACACCCCCACTGCGCCACTGGATACGAGCGTGATGAGATGAGGAATTTGACCTAGTGAATGGTCTCCTCTATATTAATGTAAAATTTAAGGTGAAAAAAATGAAATAAGGTGAAATGAATTTCCATAAATTAATATAAAAATATATATCACACAAGAGCTGCCCCTTTAAATGATAATAAACCTGAATATTATTTGATCTCATATATCCATTCACCCATAAGATCCTTCCCTTAGATATAAAAGAACAAATAAGAGGCGCTCATAACCCCCCAGTGATAGCAATAATGTGCACTACGATATCAGAAAAAAATTAAAAGCTAAAACACAGGTGCACAAATAAATAAGTGAATAATTGACAAGTGCTTATACACCCCAAATATGACCATGCATAACTTAATCTGCCATGTATAATGAGTGAATTAAACTGTGACAATCATATAACATATTAATTAAATAACATGTAATCACCAAATGATGTGACATAAAAAAAGTCCATAACTGCAAAAGTGCATAAAGACCATAAAAAATGTATGACAATCAGTCCAACAATCGTGAAATAAAAAATCGTGATTTGTTTGTGACACACAGAATCTCCAATGAATGTGGTGATCTCAATGGTGTATAACTCCACGTATCCTTCACCTCACCACCGTGAAACGTGAATTCACTCCCAAAGGAACCTCACTCACCGATATATTTTGCCAGCACTCTCATGCACGGCAAAAAACGCTTATTTACCACACTTCAGGGTAATCCGATATGCAGAAATTCCACAGTGTTTGGATCAAACCACATGAAAATAAATAAAGAGCTCACATAGCGTAAACCAGCACGGCAAGTTTATTTAAAACCACTACAATCTATAAGAAAATCACTCACATTTCAAAAGATTTAGAACAGCAGTAAATGCAGTGTAGCTCACAGCAACTCTAAAAACAGTGGATGAACCAAACACAACAAATGGTCACGGCGGACCCGAGGTGTGCTAGTGCTTTGACTCACAGCCTCTCTCCCCTCCTCTGTAGCGCGCCGTGAAAAACAGATCACCCTTCCTCTGATGCGGCTCTCAGCGTTGCTCGTCACACCTCACAGCCACGCCCCCGACATGTTTCATCATAGATTTGACTTAATCATGGGATTGGCTGGAGAGGCTGCCCATCATCCCTTAAATTACCTCCTCACTCGCGTCCCATAGGCTAGTGAGTCCGCATGTGCACATCTCGTGTCCCCGCTCCGATAATTATTCAGAGACTAAGGCGCGCCGCTGAACAGGGATGTGTGTTGCCTCCACTCTATTTCAGACTGATTGCAACATTTAAATAATATAGATGGCTAATCCCTACTTCGATCCACATAACAATGCAAGTGGATCACATGAGTAACCCATACATCTGTATAACACATAAAAACTTTATTCATGTAATTCAGCCATTTTCTCATGATATAGAAAACAATGATATCCCTAATCAAAAGTTTTCACTCTGATTATTGCATTGATTTGCAACTGGATATACATTCTGAATCGCTTGATGACATTCCAAAAACGGCAAATATACCAAATAAATCATAAATTTAATTAGACTTTAAAATAAATAAAATTCATTATAAAAACCATAAGACATCCCTTTAATCCCGGTCTGTCTCCGGATAATTATTAAAATGGTGAGAATCTGTCTTATTAAATTAAAACTTCATTTGAACTACATATATATTCAACAAATTATATAATATGCCCCAAACTAGATTTTTAAATATGGAGACTGATTTCCTAATCAACTCAGGGCAAATGTAAGCATACAATATCTCATTATCATCTCCCCTTCTATAGGCTTGCTCCTTACTGATATGACTTGAACCCACGGGTGTCCCTGAAAAAATGGGTCACTATTCTCCCCCACTCTTCAGGACTATTTCCCAAGTACGTTATCAAAGATAATAAAGTATATAGAAATATATGGATAAATAAATAAGAGATATAAATAAAAAATATATAAAATATATAAAACTGCATATACCTTAGCCCCTTATCCCCGGGTCTCTACAATATAGGTGGCCAGAATAACTTCAAATTTAATGCATGTATATACCTAATCCCCATAATAATAAATGGTCAACCGAGAAACGACTTCTTAAATATTAGTATTTTAGCTTAAAAATTATTTATGAAACAGTTTAAGTCCAACGCTATATTTAACCCCCTAGGGGCTAGACTTTTCAATAAAAATATCCAACGAGTTTCCCTCTGTGATAGATCTCTAACTCTGTTGGATCCTCTCCAAGATGGATGGACCACATCAATCCCCCAGAACTGTAAAAGAGAGGGGTCCTTCTGATGCTTTTCTTTAAAATGCAGGGAGACACCATGATATTTATAACCGTTCTTAATATTGGTTAAATGCTCCGAGATTCTGATCCTTAGCAATCTTTTAGTTCTGCCCACATAAAGTAGGCCACATGGGCACCACATCAAATATACAACATGTGACGAGTTACAAGTGCTGAATTCCTTAATTTCAAAGGATTCGCCTTCTCTGTTGGTTACAGTTGTCACCCCTCTATGACTGACTTTAACGGTCCTACAGCATATGCACCTTCTGCAGCAATAGAAACCCCTAAAGTCTAGTCTCAGATCATTATGCCCTGGCGGATCGAGACAGTGTCTGTCTTTACACAAAATGTGCCAATCACTGTCAATATAAAGATATTGAGGGGATATTCAAAAAGCATTGGGACATTTTGTGTAAAGACAGACACTTGGGGCAAATCCTACCGGATCAACCGAAATTTATTTACAGGAGGGCTCCGAGCTTCGGTGACCACGTAGTGAGGAAAATTCTCGATCCGCCAGGGCATAATGATCTGAGACTAGACTTTAGGGGTAGCTACCATGCAGCCCCAGACCATGACACTCCCACCACCATGCTTGACTGTAGACAAGACACACTTGTCTTTGTACTCCTCACCTTTTTGCTGCCACACACGCTTGTCACCATCTGAACCAAATAAGTTTATCTTGGTCTCATCAGACCACAGGACATGGTTCCAGTAATCCATGTCCTTAAAATGCTTGTCTTCAGCAAACTGTTTGTGGGCTTTCTTGTGCATCATCTTTAGAAGAGGCTTCCTTCTGGGACGACAGCCATGCAGACCAGTTTGATGCAGTGTGCGGTGTATGGTCTGAGCACTGACAGGCTGACCCCCCACCCCTTCAACCTCTGCAGCAATGCTGGCAGCACTCATGCGTCTATTTCCCAAAGATAACCTCTGGATATGACGCTGAGCACGTGACCTCAACTTCTTTAGTCGACCATGGGGAGGCCTGTTCTGAGTGGAACCTGTCCTGTTAAACCGCTTTATGATCTTGGCCACCATGCTGCAGCTCAGTTTCAGGGACTTGGCAATCTTCTTATAGCCTAGGCCATCTTTATGTAGAGCAACAATTCTTTTTTTCAGATCCTCAGAGAGTTCTTTGCCATGAGGTGCCATGTTGAACTTCCAGTGACCAGTATGAGAGAGTGAGAGCGATAACACCAAATTTAACACGCCTGCTCCCCATTCACACCTGAGACCTTGTAACACTAACAAGTCACATGACACCGGGGAGGGAAAATGGCTAATTGGGCCCAATTTGGACATTTTCACTTAGGGGTTGTACTCACTTTTGTTGCCAGTGGTTTAGACATTAATGGCTGTGTGTTGAGTTATTTTGAGGGGACAGCAAATTTACACTGTTATACAAGCTGTACACTCACTACTTTACATTGTAGCAAAGTGTCATTTCTTCAGTGTTGTCACATGAAAAGATAGAATAAAATATTTACAAAAATGTGAGGGGTGTACTCACTTTTGTGAGATGCTGTATGCTCTGTACATTACCTATATGTGTTCCAATGTGTGTGATGTAATTGGTTTATAGATTTCCTTTTTTTTTTTTTTTTGTAGTTCATCTAAAAAAAATTTTTTTCTAATATTTCCAACAGCATGCAGCGGTAACAGTCATCACGGGTCCCGTTGCCCTTTGTGGAAATGCCGTTTGGAGACTTCTTAGCGGCCCTGAAAGACAATCCCTACTTTGGGGCGGGGTTTGGCCTGGTTGGTGTTGGCACGGCTTTGGCTTTGGCCCGTAAAAGTGCCCAGCTTGGCATGGTCGCCTTCAGGAGGCATTACATGATAACGCTTGAGGTGCCCAGCAAGGACAAGAGCTACCAGTGGCTGCTGAGCTGGATCTCCCACCACGCCAAGCACACGCAGCACTTGAGCGTTGAGACTTCGTATCTACAGCATGAAAGCGGGAGAGTCAGCACCAAGTTTGACTTCGTCCCGAGTCCTGGGAACCACTTCATTTGGTAGGTACATCCTGGTCAGTGCCATTTGTGTGAAGGTGGACCTCATGGTAACTTTACAAGTCTGCGTGACTTAACTCCTCTCATGTCAATTTATACAGCAACAATTTAGTTTCAATTCAATTTTTATTTTTTTTAAAGAAGCTCCACCTTCCATTACTAACCACTAACTTCCAATTCTCACATACATGTAAAAATCAGCTAGATACCGTATATACTCGAGTATAAGTCGAGTTTTTCAGCACATTTTTTTTGTGCTGAAAGTGCCCCCCTTGGCTTATACTCGAGTCAAGCACTTTTCTGCAGCAAAAAATGTCATTTTCCGAACCGACTTTGGGGCCCCGTATCTCAGGGCCACTTGGTACTAGGAATCCAAAGCTGGGGTTCCTAGCACCAAGTGGCCCCGAGATATGGGGCCCCAAATTCGGTTCGAAAAATTTCATTCTCTGCTGCAAAAAAGTGCTTGACGTTTTCTGAACCGATGTTTGGGGCCCTGTATCTCGGGGCCACTTGGAGCTAGGAACCCCAGCTTTGAATATATTGTGGTGCCTGTTCCACTGGCTTTGTACACCAAATTTGGGGTTCCTAGCACTAAGTGGCCCCGAGATACGCAGCCCCAAAGTCGGTCAACTGTGTCTATCCGCAGCAATGTCATTTCGGGACCCTTTGGGTCCAGAGACCCTAAATTTTGGCTGCAGCTAGGGGGCATCTAGGAACCCTTAACTACCGAGTTTGAAGTTCGGGGAACCTATGGCTACAAATGGGCATTGTTGACCCTCTTTTCCTCTTACAATAGCTGCGCATTTCTCACCCTAGGCTTATACTCGAGTCAATAAGTTTTCCTATTTTTTTGTGATAAAATTAGGTGCCTCGGCTTATATTCGGGTCGGCTTATACTCAAGTATATACCGTAATATATTTTGAAGACCAGGCTTTTTCTGGCACTTTTTGTTTACAAGTTTAAATCAGTATTTTTTTGCTAGAAAATTACTTATAACCCCCAAACATTACACATTTTTTTTTCTTTTTCTAAAATGGTGCAATTTTTTATGTCACGCCGTATTTGCACAGTGGTTTTGCAAACACTATTTTTTTTGAAAAAAATACACTTTAAATGAATTAAAAAAAACAAAACACAATATATAATATATAGGCAATACTTTGGATTAGAACCCCTGTCAGTTTTTATTGCTGTCGGTGTCCCCGTTAGGGAGATTCATTCTCTCTTTCCTGTTTACCATTATCATTGAAAGTGAAAGTAAAGGTGAATTCAAAATTTTGGGTTGTCCCCAGCAAAGTAATAGAGGGGAAATCTTTCAATGGGGACACTAGCTCTGGTGACCTGGGGGGGGGGGGGGTGTCTCAAAGGAATTCCCTTACTTTTCAGGGATTTCCTCTCACTTCCTGTTTGGCTATGGGACAGGAAGTGAAGGGAAATCTCTGCAATGGGACATGAATGGTGAAAACAAAATCTGGCAGGGGTTATAACCCTCCCTTACTTAAAATTAAAAAAAAAAACAGTTCTACATTAAGGATAGGGAGGAAACCCTGACATGAGAATCCATATGTATGCAATGCAATGAGACCACCAAACAATGATTCAAGAATCCAAAACCACCCCCCTCCCCTTCAGGGCTTGAGTCTTTTAAACAGTAGGAATATTACCTTGGCATAATCACCAGGGATGAATCGTAGCAGTGTGAAGTTTGCAAGGAATTTTGGCTCTGTGCAGCATAGAAAATCTCAGATGGTGACCCTGAATAGTGCCTGAACAAAGGTGGTGCTGTCCTTCTGGAGAGGGAGGCGGTTGTCAGACGGAGTAATGTGACCTCTCAGAGGTAATAAAAACCTGGAAGTGTTACAAGAACACAGTACTTGGCAGGCACTAGCAGGAGCGGACTGACAACTCATGGACATACTGTCCCTGGTTTTATTGAGGCTGGCAACCCTGATGGGGCCCCTTAGTGGCATGGGGCCCTCGGGCAGTGCCCGAGTGCCTGAATGGTCAGTCCGCCCCTGGGCACTAGGTAAGTACTACAGGGTGGATAAGTGGCTGGATGGACTATCAAGAGGATCTGTCAGTTTGTCCTGACTAGGCCTGGATTCTGCAGTCACAGTACTTTCTGTGTGAAGGTACATAGATTGAATTTTATCAGTTTGGATCAGAATGTTTACCTACCTGGGAATATTCCTCTATTTTTTTTATTGTTCTTCCTGCCGCTTCCAGGTACAAAAATAAATGGATCCGCATTGAGAGGAACCGAGAGAAGCAGATGATTGACCTGCACACTGGCACACCTTGGGAGTCCGTCACCTTCACCTCCATAGGGACCAATCGTGATATCTTCATTAACATTCTGCAGGAAGGTAGGCCTTGACACGTGCTCAGCCTTTAAAGGGAACCTGTACCGTGGAAGCCAAAAAAAGGCAGGCAGAGTGCAAAGGACTGTCACCAGTATTGCCTGCAGGCTGAGTGCAGGAACCTGCCATCTTGGTAGAGGAGCAGAGCTTTGCTTCCCCATGTGGAAGCTGCCCTCCTGGTGACTGTTTCTCTAATGACTGGTGGGGCACTAATCCAGAAGTAGCAGGAGAGGTGGAGGAAACGAAGATCCCCAGAATTAATGAAGCTGAAGCAGTTAGAGCCTTGCACTGTTGTTCCTCAGGTACAGCTTCTTCTCCAGCAAGGAGAACAGTCAGCAGCACACTTGTGACATCCCGCTTCAAATCTGGTGAGACTAGCAGTCAGGGGCAGCAGTGCCTTAGATCAGGGGGTCTCCAAACTTTATAAACAAAGGGCCAATTGACTGCCTTTTTAGACTTTAGGGAGTCGAAACATTGGTGTCAGTGGGAGGAATAGTGCCTAACTATTTGTAGTGGAAGGAATAGTACCCCATCATTGGTGTCAGTAGGAAGAATATTGCCCCATCTTTGGTGTCAGTGGGAAAAATAGTGCCCTATTGTTGGTGTCAGTGAGAGGAATAGTGTCCCATCATTGGTGTCACTGGGAGGAATAGTGTCCCATTGTTGGTGTCACTGGGAGGAATAGTGCCCCATTGTTGGTGTCACTTGGAGGAATAGTGCCCCATTGTTGGTGTCACTGGGAGGAATAGTGCCCCATTGTTGGTATCAGTGGAAGTAATAGTGCCCCATTGTTGGTGTCAGTGGAAGGAATAGTACCCCATCATTGGTGTCAGTGGGAGGAATAGTGAGTGGGAGTAATAGTGGCCATTGTTTGTGTCAGTGGAAGGAATAGTGCCCCCATTGTTGGTGTCAGTGGGAGGAATAGTACCCCATCATTGGTGTCAGTGGGAGGATTAGTGAGTGGGAGTAATAGTGCCCCATTGTTTGTGTCAGTGGAAGGAATAGTGCCCCATTGTTTGTGTCAGTGGAAGGAATAGTGCCCCCATTGTTGGTGTCAGTGGGAGGAATAGTGCCCTATTGTTGGTGTCAGTGGGAGTAATGGTGCCCCATTGTTTGTGTCAGTGGAAGGAATAGTGCCCCCCGTTGTTGGTATCAGTGGAAGTAATAGTGCCCCATTGTTGTCACTGGGAGTAATAGTACCCCATCATTGGTGTCAGTGGGAGAAATAGTGCCCCATTGTTGGTGTCAGTGGGAGGAATAATGCCCCATCATTGGTTATAGTAGGAAGAATAGTGCCCCAACTTGGTGTGAGTGGGGGGAATAGTGTCTTGTATTCGTGAGAGGATCAGTGCCCCAAAGGCAAGCAAAGGGCCACAGTTTTGAGACTACTGCCTTAGATGATCTCACGCTGCAGATATACAGTTGTGGTGATACAGAACAGGAAGTAAAATATTTTTCTGAAGAAATTCGAGATTAGCTTTAAAGCAAATAATTTTTAGTTGATGACAATCGTGCAGTAATGATCCTACTTTGATCAGTAGTTACTAAAATTGTTTTTTTTTTTTTTTATTCCTAACAGCCAGAGAACTGGCACTGCGACAGCAAGAAGGCAAGACTGTCATGTACACGGCGATGGGTGCGGAGTGGCGGCCCTTTGGGTTTCCACGTCGAAGAAGGCCGATAAGCTCCGTAGTACTGGAAGAGGGAGTGTCTGATAAGATTGTTCAGGATGTGAAAGGATTCATCAACAACCCCAAGTGGTATATAGACAGAGGCAAGAGCAAACCTGATTGTTTCTTCATCTGGTGCTGACGACCTTTGTTAAAGTATACATCAAATATTTTTCTTTTTTTGAAATTGGAAGGGGGAAAAACGCCTGTCAGGTTTGTTTTTTTTTATTTATTTTTTGGGCCTCATTGTGGAGACACCAAAGGAAATGAGAAAAAAAATAACTCTCCAAAATAGGAGGGATTCACCTCTTAGGCCTCATTCACACAGGTGTGCAAATCTGTACACCCATACAAAGGGCCATTTTTACCCACACGGGGTGCGCGTGTGTTCTGTGCAATTCTCGGCAGGCGGCTTGTTCAAATAAAGACAGGAGGGGGGGTGTACAAACCCGCACAGATCTCCATGCATATCCTGGAGTGTACATCCATGCAGATCCCATGTGCAGATCAGATCATTGATTTGAAAAGGCTGCCTGCACAGGGTTCCCTTACATCGGAGTTCCCCTTTACATCAGGCTCTGCAGACTACACTGTAAGAGGGGACTCTGATGTAAGGGGGAACTCAATGAAGTGTGATGTAAAGGGGAGATCTATGGACTCTTGTGTAAGAGGGGGGGCTTTGGTAACCAGAGGCCCCCTTACATCAGAGTTGCCCTTTACATCATGCTCTGCAGCATCCCCCTTTACATCAGGCTCTGCAGACTTCCCCCTTAGATTCTAAGTGGGAACCCTGTGGACTCTGATGTAAAGGGGAAACTCAATGGAGTGTGATGTAAAGGGGAGCTCTGTGGACTCTTGTGTAAGAGGAGGGCTTTGGTGACCAGAAGCCCCTCTACATCAGAGTTGCCCTTTACATCGTGGTCTGCAGACTTCCCCCTTGCATTCTAAGTGGGAAACCTGTGGATTCTGATGTAAAGGGGAACCCTGTGGATTCTGATGTAAAGGGGAACCCTGTGGATTCTGATGTAAAGGGGAACCCTGTGGATTCTGATGTAAAGGGGAACCCTGTGGATTCTGATGTAAAGGGGAACCCTGTGGATTCTGATGTAAAGGGGAACCCTGTGGATTCTGATGTAAAGGGGAACCCTGTGGATTCTGATGTAAAGGGGAACCCTGTGGATTCTGATGTAAAGGGGAACCCTGTGGATTCTGATGTAAAGGGGAACCCTGTGGATTCTGATGTAAAGGGGAACTCTGTGGAGTCTGATGTAAGGGGGAACTCTGTGGAGTGTGATGTAAAGGGGAGCTCTGTGGACTTGTGTAAGAGGAGGGGCTTTGGTGACCAGAGACCCTTTTACATCAGAGTTCCCCTTTACACCAGAGTCTGCAGCATCCCCCATTACATTAGAGTCCAGAGTGTTCCCTTTTACATTAGGGTTTGCAGAGTTCCCCCTTGCACTGTAAAGGTGAACCCTGCTAATGTAAGAGGGAACTTTGTGCTGGGTTTTATTAACCTGACATTCATGTAAATAGTGAAATAGGGTTTTTTTTTTTTTTTTTCTTTGCCTTTTGTTATACCTTCACTCTTTGGTGCCGGTTGCCCCTGGCCCTTCAAGGGGTTTGCTATGCCAGGAGGCGGAGCGGAGCTTATGGCCATGTGACCGTCTTCATGGCGGTCACATGATCGGAAAACTATTCCGTGAGCCCCCCTTCACTGTGCCCTCGGCACAGCAATGTTGGCGCTATTGCGCACAAATATGCGGGCGCTCTGTGCTGAGGCCCGGGTGACGGGAGGCCATGTATTTGCGTGCGATCCCACCAAGAAATTAGGCACATTGCTAAATGCACTAGCTACATATTTGTAGCTTAAATATTGATATTTGCACATTTTGGCTAACTTTTTAAACGGTCAGTAAAAATTTGGCTCAGTCAGTAAATTTGTTGTCATGTCAGTACATTTCACTTCGGGAGATTGGCAACCTTGTGGGGGAACCACCTTTGGGCATCACTAATAAACTCTTTCACTCAGTTGAATTTAAATGTGAACTTTTTTTTTTTTTTTTTTTAATCCAGGAGTACCCTACAGAAGGGGCTACCTTCTCTACGGACCTCCCGGGTGTGGGAAAAGCAGCTTTATGTAAGTATTACTTCAGGGACAATAATCACAATGACAGCTCAGCAAAAATAATAAAATAACATCCTGCCGCAATAAACAACACAGTTCTGGTTATTTACAAGTCCATAGATTGGAGACAGAGGTACTATAGATAGTTTATAAGGAAGATAGGGGGCGCTAGATACCATAATATTCAAGTGCTCTAAATAAAGATATCTCCTGCATTACCAAAAAAATGGAAATGTAAGAAAGCTATGGGGCGCTAGATACCATACTATTCAAGTGCTTTAAATAAATATATCTCCTGCATTACCAAAAAAATAAAAAACATAATAATGACAAATCATAATTGGATTACACATTGAAGTGCCCACAATAGTGAAAAAAATATATAGTGATTGATTGTCCACATAAAAAAGTGATTGAAGTGGTTGAAGTAATATCTTTCAATATTATCCCAATCTTGTTGCTGTAAACAAAAGGTTTTCCATCACCAAAGGAAAATAAGAAAAGGAAACACCTCGAAGTAGTAGATATCTGCTTACCAGATACCAATGACTCTTTTAGTTAAAAAGAGAGTCACTAGCGCTTGTGCAGGGTTGTGCCTGCTCACATGGATGGCTGGACTGTGGTTGGTATTATAGGCATGGATCGTTCCCGTCAAGCTCATTCAAGATAGGATAAGGATACATAGGAAACAAAAACAGTCTCCATAGTGTAAAACCATTTATTAAAAAAGTAAATAAATTAAAAAGCCAAATGGCCGCTTACATTGGTGGGTGCCTACCCGGCGCTGGGGCTGCTTGCATGTCAGGGTGACTTCGCAGTCAGAAAAAGCCTTTCATGTCTCCTCCACGCTGGCGTGCGTTCCAGCTTACACAGGGGGGCAGCCAAAGGATCCGGATGTTGTTGGGTGATAGGACATGTGACCACGTACCGCTCCAACGTACGTTTCGTAGTGAACGTCTTCAGGGAAGCGTACGTTGGTCACTGGAATGGTAGTTTAAAAAACTACCATTCCAGTGACCAACGTACGCTTCCCTGAAGACGTTCACTACGAAATGTACGTCGGAGCGGTACGTGGTCACATGTCCTATCACCCAACAACATCCGGATCCTTTGGCTGCCCCCCTGTGTAAGCTGGAACGCACGCCAGCGTGGAGGAGACATGAAAGGCTTTTTCTGACTGCGAAGTCACCCTGACATGCAAGCAGCCCCAGCGCCGGGTAGGCACCCACCAATGTAAGCGGCCATTTGGCTTTTTAATTTATTTACTTTTTTAATAAATGGTTTTACACTATGGAGACTGTTTTTGTTTCCTATGTATCCTTATCCTATCTTGAATGAGCTTGACGGGAACGATCCATGCCTATAATACCAACCACAGTCCGGCCATCCATGTGAGCAGGCACAACCCTGCACAAGCGCTAGTGACTCTCTTTTTATCTAAAGGAGTCATTGGTATCTGGTAAGCAGATATCTACTACTTCGAGGTGTTTCCTTTTCTTATTTTCCTTTGGTGATGGAAAATCTTTTGTTTACAGCAACAAGATTGGGATAATATTGAAAGATATTACTTCAACCACTTCAATCACTTTTTTATGTGGACAATCAATCACTATATATTTTTTTCACTATTGTGGGCACTTCAATGTGTAATCCAATTATGATTTGTCATTATTATGTTTTTTATCTTTTTGGTAATGCAGGAGATATATTTATTTAAAGCACTTGGATAGTATGGTATCTAGCGCCCCCTAGCTTTCTTACATTTCCATTTTTTGGTAATGCAGGAGATATCTTTATTTAGAGCACTTGAATATTATGGTATCTAGCGCCCCCTATCTTCCTTATATTCCTTTTTTTGATTATCTATTTTTTTGATTATTCAAAAATTGGGGAGCAGCTTACACTGATTGTTTGTTTATATATTTCCACAAATTTTCTTTATTGTTGGGAATGTTTTCTTACTAGATGTATCGCCAGTATATGTAATTCATATATAATATCTGCTATCGACACCACTGGCGCGAAGGTTTTTACTATTTTCTACTATAGATAGTTTGAATTCGCTGAAGCAGGGGTCTTCAAACTTTTCATTAAAAGGGCCACATCATGTATTTTATAAATATTTATGGGCCAAAGAATAAAAAAAAATCAGTTTTATAAATAAATGAATAACATTTAAATGAATGAATGTGTTTTACTAGCATCCTTTTGTAATCAGCATGATATAATTCACAACAAAAGGGGTGGAAGCTGAGTGAGACTCCCCATTAGGGGCCCTTCTACATCACAGCCAAAACGTACATCAGGGTCCCCAACAGAATCCCCCCACTTACATTAGGGTCCCCATCACAGCCCCCCCTTACATTAGGGTCCCTGTTAGAGTCCCCTCCCTACATCAGGGTCCTGTATCAGAGTCCCTTATCTACATCAGGGTCCCCTTTTACATCAGTGTACCCCTTACTTAGGGGGCCCTATCAGAACATCTTGCTTACATCCAGGTCCATATCAGGATCCCAATCACAGTGTTCCCCCTTACATGGTCCTCATCAGAATCCCACCTTAAATCAAAGCCCCCACCAGAGACCTCACCTTACATCAGGGCCCCTATCAGAGTTCCTAACGTACATCAGGGTCCCCATCACAGCCTTCTTGGGTTAGGGTCCCGATCACAGTCCCCTCCTTACATCAGGTTCCCCTTATATCAGGGTTTTCATCAAAGTCCCCTCCTAACAACAGCGTTCCCCCTTACACCAGGGTCGTTATAAGAGTCCCCCACTTATATCAGGACCCCAATCACAGTGTTCCCCCTTACATCAAGGTCCTCATCAGAATCCCACCATAAATCAGGGTCTCCATCACAGCCCCCTTTACAGCAGAGAGCCCTTCTTGCATCACGGTCCCCATCACAGCCTTCTTACATTAGGGTCCTGATTACAGTCCCCTCCTTACATCAGGGTCCCCATCAGAGCCCTTTCCTTACAACAGGGTTCACCTTACATCAGGGTCCTTATCAGAGTCCCCTGTTACATCAGAATCCCCCACTTATATCAAGATCCCAGTCATGGTGTTCCCCCTTACATCAAGGTCTTCATCAGAATCCCACCTAAATCAGGGTCCCCCATCACAGCCCCCCCTTACATCAGGGTCCCCATTAGAGACCCTTCCTTACATCAATGTCCCCCCCCACATCAGGGTTCTCATCCGAATCCCACCTTAAATCAGGGTCCCCATCACAGCCCCCTTTACAGCAGAGCCCCCCTCCTTACATCAAGGTCCCCATCACAGCCTTCTTACATTAGGGTCCCGATCACAGTCCCCTCCTTACATCAGGGTCCCCATCAGAGTCCTCTCATTACAACAGGGTTCCCCTTACATCGGGGTCCTTATCAGAGTCCCCTGCTTACATCAGAATCCCGCACTTATATCAAGATCCCAGTCACAGTGTTCCCCTTACATAAAGGTCCTTATCAGAATCCCACCTAAATCAGGGTCTCCAGCACAGCCCTCCTTGCAGCAGAGAGCCCTTCTTAAATTGGGGTCCCCCATCACAGCCCCCCCCCCCCTTACATCAGGGTCCCCATTAGAGACCCTTCCTTACATCAGTGTCCCTCCACATCAGGGTCCTCATCAGAATTCTACCTTAAATCAGGGTCCCCCATCACAGCCCCCTTTACATTAGAGTTCCCCTCACCAGTGTAAGATTTGCAGAGTGGCCTTAGCAGCAGGGCAGGAGTTAGGAGGCAGAGCAAGTCTGGATGGAGGAAGTGTCCTGTGAGTTGGGGGGGGGGGGGGGGGGGCAAGCACGTCATTGGTTGTGAGCACACTAGCGGGGTGAAGTGGAGATCAAAGGCAGCTTATGCTGATGTGAATCCTCAATCAGTGCACACTGAGCATTTGTCACTGACCCGGATAAAATCTTGTAGTAGGCCAGATGTGGCCCCCGGGCCGTAGTGGAGATCCCTTCTCTAAAGTGATTCCTATCACTTTCTGCCAGTAATAATGCTTACAGGACAAATCGTGAGTGTGAATCTCCCCAGTGGAGACAAAGGCAGCTAGAAAAACCTAAAAGGGGTTCTAACACTTCTCCATACGGAACTGAATTTTTTTTTTTTTGGCGTAACCTCTTGTCAGCCATGTAATGCATGTGACATTATCACCCAACTCCCCACATGTGTGTCCATGGGGGGCTGATGTTTTTGCACTGTCACCGAAAGCTCCTGGTCTCTAGTTAGGACCAGGAGACATCAGGACAGGCTCCCAATCATGTGACCACTATGACAGCCATTCATTGTGATTGGCAAGTCCACCCCCATCCCCCATGTGAAGACCAAGGGGCGGGTGGGAGGAAAGAGGGTTACGTGGAATAAAAAATTATTTTTGCAGAATTCCAGCCAAAAAAGGGCATACACAGTTGAAATACATACAGTATATGTGATTAGGACTTTCCATTCATCACTTATGTAAGAACTAGACGTAAACTGCCAAAAAATTTGTATGTGTTCGTTTTCGTTTTTTTTTTTTGTTTGTTTTTTGGGTCCTTCGTTATGATCGAAATTCATAAATTTGTAATTTCGAAAATTCATAAATTAGAAAATTCATAAATTCGAAATTAGAACATTCCTAAATTCAAAATTAGAAAATTCCTAAATTCCTAAATTCAAAAATTGTAAATTCATAAATTCAAAAATCCGGAAATGAGAAAATTCGGAAATCAAAAATTCAAAATAATAACTAACTAATAATAACTGACTATTAAATTATAGGTATTGGAATTTCCTTTCAAATTTGGCTGTTGGTGAACGTAACGAATACGAATGTCGCATCTAAACAAATGGAACGGAACAAATTTTGAATTAATAATAATAATAATAATAATAATAATAATAATAATAATAAAAAGTTTTTTATTATTATTGTTATTTATTATTATTAATTCATTACGTTCCATTCGCTTGGATGCGGCATTTGTTATTTCTGATAATTCGTAACTTTGGATAAATTCGTGTTCGTTATGTTCACTAACAGCCAAATTTGAAAGGAAATTCCAATACCGATCATTTAATAGTTAGTAATAGTTAAGTTATTATTAGTTAGTTGTTATTTCAGATTTTCAAACTTTCGTATTTCCGAATTTTTGGATTTCCAGATTTTCAAATTTTGAATTTTGTAATTTAGTAAATTCGTAATTTACAAATATTTGGGAAAAATTTGTTAACCTGGTTTTCGTTAATTTTGGATATTTATGATTATGTCTAAATTCATTAACTGTAAAGATGTAAAATCTTACACTGGGCTGTTATTTCACCGCTGCTTTGGCTGCACTTTCTCTGTGTGCTTTCAGCACGGCGTTGGCGGGAGAGCTGGAGTACAGCATCTGTCTGATGAGCCTCAGTGACAACAGCCTCTCTGATGACCGACTCAACCACCTGCTGAGCGTGGCCCCACAACAGAGCATTATTCTGCTGGAGGATGTGGACGCTGCGTTCGTAAGCCGCGATCTGGCCAAACAGAGTGAGTTTTTCATCCATTTATGTCTCTATACGCCAGTGATGGCGAACCTTGGCACCCCAGATGTTTTGGAACTACACTTCCCATAATGCTCATGCACTCTGTAGTGTAGTGGAGCATCATGGGAAATGTAGTTCCAAAACATCTGGGGTGCCAAGGTTTGCCATCACTGCTATAGGCCCTCGAATGCTATTTCCTAATGAACCTTATTTTATGTTTTTAAACTCTTCCTGCCCAGCCTATTGTATAATGATGGCGGGGGGGAGGGCGGGAGCACTGTTGTTCTGGGAGGATGTCATATGAAGTCCTCCCAGGATCGTGCCCCAGCACGATCTGTCACCCGCCATGTACACCGAACAGGGCAGATGACTGATCGCTGTACCTGCCTGCTGTGGGTACCATGTGATCGCTTTGACCAATCACAGAAGAACACATAACAGTTGTACACAATGAAAGGCTTTGTTACCTGCCTTCATTGTGTACTGTGCTATTGTGATGAGCTCTGTGATTGGTCAACAGTCATCACATGGTACACACAGGGCCAATCGCAGCCCATCTGTACCATGTGATTAGCTGTGGCTAATCACAATTGTAACCCTGAGGGGCCAGTTCACACCATAGAAACGCAGACCAGATGCTTTCCAGATGCTTTTCTGCATGCGCGTTTTTAACGCAGTCCAGTGCATTTTTTTTCCCCCTCTTTTTTTTCCTTAACCTTAAATAAGGACATGTGAGTTCCAATGCATTTTTGATGCATTTAGGTGCGTTCTGGTGCATTTTTTTTTATGCATTTTACAGCGTTCCAGTACAGTCCAGTGCAGGAAAAATGCAACATGTTCTACTTTTTTTTTTCAGGAACTGCAAGCACTGGTGTGAACTATGCCATTGAAAACCTTATAACCTACTTTTCCATGCGTTTTTGATTCAGAAAAAAAAAACCCCGCACTGGACTGCATGTGGCGTGAACTGGCCCTCAAAGTAGTTTTCATTCAGAAAAAATGGTTGCTTATAACGGAAAAAATGCACAGTTATAAGCAATCGTAGTGTGTAAAAAAAAAAAAAAAATCGCCTCCCCAGCTAAATTAAAAAAAAAAAAAAAAAAAAGATTTTTTCTTTTACTATTTTGAGCCAGTTTTCCTTTGGTAATGAAAAAAAAAAATCTGAAGATATCCCTTACCATTTACCACCAAATGAAAGCCTTGAAAAGTCTTGAAAAAAAGGCGGTATAATCCACCTGGATGCACAAAGTAGTTGTGATGATATGTGCGGTTTTACTAAAACGTCAAAATTGTGCTTAGGCATTATTTATTTTTCTTTAAGGGGTAAAAGAGTTCAGCAACAAGTCTGGCGAGTGATCTTGTGTCCGATTCTCCATATCCTCTAATGTTATCTTCCCTTCTACAGATCCAACTGCATTTCAGGGCATGGGACGCCTGACTTTCAGCGGTCTGCTAAATGCCCTGGATGGGGTGGCCTCTACAGAAGCTCGAATTGTTTTCATGACCACAAATCACATTGACAGGTAAGGTGGATTCTTTTTAGTACCGCACCTAAGAAAGAAAAAAAAAGACTTGCAGTACCTAAAAAAAAATCCTATATTAGTACATTCCTTCACTATTGTACTTAAAGTCACATTAGAATGATTTAAGGTAAAAAAAAAAAAACTTCTGCCCTTAGGATCACTTTAATGTTGTTCTGTATTCATTAACCACTTCAGCCCTGGAAGCTTTTATTACCCCCCCCTTCATGACCAGGTCATTTTTTGTGATACGGCACTGTGTTACTTTAACTGACAATCACGCGGTCGTGCGGCCCTGTACACAAAAAAAATGACGTCCTTTTGTTCCCGCACAAACAGAGCTTTCTTTTGGTGGTATTTGATCATCTCTGCGTTTTTTTTTTTTTTTTTTGTTTTTTTTTTGCGCTATAAAAAAAAAAGAGCGACAATTTTGAAAAAAAAACAATATTTTTTACTTTCTGCTATAAAACATATCCAGTAAAAAATCTAATTTCTTCATAAGTTTAGGCCAATATGTATTCTGCTACATATTTTTGGTAAAAAAAAAATATCCCGATACGCCTATGATTGGTTTGCACAAAAGCTATAGCGTCTACAAACTATGGGATAGATTTACAGACTATTTTTCTTTTCGGCGATCAGCGGTTTTTAGCAGGACTGCGACATTGCAGCGGACAAGTGACATTTTTTGGGGACCAGTGACACTAATACAGTGATCAGTGCTAAAAAAAAAAAAATGCACTGTCACTGTATAAATGACACTGGCAGGGAAGGGGTTGACATCAGAGGTGATCAAAGGGTTAAGTGGGCTCCTAGGGAGTGCTTTCTAAGACCCCTTTCACACTGAGGCGCTTTTCGGGCGTTTTAGCGCTAAAAATAGCGCGTGAAAAGCACCTCTCATGCCTCCCCAGCGTGGAAGCTTGCGGGACAGGAAAAAAGTCCTGTAAGCAGCATTTTTGGGGCAGTTTGGGAGCGCTGTATATAGCGCTCCCAAAACACCGTGCCCATTGAAATGAATGGGCAGTGCTTCGGCAGCTTCGCAACACGGGCGCTTTTAACCCTTTGTTCGGCCGCTAGCAGGGGTTAAAAGCGCCCCGCTAGAGGCCTAAAAGTGCTGCTAAAACAGCCGTAAAGCGCCGCTAAAACTAGACTAAAACTAAAACTTTACCGATAACGCACCCCCGCCCCAGTGGGAAAGTCGCATAACTGTGGGGGAGGTGCTGTGACTGAAGGAAAACAGAGATCCAGCAGAAACACAAGATCTCCATTTTCCCTCCCTCACAGTTGTTTACATAGGCAGACCGCTGTTCTGCCTCTCCAGAGAATGATCGCAGGTGGCCGGCAGGGCCATCGCCGCCGGACCCACTGTTTGGCTCCCGCTGTGCCCAATCACAGCGGGAGAGGGTCACCCGTGGCGCGCGCTGTGATCACCCAAGTCAATGAGACTCGGGTGATCACAGATCCGAGTAAGGGGCCGATCCCGACCCCCTACCACGTGATCAGCTGTCAGCCAAAGACGATCGGCAATCGTTTTTTTTTTTTTTCTTGAGGGGAAAAAAAGCAGATCACTGGCTTCTGTTGAAGGGACATCGGTCCCGAAGAGGAAGAGCCTCATATGTGCCCACCAGTGCCACAATCAGTGCCCACCAATCAGTGCCCACAGTACGTAAGTGGCAGCAATCAGTTCCACCTATCAGTGTCCACAAGTGCCACCTATCAATGCCCACCAGTGGTGCCAATCAGTGCCACCTAGCAGTGCTGCCTATCAGTGTCACCTACCAGTGCCGATCAGTGCCCATCAGTGCCACCTATCAATGCCACCTATCAGTGTCCATCAGTGTCACCTTATCAGTGTACATCAATGAAGGAGAAAAACTACCTGTTTGCAAAATTTATTAACAAATAATAAAATGATTTTGTATTTTTTTTTTTTTTTTTTAATTCGGTCTTTTTTAATTTTGTTAACAAAAAAATACAAAACCCCAGAGGTGATCATATACCACCCAAAGAAAGCTCTATTTGTGGGGAAAAAATGATAAAAATTCCATTTGGGTACAGTGTTATATGACCGCGCAATTGTCATTCAAGGAGTGACAGCGCTAAAAGCTGAAAATTGGTCTGGGCAGGAGGGGGGGTTTAGGTGTCCGGTAAACAAGTGGTTAATGCAACGCACATTAACACAGCAAGCCCAACCTCTGCTCAGACATTAATCTCAGCCTTCACATTCTCTCACAGTGTATTGTGTTCTCTCCATGGTTCTGTAGGTTGGACCCAGCGTTGATTCGGCCCGGTCGGGTGGATGTAAAGCAGTATGTAGGACATTGCACGCGGTGGCAGCTGGCGCAGATGTTCACGCGCTTCTACCCAGACCAGACCCAACACGCGGCAGAGGAGTTTGCCGACTCGGCTCTGTCGGCCTCGGACAAGATCAGCGCGGCCCAGGTCCAGGGACACTTTATGCTGCACAAGAACGATCCAAAGATCGCTATAGAGAACACCGGCTCCATAGCTACATGATGCTTCTTTTTTTTTCTTTTTAAGAAGATCTGTATTGTTCCAGATAATTGTTACCCAGTCCGCTTTCCGAAACCGCTATGGGAGGATTTCTACAAGCAGAGAGACCGGAGCCCTCTTTTAGGCCCTCTTTTAGGCTTAAAAATAGTTTGAGAATTGTGACAAGCTGATCATCTTTTCTGGTTAGGAAAAAAAAAAAAAAAAAAGAATGATCCATTTTTCTTGCCTCATAGTGAGGTTTTATTTATAAGAAGGGATGTGAAATTGTTAAATAAAACCCATTTCTTATTAACGAGATTCTGGCTGTGCGATGACCTGACAGGGAAATTTTTAGGCTGCATTCACACCTGAGTGTTTTTTTTTAACGCAATTTTGTTCAGGTCACCCATGTAAAAGCCAGAAAAAAATGCCTGTAATCTGCCCCAAAGAAGCTCATGTATTTTTTTTTTTTTTTTTTTTTGAGCTTAGGGCGTTTTTTTTTTTCAGGCGTTTTGCGTCAGGTGACAAAACGCTCGGATGTGAACAGGTGCCATTGAAATGAACGGGATTTTGGTTGTTGGGCGTTTTTCAGGTGTTTTTTTAGGGTGTTTTATGAGCTGAAAATGCTCAGGTGTTAATGCAGCCTTAAAGAGGAGTTCCACCCAGGTGGTCCATTAAAAAAAAAAAAAAAAAATTAAAAGTCAGCAGCTACAAATACTGCAGCTGCTGACTTTTAATTGGACACTTACCTGTCCCAGGGTCCAGCGATGCGGGGGATCGAAGCCCCGCTTGTCCCCCCCCCTCCGCTCGTCGGCGCCAGCATTTCAACTGTGGGCGCGGGGCTGTGGCTTCACAGCCTGGCACCCACTGCGCATGCGCGAGCGGCGCCGCGCGCCGTGATTGGCTGCTCAATCACCTGGGACCTGTAATGGGTCCCAGATGATTGACAGGAGGGAGGGAGCAGAGCCGAGCCCTTCCTGTGCCGAGGGGGAAGTGATGTCACCAGCCCAGGCAAAGGAAGAGGCAGACTACGAGGGACCACCTAGCAACAGGCATTTAGAGGTAAGTAAAAAAAAAAAATATCCAAATGTTTTTTTGTTTTTTAGAATTTTTCAGGTATTTTTGTTTTTTTGGGTGGAACCCCACTTTAAAGTGACACTAAAGGTTCAGTTTTTTTTTTTTTTTAAATAACAAACATATCATACTTACCTCCACTGTGCAGCTCGTTTTGCACAGAGTGACCCCGAACATCCTCTTCTGGGGTCCCTTGGCGGCTCTCACGGCTCCTCCCTGCATTAGGTAACCCCCTGGGAGAAGCGTGGGGTGGGGGGTTACCTTGCGGGCGCGCTCCCAAGTCATTCATTCGGGGTCCATAGAAGCCGAATGTATGACTCTGCTCCGCCCCCCGGGTCATTGGATTTGATTGACAGCAATGGGAGCCAATGGCTGCGCTGCTATCATTCCCTCCAATCAGGACCCAAGACGCCGGCTTTTTGCTGGTGTGCATGTCCCCGGGACAAGATAGAGGGGGTACAGGTAAGTAAAACGGGGCCTCGGGGGGCTGCAGCATTACAGGAGGTTTGCCAGTATTACTGACTCGATTTGCCAGTGTTGTCTTGCAAAATGAGCAGGATTCAAGCCTCTGCGATGTGCACTACCGCATTTGGCCAGAGGTGCGGGGGCGCCGGTGACACTCAGAGCCATTCGGAAATACTGCGTTCCCGAGTGTTTCCAAGCCTTTCCGAGTGCATCCGAGCTGTCTAAGCATTTCCGAGTCTCTCCGGCACCCCCCCCCCCCCCCACCTCTGGCCATATGCGGTATTGCATGCAATAGAAGTCAATGTGGAACAAATTATCTTCGTTTTTTTGACTTCTATGGGAAACTCTCTTTGATATGTGAGTGCTTTGGATTACAAGCATTCTGGAACGGATTATGCTCATAATCCAAGGTTCCACTGTATAGCAGTCTTGTGACTTCTATCAGTGTCTGGTTAAAGCTGGTAGGAGGAGTTCCGACTGTCCTATGAGGCTGCAGGACCCCTGACCCTCTGTCTGGACAGTGCTGATTGGCCCTGTGCTGATCACATGCACTCTCCAAAGAAAAAAAAAAACTCTCTAGCAATACACACCAAACTGAGCATGTGCAGAGTGCCCCCAAGGCTCTGTGCTATCATCAGATGGTTTGGGGACTGTGGAAGAAGGGGAGGATCAGAGAAGACAGGATCAAACAGCCTTTTTACACAATGCGGAGGATTAACCCCTTAGGTTCCACAGTGAGTATAACAAGCATGCTTTACTGAAGGGGTAGGCGACCTTAGCACTCCAGCTGTTACGGGACTACAAGTCCCAGGATGTATTGCAAGACAGCCGTAAGCATGTCTCCAAAGAGAAGGGGGATGATGGGATTTGTAGTTTCAGTGCAGCTGGAGTATTAAGGTTGCCTACACCTGCTTTACTGCATATACAGACCTGATTCTACTGTTGTGGGTTTAGTAAAACTTTTAAGTAATGTGTCAGTGTGTAACCCTTCCAGGTGTTTACCTCCCACTGAGATCACAGTACTTGACAATGTCTTTGTCTGCTTTTCCCTCCAGAAGAAATGCCTGATCTTCTTTTTTTCAGGCATCAGCTGGAGTCACCGTTTACTTTGTGGACTAAAATGCCAACTCAGAGGCGACGCAATTGTGTAAATCCTGGTGCCTGTGCAGTTTTTTGGCTTTGTTAGCAAATGCCTGGCACAGATCAGCCCCCCTGCTGCAGCCTTTTACCTTTATGACTTGCTACGAAGTTACAGTGTTGCAGTCTGATCACTGGGGAAAGGAGACTGAGGAAATGCTGCCTCCTGCCTGCAGCAGACTGATGACATCATCTCAGCCTAGGCAAAGTGGAGTGAACTGGAGTTTAAGAATTAAAGGGGATCTTCGTTGTATCTGAGCACAACAAACTAAAAATACTATTAGATTAATTTTTAATATGCAGCGCAACCCCCCTCCCCCCCAGCATTTCTGCCCATGGCCATCTTGAGTAAGGGCAATCTATTCATTTGGCTTTAACTAAAGGGATGGTGGAAGCCCCTAATAATGGGCACAGCAGGTGTACAGACCCAGGAACTCAACACAGGGATGGTGGGAACCCCTCATGGGCACAGCAGGTGTACAGACCCAGGAACTCAGCACAGGGATGGTGGGAACCCCTCATAATGGGCACAACAGGTGTACAGACCCGGGAACTCAGCACAGGGATGGTGGGAACCCCTCATAATGGGCACAGCGGGTGTACAGACCCGGGAACTCAGCACAGGAATGGTGGAACCCCTCATAATGGGCACAGCAGGTGTACAGACCCGGGAACTCAGCACAGGGATGGCGGGAACCCCTCATAATGGGCACATTGAATGTACAGACCCGGGAACTCAGCACAGGGATGGTGGGAACCCCTCATAATGGGCACAGCAGGTGTACAGACCCGGGAACTCAGCACAGGGATGGCGGGAACCCCTCATAATGGGCACATTGAATGTACAGACCCGGGAACTCAGCACAGGAATGGTGGAACCCCTCATAATGGGCACAGCAGGTGTACAGACCCGGGAACTCAGCACAGGGATGGCGGGAACCCCTCATAATGGGCACATTGAATGTACAGACCCGGGAACTCAGCACAGGGATGGTGGGAACCCCTCATAATGGGCACAGCAGGTGTACAGACCCGGGAACTCAGCACAGGAATGGTGGAACCCCTCATAATGGGCACAGCAGGTGTACAGACCCGGGAACTCAGCACAGGGATGGCGGGAACCCCTCATAATGGGCACATTGAATGTACATACCCGGGAACTCAGCACAGAGACCTCACCAATAGAGTCCCAGAGACATAGAAGAGACTGTCGGGTTTAACTCTTCAGTATCAGCCAAACACTGAAATATCATTTATGGGTCACCTGCATTAAACTGGTTAGAAACACAGACGTTATTTTGTTGGCAGAAAAGGATGATATTGGTACAGCGTTATGGGAAAGGTGGAACTTCTCCACAGTCTCAAGTCAGATCAATTAGGCTCAGCATATGCTAAAGCCAAATGAACTTTTAATTTCAATCTGCTAAAAGCATTTTAGAGGCATATAAACATAAGGTGTCTAAATTCTTACAGGTTGTTTTCTTTAAAAATCAGCCACAGTCTGGGTAAAAATGCCCGTCCCCTGCAAACATCGGGTAGCGAAGGTCGCTTGCTCTCTGTGGGGACACATTAATCTCTGTAGAGTTCCGGCATACCCCTGCTGAGTCAGAGCTCTCCAATCATTGGGGAGGATGGGCTTTTGGTGATTGGAGAGCTATAGGTTGAACTCACTGGGGGTGCTATATCAGATCTTTGGAATGAGACCATTTGACTGCAGGATGCTGGCAGGAAACCGGCTTTTCTACTCGGGCTTTGGCTGCATTAGAAAAAAGCAAAAACCTGTAATGCTGGCCATACACTATACGAAAAATCAGCCGAACCCAAAAGGACATTCGGCCGTGAGAGCAAATGATAGTGCCATTATGTAATGACCAATAAATTGTTCAGTGGACATAAATTAATCCATTTTTTGTTCGTTTTCTTAAAATATACCCAGTGCAAACAGTTCGGACGGGAAACACATTAACCTTTCAATTTATCGTTCGTTTGGGCAGATAATTTCCAAAACTTGTCCTTCGTTTTTTTCGGCTCAAAAACGTCCCAAAGATTATCGAATTTGTGCCAAATAACTGGCCCGAAAAACGAACGAACTGGCCAAATGACCGATTTTTCGTATAGCGTATGGCCAGTATAAGACACCTTTTTGTTTTGATGCATGGGGAAAGTACTTCGTTTTTTATAATTTAAACTTGAGTTTAAAAAAAAAAAAACAATCTCAGCCAAATAAATACAAAGCACCAGGCAGTGAGTAACCCATTCAATAATCAGTGTACTTTTTAAAACGCCTTTTATTGTATCCATTCAAGTAAATCAAGTCCGGTATATTTGTAACCCTTGCACCTATTCTCTTTTCTTGCTGTCCTTAGAAAAAAAAAAAAAAAAAAAACAGAACCTTTGATCTACAGCTTTCAGTATCCCCCCCCCCCCCCCCACACACACACACACACACATGTCCTATATCATTTAACATTGGGGAGTGTGAAGGCAAGTGCAGAAGAATTCAGTTTATTGTCCAGTTAAGCTAAACTTCAAGATGAGCAAATATTTTCAAATCCATTCGTCACGTCCCCCATGTGTATTCTTCCTTGAATCTCGGTGAGCTTTGTGTATTTCTTCCAGATCTGTGCAGTAATCCAGGGTGAGACTTCCTGTAATAAAGACCACTCACTGCTGCCCCCTGTCCTTGTGCAGTGGGATTGGTCTTGTCTCCGCCTCCTCCTGTAGTTTTCTGCAGGCAGCCTGTAGTGGGTGGAGCCTGTTGGGCCCCTCCCACAGCTCTGTTATCTCTCTCCTTGTGCAGGGTGACTGGTCTTGTCTCCGCCCCCTCCTGTATTTTTCTGCATACAAATTAAAGGAATGGTGGGCACTCAGGATGACATCCAAAAAATAGTATTCCTTTATTGAAAAGACATGTACAACGCTGTAAAAACAGCCTACACGTTTTGGAGATTAGTACTTAGCCATGACTAAGCACCAATGTCTGAAACGTGTAGGCTGTTTTTACAGCGTTGTACATGTCTTTTCAATAAAGGAATACTATTTTTCATTCATTTTTATCGTTGGTATCAGTGGGAGGAATAGTGCCCCATCATTGATATCAGTGGGAGGAATAGTGCCCCATCATTGATATCAGTGGGAGGAATAGTGCCCCATCATTGGTATCAGTGGGAGGAATAGTGCCCCATCATTGGTATCCATGGGAGGAATAGTGCCCCATCATTGGTATCAGTGTGAGGAATAGTGCCCCATCATTGGTATCAGTGGGAGGAATAGTGCCCCATCATTGGTATCAGTGGGAGGAATAGTGCCCCATCATTGGTATCAGTGGGAGGAATAGTGCCCCATCATTGGTATCAGTGGGAGGAATAGTGCCCCATCATTGGTATCAGTGGGAGGAATAGTGCCCCATCATTGATATCAGTGGGAGGAATAGTGCCCCATCATTGATATCAGTGGGAGGAATAGTGCCCCATCATTGGTATCAGTGGAAGGAATAGTGTCCCATCATTGGTATCAGTGGAAGGAATAGTGTCCTATCATTTGGTATCATTGGAAGGAATAGTGCTCTTTCAGTGGTATGAGTGACAGGAATAGTGCCCCATCATTGGCATCAGTGGGAAGAGTAGTGTTCCATCTTTTGGAGCCAGTGAGAGGACTAGTGCCCCCAGTGTTGGTGGCAGAAACTATGCCCCACTGTTACTGACGGGGGGGGGGGGGGGGGGAATGCCCCAAGTTCCGGATAAAAGCAAGTAAAGGGCCGCACCTGGCCCCCGGGCCACAGTTTGGAGACCACTGACAGACAAGCCTCTCAGATTTATTTGCAGGTTAAAATCTTGCTTCCTATTTCACAAGTCTTCCTGAGGCTCGGTTCACATATGATCCGCATGCGGCTCACAGCAGGGGGTCCGGTGCGTCCTGGTTCACCGTTTCAGGTTTGATTTCCGAATTTTGGGCTGAAGTCGGGCCTCAAACGGACCAAAAGACGCACCGGACCTGCTGCGGAGATATGTGAACGAGCTTTATAGATAGCCGGTCAAAGCCTCCTGCTATTGTGAATTGGATGCGGGGATTCTGCATCAAATTCGAAATGGTGTGAACCCGGCCTCAAAAGGTTTATTTAGCTCTGAATCTATTATTGGCGATCGATGAACTGCAGATTGATTGGAATGTCTGACACGAGAACCACGCGATTCTTTGCCTTCGCTTCTTTCATTTCTGGATCTGGCAGCAGCTGGAATTGTCTGATGATCTGTAGATGCAAAGAAAGACATAAAGTGAGATGTAAAGGGGAACTCCGGCAAAAACATTTGTGTGTCGGATAGAGCTGGGTGGCTTTTATAATCTGCAGTATTAGCATGGGACAGAAAACGAGGGAAATCTCCCAAACAGGGGTACAGACATCAATAAACACACAACAGGACGGATGACCCTTCCCAACCCAATCCATAACTAAGGAAAAACAATTTAGGCTGGAGTTGGTCTTTAGCCCCCCGTTCACACCGGTGCAACTTGTCATGCGATATATGCAGTGCCGCACCAGTTTGAAAAAGTAGTTCCTGCACTAATTTTGGTGATTTCAGGTGCGACTTTCATAGACATCTGTGCATGAAGTCGCACAGATGTCAGCCAAGTCGCACCTGAAGTCGCACTAACGCGGTTTCAAATGTGAAGTCGCACGATTTCAAAGCCGCATTCACTGTGAACGGGGGCTTAAAGTGTAAGCTTGGCTACTTTTGACCTGAGTATAGAATGGTTGCCACTATAGGAGGTGAGCAAAATCTTTCCAACCTTGTTACCGCAGAGGAGCCTTGCAATAATTTTCAGATATTAGGGAACATCTGCTTAAAACGGTATTAGACCCAAAACCAAAAATGCCATAGATTGCAGCTTACCAATCATTAAATGTGGTGGCTGCATTTGTTTTGTTTTTTTTTTGTTTGTTTTTTTTTTGAGGCTTTTCCCCCTGTTTTGTGCACCTGGTGATCTGGCTAGTACTACACCTGGATTGGAGCACCCCCACTTTTTTTCGTTTTTTAACGAATTTAGACAAATTTGTTAATTCGGAAATATCCGAATTTCCGAATATTCGAAAATTCGGAAATCCAAAAATAATGAAAATTCAAAAGAACGAAAATTCAAAAAACCCGAAAACTCAAAACTAATAACTAATAATAACGTAACTATTACTAACTATTGAATTATAGGTGTTGGAATTTCCTTGTAAATTTGGCTGTTAGTGAATGTTACGAATACCAATTTATCCGAAGTTACGAATTATCCATAATAACGTATGGAACGTAACAAATTAATAATAATAAATAACAATAATAATAAAAACGTATTATTATTATTTATTATTATTTAGTTTCATTCCATTTGTTTAGATGCAGTATTCTTTATTTCGGATAATTTGGATAAATTTGTATTCGTTATGTTCACTAACAGCCAAACTTGAAGGGAAATTCCAATACCTATAATTTAATAGTTAGTTATTATTAGTTAGTTATTATTTTGAATATTTGTTCTTTCTAACTTTCGTATTTCCAAAATCTAGAATTTCCGAATTTTATAATTTACAAATCTCGAATTTACGAATGATCGAAATTTTGAATTTTCTAATTGACGAATTTTCTAATTTACGAATTCCGAATTCACGTATTATGATTGTTCGAATTTTCAAATTTACAAATTTTTCGAATTTATGAAAAGAAGCGAATGATACGAAATCAAACACATTTTTCGGCAATGCACATGTCTAACAGGAAGCACCTTTTAACAGCAGCATTGTCAGTCTGGGGAGAGGGAAGTGTAGTGCCCCGTATACACGGTCGGATTTTCCGATGGAAAATATCCGATAGGAGCGTGTTGTCGGAAATTCCGACCGTGTGTGGGCTCCATCGCACATTTTCCATCTGATTTTCCGACACACAAAGTTGGAGAGCAGGATATAAAATTTTCCGACAACAAAATCCGTTGACGGAAATTCCGATCGTGTGTACACAAATCCGACGGACAAAGTGCCACGCATGCTCAGAATAAATAAAGAGATGAAAGCTATTGGCCACTGCCCCGTTTATAGTCCCGACGTACGTGTTTTACGTCACCTCGTTCAGAACGATCGGATTTTCCGACAACTTTGTGTGACCGTGTGTATGCAAGACAAGTTTGAGCCAACATCCGTCGGAAAAAATCCTAGGATTTTGTTGTCGGAATGTCCGCACAAAGTCCGACCGTGTGTACGGGGCATAATGCCGTGTACACACGGGCGGACTTTTCGCCATCAAAGGTCCGACGATCTTTCCGACTGACTTTCGATGGACTTCCAACGGACTTTCGAACGACCGGACTTGCCTACACACCATCACACCAAAGTCCGACGGATTCGTACGTGATGATGTACGATTGGACTAAAATAAGGAAGTTGATAGTAGTAGCCAATAGCTGCCCTAGCTTACGGGTCAGCCCAGCTGGAGAGGAGTTTGTTTGGGTGGAAGATGGAGATGGAGTGTTAGGCTGTCGTGCCCTGAGAGGGAGCTCCCCAGTCTGGGGGGGTGACATTGGGCCTGAGCCCGGGTGCAGACGGGACCTTCCTACAACCAACGGAGGTGTCCTGGACAGGAGGCACGGGAGAAAGGAGAGGACAGCAGAAGAACACTGCCAGGCAAGTCTCCAGGAGGAACAACAAGCTGCAGCCAAGAGGGCTGGTGAGTGACACACAGTCAGGAGGACTGGGGAGGCACATCTGAGAGGACTGGGTGCAAGCAGTCTGGGATGGGTGCAGAGCCAGTGGGGAGGAATGTGGTGGCACGGGCAGTGGAAAGAGGCAGCTGCAGCCAGGGCCTGAAGAGGTGGTGCTGGGATCAGTAGCCACCTGGGACAGCTAGCATTAGGACTACCAATTTTGCTACACCATAGGGCCCCACAGTTCCTGCCTGCAAAGGGCATTTGCTTTAGGCCTGGCTGAGCCAGTGTCAGGCCTCAAACACAGTGCTAGCTGGTCCTGGTAGAGATAATCTGAAACCAAGTGAATGTGCTGGAGAGGAAGAGAGGAAGTTGTATATACCGGAGGTGTATATAGTTCTCAGTCCCTTTATTGCTTTTTTAAATCAAGTAGGCATCCCATATCTAACCTATCCCCATCCGAATTGCAATCCCCTCAATAAAACTAAAAAAAAACTAATTACAAGGACTGCTTCTTGACTACTGAGTGTCTGAAGATGAGTGTGCCTGGCTGTGTACGGTGAGAGGCGGACCACAACTACCAGCAGCCCCTACGGAGGTACCTCTACATTCGATAACACACACACACACACACATAACTCACCTGTGACAGAGCTAAGTGCATCTCCAGCTCAGCTACCCGACGCCCCAGACACCCCCTGACCCCGTACCCAAAGGGGATAGAGGCAAAAGGGTGATGATTCTTCCCAGAGCTGCGCAGCCACCTCTGGGGCAGGAACTTGTCGGGTTCAGAGAAGCTGTTCTCATCGTGGGACAGAACATAGTGAGAAAGTACGAACAGCGTCTGAAAATAAAAGTGTAAGTTTAGAGTGAGTTGTATATTGCTTTTGCTATTATTATGGTATTATTATGGTAATGTAGATTGTATTACCAAAAGTATTGGGACACCTGCATTTACACGCACATGAACTTTAATGGCATCCCAGTCTTAGTCCGAAGGGTTCACTATTGAGTTGGCTCCGCCCTTTGCAGCTATAACAGCTTCAACTCTTCTGGGAAGGCCGTCCACAAGGTTTAGGAGTGTGTCTATGGGAATGTTTGACCATTCTTCCAGAAGAGCATTTGTGAGGTCAGGCACTGATGTTGGATGAGAAGGCCTGGCTCACAGTCTCCGCTCTAATTCATCCCAAAGGTGTTCTATATGGTTGAGGTCAGGACTCTGTGCAGGACAGTCATGTTTCTCCACCCCAAACTCGCTCATCCATGTCTTTATGGACCTTGCTTTGTGCACTGGTGTGCAGTCATGTTGGAACAGGAAGGGGCCGTCCCCAAACTGTTCCCACAAAGTTGGTAGAATGAAATGGTCCAAAATGTCTTGGTATGCTGTGGGTCAGAGTCGCTCTCTCCTGATGGAACCAAACACGTGAGCAGCCACAAACGTGTTTGTTTCCATCAGGAGAGAGCGGCTCGGATCCACCAGCGGATCGCGGGACCTTTCCACCTCCTGTCAGCACGCCAGCTGGTCTGGTGTCTCTGACAAGTGAAGCACAGAGTCCGGCTCTCCATCTTCCCGCTGACCGTTGCCTCCGTCTCCTCCTCCAGCACGTCAATCTGTCCTCTACTGGCCGGTAAGCAGGTCTCCCATTGGGCTGAAGCACAGCAGGGACATTGGAGCCTCCCCTGCTGCAAGGGTTTTCCCCAACACTTGGATGCCGTCAGCTCCCCGTTGCTCTGAGGACCTCTAGTGACACCGTAAGCCATTTCATTTCCCTTTCATCTCTCTCCACCTCTTCTTGCATTGGCAACAGGATTTGTTCATATATGTACTATTAAATAAACTATTCATGTTTACGTTCCACTGCCTGTTGTGAGACTGCCTTCTCTGTCAGCCCATTGAGCGCTGGATCATTTTGTTGTATAGAGTTTGGGGTGGAGGAACTGGACTGGCCTGCACAGAGTCCTGACCTCAACCCGATAGAACACCTTTGGGATGAATTAGAGCAGAGACTGCAAGCCAGGCCTTCTCGTCCAACATCAGTGCTTGACCTCACAAAATGTGCTTCTCGAAGAATGGTCAAAAATTCCCCCAGGGATATGCAATAGCGGACCTCCAGCTGTTGCAGAACTACTAGTCCCATGAGGCATAGCAAGACTCTGACAGCCACAAGCATCACACCCAGAGGCAGAGCATGATGGGACTTGTAGTTTTGCAACAGCTGGAGGTCCGCTAATTGCATACCCTGCCATAGACACACTCCTAAACCTTGTGGACGGCCTTCCCAGAAGAGTTGAAGCTGTTATAGCTGCAAAGGGTGGGCCAACTCAATATTGAATCCTACAGACTAAGACTGGGATGCCATTAAGTTCATGTGCGTGTAAAGGCAGGCGTCCCAATATTTTTGGTAATATGGTGTATTTTATGCTCAGCCAATGATCAACCAGGCTGCTGATGCTCTTATTTTCATTTATCCTCTCATTGGGATCTCTTCATTAGCTCAGATTAACATTAGTCAAAAGTATCAAGCCCTGATGAAGAGAGGTGCCCTCTGTACTCCTGAAATGTGTTTGACTGTCCTTGGAAATGCATAATTGATACATAGATACTTGGATTTCTGAAACTCATGGCACTCTTATCTCTTTTACTTGAAGCAATAAATGCCTTTAGTTTTGAAGCAGATAAGCTTAGTGGTTAGATAAGTTTAAATGGTTGTCCTCTCCTAAAAATTGTTTGCTTCCTGGCTGTTGTGTTGATCCAGTAACTTTAGCACTTTCAATATCACTCAGGAGTTCTGGCGTCACTGACTTTCCGTCTGTATGCTTGTTCAAGGTCAGTGAGTATAAGTACCCGTATTTAAAGGCTAAGTTTACCTTTCCAAAAAAGGTCCCATGTAGACATGTGCAATTCAGATTTCCGAATCTTCGAAATTAACCAATTGGTAAAAATTAGTTAAAAAAAACGAAGATTCGGAAATCTGAAGATTCGGAAATCTGAAGATTCGGAAATCTGAAGATTCGGAAATCTGAAGTTTCGGAAATCTGAAGATTCGGAAATCTGAAGTTTCGGAAATCTGAAGTTTCGGAAATCTGAAATTTCGGAAATCTGAAATTTCGGAAATCTGAAATTTCGGAAATTGGAAAATTTGAAAATTCAAAAATGTGGAAATTTGAAAATCCAAAAATAGGAATGGAAATCTGAAAATTCAAATGAATGAAAATCTGAAAATTCGAAAACCCGAAAATTTGAAATAACTAACTAAAAATAAATATTAAATATATTTGTATTGGAATTTCCTTTCAAATTCAAAATTAGAAAATTTGAAATTCGGAAATTCGAAAATTTGAATTTTCGAATTTCCGAAAAAAGCAAAAAAAATAACCAAATGAAACGAAAACAAAAAAAACGAACAAATTTTTTGTCAGTGCACATGTCTAGTCCCATGTATTCAAGTGCCAAACATATGGCATGTCCTGGTATCTAGGCAGGACAGGGAGGGTCGATCACACTGGGAGCATTTTAAAGGAGCCTTTAAAAAAAAAAGAGCTGTACAGTGATTTTTACTGGGGATGCCTGAATGATTTTTTATTGGAAAGGTGAGATAAGCCTTTACACCAAGGAAAAGCCAGGCAACTAGCATTTTCAGAGCGGGGTCATCAATGGCAGGTTATTGTTTTTCTACCTGCACAAATACTATGGATGTGAGATTCATTGTATTGCTGAAGAGGTCCTCACCTTCCCCACTCTGTTTGAAGCAAACACAACATTTTTTTTGGCATTGGACTGGCAATTTTTGATAACGCAAAAGTATAAATAAATAAAAAATCACTTGTTTGACAGCAAACAAAGCAACTGTATGGTCCGACAGTCTCGTGTTATAGTCAGTGCTGGAACAAGATCCTTTGGCACCCAAGGTGGAAAACCCAAAATGCTTCTCTGCCCCTCAACTATTTTTTTTGCCAATTCTTAGCATATACACCGATCAGCAATAACATTATAACCACCCACTAGAACATAAAATCAAAAGGCCTTTGCTCCCCACATGCATCAATGAGCCCTGGCTGCTTATGACCAGTTTTGGTGAGTCCTGACCACTGAAGATCAGGAACATCCCACAAGAGCTGCAGAGTTTTGGAGTTGCTCTGACCCAGTCGTCTAGCCATTATAATTTGGCCCTTGTCAGAGTCCCTCAAATTCTAAGGCTTGCCCATTTTTTCTGGTTTACTTTTAATGTCAAGGACGACATGTTCACTTGCTGCCTAATATATCCCACCCACTTTCAGGTGCCACTGTCATGAAATAATCAATGTTATTTACTTTACCTGTCGGTGGTCCTATTTTATAGGCAGATCGATGTATATTTCCCTAAAGACTTCTTTCCCTACCACCAATTTTCATTACATATCCTGGGTGGATGCTTCCATTTTTTTGTGGTATGTACAGTGGGACCAGGCAGGGGTCAGGCTGGTAACTGACTAGCAGAGACCAAGCTTTGTAAGCAGAGGTAGCAAGAAGAAAGGCCATGCTGGGCAAAGGGGTAGGCAGAGGAGACGACCCGGCAGTAAAGAGCAAGATCTGAAACCTCTGCGGCTGAGGAAGTTCACAGCTAATGGAAAGGGGTGGAGGGTACACTTTGACCTTTTTGCCCTGGGTGCTAAAAAACCTTGTCCAGGCGCTGGAGCGAAAGCAAGCAGGCATACCTTGTGTGGCATTTTTTTCACCCAACTGGCAGCCATTGAAGTTTTGAGTGCTAAGTTTCCAAAAATCCAGAAAACCACATGAGGGCTTCGTTGCACTTAGGTTGGTCATAGACAGCACCAAAAGACCAAGAAATGTTTCTGATTTTGAGCATTTATTGCAATTAGCGAGTCATCTCGGGTTTTGTCAGTGGGCAGGGAGTCCGCTATTGACTATAGACTGCGAAATAAGTTGCAGATCCTGCCTTTTTGCATTTCCCGCACCCCAAGGTACCTTCTTCCTACCCTCAGCCCTTCATGTTGATGAAATGGACGCAATGCACAATACTTATGATGGAAATTACTTACATCTTTAGGGAACATGTATCCTTCTAGGACTATCTCCTTATCTGTTATAATACGTCCGTTTTGTGGAACCACCGGATACATCCTAAATTTAAAAATATATTAATGCAAACATTTCAATAACTTATGTTAAGGAGGTACTAAAGGAACTAAAGAGCCCTCCACTTAGCCAATTGGAGCACAGTACATCCTCCTCAGAAAAGAAGGACTTCACATTTCTCATTCCATTCCATATTCCAAAAATAAAGGGATTGTTCCTCATTTCAAGATAGTGGGTGGAACCATGCAAATCAATCCTTTATACCCAATGGTACATCCTGAACCATGGGCATATAAAATAATAACATACAATTTTTTCAACTGTAGTAAAGACCCACAAAAAACTGACCGGGGTTCCTACTCTATACAAAGTAAAAGTTTGGATATATTTTATTTGGAAGTATAAAGAGACTCTTACCTCAGGGTTTCCTTGATGACGGCTTTCAGCAATGGCATTCTAGCAAGATCCTCGTGGGAGGGAATTTTATCTCCAGGGATAACACTCACCACCTCCTCATAGAGAGTCTTCTGGATTTCTGGGTGCTTTGCCAGCAGGTACAGGGCCCATGTCAGGGTATTTGATGTCTGGGGGAAAAGCAGAGAAAAAAACTCTGTTGTTGCAGTTGTTTTGAAAATGCTACTTGCCTGGTTGTCTTGCCAATCCTCTGGTTCAGCAGTCGCCAACCTTTTGGACATCACGGACCACTAAACCCACAATTTTGAATCCCGCAGACCACAAACATGAATTTTACATGCCTTATACACACAATGCTCCGGCTCTGTGCCCTTCTCTAGCCCCCCCCCCCCCACACACACACACACATTCTGCATCACACTGCTGCCTTACACAGACTCATCTTTGGATCTCACCTCTTTATGTTCTTGAGCTCCATGCTCCCTCCCACAGTCTGTGATCAGTGCTGCCATTGGAAGTCCCCTCCTTCTTCACCTCCCACTCTCTGCCCTACTCCTGGCGCCTCTATCTGAGTTCACAGGAGCCGGAGCTACAGAGGAGGCACTAGGTATCAATGCACGCTTTCAGAACAACACTGGGAGCAACATAGGGTGGTATACATCCTCCACAATGTTAATTTGTGGCAGAACCCCTGGGGACCACCAACATGGACCACTGGTTGGTGACCACTGCTCTGGTTCGTATATCAGACCAGGGACAAGTATACAGATAAGTAAAGTCAGAATGAAGTAAGAACAAAAATTTGTTTGAGTTTAGTACCTCCAAAAGATTTAGCCAGAAATCAGCAGAAGCTTCAAGTAAAGAGCATTTTCGAAAAGGAGATCAGCAAGGACAACCTAGTTATTTCTAGGAGGATAGGTTTATGTTAAAGAATGGGGGAACTGTTAAAAAAAGATTCACATAAAAACCCTCCCATCCCCAAAAAAATAAAAAATAAAACCCAAACCATCCTCATTAAAATACACTCACACCTCTGATCAAAGCCAACAAAGCCAGGCCAAATGGTAGGCAGAAGTGGTCCTTCGGTGCTTTGACAGGAGGGAAAGTGCAAGAAAGACACGACCTGCAACCTATGCTGTTACAGGTTCATTTAGGGGCCCCCCTGTATCAGGTGACTCTCTCACCATCATGCCTAAGGAGCCAATGGCCAGGACTTGGACAGCGCTCTCACGTGATGTAGCGGGGAGAGTTCTTCACTTTGTGTGAGCTCTATCCAAATAACTCTTTCAAAAAGTTGTTACATTTTCTGTATAGTGGAGATGATGATATCAGGAAGCCTTTACAGAACACACCGTGTCCACCCCGGCTTGAAGGATCTCCGGCATGATCCCATACACCTCCTTCAGGCCTAGCTTCCCATTGGTCAGCAGATGAGTGAGATAGGCTCCTCCCAAATCTTCTCCTCTTTGGAGGCGTCCTTCAATGTCTTCCACTTTCTTGTCAATCAGTTTTGTCCCTACAAAGAGCAAGTGCATAATAGTTCAGTACTTTATTAGAAAATGTGGGCCAGTATTAAAGTGTATAGCCAAAAATTTTTCTAGTTTTTGATGGCATCAGGAAGGATTAGAACCCCGATCAGGTCTTACTGCTGTTGAGGACTTGGTTGCAGATTGCGACTTTGTGAATAAAAGCCAATCCACACTCTGCCCAAGCTCATACCCTAATGGATTTTATTTAGTAGATAAAAAAATCCATTGTTCCATTTATATATAGTTTTTAGTGCATTCTGGGCTTTTTAATAAGCAAATCCAGCACTACCTACTTAATTTTGTAATTACCTCAATCCAACTGAAATCCTAAACCTAGCAGAGAGACAATGATGGCAGTCACGATAGGCAATGGACTCAGTCAGCCATGTACAGGGGCATCTCAAAAAATTTGAATATCATCAAAAAGTTCATTTATTTTAGTAATTCTATTCAAAAAGTGAAACTCATATATTATATAGATTCATTACACATAGATTATATTGATTCATTACACACAGAGTGATATATTTCAAGCATTTCTTTCTTTTAATTTTGATGATTATGGCTTACAGCTAGTGCAAACCCAAAATTCAGTATCTCAGAATATTAGAATATTGTGAAAAAGTTCAATATTGTAGACTTGTGGTGTCACATTCTAATCATCTAATTAACTAAAAAAAACCTGTAAAGGTTTCCTGAGCCTTTAAATCAGGGGTCTCAAACTGGCGGCCCTCCAGTTGTTGTGGAACTACAAGTCCCATCATGCCTCTGCCTGGGGGAGTCAGGCCTGTAACTGTCAGCCTTGCAATGCCTCATGGGACTTGTAGTTTGGCAACAGCTGGAGGGCTGCCAGTTTGAGACCCCTGCTTTAAATGGTCTCTCAGTCTGGTTCAGTAGGTTACACAATCATGGGGAAGACTGCTGACTTGACAGTTGTCTAGAAGACAGTCATTGACACCCTCCACAAGGAGGGTAAGTCACACAAGGTCATTGCTAAAGAATCTGGCTGTTCACAGGGTGCTGTATCCAAGCATATTAATGGAAAGTTGAATGGAAGGAAAAAGTGTGGTATAAAAAGGTGCACAAGCAACAGAGATAACCGCAGCCTTGAGAGGATTGTGAAGCAAAGGCCATTCAAGAATTTAGGGGAGATTCACAAGGAGTGGACTATGGTTGGTGTCAGTACTTCAAGAACCACCACACACAGACGTATCCAGGACATGGGCTACAACTGTCACATTCCTTGTGTCAAGCCACTCCTGAACCGGAGACAATGTCAGAAGCGTCTTACCTGGGCTAAGGAGAAAAAGGACTGGACTGTTGCTCGGTGGTCCAAAGTCCTCTTTTGGGCTGAAAGTAAATGTTGCATTTAATTTGGAAATCAAGGTCCCAGAGTCTAGAGGAAGAGCAGAGAGGCACAGGATCCACATTTTGTGAGGTCCATAGTGAAGTTTCCACAGTCAGTGATGATTTGGGGAGCCATGTCATCTGCTGGTGTTGGTCCACTGTGTTTTATCAAGTCCAAAGTCAGTGCAGCCCTCTACCAGGAATACTATACTGTACATGGACATACTTTTCAGTAAGCCAACATTTCTGTATTAAAAATACTTTTTTTTTTATTGATCTTATGTAATATTCTCATTTTCTGAGATACTGAATTTGGGGTTTTCACTAGCTGTAAGCCATAATCATCAAAATTAAAAGAAAGAAATGCTTGAAATATATTACTCTGTGTGTAATGAATCTATATAAAATGAGTTTCACTTTTTACTGAAATAAATTAACTTTTTGAAGAAATTCAAATTTTTTGAGATTCACCTGTATGTTGCAAATGCACAATGCATAACACAGCAGGATATCAAATTATCCAAGCTATTCAGACTATTTACAGTATAGCAGAAAATGCACTCAAAAATGGTGGAAAGCAGACTCAGATTTGCTATCTGCTGGTAACATCAGATATTCTTGACTATTCAATATTTTACCCAAATAATGAATAAATAAATAAAATATATGGAAAATACTCTATGTTTAAGCCTAGATTTACATTTTCAGCGATTTGTCATGCGATTTGAGAGATCAAATCACATGACAAGTCGCAGTCTATTGGTGGCAATGGCTCTATTCCAATCGGTGTGACACCGATTTTGTGGCAGCGCATTGATTTGCAAAAGTAGTTCCTGCACTACTTTTGCTGATTTCAGGTGCGACTTCAATAGACATCTGTGTATGTGTATGAAGCCACACAGATGTCTAATAAGTAGCACCTGAAATCGCGCTGACCTTGCTGCTTTGAAATCGCGCTACTTCACTTGAAAGTAGCATCAATGTGAGTCAGGGCTAACAGATGGGGTCTTGTGTGATTGGACAGGTGGGTCATAGCTAAAGCTACGTATGGAAATGGGTTCCTTGTGCACTGTACATACCTAATTGCCTGCATGTCAAGGCATCACTTACCATAAGCAAAGATGGCGTCCCAGGCCTCGACAAAACGTCCCCAGTAAGGAAGCCAATTTCTGGTCCAGTGAGGTAGCCGCTCAATCACCACCTCGTTCTCCAACATGATTCCAACCGAGCTGATCAGTTTCTGGATTTCATCTGCAACCTCATTTCTCAGACAGCCCAGCCGGGTCTCAAATATTACCCCACAGATGCCTGTGACAAAACACCATTTTTAAAAATGATATGTAGCGCACCCCCTAGGGAGCCGCAAGTAACTGGGATCCTCCACCCTGCACAGCCAGGCAAACCGAATCTTCACAGGCACTTGGATAGGGATTAGAGATTATGGGATGCCCACTTGACTTCAGAACAACTTCAGGGGACAACTCTTCCTATATACAGCTCTAATTACACGCCACTTCTTCCTCTAGCACTCGCTTGCAGAACTCAACTGGAACACTGTACAGAAGATCAAAGCAAAAGCCTGTTATAGGCAGGAACCCAAGGCCCCTTGGTTGTGTAGCAAAAGTTCAGTGTCCAGCTCCCATTCCTCCTGTGGCTACTGATCCCAGCACCACCTCTTCAGGCCTGCCAACCCGCCTGGCAGCTGCTGATCCTTTCACTAGCCCTCCAGGCTAACTTTTCCCCCCAGTCCTCCAGACTGACACTCTTTCCGCAGTCCTCCAGACTGACATCAGCCCACCTGGTTGACTCTCAGGAGATCTCTCAGACATGCTGACCTGCTCCTGCTGTCCTCTCCTTGCTCCCATGCCTCCAGGGAGGGCTTCCTCCATGTGTTTTGAGGGATCCTTCCAGCACCCGAGCCCCTGGTCCAAAATGACCCCCCCCCCCTCCCAGATTAGGGGGCGCCCTCAGAGGCCAACGACAGCCTCCTCAGCACTCCATCTTCCACCTGACTGCCCCTGCTGGCATGACTCATGCCTATTTATGAGGCGGATCTGCCCCCTGCCAGCCCATTTGCTGGGGATTGACTGAGGCCCTCATAAATATGACAAGTAGCTCCTCCTAACCTCCACCCACTATGTCTATAGCATTCACCAATGTCCCAGAAAACAGAGGTAGGCACCAGAGAAGTTGCTTGCTGAGTCATCCAGCCCATGAGTCGTTAAACCCTGACCCAGATTCACAACCAAGGCCTGGCTCTCAGCCAAGCCAATTTGCCTACTCTAACAACCCACCTATTTACATCTAGCACACTAGCTGGTGCTACACTCACTCCCCCCACCCCTAGAAAACAGCCTGTCCCCAAGGCTGGAGAAATACAAAAATGACTGCTGCGCCCAGAAAAAAAAAACAGGGCATCCCATAAAAAAATTAAAGGAGGGGAAAAGGGAACAAATTTGTAATGTACAAATAAATATCATTATCAAAAATATACACTTTATCAAAAGCCCATATATACAGTAGTTGCAAAGATTTCAACATTGCATATACTCCACAGGAGAAGTAAAAACTCATTAACCGTTTCTGGACCAGCCGCCGCAGTTTTACTGCGGCAGGTTGGCTCCCCTGCGCAAAACCACATTACTGTACATGATCTCGCAGGGTCCAGATAGCAGGCGAGCTATATATATATATATATATATATATATATATATATATATATATATATATATATATATATATACGGTATATATATATACACACACACTATATTACCAAAAGTATTAGGACGCCTGCCTTTACACACACATGAACTTTAATGACATCCCAGTCTTAGTACGTAGAGTTCAATATTGAGTTGGCCCACCCTTTGCAGCTATAACAGCTTCAACTCTTCTGGGAAGGCCGTCCACAAGGTTTAGGAGTGTGTATATGGGATTGTTTGACCATTCTTCCAGGAGCGCATTTGTGAGGTCAGGCACTGATGTTGGACGAGAAGGTCTGGCTCGCAGTCTTTACGCTAATTCATCCCAAAGGTGTTCTGCCAGATTGAGGTCAGGACTCTGTTCAGGCCAGTCGAGTTCCTCCACCCCAAACTCGCTCATCCATGTCTTTATGGATCTTGCTTTGTGCACTGGTCCAAGTCATTTGGTGGAGGGGGGGATTATGGTGTGGGGGTTGTTTTTCAGGGGTTGGGCTTGGCCCCTTAGTTCCAGTGAAGGGAACTCTTGGTGTCAGCATAACAAGACATTTTGGACAATTCCATGCTCCCTACATTGTGGGAACAGTTTGGGGATGGCCCCTTCCTGTTCCAACATGACTGCGCACCAATACACAAAGCATGTCCATAAAGACATGGATGAGCGAGTTTGGGGTGGAGGAACTTGACTGGCCTGCACAGAGTCCTGACCTCAACCCGATAGGACACCTTTGGGATGAATTAAAGCGGAGGCTGCAAGCCAGGCCTTTTCGCCCATATCAGTGCATTGTGTATTGAAGCCTACAGACTAAGCCTGCTATGCCATTAAAGTTTATTTGCGTTAGCTGCAGCCCTGCTCTCTACGGCTCTCCCTGTGTCTGTGTCATCTGTCCTCCTCCCCCCTCCCCCCCTGCTGATCTCAAATCTGCTATTAAAAATGCTCCCATCCGCTCTGTACCATTATAAGAAGTTTCCCTGTGCCTGTGTTCTGTAAAAAATATGTACCAATGTACCTGTATGAGCTCAGCTGATGTGTAGCTCTCTCACCTTTTCTCTCCCCCTCCTCCCCGGCTGACATCAGCAGGAGCGCTCGGCCCCGCCAACTGCAGCTGTGAGCCAGAGAGAGAAGGAGGAGAGGAATAAGCTGTGCGTCCGGAGCGGAGCTAATACAGGTACAATCGTGCAGTTTTTTTTTTTTACAGAACACAGGCACAGGGAAACTTCTTATAATGGTTACAGAGCGGATGGCAGCATTTAGTAAAAGTGGGTTAACAACCACTTTTAAGTCAGAGATTGGAAAAATAAACACTTTGGGTCTTTGGAGCCTGGAGACTTCATAGAGACTTGGGAGGGATGAAGTCTCCAATCCTAGGTCCAGTTTTGATGACAGCCAGAACACTGACTGTGCAGGTGTGCAGTATGAAGGATTTTGTTAGAGACGTGACGAGTGTTCAGGGCTCTACCTGGGTAAAGCGGAGGTTTCTGACCAGGCAGAGAGCCCTGAACACTAGTGGGTGAAGAAACCCATGAACCATCAGTTTGGCGAGTGGACTGTGTCCTTTAATCACTGGACTTGTAACCAGTATACATTGCCTTTAATTGAATAGATTCTGATTGATTGTCATGGATGACTGCATGTCACTGCTCTTGCACATTTCTGTAGTAGGGACTTTTCAGAAGCATGCTAGTAAAAAAAGCGTTCATGTGTATTATAGCGGCAGTTCCACAGGGTGGGAAGAGTACCTTGACTTACTTTCAAAGGCAAACTTATACATCAGTTCAGCCACGTTTGTCACCACCAGTCCAGACTGACTCTCTACTCTCAGCTCTCTGATCTTGTCCAGCAGATCAGGGACCACCTCATTCAGTGTGTTGATGTAGCGCACTGCATCGGTTGGCTTCAGCATCTTCTGGTTGAGCACTGAGCGCAGGGTTTGCCACCGGTGGCCCTGTCTTTGGAAAGGTATGACATTCATTTAATTGTAACAAAATAGTGAAAGTTCTTAACACAGTACTATGGACGTTGATGCCAAATTGCCAACGTGTTTTATAGGCACACCCCAATGACTTTGTGGCTGGGAAGGAGGGGATGGGGTGGGTATCCAGATGGCAGCAAGGGGCAGTGTGGAGATGCAAGAGTTAGATGCACCTGGAAGTGTTGGATGCTAATCAACATGGACTAAATAAAAAGACGTTCATTATTATAGGGCGTACACACGGTCGGACTTTGTTCGGACATTCCGACAACAAAATCCTAGGATTTTTTCCGACGGATGTTGGCTCAAACTTGTTTTGTCTACACACGGTCGCACAAAGTTGTCGGAAAATCCGATCATTCTAAACGCAGTGACGTAAAACACGTACGTCGGGACTATAAACGGGGCAGTGGCCAATAGCTTTCATCTCTTTATGTATTCTGAGCATGCGTGGCACTTTGTCCGTCGGATTTGTGTACACACGATCGGAATTTCCGACAACGGATTTTGTTGTCGGAAAATTTTATCTCCTGCTCTCCAACTTTGTGTGTCGGAAAATCCAATGGAAAATGTCCGATGGAGCCCACACACGGTCGGAATTTCCGACAACACGCTCCGATCGGACATTTTCCATCGGAAAATCCGACCGTGTGTATGGGGCATTAGAGTTTACATATATTTTAAAGAGTAAGTTCAGCTTTTCACAAAAAAGGAAAGATAAACTAACTCCAAATATCCTGGTCATCCTCCTGGGCTTCACTGTACATGGCAGTCGTGATGTGCCATGCTGCCAGTGCAGGAGTCTGTACACGGCCCTGAAATGAGTAGCCACTATAATGCTCAAAATCGCAAGCACTCATTGGTTAGCACAGCCAATTGACTGTGCAATTGAGCCATGTGACTGTGCAATTGAGGCTCCTTCTTGTAAGATTTCCTCATGTGGTCAGCTGACCAGAGAGCTCTCGCCTATCAGGAGCATGTTAAAACTCCTGTTCATTGAAAGCTGCTGGTCTCATTCCAGTATCGTGGTTTTGGTTGTGATACATTCTCTCTGTCTGTCCACCTGCAAGGTGATTGATGTGGTCATTCTCTGAGTGGAGAACAAACCTGATTTTAGCCAGTCAAGCCTGCTTGTGATGGCGTGTGTAATACCTGATCAAGCTACCTGTATGTTTGCCCTGCTCTGCTAGATTGGATTACCTCGTTGACGACCTTGTGTGGAATATTGACTACTCTCTGAAATCTGCCTGCCTTTTGACTTCGGATTTTGACCCTGCCTATTCTGAACCTGTTTGCTTTGCTCAGTTCGTCATGTTCCAACCAAAAACTTAAATGTATATTATGTAATAGACCAACACAAAGTGGCACATACAGTAATTGTGAAGTGGAAGGAAAATGATAAATGGTTTTCAACATTATTTACAAATAAATATGTGAAAAGTGTGGGGGGTACATTTGTATAGCGCCCCCCTGAGTCAATACTTTGTAGAACCCCCTTTCTCTGCAATTACAGCTGCAAGTCTTTTTGGGGATGTCTCTACCAGCTTTGCACATCTAGAGAGGGACATTTTTGCCCATTCTTCTTTGCAAAATAGCTCCAGTTCTGTCAGATTGGATGGAGAGCGTCTGTGAACAGCAATTTTCAAGTCTTGCGACAGATTCTCTATTGGATTTAGGTCTGGACTTTGACTGGGCCATTCTAACACATGAATATGCTTTGATCTAAACCATTCCATTGTAGCTCTGGCTGTGTGTTTAGGGTCGTTGCCCGGCTGAAAGGTGAACCTCCGCCCCAGTCTCAAGTCTTTTGCAGACTCTAACAGGTTTTCTTCTAAGATTGTCCTGTATTTGGCTCCATCCATCTTCCCGTCAATTCTGATCAGCTTCCCTGTCCCTGCTGAAGAAAAGCATCCCCACAACATGATGCTGCCACCACCATGTTTCACGGTTGGGGTGGTGTGTTCAGGGTGATGTGCAGTGTTAGTTTTTCGCCACACAAAGTGTTTTGCTTTCAGGCCAAAAAGTTCCATATTGGTCTCATCTGACCAGAGCACCTTCTTCCACATGTTTGCTGTGTCCCCCACATGGCTTCTTGCAAACTGCAAACAGGACTTCTTATGGCTTTCTTTCTACAATGGCTTTCTTCTTGTCACTCTTCCATAAAGGCCAGATTTGTGGAGTGAACGACTAATAGTTGTCCTGTGGATAGATTGTCCCACCTGAGCTGTGGATCTCTGCAGCTCCTCCAGAGTTACCATGGGCCTCTTGGCTGCTTCTCTGATGAATGCTCTCCTTGCCCGGCCGGTCAGTTTAGGTGGACGGCCATGTCATGGTAGGTTTGCAGTTGTTCCATACTCTTTCCATTTTCGGATGATGGATTGAACAGTGCTCTGTGAGATGTTCAAAGCTTGGGATATTTTTATAACCTAATCCTGCTTTAAACTTCTCCACGACTTTATCCCTGACCTGTCTGGTGTGTTCCTTGGCCTTCATGATGCTGTTTGTTCACTAAGGTTCTCTAACAAACCTATGAGGGCTTCACAGAACAGCTGTATTTATACTGAGATTAAATTACACACAGGTGGACTCTATTTACTAATTAGGTGACTTCTGAAGACAGTTGGTTCCACTAGATTTTAGTTAGGGGTATAAGAGTAAAGGGTTCTTAACTACTAATGCAAGCCACACTTTTCACATATTGATTTGTAAAACCTTTTATCATTTTCCTTTCACTTAACAATTATGTGCCACTTTGTGTTGGTCTATCACATAAAAACCCAATAAAATACAGTTACCTTTTTGGTTGTAACATGAAAAATTTCAAGGGGTATGAATACTTTTTCAAGCCACTGTATAGCCAAAAGTTACTTACAGTTTTGGAAAAAGCGGGCACTGGCTAGAAACCTGCCAGTTTATTTGTTGCTGTCTGTAAGATTTCCATTCACTTCCTGTTTCTGACAACATGAAGGAGATTTCTCTTCTAGGCAGTTGTCACTAGAAGAGGTGTCCCAATAGTAACATTTCCCGTCACCTCTTGTTCTGGGGACAATCCTAAAACTTTGAATTTGTCACCACTTTTTGTCTGAGGGCCAGTTCAAACCACAAAAACTCACTCCAGATGCGTTCCGAATGTGTTTTTGCGTGCATGTTTTTAACGTGTTGTGATGCATTTTTAATATGTTTCCGGATGCATTCTAGATGCTTTTTTTCTTCTTTTTCACGTTTTTGTTCACAGTACTGGGGTCTGGTGTGTTTTATTGCATTCTGGTGAGTTTGTGATGCGTTTTACTGTGTTCCAGTGCAGTCCAGTGCAGGAAAAATGCAGCATGTTCTACGTTTTTTTTCTGAAGCTGGAACACCCTGAAACTGACCACACTATGAAATTTGCCATTGGAAACCATATAACCTACTTTCCATGTGTTTTTAATGCAGGAAAAAATTAAAATCGCACTGGGCCGCATGTGGTGTGAACTGGCCCTTAGCAACAATGACCACAAGGACAAATAAAGAGGGTAAATATCCCAAGCAGGAACGAAGATGGAAATTATAACCTGTCAGGGTTGTTTTAACTTTTCCACATTCCATGCAAAAAAAAGTTAAAGTTGGCATTGTTTCTGGAATAGTCTGGGCAAACCACAGCCAAATATACTCACTCACTCAGCGGTCCGTAGGAATGACCCCGAAGGTCTCGATGTCCCTTCCATAAAATCATGGTGGCTCTCATTGGGTACTTGCCTTCCTGCTTTAGAAGAGTCTCTAAGATGTCAGGGCCAGCGATATTGACCATGCGATAATGCGACAAGGTAGATACCCATATTGGTCCGTACTTCTTTTTAAGTTTTGCCTGAAACAATGACCACAAATGATGCATCATACTTCAGCTAAAACCGTGGTAGACCGAGGTACCAGTGAGCCCAGTGTAGAATATTCCAGTGCACACATGTTAGTATTGAGAGCTAAGGGGGTAAAGAACTTATTAGGATGGACATATGGGAGCTGCCAAAGCTGTTTTTGTTTTATAAAGTTGCTTACATCAGTCCCAATCCTAGCTTCAATACCTAAGCCACCTCATCTTGCAGTATCTCTGCTTAAGACTCAAGCCTAGTTTTGTCTGGTTTACCAGGCATCCTGCAGCCCTGTACTTACTGTATGTGCAACCACTGTTACCTCTCTCTATCTTCCTCTCGCAACTCCCTACTGCTCTGAAACTTCCGGGCAGGGGACCTCTTGTCTCCTTGGTGGAGCCCGGAATTACTGCTAGGCCTTTGGTTATAAAAGGCTGTGCATGCCTGCCAGACTCCATGGTAAGATCTGGACACAAGGTTACTCTTCAAAGTCTTTGGAGTCGAGAATACAATCTAAGAGTTACCAAGCTCAGAGAAAACTGAAAGAGCAATTTTCTCTGCTCATAATAGACATTCTGGAGCCCCTCCCTCAACCTACATCCATGAGAACCCTGTCCTAATTCTACCACCACAGTAGCATGGTACATCTCTGGCACAACACTTTATACAAATAAAGAAATATATATACATTGCAATACACCAGTGGTCTCCAAACTGCAGTCCGGGGGCCAGATGTGGCCCTTTGCTTACTTTTATCTGGCCCTTGGGGCCTTAATTGCCTCCCTACTCCCCACCATCTGTTAGGAGGCCAGAATGCAGCCTAACCATCTCGTGCCCAAGTGGGAAGATGTCCAGAGGAGTTGTGAACCCTTTCCCTCCTCATCGGGAACCTAGTTCCCACTAGTACTGTCCCTAACAGACGGGATACCTATCTCTATTTTTCCTACTCGCATAAAGCGCACCAAACCTTAAAATGGCTCTGCCTGACTCAAGATGGCTGCCAGAGTCACATGGGGCAGCAGCATTCAACCCCGATAGCATCCCCAGTGACCCAGGAAACCAAAGAGGAACTATGTTCCGCTTGGCTTCCTCTCCAGCTACAAGGCCACTGCGGATCAGCACCACTTGCAGTGGAGAAAGTAGACTGCACCTGCCTACAGGCTTGCCTATTTCCCTCTTCATTCCTATAAGTTCTGGAAAATTGTGGGTTGGGAGAGGCCGACCCTGGCCTGAATATTCAAGCACTCTCAACCAATCCCTGGTTGAGAGAGTGACCAGCAGGGGGCTGAGGTGTGTATAAATAGTCTGAAGCCTAGGGCAGCAGGATCCTTTGCCTTGGAGAGCCAGGCAAGGGGGGGCTGCCTGCCCTCCTGGGCTAGCTGCTGAGACCTGCAGCAAGCTGTTCAAGGTCCCAGCTCAGGGAGACCTGAAGGCCTACTGCTAAAGTGTGAAGAACTGTCAAGAGAATGTTTGATGAGGATCTGGCTTTGAGACTCATGGATCAGAGTCTGGCTGATGTTGGAAGAAGGTGTCCATGTATAGAGTGACACAGTGAGTAGAGGCTAGAAAGTGAGAGATTCTAGAGAAACTGAGGCTGGTTTACCTCTTCTTTGAGAAACTGTTCCCGATTGCTTACTCAAGGCTGTCTCCAGTGTGGGCTTCCCCTGAAGCTGTATGTTCACCTTTTCTGCTCCAGAGTCCTGTCTGAAGGAGGTTAACTGCTACTACAGAGAGTCCCTTGTTAAAGTTGCCCTAGTCTTGAAGTATCCCAAGGCCTACCCTATTACCTATCCCAGTTTTTCTGAGCAATAAATCTCAAAAAGACAACGTCGGGTAGATTTTAAAAATCTGGTGCAGCTGTGCATGGCAGCCAATCAGCTTCTTTTTTTTTAACAAAGGTAAATTTTATTTCCAACGTCAATATTCACATGTCAGTTTACAGCATAATGTACATGAAGTAGAGTATTGGTATGATTCCAGTAAAATTATTCACAGGTAATTGCACTATCAATAGCTGCCAAGCATTCAACAGAGTTTGTAATTATGGTTAATAGATTACTACCAGGAGAACTCCCTCACCCGAACCAGTGAGTTCTAGATAGTTGTGATAGGAGGGGTTCCCCCATAGGGGAGAAGAAGGGGGCGGGGAGGGGGGGGCAGGGACGAGAAGCAGGTAAAAGGGAAGGGGAAGTCATGGGGGGGAGCATACGTGAACTGTTCCTGGTACATGATCCGCCCTGCCCCATAGGGTTAGAGCTAGGAGTCAACTTCTGGGTTGGGTGGAGATACCTCCAATGGCAGGGATCCCCAGGAGTCTATTCATGAGGACCATATCTTGTTGAATTTACTCGGACAATTCTTTTAATATATGTTATCCTATATAGGGGTAATACAGCGTTTAGGGTATTCCTCCAGGTGGTGATGGTGGGCGGCACCCTGTATTTCCAACTCAGCATCATTTCCTTACGGGCATAGTAGGTAGAGTATGCCATAAACAATTTCATGTGTTTTCCCACACTAGGGTCAGTGGTCACATTCAACAACATAGTTTCAGGGCATAGTGGGATAGAGGTCCCCGCTGCCTGGTTAACGTCTGCCAGGACCTGTTCCCAGAACGCCTGCAATAGAGGACATGACCATGTCATATGTATAAAGGAGGCCTCTGGGTCTCCACATCTAGGGCAGGCTGGGGACCTGTCCGGGTAGATGGCAGCCAGCCTCCGTGGCGTGTAATAGGCCTGGTGTAAGAATTTTAGCTGCAGGAAGCGTTTTCTAGCGGAGATCATGTTTGAAACATAGGAGGAGACACAGTTTTCCCAATCCTCCTCCTCAAGAGATGGCAAATCCCGTTTCCAGCTCGCAAATGCTTTAGTTAGTTTAGTGGGCATGGAAGCTGATATGTGGAAGTATATTGATGATAGGGGTGCTATCAGGACTTTGGTGGTCAACAATCGCTCTACCGGGTCTGACTTGAGGGTGATACCACTGGGAAACTGATGTTGAAACACATGTCTCACTTGCAGAAAGCGGAAAAACATCCAATTGGGTAGATTGTACTTCTCTTTAAGTTCCGGGAATGTGCTCAACCTAACCCTCCATTACCAAATGTTTTAGCCCCACTACACTCCTAGTTGCCCATACCTGTGGGTCAAGCACACTACGTAGGTGGGGGAGATTAGGATCGCCCCATAAGGGTGTATAGGGAGAAATTGTGTCGGGGATCGATAGATCGCCCTGGCTCTGTGCCAGACCGTAATGGTTGTGCGCATTAGGGTTGTCAAATTGGGGTAGGACTTAACTCCACGAAACAAAACGTTACTACGTGCTGCATATGATCCCAGGATCGTAGCTTCCAAGGTCACTGCCAGGTTGTCCCTGGGTTGTGAGAACCACCATCGTCAGCTTCTAACTTCAGCTTGTTCAATTAAGCATGGCAATAAAAACTGGAAGCTGATTGATTTCTAGGCAAAGCTGCACCAGATTTTGCACTCTCCAGTTTTAGTAAATCTCCTATAAAACCCCCTATCTGCCAGGTTATTTAATGAAGAGATTGAGAAGCTGCTCTGTGCATGGGCTGCCATGATTCCAGTAGGACAGGGGTCCCCAACCCCCTTGCTGCTGACTGGTGGCGATCTGTAGCCTGTTGAGGACCAGGCCGCACAGCAGGAGGCGACCGGCGACCTCGGTCCACACATGGCTATCACAGACTGTGGTCATCGCTCACCTCCTCCTGTGCGGCCATACCCGTGCGTCCTCTCTCAGCACCTCCATCCACCCCTCCAATGATGGCATTCCATCAACAGAGCAGGGACGGAAGGAGCAGCAGATCGGAATGAAGAGCTCCTTTCACCCCCTGCCCTGCAAATAGGATACCATCGTTGGCTGGGCGGGTGGAGCCGAGAGAGGACACACGGACTGATAGCCTCTGCCCTGCCAAAAGGTAGAAGTCCTGTGCAGGGAAGGCAGAGACTGGATTGAGGAAGTGTGCTGTTAGAGAGAAAGGGGGGGGGGGAAGTACACTGCAGAGGCACTGTAATGGAGGAGGCTGTGATTGCTAGGGGCACTGTAATATAAAAGGGACTGCACTGTAAACATTACAGTGCCCCTTTACAGTGCAGTCCCCTTTATATCAGAGTGCCCCTTTACAGTGCTGTCCCCTTTACATCATAGACCCCCTTTAAAGCAGTCCTACAGTGTCCTCAGTTCCCGTTCACATCACAGCCCTGTTACAATAATGTAGAGGGGCACTGTGATGTAAAGGGGAGCTGTGATGTGAAGGGGAACTGTGGACACTGTAGGACTGCTTTAAAGGGGGAACTGTGTTATAGATGTAGCACCCTGGAGTTTAGGCAGGGATGCTCCTCACAAATGTACTTGCCAGGAGTAGCTATCCTGGTTGATTGTTAGAGATCCATTGATTTCTCCCTAAGTTTGGCCTTGTAGCACTTTTCTCTTCTGCCATTAGGTGGCTGGGTACTTGATGGTATTAGATATGAGAAGGGCAACCCAAGATCAGGTTATGGGTATATGGGGTATCTCAGCCAATGGGCATGGGTTTTCGTGAATCCCTTGTCCTGCTGAGGGAACCTGTATATTCGGGTGGAGTCAGTTGATCTATGTTCTGTGCCACCTGGACGGCTGTCCGGGTGGACGTGTGTCATGTGCCCCAGGCTGCTTGGCCAGAGATTGGGCCTATCCCGGTGGGCTTCTGGCTGCTAGGCTATCTGAGGGCCTATCCAGAAGCAAGAGAGCAGCGCAGGGTTGGGATTGCTGTTTGCAGTCCAACCAGAAGTGGCGGTTCTGCCGGCGGGAGAACCTGTCAGTGGTTGGAGGTAGAAGGGAAGCTGTCGCCACTAAGGGACCAACCACCTTATTACCAGGAACCACAGTGAGTAACTGAAGCAAGTACCGGAGCAGTATTCTCCCCGAACGGGCACGGTGGAGAATCGGGAAACTTCAGGCGGTGATCAACCCAGCCAGCAGAGGTGACTCTTGCAGAGCATCCTTGTGTGTCAAGCCAGGGACCAAACAGGCCAGTTGGGTGAAGCTTGAGAAGTATCTGTAGTACCAAGCTAGGGACCCAGCAGAGAGGCGGGGATGATGCTTGAGGAAGATACCACCGTGAAGATTGGAGGAGCTTAAGGATTCAGTGAATCAGAGGGTCTAGTGAGAGACCGGGAGCTCAGTGGGCTAAAGAACAACAAGGAGAAGTTGTAGTGAAGGTGAAAGAACTGTTACGCTTTGTGTTAGGAACTGTTAAAGACTGTTGCCATAGTAGACAGCATTCCTGCACGTGCAGATGTGGCTTCTAGCTGGAGGCCTTTCCCTGCGCGGCTGTCCTCCGATTGAAGTCTCAGAGTCTGCCAATTGAACTTGCAACTACTCAAGGGTGTCTTGGCCCTAACCCTCTTTCCCCCAGAAAGTTTGTAAGAGAAATACATATCTCTTTTGCATTCAAGAAGTGTCTGGCGCCCAATGACTTTATCCACCTTGCACTCACTATGACTCACAACCTACCGTATACTGAAGGATGTCAGCTATCTGGCCCTGGAGGTTCTCATTAGACTGAAGGGAGACCTTGCTACATAAAGGGGGACTGTGCAGTAAAGGGGAGTTGGGCTGTGAAGGGGGCACTGAGAACAGACTCCGTCCCTGGCCCTGGGAAAATTGGCTGCCATGAAACTGGTCCCTGGTGCCAAAAATGATGGGGACTGCTGTAATAGGGAATAGAACCTGGGGTAATATATCCAGCAAAGACTGGGGTGTACTCTACATTAGTAAAAGCATACCATGAAAAGATTCCACCAAAGAAGTCCTCAAACCCACCTAGCCCTCTAAAACCATTATCCACCCATTATCAGCGATGGATCTAGGCTTGGCCTGCAAAGTGTTGACTTCCTTTATATGCTGTCCAAGGGGGACAGAAATTAGAAATGGTTCTGTAAAGAATTTGTATGATTCCCCAATGATTGGACGTTTTCAGTGGAGGAACTGACCCAGGGAATTTGCTTCTTTGCCTCTAATGTAATTAAAAAGGATTATTTTCCCCCATGATGTGGATGAACGCACATGAAGCAATCCCACTGAGAATGTTGTCATTTTATGAACTAAAAGTATTGCAACAGTATCATGGACTGTTTTTTCTTATTTGTTTTACGCTTACCCATTATGTTACTGTCAGATAAGTTTGTCAGATAGGATCAGTGTATTGCCAGCCAACCTCCACACTGTGATGACACAGCAGTCATTCACTCAGCAAGGAAATGCCAAGTCTTTGGCTAGATCGTGAACCACATTCAGACCTAACACAATGAGGTCTTTTTATAAAGGGATTGGGTGGCTTTTTTAGGCCAACTTTTATCCTATTATGGCTTTTTTAGCCTATTTATAAACAAATGTTTGTTGTTTTTTAATTGTTTATGAAATCTAACATTTGCCCTATTGCAAGCTCGGCATTTGCTTATCGTCCTCCAATAATTTTTGGCAATTTTTGACAATTCTTAATGAAATGCAGCACATTTATAAAGAGGAGTACATTGAAACCTTGGATTACGAGCAAAATCCGTTCCAGGAGAATGGTTGTAATCCAAAGCACTCGCATATCAAAGCGAGTTTCCTCGTAGAAGTCAATGGAAACGAAGATAATTTGTTCTGCATTGACTTCTATTATATGCAATACCGCATGTGGCCAGAAGTGGGAGGGGGCGCTGGAGAGCCTCAGAAATACTCAGGAACAGCTCAGCTGAACTCGGAAAGCCTTGGAAAGGCTCGGAAACACTCAGGAACGGAGTATTTCCGAGTGTTTCCGAGTCATTCTGAGTATTTCCGAACGGCTCCGAACTGTTTCGAGTGTCCCCGGCGCCCCCGCACCTCTGACCAAATGTGGTACTGCACCGCCCATTAGCTTGAATTCTGCTCGTTTTGTGAGACAACACTCGCAAACCGAGTCAGAATTTTTTTTTAAAAAGTTGCTTGTCTTTCAAAAAGCTTGTTAACCGCGTTACTCGTAAACCAAGGTTCCAGTGTACTTGAGAACAAAATATTTGCATACAACATCCAACATACCTTTTAACTTTTGAAATTTGATAAAGAGGGAGATATTGGGATGGAGAAGACAAGCAATGTGCAGAGTGCATTGTACCCAAAATGGCCATGGATAAATTGCACTGAATATTAGACTTTAGGCGTCCTCTTTTGCTCCCTGCAAAGCCTGCAAATTAAAAGCATAATGGGCTAGTATGCATTGCATACTAGCCCATTATGTGGCACTTACCTGCAAACAAATCCATCGCTGTCCCCTGTGCCGGCTGCGTCCATCTTTGCCCCTCTGCCTTCCGGGGGCCGCGGACTCCGGCTCTGTGACTGGCCAGAGCCGGATGACGACACTCCCACGCATGTGCGCGGGAGCCGTCAGTAACGGCACACGCTGGGGGGAGAAACGGCACGGAGGTCTGTTTCTTCACAGCGCATGCACCGATTACATCATCGGCGCACTACAAGTGAAATATCTCCTAAACGGCGCACGTTTAGGAGCTATTTCCACTAATTATAGGTAAGCCTTATTCCAGGCTTACATATAGTTAAAAGTCACTAGGGAGGGTTTACAACCACTTTAAAGCCCAAATTAAAAATCATCCCCTGCAGTGGGGCTGTGCCTGAACTGCAAGTGTTAATTGCTTATTTGTCAAGGGGAGAGGGGAAACACTTACCCGATCCTCCATTCCACCAGCAGATGGCGCTCCCCCACACTCTGGCGGTGGACTGCCCTCAGTGTCAACATGTCCGCTGCTGAGCTATCAACCCTGCTTCAGTCTTGATGACATCAGGATCCTAGACCACTGGAGCATGCATTCATTTATTACAGGTACTTATAAAGCACCGTCAATTTACCCAGCGCTTTACATATACACTATATTACCAAAAGTATTGTGACGCCTGCCTTTACATGCACATGAAATTTCATGGCATCCCAGTCTTAGTCCGTAGGGTTCAATATTGAGTTGGCCCACCCTTTGCAGCTATAGCCATGCCCCCCCGGAGGGGTTGCTGTGTGTCACCCTGCCCAGCCAGACATCCATCCCAGTCACTCAAGGACAAAAAACAGTCCATTACTTTGTTTTGTTTATTTGAGGGGGGAGGGGTTAAACTTGAATGGGGATTTGGGAATTATGGGATACCCGGGAAGATTTAATGCAAGATTGCTTAGGACTCCTATATACACTCCTGTATATACACTTCTCTCTCCAGCACAAACACTTGTTGCTCACCGTTTCCTTCTCCAGCACTTCACTCATACCTCCCAACTTTTTGAGATGGGAATGAGGGACACCTATCAGCAAAAGTATGCAGGCATAGGACACACCCCCTTGCCACGCCCTCTTAAAAGGAGAATTGTACAAAAAAACAAAAATATAAATAAAATTAATTGTGCCCGCGCTAAAAAATATATGAACTGAAAGAAAAAAATATATATGAATATATATAACCTGAGTAAGAGATATAAACTAATTGTGCAGAAATATTAAACCATAATTAGTATGCTAATAAAAACATACATATATAAGTAATAAAAGAGAGATGGTTGGACTATATCAGGAAGACAACTCAAGCAATTTTTCCATCCCTGATTAGAGTATAACTTTATAACTTGTATAGAGAGGAAGAGGGGGGGGGGGGAGGAGAAAACGGGCAAACCCCCTCCTCAAATTGATGGGACTTTAGAGGAAAAGACTGAGTTTCGTAGGTGAAAATCAAACAAGCTTAATAAAATGTAACAATATTTATTGAAATATGATAAAAGAATAGTATTGTCAATACATATACAAACATATGACCATCCAGTAGTAGAATCCAGAATTCGTACATGACTAAAGCCAACATGTTTGGCAAAAGAATTTTCACTTCATCAGGGCTAGACACGATGCAATTGATTCATCTAAACTGTATAAATAATAAACAGTCTCAGATTATACAGTGGTCATACAAAACATCAGATCATAACAATCAACGGACATCAATTATATGAAATTATAGCTCACCTACTGTTACAATTTCAAAGGAATAAGGCTATTACCACCATTCACTAGACATCAACCGCTGAACCAACCAACACGGACTGTCTCTGGGTGCCAGATCCCAGGCAGACAATACCAGTAGGAGGCCTGGACCACACACTCCCGTCTTTGTTTCAGTACGGGTTATCAGCCTATAGTGCCCTGAGTGTGTGGTCCAGGCCTCCTACTGGTATTGTCTGCCTGGGATCTGGCACCCAGAGACAGTCCGTGTTGGTTGGTTCAGCGGTTGATGTCTAGTGAATGGTGGTAATAGCCTTATTCCTTTGAAATTGTAACAGTAGGTGAGCTATAATTTCATATAATTGATGTCCATTGATTGTTATGATCTGATGTTTTGTATGACCACTGTATAATCTGAGACTGTTTATTATTTATACAGTTTAAATGAATCAATTGCATCGTGTCTAGCCCTGATGAAGCGAAAATTCTTTTGCTAAACATGTTGGCTTTAGTCATGTACGAATTCTGGATTCTACTACTGGATGGTCATATGTTTGTATATGTATTGACAATACTATTCTTTTATCATATTTCAATAAATATTGTTACATTTTATTAAGCTTGTTTGATTTTCACCTACGAAACTCAGTCTTTTCCTCTAAAGTCCCATCAATTTGAGGAGGGGGTTTGCCCGTTTTCTCCCCCCCCCCCCCCCCCTCTTCCTCTCTATACAACATACATATATAACTATATATATAATGTGCAATCCTTATATATATAAAATTCACAAAGTGCATCCACATAAAAGTGCAATCCTTATATAAAATGCTGAAAGTGCATCATGCATGAATATAAACCTAATTAATAAGTGCAAATCCTGTGACAATCAAGTGTCCAAACAAAATCCGATCAGCAGCTTCAAACTGAAGCAAAGAAGTGTAAGAAAACAGTGTCCATGAATGAAGTGTTCATCATGCTTCTCCTGAAAAGTGTCCAAATCACAACAAGCTGGATGTGCTCTCCCGTGATCCCCCACTTGTGCTTGCGCTCACCTCTATTCGTGTGACACGGTAGTTAAACAGTGTCAAACACGCATTGGGGCCACTCCTGGGCTCACTCAGGATGCAATGATGTATATCCAATCCTCACAGGTAAAGCCAAAGCATCATTCATAAAAGAGAAAAAGAAAACTCCATGGTGTAATATAGTAAGGGATTTATTTAAAGTAAAAGAAGTTCCTCCAGGAGGGTACTCACAGTATGTGGGTGCTACAGTGCACCAAACTATACAGGTGTGTTTCGTTTAGCAGCGGCTCGTATGGCGTGCGGTGTGGTGTATATTAACCTCCTTCCCTGCTGACAGCTCCGTCCTACCCCTCCCCGACGCGTATTCGGCACAGGGATCACGTGCCTTCCTCTGGGGGATATCGGTCAGCAGGGAAGGAGATGAATATACACCACACCGCACGCCATACGAACCGCTGCTAAACGAAACACACCTGTATAGTTTGGTGCACTGTAGCACCCGCATACTGTGAGTATCCTCCTGGAGGAACTTCTTTTACTTTAAATAAATCCCTTACTATATTACACCATGGAGCTTTCTTTTTCTCTTTTATGAATGATGCTTTGGCTTTACCTGTGAGGATTGGATATACATCACTGCATCCTGAGTGAGCCCAGGAGTGGCCCCAATGCGTGTTTGACACTGTTTAACTACCGTGTCACACGAATAGAGGTGAGCGCAAGCACAAGTGGGGGATCACGGGAGAGCGCATCCAGCTTGTTGTGATTTGGACACTTTTCAGGAGAAGCATGATGAACACTTAATTCATGGACACTGTTTTCTTATGCCGCGTACACACGGTCGTACTTTTCGTCTACAAAAGTCCAACGGACGCTGACGGACTAAAGCTGGCTGGTAATCCGATCGTGTGTGGGCTTCTCCGGACTTTCAACATACTTTTTTAGCCTCAAATCCGACGTACTTTAGATTTGAAACATGCTTCAAATCTTTACTTCGTAACTACGACGGACCCCGAAATCCGCTCGTCTGTGTGCTAGTCCGACGGACAAAAAGCCACGCTAGGGCACCTATTGGCTACTGGCTATGAACTTCCTTATTTTAGTCCGGTGTACGTCATCACGTAAGAATTCGATGGACTTTTGTGTGGTCGTGTGTAGGCAAGTCCGTTCGTTAGAAAGTATGCCGCAAGTCCGCCGCAAGTCCGCCGAAAGTCTGCCGGAAGTCTGTCGGACAGGCTGTCTGACTTTTGTAGACGAAAAGTCCGACCGTGTGTACGCGGCATTACACTTCTTTGCTTCAGTTTGAAGCTGCTGATCGGATTTTGTTTGGACACTTGATTGTCACAGGATTTGCACTTATTAATTAGGTTTATATTCATGCATGATGCACTTTCAGCATTTTATATAAGGATTGCACTTTTATGTGGATGCACTTTGTGAATTTTATATATAAGGATTGCACATTATATATATATTTATATATGTATGTTTTTATTAGCATACTAATTATGGTTTAATATTTCTGCAGAATTAGTTTATATCTCTTACTCAGTTTATATATATTCATATATATATTTTTTCAGTTCATATATTTTTTAGCGTGGGCACAATTAATTTAATTTGTATTTAAATACACGGAATGAAACGTGGTGAAGTGTTTGCTGCTTAAAATATAGTTGTTTTACTCCTTAGAGGCATTGGTCTACTTGTGGCTCGCAAGAACCCCACTTTTTTGTTTGTACAAAAAAAACAAGATTGGTTGAACCCACAAGTGCTTTTTTTACCACAACTATTTTTGATCCCATTTTGAGATGGGAATGAGGGACATCTGCTAGCAAATGTATGTAGGCATAGGACACGCCCCCCCCCCCGCCACACCCCCTTAAAGGAGAATTAACCAAAAAAAAAAGTTAATTAAATCCACAAGGACTTTTTTTTACCACTACTATTCCTTTATAATGGCTTTTGGAATTTACAAATGCAGCAATTTAGAAATCAGATGAAAGGTTTAGCGCTGGAAAACACTTTTTGAAAGATAAAAAGTGCATTTTATATACATCTTTACAAATAAGATCAAAGAGGGACAAATGAGGAGGAATGAGGGACAGAGGGACATCACTCCAAATCAGGGACAGTCCCTCGAAATCAGGGACAGTTAGAAGCTATGCTTCACTTGCTGCAGACTGTTACCTGACCAGACTAGCTAACATTGCATGGATAGGCCTGACACTACTTCAGCCAAGCCTCAATGAACTGCCTTTTGCAGGCAGGGACCTCGGGCCCCTGTGGTGTAGAATAGTTCAGGTGCTAACTGTCCTCTACTTGGCTACCACTCCCCGATAGCTCTCTTCAGACCCTGCCAGCCAGTCTGGCTTCAAAGACCCCTTTCCACTGCCCTTCTCCACAGTCCTCTCTCCACTGGTTCTGCACCCATCTCTCAAACTGCAATCTCCCAGTTCTCTAAGGCATGCCGCACCAGTCCTCCCAACTTTTTGAGATGGGAATGAGGGACACCTATCACCAAAAGTATGCAGGCATAGGACACACCTCAATAAAAAGGAGAAAGCTTACCTCATTCCGAAAGCCCCCCCGTACTCCTATTATATACTATTTACCCAAAGTGCATAAACATCCGACCTGCCCCCCGGGACGTCCTATTGTTAGTGGGATTGTTTCCCTCACGTCCCGGGTGGGCAGGTATATTGATTTCTTCTTACAACCCCTGGTAAAGAAAATGCCTTCTCTTATTAAGGACTCTAAACATGTCATTAATATGCTAACAAATTTTACCCCCACTCCTACCATGTGGATGATTACGGCGGACGTAACATCCTTATACACGATCATTCCCCATAACTTGGGCCTCTTTGCAGTTGAGTATTATCTGAGACGAGACTCAGACTTATATGATGAACAAATCAATTTCATCATGGAACTCTTGAGATATGCCGCGTCACACAACTACTTTTGGTTCGATAAGCGATTTTATCGACAGGATCGTGGAGTTGCGATGGGGGCTAAATATGCCCCTAGCCTCGCGAACCCTGTGGGAGGAGGATGTCGTCCATGTTTGCCAGAGGCCCCAGCTTAAGCTGTGGGCTAGGTACATCGACAACGTCCTCCTCCTATGGGATGGAACCCGGAGTGAATTAGACCTCTTTATGGAGGATCTTAATAAAAACAATAGGGGTATTGTGTTTAGTTTTGAGGCTAGCCAGTCCAATATCAACTTTCTTGATTTAAATATTGCCATTCAAGGTGACCGGTTTGTTACCTCCACGTTTTAAAAAAAAAAACGACCGGAATTCATATATTCCTATGGACAGCTGACACCATGAATCATGGCTTCGGTCTGTTCCCAAGAGCCAATTCATGCGCCTTTAACGCAATTGCACAGACAATTCTCAGTTTCTACAACAGGCCGAGATTTTGGTGGATCGGTTTTTAGAAAAAGGGTACCCATTGGAATCATTGAATCATACCTTGAATGAAGTTAAAGGGATAGATAGGAATCAGCTATTGAGTGAGAGGCCACCCTCTGGGGATAATCCTGTCCTTCTCCCATTTATTACTACCTACTCAATTCAGCATAATAACATCAAGAGCCTACTGAATAAGCATTGGCACTTATTGGGTAACGATCCCATTTTGAGATCAGTCCTACCAGAGAGACCACGAGTTATCTTCAGAGGAGCATTGTCCCTTAAGGACAGATTAGCCCCCAATGTTCTGGATCCTCCTGTGAGGGGTATGAAAGGTCTTTTTGACAATTTGACGGGGTATTATAAATGTGGAAGATGTCGTGTTTGCTCGATTAATACTGGGACATCTAGAAGGACTCAGAAATTCATTTCTCATAGTACGCAGATTGAACATGACATCGAACCCTTCATTACATGTTCAACAGAGGGGGTCGTCTACCTGCTACAGTGCCCTTGCGGGTTACAGTATGTGGGCAGGACTAGACGACCTCTCTCCGTTCGACTGAACGAACATATAACTAACATTAAAAATGGTTTCCCGAAACACTCAGTTTCAAGGCATTACTTGACCACACATAATAAGGACCCCTCTATAACCCTTTTTTTGGGGATTGATAAGTATCGTCTCCATTGGAGAGGAAGCTCTCTAGTCAGGAGTATCTCCAGACTTGAGATGTTATGGATACATAAATTAAATGCTATGCCCCCCATGGGCTCAATGTTGACACTGACACCAATGCTTTTATTGACAATTCGGAATATGTAATTTGGTTTTGAGTCCCGAAGAGGATTAACCTTTTATATAATTAATTTTGGGTGATTGTCGGTTGAGGATTGTCTATTTTGAATCATCTATCTGTTATTCACTACATTATAGTATGTTTTCTAATGGGGATCTTTATATGGTTTATATACTGTATATGTTGTATTGATTTTTCTTTGTGAGGTAGCGGAGATCATTTTTTGCTTCCCTCTACAGGGATCCTATTTAGTTTTTGGGGATTGTCTGTTGAGGGCTGTCTATTTTGAATTATCCATTTGATACTTACGACATTATAAGATGTTTCCCAATGGGGATTTTTATATGGGTATTTTTATATGCTGTATTAATTTCTCGGTGTGAGGTAGCGGAAATCATTTTTTGCTTCCCTTCACAGGGATTCTATTTTCACATATCTTTCCGAGAGTTGGGCAACCAAAACACGTACCCATAATATGGGTGTGTCCACTGGGAGTGGTGTTTTCCCAGTCCCTAACATTTATTTTCCTCAATAATTTTATTTATTATTTGTATTTATATTAAAACAATTTTTTATATTTTTATATTTTTTAATATATTTTCTATTTGAATATATTATTTAATTGCTATTTTTATTTACATCAAAACTAATTATTCTTGGTGTTTATTTTTTTGACATTTATATTGTTTACATCCACATGTAAGGTGTGGAGAAAACTTTTTGTTATGTTTTTTCCTACACATACTTACTACTTTTTTGGAATTATTTTTATAGTAGCCTTGATAGGGCATATACTTTAAATTTGGAGAGAATGCAATGCTTTATTAATTATTAATACCTCACATCTACCCAATATCATAATTAAACTTTCTTTGGGATTGCATATATATCCTATCTAAGAAAAGTTGGGTTTTTGGCTGGAGCATATTTTTAAATTCATTATAATTTCTATATCATGAACTTTTCACTTCCCGCTCTGGCAAATTTCCCATATTCAAGATGGTTCCTTAACATCCCGCTACGATTTGTGTGAAGCGCAAGGTGATTTCCGGTCCCGACTCACATCGAGGTTTGGTTTTACTGCTGTGTTATTTATGTGCGACACGTCAGTGTGTCGCCCGTGCCCCAGACGACGTCAGAGTGTGATGAAACGCGCGTCGGGAGGAGCTGACGTGCTGACGTTACGCATGTACCGTCTGCAGGACGGGTGATTGCTTTAGCCGGCTGGCTGATTTTATGCTGCTTTGATTCTACTACACTGTAAGTGTTTTTTATCTTTCTAAATAAACGGTAGTTACCTGGATTACGCTATGATGTTTCCCTTTCTTTTCCTGGTGAACCTCTGAATGGGAACCATCCCTTTATCTTGGAGTTGCATTTACATCCCTCCATGGTGTGACCGATCCCCTGTGGCTTTGTGGAGCAGTGGTTTTCTTCATCCCCTCTGGATAAAGGCAGTGGAGTATTGGTGTCCAACCATTCCATCCAGATAAAGGCCCCAACCGTGTTAAGGTCGCAAGTTCCTTTGGGCTTGCCTTGTGGTAAGCGCGCATTTCTTACTGAGCTATCACGGTGGTGCGGTGGAGGAATTATTTACCTAATCATATATTCATTCCACTTAGAAGACCGGAATTTGAGCCTAAAGCCTTTTTCACAACACTTTTCATGGACTAATTTCACTTTATTAATGCTGTACGGGGGGGCGTGTCCAAGATGGCGACCGGAGCGGACGTGTGGTGAGATAGCTCCGCTGCCTTCCCGGCTTACTGTCCTGTTTCCCTGCAGACTCTTACACCCAACCGCCCCAAAAACAGCTGAAATTCACTGCGGAGGTGGGTGAGACAGAGGGGGAGAGGCAGCGTCACACCCCACGAACCCTACAGAGGACACCTGAGACCCGCTGTGGTCGCGCCTGCTGCTAGGCCTACAAATCCTCCTCCCGGCCTGACGGCCTGTACATGTGGTGGGATAGCTCCGCTGCCTTCCCGGTCTGCGGTCCTGCTTCCCTGCAGAATCTTGCGCCTAACCGCCCCGGGGACAGCTGAAATCCACTGCGGAGGTGGGTGAGACGGAGGGGGAGAGGCAGCGTCGCGCCCCACGAACCCTACAGAGGACACCTGAGTCCCGCTGTGGTCGCGCCTGCTGCTAGGCCTGCAAATCCTCTTCCCGCCCTGACGGCCTGTACTCCTACAGATTCCTGGCTCGGATTGCTCAGAAGACAGCAGCAATACACAGCGGAGGAAGACAGGACATAGAGGGAGACAATATTACTCACCCCACAGACCCCTTGGTGATCACCTGAATCCTGCTAAGACTGTGCATGCTGCTAGGCCTGAAGCCTGCTCCCGGCCTGAATTCCTGTGTCCCTGCGGACTGGTGGCGCAGTCTGCTCCGAACACAGCACCAATCCAAAGCGGTGGAAGGTAGGGAGAGACTAATATACACCCCATAGACCCCTCGGTGGTCACTTGGGCCCCGCTGCTGCTTAACCTGTCTGTAGGCCCAAAACCCTATATATTACAGCCCGCTTCCTATACGCGGCCCCCACAAGCTGAGGTAGGAGTGGAGGGAGGTATGACCAGAGGGAAGAGTACTATATCAGCCCGCAAGTCCCAAAAAAGTGCCCCGAATACCCCCGCACGGTCCTCACGCTCCGCCAAAGGATCCACGATGGCGACACAGGCGGAGGACATGGAGCAGGCCCCTCCAGAAGGAGAACAGGGGCAATCCAACTTTGAGGCACTAATGCAGGCCATCACCAACTGCCAGACCACTCTCACGGGGAAAATTGAGCAAGTGCAGTTGGATATTAGCCTCATAAGGCGAGACATGGACACATTCAGGACCCGCCTTACTGAGGCAGAACGCCGCGTGGGAGACGCAGAAGATGTGCTGCAAGATCATACAGTCACACTCCGTACGTTACAGACAAAAATTAAATCCCTTGAAACCCGCGCAGAAGATGCCGAAAACAGAAACAGAAGGAACAACCTCCGAATAGTGGGTCTCCCGGAGGGGACGGAGGGTACTGACCCCACTTCGTTTACGGAAAAACTCCTGCGTGAACTGCTACCTCAAGCGGCATTTTCAGATGTCTTTGTAGTGGAGAGGGCGCATAGAATGCCTGCTGCCCGGGGGCCCCCGGGAGCTCCTCCACGCACATTCATCCTGAAATTATTGAACTTTAGAGATCGTGACCTTGTTCTCCGTGAATCAAGGAAGATTGACCAGCTGCGATATGAGGGGGCTAAATTAATGATCTTTCCGGACTTTTCAGTTGATACCCAAAAGCAACGACGCTCATTTGATCAAGTTAAACTGAACCTACGCAACAAGAAAATAAAATACAGTATGCTGTTCCCGGCGAGGCTAAGGGTCCAGGATGGAGAGAAGGTGCGCTTCTTTACCTCCCCTGAAGAAGCGTCCCAATGGCTGGAAACCATACAGAGACACTAATGAGCTGCCTCAGTCACAAGCTTACAAAGAATAATGCAGCCAGAGAAGGCGCGAGATAGAGCATCTTTACTGCTCATTTTCAGCAAGCAATCCTTCTGATTGCACCACTGAGGAGGTTTAAAGAAGATAACGAGTTCAAGATATGTGCCCCCGGAGGAATGTGTTTATCTCTCCGGGTGAAGTTGACTCTCATATTCTGCAGGGAACGGTTATCCTACAACAGCAAGGGGAGGCTCGGTCCCCTTCTTGCACATTTCCCCAATTGGCAGTTACCATGACGGTTTCTGGGGGTAAAGCACGCCGAAGTTTGGGGGGTGGTGCGGGGTGGGGGGAGGGGGGATGGATGGGGAGCACAGGTTACTGCTCCGAATTGGGACTTTTAACTTTTTTTTCCCCTTTTTTTTCTTTTTTTTGTTTTTGCTGCTACATATACTCAATATGCTGTGTTACTATATATTGTGTCGGAAAACAGGACTGTTCACATATTGGTCCACCAGGTGCTATTAGAAGTCTAATATCTAATTATATGGGTATAAGATGTATACTATTGTTACTTTTATCTTTCCTCTTTGAGCTTACAGTGACTCCGACGGGGATTGGTTACCAACCTGCTTTTATATTTTACACAGCGAATTAATGTCGTCACTGACAGTACTGTCGTGGAATGTTAGAGGGCTGAATTCCAAAATCAAACGATTTCTGGTTTTCAACTTCCTGAAAAAATATAACCCGCATATATGTGTGTTTCAGGAGACTCACCTGGTGGGGGGCAGGACGCTGGCACTACGGAAAGCGTGGGTGGGTGCGTATTACCACTCGACTTATTCCTCGTACTCCCGGGGTGTCAGTGTCCTGGTCCACAAGTCGGTGGGGTTTACACTGTTAGATCTTCATCTGGATCCAGATGGAAGATACGTGGCTATACATGCAATGTGTGATAGAATAGAGTTACTCATAATAGGTATATATATCCCCCCCCTGCCACGGTGGAGATCCTCAAGAAAATCACTCCAATAATAGCTCAATACCCATCAGCCGGGGTAATTTTGGCAGGAGATTTTAACATGACCCCAAGCCCAGACCTGGATAGGATGGGTGTAGGACCATCCGGGGTGACCCCCTTGACACTATGGGCTGACAATTATGGATTTACAGATGTCTGGAGGATGAGGCATCCGGACGAGAGGCAGTACACATGCCACTCTGCGACGCATGCAACATTCTCTAGAATAGATCTGATATACTCCTCTGGTTCTCTCCTCCCCAGGGTACTTGAGGTGGATATTCTGCCTCGGGGTATTTCGGACCACGCTCCCCTCTTATTAAAATTGCAGACAGACTCCCCTGTGGGCAACGCCCTTTGGCGACTCTCGGGACTTTGGATTACGGATGAGAGGGTGGTCCCCCTGGTAGAGGGTGAGTTAGGGGTCTACTGGACGATCAATGAGGGCACGGTCTCTCCCCCTACGCTTTGGGAAGCCTTTAAGGCCTATACCAGAGGACAATATCAAACGGCAATTGGGAGGGTTAGGAAAGATACCCGGTTGGCATTGGAAGAAGCTGAGAGAAAGGTACTCCTTTTAGAAAATGAATATGTACATACCCAAAACGTATTAACATATGATGCTATGCAATCATTGCATAGAGAGATCTCTCTTTTGCGGGTTGAGACCACTAGGAAACAGCTGCTGGCTCAATCGCAAAGGATTTTCGAACAGGGAGAGAAGACAGGTAGAATGCTAGCCTGGTTAGCCAAGGAACGTTCCTCTTCCATACACATAGCCCATATTAAGGATGACGGAGGCGTGACTCACTCGGATCCCAGAGATATAAATAGGCAATTTACACAATACTATCAACAGCTATACACCTCTAGGGTCTCCTCTACTGAGGAAGATATGTGTGAATTCTTAGATCAGGTTGACTTCCCCCAACTAACTACAGAGGCCAAAAATAAATTAGAGGAACCAATCACTCTTAAAGAGGTCCAAATAGCAGTGGCATCTCTCCAGTCGGCAAAAACCCCAGGCCCTGACGGCCTACCTGCAGAATTCTATAAGGCAAATAAGGAACTTATTAACCCTATATTTCACAGACTCCTCCTCACAATGCTAAAAGAGGGCGTCCTCCCTCCCTCAATGTCGGAGGCGGTGATTGTAGTGATAGCCAAACCCAACAAAGACCCCGCGTTGTGCTCATCGTACCGCCCCATTTCACTTTTAAATGTGGATGCTAAAATAACTACCAAAATCCTAGCAAACAGACTTAACTCGGTTATTCTATCTATTGTAAATGGCGACCAGACAGGTTTCATGCCAGGTAAGGGCACGGACATAAACTTACGTAGATTGTACACTAATATCTCACACGCAGAGAAGTCCCAGTCCCCGGGTGTGGTGGCCTCCCTCGATGCCGAGAAGGCCTTCGATTCGGTAGAATGGAGGTTCCTGTGGCTTGTATTACAGCGATTCAATTTTGGCCCCCGATTCATCTCATGGATAAAACTGCTTTACACGCACCCCACAGCAAGAGTCCGAACGAATGGATTACTCTCCCCCCCCGTTTTCTTTAGAGAGAGGGACCAGGCAGGGGTGTCCACTGTCCCCGGGTCTCTTTGCTCTAGCCATTGAACCTTTAGCTATTTTGCTCAGAATGTCCCCGCAGGTTGGGGGCATAAAAGTTGGTCCGCTGAATGAGAGGCTTTCGCTATATGCCGATGATGCGTTGCTGTATCTTCCAGATGCGTCGGCATCGTTGAGGGCAGCCCTTGACATCATCGACCAATATGGCTCCTTCTCAGGCATTCGGATTAACTGGACTAAATCCACCATATTCTCGCTGTCTCCGGTGATGCCGGATGCTGACCCTTCAAGCCCTCTGGTTATGGTCTCTAGGTTTAAGTACTTGGGGATTGAGATTCAGAGAGAACCACACATGTACCTAACAGACAATGTATATCCAATACTACACCAGCTTACTACCCGATGTCAGGCTTGGAAGACCCTTCCGTTATCACCAGTAGGTAGGGTTAACCTTTTAAAAATGACATTCCTTCCCAAATTTCTATACGTATTCCGAAACACCCCAGTCCCTATCCCCAAATCTTTCTTTGACAAGCTGGATCAGGTTGTTAGTTCATTTGTATGGGGGGGATCTGCCCCTAGAGTGGCGCGGTCCACCCTTCAACTCCCCTTAACGCTGGGAGGCTTGGCACTCCCTTGCTTTAGGAAATACTACTGGGCGGCAGTAATAGTTACTGTCCGATGGTGGTTCTCCGAGCCGAAATCTAATCCCTCACTCAATCTTGAGGCAGCAATAATGGGATCATACTCAGCTTTGAGTAATCTGGTCTTTAGAGGGGTTAAGACATGCAAGGAAATGACAACCCCGATGCGAACGACGGTCGCAGTATGGGATCAAATGTCAAAAAAGATTGCAAAACCTAACACTATCTCTCCTTACACACCGCTGTGGGGCAACCCTAAACTAAAGCATCTCCAGACGGTCCCAGAACCAGCCCTATGGGCGGGATATGGAATTAAAACAATGCAGCAGGTGTGGTCTGGGGATGGAGTCATCCCGTATGACACTCTAAAAAATAACTTCCAACTCCCCTCAAAAATGTTTTTTCGCTATCTACAACTGCGACATGCAGTACGGGCCCAATACCCAGGCGGCGTTGCTTTGCAGTCGCATGGGGTAGAAAAGCTTCTCATATCTAAACACCTAGACCGTACCTTGTCATCCCTATACAATCAAATCCTCACTGAGGGGCAGACTGGAGAGATGGGGTTGTACGATAAGTGGAGGAGAGACGTTCCAGACTTGGCGCCAGATGACTGGGAGGAAGGCTTGCAGCAATATATTCCCCTTATGATCTCGGCTAAAGATAGATTCATCCAGCTCAAGTTTATTCATAGAGTATATTACACGCCACAGAGACTAGCTAGAATATACCCGACACAAACAGACAGATGCCCGAAATGTATGGGGGAGCTAGGTACATTTATACATGTAGTTTGGGAATGCCCGCTTATACAAAAATTCTGGACAGAGGTGGTAGAAGTGATTAATACAATAGGTAACCTAAATATTCAGAGAAACCCGATTATCTTACTCCTTGGGGTATGTGACAATGTTATACCTAATGTGCACAAAAGACTGTTTGTATTCTATGCCTCATTTTATGCCAGGAAGGCTATCCTCTCTAGGTGGAAACAGTCCGACCCCCCCACGCTAACTCAATGGAAAGATATGATAAATTCTGTTCTACCGCTCTATAAAATCACATATATCAACCGTAAATGCCCCCAAAAGCTCTTCAAGATCTTGGAGCCTGGACCAAGCAGTAGCAAGGTTCAACGGTGATCTGTCCAGCCTGGGCTGATCGCCTGTTTCTTGGTGCCCCCCCCCCCCCTTTCCCCCTTTTTTTTTTTTTTTTCTTTCCCCCCCATTACCCCCCCTCCCCTCTCCTGCTCCTTATTAACAGACCTATCAGTATTTAATGAGGGTATGATATGCCAAGCAGCTAATATGCTGATTGCCTACAGAAGTCTAAAATATTATAGAGGTAAACCTGGATAAATTGATATGATTGATACGAGAACTCCTTCCTCCAGATGGGAGGATACACAAAACAATAATAGCACAGTAAGATGTATAACCTGATTGTGCACTGTATGACTAGAAAACATGCAACTACTTATATAAGTATATATGGAAATATGTAGCAACTTTATGTTCTTTGTAAATATGTTTGTATGATGAATCATCTCCGGCTGGAGACAAATAAAAACTTTTCTGTTAAAAAAAAAAAAAAATGCTGTACAATTCAATCAGTGTTGGTTTATTAGTTTATGGGTATACACATTTTTTATTTTAACATTTTTTTATGTCTAAACTTTTAAGGTAAACTTTTTTATACACTAAATACTCACTCTTGGGATATCAGCGCTGCTACTTTTGTTATTATATAGGACACACACCCCTGCCACGCCCCCTTAAAGGAGAATTGTACAAAAAAACAAAATTGGTTTAACACACAAGTGCTTTTTTACCACTACTATTCCTTTATATTGGCTTTTAGAATTTACAAATGCAGCAATTTAGAAATCAGATGAAAGGTTTAGGACTGGGAAACATTTTTTGATAGATAAAAAGTGCATTTTATCTATATAGATCAGATCAAAATGAGGGACAAATGAGAAGGAATGGGGGACAGAGGGACATTGCTCGAAATCAGGGACAGTCCCTCGAAATCGGGGACAGTTGGGAGCTGTGCAGTAGTCCTCCATGGAGGCAGGTGTCCCAATACTTTTGGTAATAGAGTGTATATCAAATTTAAATAAATAAATAAAAAATTGCTCATCTTGCAAAACACTCGCAGACTAAGTTACTTGCAATCCAAGGTTTTAATGTACATCAAAGTGATTGTAAACAATCACCTTGTAAAACAACCCATTCAGTTCTAAATAGAAATGAAAGGGAAAACATTTGTGTATAGATATAAAAAATAATTATAAATACCTTATTTTACTTTTTCTTTTTAAATGATCACATTCCCTCTGTTCTCAGTTGTATAAGAGCTGGGGGGAAGAGACACAGCATCACACTGAGCTTCCCAGTAAATAGCATAGCTAGAGAACTGACCACGCTGTGCTATCCTGCTTAGTGTGGTCAGTTTTTAATAGGAAAGCAGAGAGTCTGGCAGGAACACCAGGCATTTCACATGAAGGAAGCAATACAAAAAGAACGGGAGACTTTCTTAGGCCCCTTTCACATGGGGCAGATCCGGTTTGACGCAGTGGCGTAGCGTGGGGGGTGCAGGGGGTGCCATGGCCCCGGGCGCGATATTTAGGGGGGCGCCAGTATGTGTCACTGGCTGCCTCCTCCTAATTTCTAATTTTGTGTCCCCGGGCTCCGGCCGCCATGTTAAGTGTCCGGCGCCCTGTGATTGGGTGTATGGGGGTCATGTGAGGCGCCCCGCCTCCGCACATGACCCCCATACACCCAATCACAGGGCGCTGGATACTGAACATGGCAGCAAGCAGAGAGCAGGGGAGAGAAGAAAGTGAGCCGCCGCTGTGTTCTCCTCCTCATCCGGATCGATGCAGCCAGGAGAAGAAGGTAAGTGAGAGTCTTGTTACTGGGAGGGGGAGGGAGGGGGGCAAGAGAGAGAGACTGTAGGCAGGACAATGTAGTGTAGTATAGTATGGAGGTCAGTGTAGTGTCACTATGGGGGGCAGTGTAGTGTCACTATGGGGGGCAGTGTAGTGTCACTATGGGGGGCAGTGTAGTGTCACTATGGAGGTCAGTGTAGTGTCACTATGGGGGGCAGTGTAGTGTCACTATGGGGGGCAGTGTAGTGTCACTATGGAGGTCAGTGTAGTGTCACTATGGGGGGCAGTGTAGTGTCACTATGGAGGTCAGTGTAGTGTCACTATGGAGGTCAGTGTAGTGTCACTATGGGGGGCAGTGTAGTGTCACTATGGAGGTCAGTGTAGTGTCACTATGGGGGGCAGTGTAGTGTCACTATGGAGGTCAGTGTAGTGTCACTATGGGGGGCAGTGTAGTGTCACTATGGGGGGCAGTGTAGTGTCACTATGGGGGGCAGTGTAGTGTCACTATGGGGGGCAGTGTAGTGTCACTATGGGGGGCAGTGTAGTGTCACTATGGGGGGCAGTGTAGTGTCACTATGGGGGGCAGTGTAGTGTCACTATGGAGGTCAGTGTAGTGTCACTATGGGGGGCAGTGTAGTGTCACTATGGGGGGCAGTGTAGTGTCACTATGGGGGGCAGTGTAGTGTCACTATGGGGGGCAGTGTAGTGTCACTATGGAGGTCAGTGTAGTGTCACTATGGGGGGCAGTGTAGTGTCACTATGGAGGTCAGTGTAGTGTCACTATGGGGGGCAGTGTAGTGTCACTATGGGGGGCAGTGTAGTGTCACTATGGGGGGCAGTGTAGTGTCACTATGGGGGGCAGTGTAGTGTCACTATGGGGGGCAGTGTAGTGTCACTATGGGGGGCAGTGTAGTGGACAGTATTGGAGGAGACAAGTCAGTGCAGCCAAGTCCTGTCTCTGCCGATGCCTGACCCCTATCACAGGATCTGTTACACACACACAGATCCTCAGTGTCTGGGGGAGGGGTGCTGATGTCCTAAACAGCAGAAGCCCGGGAGGAAGGACATCTCCCATGCTGTTATGATAAGGTCAGTACATTTGTTAGGGGGATGTTGTGTAATTATTGTGCTAGGGGACAGACTGCTGCTTCCCCCATGTAATGTGCTCTCTTGTGCCCAGTGCCCACCATGTCATGTGCCTTGCAGTGCCCCCATGTAATGTGCTGTGCCCACCATGTCCTGTCATGTGCATTGCAGTGCCCCTATGTAATGTGTTGTGCCCACCATGTCATGTGCATTGCAGTGCCCACTATGTAAAGTGCTGTGCCCACCATGTCATGTGCATTGCAGTGCCCCGCATGTCATGTCATGTGCCTTGCAGTGCCCCCCATGTAATGTGCTGTGCCCACTATGTCCTGTCATGTGCCTTGCAGTGCCCCCCATGTAATGTGCTGTGCCCACCATGTCATGTCATATGCCTTGCAGTGCCCCCATGTAATGTGCTGTGCCCACCATGTCCTGTCATGTGCATTGCAGTGCCCCTATGTAATGTGCTGTGCCCACCATGTCATGTGCATTGCAGTGCCCACTATGTAAAGTGCTGTGCCCACCATGTCATGTGCATTGCAGTGCCCCGCATGTCATGTCATGTGCCTTGCAGTGCCCCCCATGTAATGTGCTGTGCCCACCATGTCATGTCATGTGCCTTGCAGTGCCCCCCATGTAATGTGCTGTGCCCACCATGTCATGTGCCTTGCAGTGCCCCCCATGTAATGTGCTGTGCCCACCATGTCCTGTCATGTGCATTGCAGTGCCCCTATGTAATGTGCTGTGCCCACCATGTCATGTGCATTGCAGTGCCCACTATGTAAAGTGCTGTGCCCACCATGTCATGTCATGTGCATTGCAGTGTCCCGCATGTCATGTCATGTGCCTTGCAGTGCCCCCCATGTAATGTGCTGTGCCCACTATGTCATGTGCCTTGCAGTGCCCCCCATGTAATGTGCTGTGCCCACCATGTCATGTCATGTGCCTTGCAGTGCCCCCCATGTAATGTGCTGTGCCCACCATGTCCTGTCATGTGCATTGCAGTGCCCCTATGTAATGTGCTGTGCCCACCATGTCATGTGCATTGCAGTGCCCACTATGTAAAGTTCTGTGCACACCATGTCATGTGCATTGCAGTGCCCCCCATGTAATGTGCTGTGCCCACCATGTCATGTCATGTGCCTTGCAGTGTCCCCATGTAATGTTCTGTGCCCACCATGTCATGTCATGTGCCTTGCAGTGCCCCCCCCCATGTAATGTGCTGTGCCCACCATGTCATGTGCCTTGCAGTGTCCCCATGTAATGTGCTGTGCCCACAATGTCATGTCATGTGCCTTGCAGTGCCCCCATGTAATGTGCTGTGCCCACCATGTCATGTCATGTGCCTTGCAGTGCCCCCCATGTAATGTGCTGTGCCCACCATGTCATGTGCCTTGCAGTGCCCCCCATGTAATGTGCTGTGTCCAGTATGTCATTTGCTGTACGTTGCAGTGCCCACCATGTAATGCGCTGTGCTGAACAATGTCATGTGCTGTGCATTGCATTGCCCTTCATGTGATGTGCAGTGCCCACTATGTCATGCTGTGCCTTGCAGTGCCCACCATGTCATGTGCAGTTCCTAACATGTAATGTGCAGTTGCATTTCCCACCATGAAACGTGCTATGCCATGCAGTGCCCACCATGTAATGTGTTGTGCCCACCATGTAATGTTATGTGCCATTCAGTGCCCACCATGTAATGCGCTGTGCCCACCATGTCATGTGCCTTGCAGTGCCCCCCATGTAATGTGCTGTGTCCAGTATGTCATTTGCTGTACATTGCAGTGCCCACCATGTAATGCGCTGTGCTGACCATGTCATGTGCTGTGCATTACATTGCCCTTCATGTGATGTGCAGTGCCCACTATGTCATGCTGTGCCTTGCAGTGCCCACCATGTAATGTGCAGTGCCCACCATGTCATGTGCTGTGCCTTGCATTGCCCACCATGTAATGTGCAGTGCCCACCATGTCATGTGATGTGCCATCCAGTGCCAACCATGTCATGTGCAATGCCCACCATGTCATGGCTGTGCCTTGCAATGCCCGCTATGTAATTTGCAGTGTCCACCATGTCATGTGCTGTGCCATACAGTGATCCCACCATGTAATGTGCAGTGCCCACCGTGTAATGTGCAGCGCCCACCGTGTAATGTGCAGCGCCCACCATGTCATGTGCACTTCCTACCATGTCATGTGCTATGCTGTGCCCACCCTGCCATGTGCTGTGCCCAGCATGTAGTGTGTTGTGCCCACTGTGTAATGTGCTGTGCTGTTCAACAGTGCCCACCATGTCATGTGCAGTTCCTAACATGTAATGTGCAGTTGCATTTCCCACCATGAAACGTGCTATGCCATGCAGTGCCCACCATGTAATGTGTTGTGCCCACCATGTAATGTTATGTGCCATTCAGTGCCCACCATGTAATGCACTGTGCCCACCATGTCATGTCATGTGCCTTGCAGTGCCCCCCATGTAATGTGCTGTGTCCAGTATGTCATTTGCTGTACATTGCAGTGCCCACCATGTAATGCGCTGTGCTGACCATGTCATGTGCTGTGCATTACATTGCCCTTCATGTGATGTGCAGTGCCCACTATGTCATGCTGTGCCTTGCAGTGCCCACCATGTAATGTGCAGTGCCCACCATGTCATGTGCTGTGCCTTGCATTGCCCACCATGTAATGTGCAGTGCCCACCATGTCATGTGATGTGCCATCCAGTGCCAACCATGTCATGTGCAATGCCCACCATGTCATGGCTGTGCCTTGCAATGCCCGCTATGTAATTTGCAGTGTCCACCATGTCATGTGCTGTGCCATACAGTGATCCCACCATGTAATGTGCAGCGCCCACCGTGTAATGTGCAGCGCCCACCATGTCATGTGCACTTCCCACCCTGCCATGTGCTGTGCCCAGCATGTAGTGTGTTGTGCCCACTGTGTAATGTGCTGTGCTGTTCAACAGTGCCCACCATGTCATGTGCAGTTCCTAACATGTAATGTGCAGTTGCATTTCCCACCATGAAACGTGCTATGCCATGCAGTGCCCACCATGTAATGTGTTGTGCCCACCATGTAATGTTATGTGCCATTCAGTGCCCACCATGTAATGTGCTGTGCCCACCACGTCATGTGCTGTGCCATGCAGTGCCCACCATGTAATGCGCTGTACCCACCATGTAATGTGCTGTGTCATACAGTGCCCACCATGTCATGTGCAGTGCCCATCATATAAATTGCTGTGCAGTGCCCACCTAGTATGGTGGACAGTGTAGTATGGTGGACAGTGTAGTATGGTGGACAGTGTAGTATGGTGGTCAGTATGGTGGTCAGTATAGTGTAGTATAGTGGACAGTGTAGTATGGTGGTCAAGTGTAGTGTAGTATAGTGGACAGTGTAATGTAGTATAGTGGACAGTGTAGTATAGTGGACAGTGTAGTGTAGTATAGTGGTCAGTATAGTGGACAGTGTAGTATAGTGGTCAGTGTAGTATGGTGGTGAGTATAGTATAGTGGTCAGTGTAGTGGACAATGTAGTGTAGTGGACAGTGTAGTTCTCAGTGTAGTGGTCAGTATAGGAATCAGGTAGGTCAGTACTATTGTATTTGAAGGGACTCAGGGATAGCTAAAACTCCGCAGGTTGGGGGGGGGGGGGCGCAAATTACTTGCCTTGCCCCGGGTGCTGACAACCCACGCTACGCCACTGGTTTGACGGACTCCGCTAGCTCAGCGGGGGATCGCTCCGCTGATCCTCGCTGAGCAGGCGGATGACAGGTCCGTCTCCGCTCACTGTGCTGAGATGGACCTGTCAGATCCGCTGAACGGATGGCAAATGTATCGCCATACGTATGCTTTGAGTGGATCTTGACGGATCGGATGGCAGGAGGGTGTCAGCGGACACACATCCGCTGACATCCACCTCCCCTATAGAAGTCAATGAGTGGCCCGATCGGATCCACCTGAAAAACGGCCAGGCAGACCGATTGTGTGAAAGGGGCCTTATACAAATACATGGTACAGCTGGCACATTTTAGGAATATGAAATGTTGGGGTAACAAATAATGTACTAAGCTTGTATTTGTGTACATTTTTGTGGGGGTTTAACCCAGGACACGAGTGCTTTAACCACTTGTCGACCAGCTGCCCTCATTATACGGCGGCACGTTCCCGCAAATCGCCGTAGGTGTACTGTGTGTGGACTAGTGATCAGGATCAGCAATCTCTCTCCTCCTCCAGTCAGCCCAGCCCCCATACAGTTAGAAACACCTCCCTAGGGAACACACTTAACCCCTTATTCGCCCCCCAGCGTTAACCCCTTCCCCGCCAGTGACATTTATACAGTAATCAGTGGCTATTTTTAGCTCTGATCGCTGTATAAATGTCAATGGTCCCCAAAAAGTGTCAAAAGTGTCCACCGCAATGTCGCAGTCCTGCTAAAAATCGCAGATCACCGCCATTACTAGTAAAAAAAAAAAAAATTTATAAAAATTCCATAAAGCTATCCCCTATTTTGTAGGCGCTATAACTTTTGCGCAAACCAATCAATAGACACTTATTGTGATTTTTTTTTTTTTTTTTTACCAAAAATATGTAGAAGAATACATATTGTTATAAACTGGTGAAGAAATTTTTTATATATATTTTTTTATTTTGGGATATTTATTAAAGCAAATATTAAAAAAATATTGGTTTCTTTTTTCAATATTGTTGTTTATAGCACAAAAAATAAAAACCGCGGAGGTGATCAAATACCAAAAACAGAAAGCTTGATTTATGGGGAAAAAAAGTCAACTTTGTTTGGATACAGCGCCGCACGACCGTGCAATTGTCAGTTAAAGCGACGCAGTGCCGTATCGCAAAAAATGGCCTGGTCGTTAAGGGAGAAAATCTTCCGGTCTGTAAGTGGTTAAGGTCACCATCTACCCCCCTGGGTTGTCCCCGATCTTACCTCTAGTTCATGCATGTGAAACAGATAGCCTCTCAGGAACACCCAGTAGATTAACTCCAGTTGGCTGGGTCCCGGCAAGTCATCGATGGTCTTTAGGTTGCTCCTGTTCTCCACTTTGTCTCCTGATACCCCCAGAGACGCCATGTGCCTCGTGCCTCTCAGCTTGCATGGTGATAGCTGGATAGAAGGATAAAAGACCCTGCTTATCCTGGAGATCATGGTGCAAGGGTTCCCTGTGTGTAGGTGAATAAAGCAGGATCCCTCCCACTGAATAGAACAGGTCTGGCTGGTAATTTTCATACACTTGTCCTTAGACAGCTGACGCACCCGGTTCAATGTTTTCAGATGTGAGCTTCAGGACAAATGTTCTATTGCATCACCGAAAACAAGAACATTTCAGATTGTCATTGGCTCTCTGGAATGTTGTTGCCCGCTGTTATCTGAGAAAACTCTGTTCATTTATGTAGCTGTGTTATCTGCTTTACACACCCCATGGTAGACAATGACAACGCTACATAAACAATGAACTAACACTGAAATAACAAAAATTATGACAACTTTTAAATACTCTGAGTGGTATAATAAAGCCCTTCTCTCTAATTCACTGGGCAGGTTGGAACTGAGATAAATTATCTACAACATGCCCTTAGCCCTCTGCATATCCCCTTTGGAAATTATCACATTGCTCCACATCTCCACATAGCCTCTGGACTGAAATTACACTTTCTTACACATAGGTTTCAGTCATTATTTTTCCTTCCCTTTTATTTATATATTTATATTAGGCATGTGCAATTCGTTTCGTTACGAATTCGTTTTTTAACGAATTTCGACAAATTTGTTAACTCGGGAATATCCGAATTAACGAAAACCCACAAATTTTTTCCGAATATTCGTAAATTCGATAAAATTGGACATTCGTAAATTCGGGCATTCGTACATTAGTAAATTAGTGAATTTGTAAATTTGTAAATTCGAAAATTCGGGAATCTGAAATAATAGTTTACTAATAATAACTTAACTATTAGTAATTACTAGTAACTTTTAAATTTTAGGTATTGTAATTTCCTTTCAAATTTGACTGTCAGCGAACGTAACACATACAAATTTATCCGAAGTTCTGAATGATCCGAAAAAACGGAATGGAACGTAATGAATTAATAATAATAAGTAACAATAATAATAATAACAACGTTTTATTATTATTATTTATTAATAATTTGTTCCGTTCCATTTGTTTAGATGCAGCATTCATTTTGGATAATTCGTAACTTCGGATAAATTTGTATTTGTTACGTTCACTGACAGTCAAATTTGAAAGGAAATTACAATACCTATAATTTAATAGTTAGTTACTATTTCAGATTTTTGAATTTTTGGGTTTTTGGATTTTCAAACTTCGAATTTACAAATTTCCGAATTTTCTAATTTACAAATGTAGGGTTTTACGAATTTACGAATGTACAAATGTAAAAATGTACGAATGTACGAATGATCGAATGTTCGAATTTACGAATGTACGAATGAACGCATTTACGAATCGCGATCATAACGAATGACCCGAAAAACGAAAAAAATAATAAACGAATGAAATGAAAACGAAAATCAACAATTTTTTTGGCTGTGCACATGTCTAATTTATATATTTATTTTTCTTTTTAATATTTTTGCTTTTATTTTATTCCTATTTTATATCTTATTTTATTATACTTTATCATACTCTGAAATACTGTAAATTAGAATAGGTTTTTGACAAGGAATCTAGAATTGTTAAAATGTTAAACTGTAAAATGGTCCGACTGTTCATCCATTGCTTAACCACTTCCCGCCAGCCATATAGCAATATAACGTGGTTCATCTATCCTGACCGGACGTCATATGACGTGGTCAAGATAACCCGCGATCACGCGCCTGCACAGCGCGGCGATCGTGGTGTGGTGTGTCAGCCTGACACACCGCATCTCCGATCTGGGTAAAGGGTCTCTGACGGAGGCTCTTTACTACGTGATCAGCCGTGTCCAATCACAGTTTAAATAGGAAGAGCCGTTAATCGGCTTTTTCTCCACTCGCGTCTGACAGATGTAAGTAGAGGAGAGCCGATTGGCTGCTCTCCTGACAAGGGGGGGTCTGCGCTGATTAATTATCAGCGCAGCCCCCCTGAGGATGCCCACCCAGAACCACCAGGGATGCCACACAGGACCACAAGGTATTACATTAGAGGTGCCAATCAGTGCCCATAAATGATGCCAATCAGTGCCCAGCAGTAATGCCTGCCAGCGCCTCCTCATCAGTGCTGCCTAACAGAGCCACCCATCAGTGCCGCCTATCAGTGCCCATCAGTGACACCTATCAGGGCCCAACAGTGCTGCATATTAGTGCCTTATCATCAACCCCCATCAGTGCTACCTCATTAGTGCCACCTCACCAGTGCCCATTAGTGCCCCCTTATCAGTGCCCATCAGTGCAGCCTCAACAGTCAAGGAGGAAACTTACTCATTTACAAAAATTTCTAAGAAAAACTTTTTTTTTTCTCCAAAATTTTCGGTCTTTTTTTATTTGTCTAGCAAAAAAAACAGTGGTGATCAAATACCACCAAAAGAAAGCTCTATTTGTGAGACCAAAATGATAAAAATGTAGTTTGGGTACAACGCAGCATGACCGCTCAATTGTCATTCAAAGGGCGACAGTGTTGAAAGCTGAAAATTGTCCTGGGCAGGAAGGGGGGAAAGTGCCAGGTATTGAAGTGGTTAACAATTACTATTACGTTAAGAGTAGGGATGAGCCGAACACCCCCCGGTTTGGTTCGTGGCAGAACATGCGAACAGACAAAAAATTTGTGCGAACACCATTAAAGTCTATGGGACTTGAACGTGAAAAATCAAAAGTGCTAATTTTAAAGGCTAATATGCAAGTTATTGTCATAAAAAGTGTTTTGGGGACCCGGGTCCTGCCCCAGGGGACATGTATCAATGCAAAAAAAAGTTTTAAAAGCGGACGTTTTTTCGGGAGCAGTGATTTTAATAATGCTTAAAGTGAAACAATAAAAGTGAAATATTCCTTTAAATATCGTGCCTGGGGGGTGTCTATAGTATGCCTGTAAAGTGGCGCATTTTTCCCGTGTTTAGAACAGTCCCTGCACAAAATGACATTTCTAAAGGAATAAAAGTCATTTAAAACTGCTTGCGGCTGTAATGTAATGTTGTTGCCCCCCCCCCCAGCCCATTACCAGGCCCTTTGGGTCTGGTACGGATATTAAGGGGAACCCCGCACCCAAATTTAAAAAAAAAAATGCGCGGGGCCCCCAGACCCTATATACTCTGAACAGCAGCAGTATACAGGCGGTCCCCGGGTTACAAACAAGATAGGGACTGTAGGTTCTTAAGTTAAATCTGTTTGTAATTTGGAACAGGTACATTTTGTAAGTGTAGCCCCAGCCAAAAAAAAATCAATTTTTAAGCTTTTTGGATAACATAGGGAAGGGTTATCATCACCCCTGTAACATTTGTTTTGCTGTCTGTGCCCCTGTTCAGAAGATTTCACCTCACTTTCTGTCCCAATGACAATTGGATTTAGAACATTTTGGGTTATTAGGGAAACAAGGATTGGTGATAAAGCATCAGTGGGGAGACACCTTTTTCCCATATTAACTCTTACAGGAGAGAATTTCCCTTCCTAGGGGTAAATTTCCTCTCACTTCCTGTTGTCTCCCTCCGTTTGTAAGTAGGAGTCGTTTGTAAGTCGGATGTTTGAAAATAGGCGACCGCCTGTATATTCTATACGGCCTGCCCTATACACTCTGCGGAAAATTGGGCCTTAGGTGTTGGTGGTACCAGAACACTGTAAGCCCTCACAGTTACTCTTGGTGGGCGCTGGAACGGGCCCTGCTGTGACATATTATATCAAGAATTGTAATTACGCACCCCTGTTAAACAGAGGCATAATCATTGGGCCTTAGGTGGTGGTTGTGTTGGTGGCACAACACTGTAAAGCCTCACAGATACTTTTGTTGAGCGCAGGAACAGGCCCTGCTGTGAAATATTAGATCAAAAATTGTAATTACGTGCCCCTGTTAAACAGGGGCATAAAAATTGGGCCTTAGGCAGTGGTGGTGGTGCCCTGAACCGAAAATATTCCTAGAAGCTATCATTATGAAGATTGAGGAGGAATAGGATAGTCACTTAGCATAATAGGATAGTCACTCAGCATATGCAATCTTCAAGGGATACCACATCCATAGAAAAATCAATCGGTTACATCAGCATCAGGTGCTTGGTAGCTGGTGATCCAAGACTGATTCATTTTTTTGAATGTGAGCTGATCAACAGAGTCTGTGGACAGGCACACTCTGTGATTTAAATAAATAAATAAAGTGATGCGCTTGTATTATCTATTTGTTATGCCGCGTACACACGGTCGTACTTTTCGTCTACAAAAGTCCAACGGACGCTGACGGACTAAAGCTGGCTGGTAATCCGATCGTGTGTGGGCTTCTCCGGACTTTCAACGTACTTTTTTAGCCTCAAATCCGACGTACTTTAGATTTGAAACATGCTTCAAATCTTTACTTCGTAACTACGACGGACCCCGAAATCCGCTCGTCTGTGTGCTAGTCCGACGGACAAAAAGCCACGCTAGGGCACCTATTGGCTACTGGCTATGAACTTCCTTATTTTAGTCCGGTGTACGTCATCACGTACGAATCCGTCGGACTTTTGTGTGGTCGTGTGTAGGCAAGTCCGTTCGTTAGAAAGTATGCCGCAAGTCCGCCGCAAGTCCGCCGAAAGTCTGCCGGAAGTCTGTCGGACAGGCTGTCTGACTTTTGTAGACGAAAAGTCCGACCGTGTGTACGCGGCATTAATATACTGCCTCTCGTGCCTATCTTATATTTCTAAAATAAGTGAAACATTGTGTAAAACTTTTTGTTAAATAGTAGCTTGTGTTTAGATAATACACCTTAGGCAGCTAAATTGCATAGACACATATAAAGAGATACATTCAGGAGATACTGTGCTACGAGCCTTTTTGTGAGATCCCCTATTACACACTCCCAAAACCCTCAGCCAGTGAGTACTAATAAAACTTTATAATATATGAAGCATATAATTATGTGATCAAAGTCAAATCATAGTGATTAATCCACCAAATTGAGTTGCAATGATACCTCCTCCTCTGTTAAGCTCAGGCTTAGTGAGTCTGTGTCAGCAGTAGAGCGGCTTGTCTGTAATCAGCCGCCGGCATAGAAGAGTTGTTTCTCAGCTTCTACTGGTCTTCCACCATATAGAAGATAAAATTGTGAAGAAACACCATTGCGCAGATATCAACCAGATTTAGGATAACATAAAAAGCCACTCACATGCTCCCTTAAACATAGATCGCATTTGTTCAGGATAATGGTCAGTCACATTCAGCTCCGTGCTGCTCATTGCTGCTGCTCATACACTCACAGGCAGGTCGCACTCCAAACAGAGCGTCATAGGCTAATTCTCCCCACGCGTATCATCACTGACACGTGACTTTTTCAAGGGGTTCACTAATTGATTGCAGCTGTATTACCTTTTAATATTTTTTCACCATTATATTATTTCACCATTTCTACTAAATTTTAGTCCACTTCAGCGCTTTAGGAATTTTATAATTGATTTCACACTCTGTGATTGGTTACAAAGCCTTCAGCAGCACTGAATGTTGGTTCAGAAAGAACGCTAGATGCAGGACAAGCCAGTAGCTCAATTGCATATTGAGCAAGCTCTGGCCAGTGGTCCATCCTCAAGACCCAGTAACCCAGTGGATGTTCTGGTGGAAAGGTCTCCAGGTCTGATCTTGCCCTTAGATATTCCTGCACCATGTAATTCAGACGCTGGCGATGGTTGCTGGAACCGATCAGACCTTGAGGCTGAGGACTGAAGAATTGTCTGAAGGCATAGGTCAGCCGGCCACCTTCTCCACCGCTCTTTCTCTGACTGAACGAAGCCTCAGCAACACGTTGTCCAGCACCAGGAAATTGTAACCTCCCAGGCTCTGAAAACGCATTGCACAAACCTTTCTGCAAGGCCTTCCAAAGATGTTTCATCCTCTGCTCCCTCTGCGAAGGCTGGATAAGTTCTGCAACCTTACCCTTTTAAAGTGGATTGGGTTGCCAGCAAGTAATGATCCCTCTCCTTGATACCACAAATCCTAGGGTCCTTTTGCAGGCTTTGCAGGATCAGGGAGGCCATGCAGCGTAAGTTTGCAGAGGCATTCGATCCTGAGTCCTCTGGGTCACTAAGGATCACATGATCCTCAACCACCTCCTCCTAGCCACATACAACTCCATGGGTTTCTGGGGACTGTAAACAATCCCTTGAAGACAGCTGCTGATGCTGAGTTTTATCCTCCACCTCCATGCTGACACAATCCTCTTCCTCCTCCTCTGTGTGATCAACGGACCTGCAGGAATACTAGTATCTGGATAAAGGGGGCCTTGAAAGGTAAGGAAGTCCTCCTCTTCCTCCCACTGTTCTGCCTCAAGCGCCCTGTCCATTATTCCACAAAGCGTGTGCTCCAACAGGAAGACAAGAGGGACAGTATCCCTGATGCATGCACTGTCACTGCTCACCATCCTCGTGGCCTCCTCAAATGGTGACAGGACAGCGCATGCATCCTTGATCCGTAGCCACTTGCGTGGCAAAAAAAAGCAAATCTCCCCTGACCCTGTCCTGGTGCCATACTCACACAGGTACTCATTGATGGCCCTCTGCTGTGTGTGCAGCTCCTGCAGCATTGCTAACGTTGAGTTCCACCTGGTGGGCATATCACAAATGAGGCGGTTCTTGGGCAGGTTGCATTCTCTTTGAATGTCAGCCAGCCGAGCACTGGCATTATATGACCGGCGGAAATGACCACAGACTTTCCTGGCCTGCCTCAGGAGATCCTGTAAGCCCGGGTACCTGCAAAAGAACCGCTGCACCACCAAATTAAGGATGTGAGCCAAACAGGGAACATGGGTCAAGTATCCCTGTCGGAGGGCGGAGAGGAGGTTGGTGCCATTGTCGCAAACCACCATTCCTGGCTGAAGCTGGTTTGGCGTCAACCACCTCTGAGTCTGCCCCTGCAGAGCTGCCAGAATCTCTGCCCCAGTGTGGCTCCTGTCCCCTAAGCAGACCAACTCAAGCACCGCATTGCATCTTTTTGCCGAATTTTGGCACTGAATTTCTTTCTATGGTTTAGCAACTGGGGTAGGGAAATTTGCCTGCTACAATCGGATGTTGGTGTAGAGATAGCAGATTGCCCGCAAATACTTGGCACACCTAATTCTACACCTTCATTCCTCATAGTGCAGGTTTCTGAGAGGACTGAAGGTATAGTGGGGTTGGAGATCCCAGCTGATGAGGAGCAAGGAGAGGTCCGCCTTGTTCTTTGGTGTGGGTCTTTTAAGTACTGTTGCCAATGGACTGCATGGGAGGTCGACATATGTCTGGTCAAGCATGTGGTGCCCAAGCAGCTGCTGTTTTGGCCATGCTTGATACGCTTCAGACATATGTTACAAACAGCAACGGTGCGATCTGCTGCACACGTATCAAAAAAGGCCCACACCAAAATACAAAGTACACGGGGAGTCAGCAGCGCCCTGCACATGCGGAGCTCTGCGGTGTGACGCAGTCGGGTGGCTGCCCTTAAGCTGGCCCCTGGAGGGCATCCTGCCTCGGAGATGTGCCCCCTCCTCCTCTATTTTATCAGGCACCCACATAGAGTCAGTGACCTCATCATCCCCTCCCTCCTCGTCACTGGAGCAAACCTGGCAGTATGCTGTAGCTAGGGGAACATGACTGCCAGTTTCTTGTCCTTCTTGGGCACCCCCTCTCTCTGGGCTCACGTTACTGCCTTCCTCAACCTGGGTACCATCATTGGAGCCTTCAAAATGCTGCGCATCCTCCTGCAGCATGTACCCGATACTGTGGTCGAACAGTTCACGGGACTCCTCCGTGCATGATGGTGGGGCTAGGGAAGGAGTGACTGATGACATGGAGCCAATGGAATAGGCCGCTTCGGCAGCTGCATTGGCAGGCAAACTACTCTGAGCCTGGGTGACAGAGGATAAGGAGGATGAGGACTGCTTAGTTATCCACTCTACCAACTCTTCTGCATGTTGTGGATCAACACGGCCACATGCTGAGGATGCACCGTGTCCACGACCAGCACTGTTGGCTGTAGACACAGAGCCTGCTTGCCCTCTTTTAGTGGCCTGTGAGCATCTGCCTCTCCTTGGTGGCCTTCCAGACATGCTGTAAAATTTTATTAGCAAAACACCGCTTGAAGTTTACTAGAAAAGGTACACCAGCAATGGCCTGCAGTCAGATATAGGCTTGGCTAGACTTGAATGCAGTGGATATATATATATGTAGGAGACTGTATATATATTTAATGCACTGCAGATTACTGAATGACCTGCCTGCCTGAAAGGGTATTTGAAAATGAACACCAGCAATGGCCTGCAGTCACATATAGGTTTGGCTAGACTAGAATGCAGTGGATATATATATATATATGTAGGAGACTGTATATATATATATATTTAACGCACTGCGGATCACTGAATCGCCTGCCCGCCTGAAAGTGTATTTGAAAACGTACACCAGGAATAGCCTGCAGTCAAATATAGGCTTGGCTCAGTATTTAGTAGAAGCTCCCTTTTGATCTAATACAGCCATGAGTCCTTTTTGGGAAAGATGCAACAAGTTTTTCACACCTGGATTTGGGGATCCTCTGCCATTCCTCCTTGCAGATCCTGTCCAGTTCTGTCAGGTTGGATGGTAAACGTTGGAGGGCTGCAGTGATGGTTGACTTTCTACAACTTTCTCCCGACTGCATCTCTGGAGCTCTCATGTTCGACCCGAACAGAAAGCTCATCCCTACTCAACAAGTATCCAGAGAGAGGCTGAACAAACAACAGCCAAACCTAAAATCAAGAATAATATAAATTTGTATTGTACCAGAGGACCAAAGAATTAACCTAGTACAACAAATGTTAGAGGATAATGAATCCCAAGCAGATCTCTGAGAGACAAACTGGTTTAGAGTGAGTTTAGAGGTGGCAATAGGGATCCCTGTAAAAGGCTGGGCACCCTTCGATGCGGGGGGTGTGGATATTGTCAATATTTGAACACCTCCACGCACCCAGATCTTCCCAATCGGTTAAATTTATACCCAGGCATTATGCCAATTGCCAAACACAAGGTGTTATTTACTTATTACAGTGTGACTGTTCCTGTTTCTATGTGGGCAAGACCAAAATGGAATTGTGGCAGAGAGCATATCGTCATATTCATAGCATGCAATCCAGATCTGCCACTTGGACGACATATTACTCAATTTCATGGAGGTTCTTTCCCACGGATCCAATTTTTAATACTTGATAGAGTACACCCAGGCCTTAGAGGCGGGGACTGGAACAAGACACTGTTACAGAGTGAACAACACTGGATCTTTAGACTCAGTGGGGGTCATTTACTATAGCACCGCGGCGCTAATTAGCGCAAATTAGCGTTAAAACGGTATTTACTATAGCGCTGGTAAAAAAATACTCCCAAAATTGAATTTACTATAGTTCCTTGAAACCAAATAGCGCCCAAACCCTAATGCCGTGTACACATGACCGGATTTTCGACAGACTGAATCACGTCAGACTTTTCAACAGACTTTCGACGGACTTCCGTCGAATCGGACTTGTCTACACACAATCACACCAAAGTCCGACGGATTCGACCGTGATGACGTACGACCGGACTAGAATAAGGAAGTTCATAGCCAGTAGCCAATAGCTGCCCTAGGGTCAGTTTTTGTCCGTCGGACTAGCATACAGACGAACGGATTTTTCGACCGGACTAGAATCCGTCGGAAAGATTTGAAACATGTTCTAAATCTAAAGTCCCGTGGTGCGTGATGTGACGCACACGTATGGGGGAATGGGGGAGTGGCCTGGCGGCGACGCCATCGAAGCGGGCGGCGGAGTAGAGCACGATCCGAATACCAGCCGCACTCGGGACGAGGAGCCACCGACCACGCTGGAGCCGTGAGTGGATCGGCTGGCTCAGATTCTGAGCTGCATGGGACATTGTGCGCCCCGGGCGGGCTCTCCTCTCTGTCACCCACCGACCACCCCGGTCTGGCGCTGGATGTGAGGCACTTCCCGCAGCCTCCCCCGGTCGTCCCCCAGCCCCGTAAGCCTCCCTGCTAGCTCGGTTCCATGTCCGGAATGCCGGTGGGTCAGGCAGTACCCTACCCGCTCTGTACATTGGAGATATAGTGAGTAGTGGTGGCTTGCAGGAGGACAATTTTATAATTTCCCAGCTAATCCTGGGCACGGTCCGATTTGGTGGATAGCGGAAGCGCTGTACTTGGGACCCCAACCAACGTGGTAGACGGAAATCGTGCCAAACAGTGTGAACTTGGATGAATTTCCTGAGAACTCGGATCCGGTCTCGGAGGTAAGGCATGGAGAACTGTTTATTGCAAGCTGGTTTATTTGAAGTCTAATACAGGTTCTGGAGGCCAGTATTAACGTGTATGAAGAACTGCTCAGCTGCTGTTTAGCTTAATGTGTGACGAGGTCTGCGGAGATGGCCGCGATACAATAAAGGTCAAGTTAGGCGGTGGTAAATGGGAAAAACTATAGGAAAAAAAGAGGAAAATAATTATACTATCCACTTTAATTAACCCCCCCCCGCAGCTGGCTGAATGATGGGACAACTGCTTGAGCATCACCGATAAAGAGAGGTATACGTGCAGATAGCCGCAAACCTATCAGAGTTTGACCAATTACACGCTAAAGGTCTGGGAGAGAACCACAGATTGTTGGGTAACCCAGGGCTCGGCGTTACATATACTTAAAGGAACAGTGGGGAGGCTAGGAGTGGGGAGCGGACAAATAAGTGAGAAGGAAAGGAGTGAACAATTTTGCAGGCCGGGAGAGTGAGAGGAGGCCCAAGGAGGGAGGAGAAAATGAGAAGGCGCTCTCAAAGAGGAGCAGAAGTGAAGCAGCCACGAGACAGCCTAAATTCAAGTTCTATTCAAAAGTACCTAAAGGAACCAAATCTAGGAAGCCCAAAGAACCCAGCCCAAGATAGTAAACAGTAGAGTGGGAAGGATAAAAAGAAAGAATCAGGGAAGAATCAAGGCGCTCACGGAGAAACATCCGAGGAGGAAAGGAAAGACATCTGCCCGGCGGAAGATAGTACCATAGAACCACTGCCAACAAAAACTGAATTTCTGGAAATGTTCGCCAAACTGGAAAATGTAATCAAAGTAGAAATCCTCAACGTTAGATCGGATCTGGGCCATTTGCTGAAGCGAGTGGAAATAGTGGAAGAGGCCTCAGAGAGCCAGAATCGGGAAATAGTTGAATTAAAACTTCAAGTAAGGAATCTGCAGTTGGCTCAACGAGACAATCTTTATAAATCAGAAGAACATGAAAACCAAAGTCGCAGACAAAACCTGAGACTGCGTGCCTTACCAGAACAACATGGCGAAGATCTATCTTCCAAAATGAAAGCTATTTTCAACCCAATCCTAGATAGAGGCTTAAATGAAGAACTGAAGATTGACCAGGTCCATAGGTTAAGGAAACCACCGAGCGTCAGTAAAGACACACCAAGAGACGTTATTATCAGGTTCCACCATTTTGAAGAGAAAGCAAGAATATGGAGCAATCTTAGGAAATTTCAGCCTGTAAAATTCTAAGGGGTAGTGATACAGATATTTTCCGATATCTCGGCAGGGACCCTAGCCAGGAGACGCCAGCTTAGACCTCTATTGGAAGAATTGAGGAAGGCAAACATGAAATACAGCTGGGGTTTCCCTTTCTCACTGAATGTAGTGAAAGAGGGCAGAACAGTCAGATTGAAATACATAGAGAACTTACAGGACTTTTGTAGAGAGCTTGAAATTCCTGTTCCAGTTATGCCCAAGTAGAAAGTAGAGGTTCCTGATTGCTGCTAGGATTCTAGAGACCTTGCTTGCTGTAGCTGGGTTGGCGATTTTGGAGTGGCGGGGGGAGCGGGGATGGGGGAGGGGGCAGTCCGTCAGCCGCCCGTCTGCCCTGTTCCCCCCCTTTGAGGGGGGGGGGGGGGGCAGGGCGACTGTGGTGATCCACTGTCAGAGTCACACTCCAATGTTTTGGCTGGTCGTAGGTAGAGATTAATGTTTTCTCTCTACTGCGGACCTGTAGCCAGGTTTTTGCTGGCAGGGGGAGGGGGGACGGAGGGGGTGGTGGTAGTTGGGGGGGGGAAGGTTTGGGGGGGAGTGGGGTGGGGGTTGGTTCTGCAGACGCACCGAATAGGAGTTCAAAGGAAAACATGTGTCATTACAAAGTAGGTCTACTCAAAGAATAAATGACAGAATTCACTTGCTTGACATATAACGTAAAAGGGTTGAATTCCCCTCTCAAGAGACACAAAGTGTTGAAAGAATTAGAGCATCTCAAGGCTAATGTTGTGTTTGTTCAAGAGACCCACCTCTCACGGGATACCCACGTCAGACTGTCCTCCAACTGCTTCCCCAGTTGGTTCTATGGTGACTCCCCCATTAAGAGGGCCAAGGGGGTGGCAATTGGGTTCTCAAAAAGGATCAAGGTTGCAATCCTGGAGAGAAGTACAGACCAGGAGGGCCGTTACCTGTTTTTGAAAGTGAAGGTGGGCGATGGGGTTTTTACTTTGGCAAATATCTATTGCCCTAATAAAAATCCAGTCAAATACTTGTCTCAGGTTCTGACCAAGCTGATGGATTTTAGGGCAGGAGAGGTGATACTGGCAGGAGATCTCAACTTCTGCCTAGATCCAGCATTGGACAGTACTTCTGGATTATAGGGAGTAAGTAGGAAACTCCTAAAAAAAATAGGACAGAAATTGCATAGTTGCCAAATGATCGATGCTTGGAGAGTTCTGCACGCGAAGGACAGGGACTATACTTTCTTTACTCCAGTTCATGGGTCTTATTGAAGGCTCGATTACTTCATGGTGGATCACAGACTATTAGATTTTGTCAAGGAGACGAGGATCGGAATCACCACACTCTCCGACCATGCCCCAGTCCTAATGAGGGTGGGGTTACCGGGATTCAGGAGGCCCACATATTCATGGCAGTTGGATGAGAAGCTTCTCGATAACCCTATCATAAGTAGTAAAAATCAGGAGGAAATTGATGGGTTTTTCTTGATAAATGATAATGGAGAGATTTCAGGATCAGTCCTGTGGGAGGCGTTCAAAGCTTATTTAAGGGGCATTTTGAGCTCAATAGGGGCCAATGAGAAAAAAGAAAGCTCAAAAAGGAAATTAGAACTCTTGGATGAAATCCACCATCTTGAATATTTGCATAAGGCCGCTAATGTTGATCAAAATTGGCTCCTACACCAATTAATAATTAAAAGAGAAGAACTAAAAGACTTAATGGAGATCGAATCTAAGCATATCTTAAACAAAAATCTGAGAGAGAGATTTAGATGGAGTAATAAGGTTAGGAAACGTCTGGCAACAACTTTGAAAAGGAAAGGAGGGACCAACTTTATAGACAAGATCCAAAATAAAAAGGGGATATTAAAATACACCTCCAGAGATATAGCTGAAGAATTTCGGAGATACTATGTATCTCTTTTTAAGGTTAGGCATGGCGGGATAGGCACCCTGGAAAGAGAGGAGAAGATGGATGAGTTTATTAGAGAGGCAGGTTTACCAACCCTTTCAGGTAGCGATGCAAAAGAACTGGACGGTCCGATTACTGTAGAAGAGATTGAGAGGGCCGTGAAAGCATCTCCCTCCGGTAAGAGTCCAGGGCCAGACAGCTTCACAGCCTATTTCTATAAAAAATTTGGGAAGTCCTTAATCCCCAAGCTTTGTCAGATCTGGAATGGAATAGGGGGTCAGGAGGAGCTCTGTGACGGGGCACTGACTGCGTCAGTAACATTAATGCCAAAGGAAGGGAAAGATGGCTCGCTGTGTTCGAACTATAGGCCGATAGCCTTGCTCAACACAGATATTAAATTATACACCAAGGTTTTGTGACGCATTTTTTTTTTTGTGGGATCTCATGTACGATTTCATGGGCTAGCGCTAATTAAGGGAATCACAATTTTTTGTAAAAATCAATTACAATTTTTTATAACAGACAAAATATAAAAAGTCAAAGATACGCTACCATAATGTGACAAGAATGAGGTGGGATAATAAAATGAGCCAAATGGTGATTAAAATCCTCTCAACGTTATCGCTGAAGTAGCAAAAAAAAAAAAAATATAAAGTCCGTTACATTTTCGACAGAAAAGGTCAGCTGCAGGTCCGATGAAGCCCACACATGGTCGAATTGTCCGACGAATTTGGCTTTTAAACTGTGTGAAAAAGTGATTTCTACACTGAAATATCTTTAAAAGTCTGAGAAGAGATAAATTCCCCGTTTTTGTGCAACTAGGTGCCAACACAACTGAGCATGCTCAGACCTGCAAATAGCTCTCATTTGAGCTCCAATGCCTTTTTTACAGGTCGCTATAGTAAATACCAAAATGAGCGCTGTGTTAAAGAGCATTTCCTGACAGACTCCATGGCCGCCTACGTGTGGGTTAACCCCGCCTCCTCTCCAATGCTATAGGACACCATACCCATAAATGTGAACTCACCACTAGGGACTGCTTTCCTTTTTTGTCCTCCTCTATGGACCTACGTTTGTTCCTGCTTGGTGTCCAGTCGGGAAGTTTTCCGGATTACAGCATACCATCTTTGCGGTGCAAGCTCAGAGCCCAGCCATGGGCGGGCGAGTGGCAGTTTCAGGCACAAGATACCCCAGTGGTGGAGGGGAGGTTGCCTTTTGTATGCCTGGGATGGATATCTGACAAGCGACTCGGTTGGCAAGGTCTGCTTTTCTACTTTCTCCATTGCAGCTGTTTGTGTTTCATTGTGTTTTGTTTCCTTTTCTTCACCTCCCCCTGCTAGCTTTAGCGTTTCTGTGTTCCAGGACGCCGCAGCACTTCCAGGTTGCGGCCGCCGCTAGCTGCTGCGCATGCGCGAGGCCTCCGTGACATCGAAGCGTGGCTTGCGCATGCGCGGAGTGCCCGGCGGTCGCACAGGCGCCGTTCGGTGGCCCTCCATGGCGCAGGTGCGAGGTGGGGGAGGCAGTGACGTCATTCGGGCGGGGGATTTAAAGTGCTGTCAGCCCCTGCCAAGTTGGGATACCTGCGGGCAGTGAGTGGCAGCCTCCCCTAGCCTATTTTTTTGCATGGGACAAGGTAAGCCTCTGTGGGGTGTGTGCGGTGTCTCCGCAGCTTGTCCTAGAGATAGCCACATATCACCAAAGCAATTCCCTGCGATTCCTTTCTTTGGTATTTGACGTTCCGTCCAGGAGTCATGGACAGGTCACCGCCTTTGTGCGGCTAGCCCTCACCCAGAAGGTATGTGCAGTTAAGGGGGAGGGGCTGAGATTTTTTTCCGTTAGTTGGGAATGCATTTAACATCAGATCTCGTTCCCCCCTTGTTTTTATCTTCCTTCAGCCCTTCCAGATCAGACCGCAAAATCGTGGTTCAGGACAACAGAGACCTTGCCAGGCCGCAACATCACCACTCATCATCCAGGTCCCGATGTGATTCTCCGTCCAGGACCCAACAGCAGAGGAGATGTTCCCATTCCTCCTCCAATCAGAGGAGATGTTCCCATTCCTCCTCCAGACACTGCACCCACTGCCATGACAGCCGCTCTGATCGCAGAGCCTGCTGGGGATGTGGAACACGAGTTCCAGAGGGCAAGTCACTGTGTGACCCATGTTTTGCCCGGGTGGTTGGAGAAAAAGAGACAGAAAACCAACAGATGGAGTCTCTTGTCAAGCGTGTGGTCCAGCACTCCCTAAAAGAGTGGGGTACAACCCGCACGCGGAGCCAATCCTCCACACTATCTGGCTCCCTGGCTGATGAGGCCCAGGAGGATCCAGGCCCATCCCAGCCCTACGATGCTTCTCCCGGATCTTCGGACAGCGAGTTAGAAGGAGACGAGTTTGTCGGAGGTTTCGACTTTGCTCTTATTTCTCCACTAGTCAAAGCGGTCAAAGAGGCCCTGAAGTGGGAAGACCCTTCTACTCTGCCGGCTAAACAAAGGAAGTTCTTTTAACACTTTGCGAAAAGAACGTTCTAACTTCCCGCTCCTTTTGGAATTGAAGGATATCATTGATGAGGAGTGGAGCAAGATAGACAAAAAAGCTTCTTTGTCAAGAAAAACCATCAGATTATATCCCTTCAAGGCAAAGGAAGTGAAACATCTGGAAAACGCTCCCCTTGTGGACGCAGCGTTGATGCATCTGGCGAAACACGTCACTCTTCCCTTGGAGGATGCGGTATCCTTCAAGGACGGTCTTGAGAGAAGAATAAACCAAGACCTCAGGAGAATCTACGGGCTAGCCGGTATGGTTTGCAAACCCGCCCTGGCCCTAGCGGCTATGTCCAAGGCTATGGAAACCTGGACATTGAATGTGAACTCCGTACTCAGAGGGGTTTCAGAAGAATTAGCCAGAGGCATCGGCAGTCCAGGAGCTGAAACTGGCAGCTGCCTTCCTGGGGGAGGCTTCTATCGATCTCATCCACTTGCTGGCCCAGACTATGCTGTCTTCGGTCACGGCCAAGCGGGCTTTGTGGTTACATCCCTGGGTCGCCGATCTGGCATCCAAACAAGCCTGGTGTAGGATCTGAGGGCTCCTCGCTATTCGGTAACAGGCTGGACAGCGCTATAGCCCGGGCCGCCGGTGGGTAGTCGGGCTTTCTACACCAGGATAGGCTTCTGTTCAGTCAGAAGAGACCCCAGCTTAGAAGACGCAGTACCGAGTGTTTGAGGGAAGCACGCTCTTACAGGCCCAGTCGGGACTTCAGAGTAAATTGGAACAGAGGGCAGGATCCCTTCCGGAAGTCTGCTAAAGCCAAGGCGTTCAGTGGACGTGAGCCGGCTAAGTCGTTATTCACAGAAACGCGTCGGGCAATATGGATGCAGCTACTTTTGTTTTAATAGGATTTCACTCAGATTAACGTTTTTATGAATTTATACTTACCTTCTACATCATGCTGGCATGTACCTCCCAGTTTTGTATATGTACTCCCTCTATGAAATTTGTCATTTTGATTCGTTGCTCAGATGTCATGTTATTTGTTGTATATACACGTATTTATGCAGGTTTTGTTTGCGTGTATGCGCATGCAACCCTTTATATGTGATGTACCTCTGGATGCCTTATGTAATAAAATTGACCTTTTTTATCTCAACCCCAATCTGCCAACTGCCTCATTTAAAGTCCCAATGTCTTCCCCGTTTATTTCCTGAACCCGGGATGAAGGCACTACCCTGTGCCTCATTCAAAGTCCCATATTCTCCTTTTTTTGCTATATTAGGGATGGAGGCAGCTGACAGCAGCTGGCAACTACCCCCTGCCAGCTGGTTTTGGAGTTGCTCTGCGTGTTGGTGCACCTTTTGGTCCACACACACAGTTTTGTCTTGCTACATATTATTTAGGTTATGTCTTGTGTGTATGCATGTGTAACTTTTTACATGTGACGTACATCTGGATGCTATATGCAATCGAATTGACTCTTTCATTTGGCACTACACCCTGTCAACTGCCTCATTTAAAGTCCTTATGTTCTTTCCCTTTCTTTCTCCCCTAACCTGGGATGGAGGCACTACCTTGTGCCTCATTCAAAGTCCCATAATCATTTCTTCATTGCTACACATTAGAGATGGAGGCAGCTGACAGCAACACATAGCTTTCTGCAACATACTGTTACTGGAACTCTGGGGACTATGGACACATTCCGGCATGGTGGGTGTGGGGTTTGATTCCCGGGCTTTGTTTTGTTTGAGACTCGGAGCTGCGATGCGCTCTGCGGGCCCCCCCCTCCCTCTTTGGGGATGGGGCGGTGGCTCACAGCGCATCGGCGTCACGCTTCGCTCCTCCATACGACGTCTCCAGCTGGCGTTGTGGTGGAGGCACGCCCCCTTTCCATCTAGCCGACCTAGCTGGACGTGGTGACGTCAGTCATGGGCGGGTCTCCACCGCCCAGGCTGTGGCCCCGCCTCACGCATTGTCGGCTCCTGCGTGACGTTGGTGGTCATTGCCGACACAGGCGGCATGCATATCTAGGCGCCTGTTTTTCCCCCTCGGACGCAGCCCTCACTCTCGCACACGTGCAGACGCCACAGCTTTGGAAAGCTCTTGTCCCAAGCACATGAAGGTAACACTCAGTGGTTCCCTTTTGTAGTACCCCACTTCCTATACTCCTATTGTCAACAACATTGGTCTATCTCAATGGACTTTTTATCCATTTCAGATACACATCCATGATGACTTTAATTTGGTTTCGCCACTCTGTTGGAAGTGATGGTCTGTGTTCTGGGGATGATGCCTGTGTATGCCTGTCCTGCGTTGGGCCTTTGGCCACCTCAGCTCCGGGGGAGAACAATCTTTTTAGCCCGGTGTTTACTCTACCTTACACCTTAGCTGGGTACATAGTGTAAGTATCCAGAAATCGACTTACTGTCCTTTCTGGTTGCTCTTAGCTCATTGTTTGATGTTTTCATACTTTGTTATTTACAGATATCCTACTGCGTCTGCCCCTGAAAAAGTGTTATTCACAGAAACGCGTCGGGCAATATGGATGCAGCTACTTTTGTTTTAATAGGATTTCACTCAGATTAACGTTTTTATGAATTTATACTTACCTTCTACATCATGCTGGCATGTACCTCCCAGTTTTGTATATGTTTTCCCTCTATGAAATTTGTCATTTTGATTCGTTGCTCAGATGTCATGCTATTTGTTGTATATACACGTATTTATGCAGGTTTTGTTTGCGTGTATGCGCGTGCAACCCTTTATATGTGGTGTACCTCTGGATGCCTTATGTAATAAAATTGACCTTTTTTTATCTCAACCCCAATCTGCCAACTGCCTCATTTAAAGTCCCAATGTCTTCCCCGTTTATTTCCTGAACCCGGGATGGAGACACTACCCTGTGCCTCATTCAAAGTCCCATAGTCTCCTTTTTTTGGCTAAGTTGTTTTGAGATTAGGCCCGGCGGGTCGGGTAGGGGCTTGTTTGCTTCTCTTCCGGCACATCTGGGTGGTCTCAATCTCGGATTACTGGACCATCAGCCTGTTCACCTGAGGGATGGGCTGAAAAGAGCCACTGCTGTTAACATGTATCTGCACATCCAGTGGTCCCCATGTTTAAGCTCCGGGGCACAAAGCAGAACACACTGGGGTGTGGCCTGGGGGGAACCCAGGCTGGGGTCTCTCCCATCACTACTACATTACCATAGGACTCCGTGGATGTGCTGCACCAGGGATTTTTTTTTTCTCTTCGGCAAGGGATGGAGCTCATCCCAGCTCTTGTAGTCATCCCTTACACTCCTGTAGCACATTCGGTATCATCTACATTACTCCCCACATCGATTGAGCCTGAGCGACACACTAACAAGCTGTGGGTCACAGTGATTACCTGCTGTTAGGGACAAATTTCTGACCCTGGATGCAGAGAGATTTTATCCAAGAGCAAAAATGTATCCCTACCTGCAGGTAACTGACTCATCTACATGTGGATACATGTTTACAGCAGCAGACAGCCTTGGCTCTTTTCATCCCATGACTCAGGTGTACAGGCTGAGCAGAGATTGGAACATCTGAGATCCCAGGTGCAGATATTTGCAGTATACGTGCTGCACCATGGTCATGTAGGATGTATGAATGAGACCCAAGAGTGGATTTTTAGCTAACCTTACTGTGCAAGTTGAGCAGGTGCAAGAGGCAACATATTGTGGTAGGCAGTAAATTCAATGATTTATTTAAACCTTAAACTGTGTCCTAAGAAATTTTATGAAATGTTTTAAGAGATAAAAAAAAAAATATTGTGCACTGCCTACCACACGATGGTGCCCTTTTCACCTGGTCAATATGGTTTGCTTTTATTCAGTCTTAAGCTGTAGTAAACCCAGCTTTTGAACTTGTACCTACAAGTAAGCCTATAATAACGCTTACCTGTAGGTACAGTGAATATCTCCTAAACATATGGTGTTTAGGAGATATTCACATGCTAAGCAGCCGGCGATGTCACCGGTGCATGCGCTCTGAAGGGACAGCATACCGCTTGGTTGTACTTCTCCTGGGGAGGAGTGCAGTTCGTTCTGCACTTTTGTGACCCATTTTTAGCCAACAGCCAGCTATATCCCGCTGTCAGCTGATATCGCTCAGCAGGTCCAGGCTGTGGAAAATCCTAACTTTAAAGTCAAGACTCACCCAGATGCCTGGACCAGCAGCTCTCTCAGCCTCTTAGTGAGCCGCAGAGACCCTGAGCCAGCCGCTCCTGCCCCCTCCACAGCCTGGAACTCCACTGAGCTTGGGGAAGGGGGGGCAGAGCCAGGGACTGACAGTCACCACTCTTTGCTCACTGAAGGCTGAGAACTGAGTGATCAGCGGTCTTTAATCGCTCTGTTGTTGATCTTAGAAGCAGCTTGGGACAGATCTACCTAGGTAAGTATAATTTAAAACAAAAATCTCTTTTAAAGGAAAACAATCCCCCTCTCCCTCCTAAGAACCCTCCCTCTCCAAGCAAAGATTCCCACTGTAAAATATCTACCTTCTCCAAAAATTAAACACCCCTGTTTCTAAACCGACCCCCCCCAAAGCAAAAATATCTCCCTCAGTCAACACCCTCTCCCCCAGAAAAGATTCCTAGTTATGAAGAAAATCTTTCTTCATCCAATCAAACTCCCTCCCAGAAGCAAATCCCTGCCATTAACCATCCCCTGTGAACTTCTCTACAAGAAAATTCCCCTTTCTCCAAAAGCAAACCCACCCCCCTTTCCTCAACCCCCCACTAAAACTCCCCCAGGCTGGAATTTTCACTTCCTCCTTCCCAAAACAGAAAATGTATGCCTCCCCACTTACCAGACCTCAGATTCAGCACGGCACAGAAGTAGGAAAACTTCTGCATCCTCAGTCTCCCTTCGGGTGTGTCATATGATACCTTGAGAAGGAGTCTGGGAGTTCCATCAACCGTGCACTGTCAGTTGCCGGCATGTGAGACCTCGCAGTAATTCATGCTTTTCGGGGGGACCCCTTATTAAACTGAGGGGATAGGGAACAATAGAAGGGGTCTGGCTTCTGCACTCTGAAACTATGATTGCTTCTACTGTGCTGATACTGAGGCTAAACAGCAGGGACACTGTCTGGGCATTTTGCCAGGATGCTCTGGGGGGGGGGGGGGGGGTTGAAGACCCCTGACCCCCCTTATCTACGCCCCTGGGTGTGGGTGGGGTTCATTGATTTGTTTGGCATCACCACACATTTCCTTCTGGCCCATGTGAACACATCACTTCCTGCATTTGTTCTGCTGATGTAAATCATTAAGAACTATGCAAATATAAATGAGAGCTCCTTTCTATTGAAATATATATGGCTTGTTTCACAGTTGGGCGACTTTTCCAGGAAATTTGGACCTCCAGTTGCATGACAAGTTGTACCCCATGATTCTCAATGATAACCATTCATATCTGCGCTACTTCAAGTTGCAACAACTTCAACGTAGTCCCTCTACTACTTTGGTGTGACTTAGATGTGACTTGAGGTACATAGGGCGCAATATTACACAGGCATTCCCAGAAGTTGGGGCCAAGTTGCAGCAGCAAAGTGGCAGCAAGATAGTGTGACTTTCAGGTCGCAGCAGTGTGAATGAGATTCATGGATAATACCTTTGAATTAGGCACGATTCTCACTTTTGCATCCTGCAAGTGGGTCATATTCGTCCCTGCACTACTTCGGTTTGACTTTGATGAGACTTGAGGTCCATATACCGCAAGATTACACAGGCATTGGTTGCACAAGTGCAAATGGGGCCTAATTCAAAGGTGTTATCAATCTCATTAGGTTCCTTTCACACTTGGCCGAATTTTCATACAACTTGAGGTCCATAAGGCCCGACCTGTTTGCTACAAATTTGATGTGATTTGAAGCAATGCCAGTGTAATCTTGAGGTCTATGGACGCAGGAGTCGCGGGACAAGTCGCACAAGTGTGAAAGGAGCCTTAGGGCCAGTTCACACTGCTGTCCTTTGGTTGGTACCATAATATTAGATTAGTAATAGTATTTTCTTTATCGTACATCACGGGACACAGAGCACCATAATAATGACTATGTGGGTTATACGCTTACCTTTAGGTGATTGGACACTGGCAACCAATAGTTAGACGGTTCCTCCCATATAACCCCTCCTATACCGGAAGTACCTCAGTTTTGTAGCAAGCAATGACGATCCCAGAAAGAGGGGAGGGACCTCTGTGTCCCGTGATGTATTCCAAGAAAAGGATTTTACAGGTAAGCTGTTTTAAAAATCAGTTTTTCTTTATTGTACATCACTGGACAAAGAGCACCATAATAATAACTATGTGGGATGTCCTAAAGCAATGCACCTGAGGGGGGGGGGGACACATTATCCCTAAGCCCAACGGGCCTGGGACTATAAAGCTGCCTGCAACACGCTGTGGCCAAAAACAGCCTCTTTTTGAGATCTCACATCCACCTGGTAAAACCTGGTGAGCGTATGAACTGAAGACCAAGCGGCCGCTTTGCAAACCTGAGCCAGTAAGACAGTTCCTCCCATATAACCCCTCCTATACCGGAAGTACCTCAGTTTTTTCGCCAGTGTCTTGAAGGTGGATGGTCATGACTGTTGAAGCTCTTCAAATTTCTTCAAAAATGTCCCACTGAGGACATTATAATCGGATCCATTCGGATGGCTTAACAAAGCTAAAATGGATGGTACCCGAACCTCGGTTCAAGAACGAGGTATTGCTTGTATATCTGTACAATCTGTATGTCCTATATAGGCGCTGGACCCTTGTTAAGTTGGTATTCCTGGTCAATCTTGCCCAAGGTAAAACCAGAAAGGGTGCTTTACAGGTCCAGGGGTGTGGACCCCAATGTATGAGGGACTCGGTCCCTGAAGGTCCTTAGAGGCGCTACCCGCCATGATGGGGGAAGATTGGGCCTGGTAAGACAGGCCCTGCTGCTTGGGATGGTGAGTACTCCCTTTGGGATTTTTATATATATATATATATATATATATATATATATATATATATATATATATATATATGTGTGTATTTCCCTTTGAAACTGCTGCTAGCCTTAAAGCCTGTGTCTGGGATTACAGATGGTCGGTTTGGCGCGCATTTTTGAATACTGACGTGCGCGAGTGTGAGCATGCGTGCGCACCACCAGCATGTGTATGCGCCCCTGGTGTGCACGTGCGCCACTGCTGTGCGTGTCGCAGATGCGGTGCGTGCATCAGGACGGTGCATGCGCCGTGTGGTGGGCATGCACGCGCTTACTCTCAAGCTAATGCTTATAGGCATGGAGCTTCTGGCGTGCGTGTGGACAACACAGAGCGATAGTTGGGCACGTGAGTCTGGTGGTCTTGGACACAGTGGTGACAGGTTAAAGGCTGGTTATAGTTTGTGGGGAGTACTCCTTTTCTTCCTCGTGTGTAAGCAATGTGTTCCAGAAAACGAGGTATAGGGAACAAGGCAAGCACAGGGGTAAGAGTACCTCCTTTCAAAACAGGAGACCAACCCCATGCTGATGCAGCCTCAGTTTCTCCTGAAAGACCTGCGGCATCTGGCCTGGCTGAGCCATTGCATTTGTCAGGCAATAGTGGCCACTACCAATATACCTGCCTCGGCTTATGTTACAAAGGATGATTTGGCATCTGCCTTAGCGGACCTTGAGGGCAAAATAGATGGCATGATTGCCTCTGTAACACAGGGGGGGAGGAAGCGTAATAGATCTCCCTCCACTGAGCCTGGGCCAAGTGGAGAGTCACTAGAGCACCAGGACTCTTATAGCCACATGGGTCCAGGTGATCTGGAACCAGAATGGGCAGAGGATTTGGAAGAGGTGGTCATAAAGGACCGAGAGGAAGGAGAGGCTGAAGGATCCTCAGCTGAGGACTCTGGCTCTGAAGAGCCAATTTCAGCCTCCTATTCCCAAAAATTGTTTATCCAATCTCTAATTGAGATGGTACGAATTGGGTTTAAGTTACCCCTGGTTCAGGAGTCTGCACTCTCCTGTTCTACTTTGGGATCTTTGCGACTTCAGCAAATTTCCCAAGCGTTCCCTTTGCATCCTTTATTGGAGCAGGTGGTTTACGCGGACTGGGACCCTGACAGGATATACTTACCTCCAAAAAGGGTTTTCTATCTTATATCCTATGGAGGAGAAGTTCAGGAAGAAATGGAGCACACCGTTGGTGGACGCTGCCATATCTTCTGTAAACAAAAGTTTAACCTGTCCAGTGGATAATGCCCAGGTATTCAAGGATCCGGCTGATAAAAAGCTAGAGTCCTTATTAAAGGCCTCCTTTTCGGTGGCAGGTGCAGCAGTTCAGCCAGCAGTTGCAGCTATTGGGATTTTCCAATCCCTAAAGGATCGCTTTAAAAGGTTGGTAAAGAACATACCTTGCCAGGAGGAATCTGCCGCCATTCATATGCGCAGAGTCTTATGGCTAAAGAACTGGTCTGCTGAGACGCCATGTAAAAGGCTACTCGCAGCTTTTCCATTTCATGGAGATCGCTTGTTTGGCAGAGGATCTGGATAAATATATCCAAAAGATCTCTGGAGGAAAGAGTGCCCTGCTCCCTATTAAAAAGAAGGGGAAGCAACCCTCTTATAAAATTCCTAATGCTCCAGGACCTGGTGCTTCTTCCCCTAAGGGGTATCGACGGCCTCAGCCGTCTGGGTTTAAAAGACCCCAGGGTCAGAAGAAACCTTGGACCCAAAAGACACCCAAGCCCGACTCCAAGTCTACCTTGTGAAGGGGCGCCCTCCACTCTAACGGGTGGGGGGCAGGCTTCGGCTGTTTGGGGAGGCCTGAGAAGAACTGGTTCAAGACAGGTGGGTTATTTCCACTGTAAAATACGGTTACAGAATAGAGTTCCAGGAGATCCCCCCGAATCGGTTTCTGTACTCAAGGGTTCTGTCGGATCCAGAGAAAAGAAAATGCATATTCCTAGCTTTACATCATCTGCTGATGCAGGGGGTAATCGCAAAGGTTCCGCACGAGGAAAGATTCAAGGGGTTTTACTCAAACCTATTTACCGTGCCGAAACCAAATGGGGAAGTAAGGCCCATTTTGGACCTCAAGACTCTCAACTTCTTTGTAGACCTCCGATCCTTCCGCATGGAGTCGGTTCGTTCAATAATAAAATCCCTGAGAAAGGGAGACTATTTAGCATCCATAGATATCAAGGACGCGTACCTTCATGTGCCAATCTTCGGTCCACATCAAAGGTTCTTACGCTTCGCTGTGGAGGGCAGTCATTTCCAATTTGTGGCACTACCTTTTGGTCTGCCCACGGCCCCCAGGATTTTCACAAAGATTCTGGCCCCGGTGTTGGCTTCCCTAAGGTCTTAGAAAATCTCCGTAGTAGGATATTTGGACGATATTCTTCTAAGGGAATACTCTCGCCCCATACTGGTTCAAAACGTGTCAAGAACAGTACAGGTTTTACAACGCCTAGGTTGGATGCTAAATATGGACAAGTCAGCTCTTTGTCCGACCCAAGCCTTGGTGTATCTGGGTCTGGTCTTGGACACCGCCCAAGAAAAGGTGTTTCTTCCTCCCTTAAAGGTTGCCTCCATAGTGGAACTTGTACAGAAGGTGAAAAAAGAACTAACACCTTCTATTCGGCTGTGCATGAGGTTACTGGGCAAGATGGTGTCATCCTTCAGCGCAGTGCCATATGCACAGTTCCACTCCAGAGTGTTCCAGAACAGTATTCTAAGGGCCTGGGACAAGTCAGCTCAAACCCTGGATCAGCCTATGGTTCTATCTCCACAGGTTCTATGGAACCTCTCTTGGTGGTTAAGAACCAGCAACTTGAAAAGAGGGAAATCTTTCCCACCAGTAGCCTGGAAGGTCGTAATCATGGACGCCAGTCTTTTCGGTTGGGGAGCAGTCTTAGAGGAAGCGTCTGTTCAGGGAATATAGTTATAGACAGAAAGGACCCTGCCCATCAATCTATTGGATATTCGGGCAGCTCGGCTGGCTCTGCGATTCTGGACATCCAGATTGTGGGGTCTTCCTGTCAGAGTCCAGTCCGACAACTCCACGGTGGTGGCAGGCGGATTTCCTAAGTCGCCAGAAATTGTTACCAGGAGAATGGTCCCTGCATCCCGAGGTTTTTCTACAGATATGCCAATACTGGGGGACCCCAGATGTGGATCTGCTGGCATCCAGATTCAATGCCAAGCTGGACAGGTTTGTATCCAGGACCAAGGATCCACTGGCTGTCGGGATAGACGCATTAGTAGTTCAGTATTCTCTGATATGTGCCTTCCCTCCGATCCAAATTCTGCCGCACTTACTACACAGAATACAGGAAGAACGAAAACCGGTGATCTTAGTGGCTCCAGCATGGCCCAGGAGGTCCTGGTACTTGGAGATTGTGAAGTTGGCAGTAGGAGATCCGTTGGTCCTTTCTTGCCATCCAGACCTGTTGTCTCAAGGGCCCATATTCCATCCGTGGTATTATGGGTTCAGTCTTGTCTACTTTGATAAACGCTAGAAAGTCAGTTTCTAGAGCTATCTATTATAGAGTTTGGAAGTCATACATTTCTTGATGTGAGGAAAGAAAATGGAACCCTCGTAGGTATACGATTGGAAGAGTTCTCGCCTTTCTTCAAGCAGGAGTAGACTTACAGCTCGCTTTAGGGACAATTAAAGGCCTTGTCGTTTTTTTTCCAAAGACCAATTGCATCCCATTCTTTGAACCTTTGTCAAGAGAGTAACACACCTGAGGCCGCCGCTTAACCACCTTTATGTCCCTGGGACCTAAATTTGGTACTGTCAGCCTTACAGAGTCAACCGTTTGAACCTATTAAGCATATTCCTTTTGTCCTATTGACCAGAAAAATTAGTTTTTTTGGTGGCTATAACATCGGCTAGAAGGGTGTCAGAATTGGCCGCCCTTTCTTGCAAAGAACCTTTTATGATTTTTTATTAGGACAGAGTGGTCATGCGCTCTCGTCCGGATTTTCTACTGAAGGTGGTTTCCAAATTTCATTTGAATCAGGATATCATTTTACCTTCCTTTTTTACAAACCCTAGGACTAGGAGGAAAGGTCGCTTCACTCACTGGATGTGGTGAGGGCGATAAAAGTTTACTTGGAAATGTCATCTTCCTTTCGGAAGACTGTTTTTTTGTCTTTGCCTGAGGGTCCTAAAAAAGGACAGCCGGCAACAAGTTCAACTATATCCAGGTGGATTCGTCAGACTATTATCCAGGCGTATGGAATAAAGCGCAGGGTTCCACCCCGGGATTTAAAAGCATACTCCACTAGAGGGATTAGTGCATCATGGGCAGTACGCCAACAGGTGTCTATGGCTCAGGTTTGCAAAGCGGCCGCTTGGTCTTCAGTTCATACGTTCACCAGGTTTTACCAGGTGGATGTGAGATCTCAAAAAGAGGCTGTTTTTGGCCACAGCGTGTTGCAGGCAGCTTTATAGTCCCAGGCCCGTTGGGCTTAGGGATAATGTGTCCCCCCCCCCCTCAGGTGCATTGCTTTAGGACATCCCACATAGTCATTATTATGGTGCTCTGTGTCCAGTGATGTACAATAAAGAAAAACGGATTTTTAAATAGCTTACCTGTAAAATGCTTTTCTTGGAATACATCACGGGACACAGAGGTCCCTCCCCTCTTTCTGGGATCGTCATTGCTTGCTACAAAACTGAGGTACTTCCGGTATAGGAGGGGTTATATGGGAGGAACCGTCTAACTATTGGTTGCCAGTGTCCAATCACCTAAAGGTAAGCGTATAACCCACATAGTCATTATTATGGTGCTCTGTGTCCCATGATGTACTCCAAGAAAAGGATTTTACAGGTAAGCTGTTTTAAAAATCAGTTTTTCTATGGATGTTTGTGCTCAGCTCCATAGTGTAGTGGTATGATCTGCTACCTTCAAAGGTTCAAGCCATGGGTTTGAATCCCACCAATGATATCATCTCCTGAAAACGTACATTGTACTCAGCAGCATAATTAGTAGGGTTGTCCCGATACCGATACTAGTATTGGTATCGGCACCGATACCAAGCATTTGCCCAAGTACTTGTACTCGGGCAAATGCTCCCGGATGCTTCCGCCGATACCTTGACTGTCAGCGGTGATCGGCGTGTGGGGGAGTTACAAGCTTCTCCCCCCCCCCGCGGCTTTCAGCTGCTTAGTGACATACAGCGGTGATCGGTGCTTGTAATTCCCCCACACGCGATCACCGCTGACTGTCACCTCCTCCTCCTTAGTCCTCCTCCGTTCCTCTGTCCCCCTCCGCTGTCCTGCTCCATTGCTGTGTCCCCTCCGTTCTCTGTCCCCCCCCCCCCCGCTGTCCTCCTCCGTTCCTCTGTCCACCTCCCGCTGTCCTTCTTCTTTGCTCTGTCCCCCTCCGCTGTCCCCATCCGTTCCTCTGTCCCCCTCCGCTGTCCCCATGCGTTCCTCTGTCCCCCTCCGCTGTCCCCATGCGTTCCTCTGTCCCTCTCCGCTGTCCCCATGCGTTCCTCTGTCCCCTCCGCTGTCCCCATGCGTTCCTCTGTCCCCCTCCGCTGTCCCCATGCGTTCCTCTGTCCCCCTCCGCTGTCCCCATCCGTTCCGGCTTTCCGTTGTCCCCCTCTCTCTTCGTCTGTCCCCTCCGTTCTGCTGTCTCTCCGCTGTGTGTATGGAGAGAGTCAGCTGACTCTTTCCATTCACATAACTGAAACATTGTAATCTCCTGTGATTACAATGTGTCAGTTTATGAATGGAGAGAAGCTGCTGTGTTCTCTCCATTCATTCTCAGTGCAGCTGACGCTGCAGAGAAAGGGACTGGGGAATCTCTATCCTCAGTCTATTTCTCTGTCTCAAGGGGGAGATATCAGAGGTCTGTTAAGACCCCTGATATCTCACCAAAGCCCCCCAACAGGGCTGATTAAAAAAAAAACACACACACATAGTGCAATAAAGAATAAAAAAAAAAAATTGTAAAAAAATAATAAATGTAAATGAAAAAACCCAAAACAAAAAACACACACACAGACACCGTTCACTATACCCCCCCCCACCCCCCACCCCCCCCCCTAAAAAAAAAAAAAAAAAAAAAACTGTCACGTGACATTAAAAAAAAGTATCGGTAATCGGTATCGGCGAGTACTTGAAAAAAAGTATCGGTACTTGTACTCGGTCCTAAAAAAAGTGGTATCGGGACAACCCTAATAATTAGCGAATGCATATCAGTTTGGTTTATTCCATCATTTTAATTCTTCAAATGCATGCAATGGTATGTAATTATTCAATAATACTATGTTGTGGAATTCCAAAAATCTAGCTATTCAAAAATCAAGGGAAAAAACGGCGTAGGGTTGTCGCCCACCCCAGTGCATTCCAGGCCCTTTGGATCTGGTATGGACTTTAAGGGGAACTCCACGCCAAAATTAAAATAAAAATTTACATGGGGTCCATCCCAAAATCCATACCAGGCCCTTTGGATCTGGTATGGATTTTAAGGGGAATCCTTTCGCCAAAATTAAAAAAAAAAAATTACATAGGGGTCCCCCCCAAAAAACAATACCAGACCCTTATTTGAGCACGCAACCTGGCAGGTCAGGAAAGGGGGGGACGAGCAAGCGCCCCCCCCTCTTGAACCATACCAGGTCACATGCCCTCAACATGGGGAGAGTGCTTTGGGGTCCCCCCCAAAGCACCTTGTCCCCATGTTGATGGGGACAAGGGCCTCATCCCAGAACCCTTGTCCGGTGGTTGTGGGGGTCTGTGGGCGGGGGGGCTTATTGGAATCTGGAAGCCCCCTTTAACAAGGGGACCCCCAGATCCTGCCCCTCCCCATGTGAATGGGTATCGGGTACATTGTACCCCTACCCATTCACCAAAAAAAGCAATGAAATGTGTTTTTGACAATTCCTTTATTAAAAATGTCTTCTTTCCCCTGCTTCTTCCTCCTTCTTTCTCAGGTCTTCCTCCGGTCTTTTCCATCTTCCTCCGGCTTCTTCTTACCCCGCTTCGTCTTCCGGTCTTTCTCCTCTGCCGCTCCCGCCACGGACCTGCTGAACATGATAAAAACAACGAACCTCCTCTGACGCTGCGGCAGCTGATCTGTCCGCTTCCATAGCACACATATCATATATAACTATTGGGGGGGCCGCCGGATGATGTCAGCAAGAGACCCCGCCCCTTTGTTCAGTCTTGAAAAGGACAACCTGTTATTTTATATACCCGCCCCCTTGTGACATCACTGACCCATCATGCCCTGGGCGGTGAAGTCACAAGGGGCGGGGTCTCGGAGTGACGTCATCTGCCCCATCGCAGCATCGGAGGAGGTTCGTTTTTTGAATGTTCAGCGGAAGCGGCGAAGGAGAAAGACCGCTGGACGAAGCGGGGGAAGAAGAAGCTGGGGGAAGATGGAAAAGACTGGAGGAAGAAGCGGAGGGAGATGGAGGAAGAAGCAGGGGAAGAAGCAGCTGGAGGAAGAAGGAGAAAACCGAAGGAAGATGGAGGAAGAAGCGGGGGAAGAAGAAGACATTTTTAATAAAGGAATTGTCAAGAACTGGCTATTGTCTTTTGTCACATTTCACGTCTTTTTTTGGTGAATATGTAGGGGTACCATGTACCCGTTACTCATTTACATGGGGGGGGGGGGCAGGATCTGGGGGCCCTCTTGTTAAAGGGGGCTTCCAGATTCCGATAAGCCCCCCGCCCGCAAACCCCCACAACCACCTGGCAAGGGTTATAGGGATGAGGCCCTTTTCCCCATCAACATGGGGACAAGGTGCTTTGGGGGGGACCTCAAAGCACCCTCCCCATGTTGAGGGCATGTGGCCTGGTATGGTTCAGGAGGGGGGGAGCGCTCGCTCATCCCTCCCTTTCCTGACCTGCCAGGTTGCATTCTCAGATAAGGGTCCAGTATGGATTTTGTGGGGGGTTCCCCTTAGTATCCATTCCAGACTCGAAGGACCTGGTATAGACTGCTGTGGCGAACCCACGCCGTTTTTTCTTTGATTTTTACTCTATATTGCCGGGAACCGGCAATTCATTACAGCCACAAGCTATTTTGAATGACATTTTTTCCTTTAGAAATGTCATTTTGCTGCAGTACAGTAATAAACACGGGAAAGGCGCGCTACTTTACAGGCATACTATAGACACCCCCCCCCCCCAGGTACGATATTTAAAGGAATTCTTAATTTTTATTGTTTCACTTTAAGCATTATTAAAATCACTGCTCCTGAAAAAAACAGCCGTTTTAAAAACATTTTTTCCAATTGATACATGTCCCCTGGGGCAGGACCCGGGTCCCCATACACTTTTTATGGCAAAGAACTTGCATATAAGCCTTCAGTGAGAACTTTTTTGCAGGTTCGAGCCCCATTGACTTCCATTATTCCCGCATATGTGATCTGACAGGCATGTTTGCCGGCAATAGCGCTACTTTCCATTTGCATTAGCGCCCAGTCTCTGAGAGTTGAAGTCTTAATTGGCATTAATTTAGGCGCTATTTTCCGGGACTGCAGAATCATTTTTCGGCGCTATAGTAAATGACCCCCAATGCCACCACGTTTCCCGGCCTAAACGAGATGATATCCTACAAGCCCCTTTTTGTTTGTTTTCGGGTGGTCTAGAAAACAACTAGCTCCCTCAGCCACTTTGTTTCAGATCAATTTGTTACTTTATCAGTCCCTTATATGTGTAAATTTTGCAATGTTTATACCATATTTCTACCATTGTATACTGTATTGGATTGTTAGTCTACCAATTGTGTTGCCTGATATGTAATTACTTGTTTTTTTGACAAATCATATTGTCATCAGTGTGGTTGGGTCTTCAAATGGACTACATGTGTCAACTGCCATTACATTATATATATATATATACAGTGGCTTGCGAAAGTATTCGGCCCCCTTGAACTTTTCAACCTTTTGCCACATTTCGGGCTTCAAACATAAAGATATAAAATTTTTATTTTTTGTGAAGAATCACCAACAAGTGGGACACAATTGTGAAGTGGAACGAAATCTTTTGGATTTTTGAAACTTTTTTAACTAATAAAAAAATGAAAAGTGGGGCGTGCAAAATTATTCAGCCCCCTTGCGTTAATACTTTGTAGAGCCACCTTTTGCTGCGATTACAGCTGCAAGTCGCTTGGGGTATGTCTCTATCAGTTTTGCACATCGAGAGACTGAAATTCTTGCCCATTCTTCCTTGCAAAACAGCTCGAGCTCAGTGAGGTTGGATGGAGAGCATTTGTGAACAGCAGTTTTCAGCTCTTTCCACAGATTCTCGATTGGATTCAGGTCTGGACTTTGACTTGGCCATTCTAACACCTGGATACGTTTATTTGTGACCCATTCCTTTGTAGATTTTGCTGTATGTTTGGGATCATTGTCTTGTTAGAAGATAAATCTCTGTCCCAGTTTCAGGTCTTTTGCAGACTCCAACAGGTTTTCATCCAGAATGGTCCTGTATTTGGCTGCATCCATCTTCCCCTCAATTTTAACCATCTTCCCTGTCCCTGCTGAAGAAAAGCAGGCCCAAACCATGATGCTGCCACCACCATGTTTCACAGTGGGGATGGTGTGTTGAGTGTGATGAGCTGTGTTTCTTTTACGCCAAACATATCGTTTTGCATTGTGGCCAAAAAGTTCGATTTTGGTTTCATCGGACCAGAGCACCTTCTTCCACATGTTTGGTGTGTCTCCCAGGTGGCTTGTGGCAAACTTTAGACGAGACTTTTTATGGATATCTTTGAGAAATGGCTTTCTTCTTGCCACTCTTCCATAAAGGCCAGATTTGTGCAGTGTACGACTGATTGTTGTCCTATGGACAGACTCTCCCACCTCAGCTGTAGTTCTCTGCAGTTCATCCAGAGTGATCATGGGCCTCTTGGCTGCATCTCTGATCAGTCTTCTCCTTGTCTGAGCTGAAAGTTTAGAGGGACAGCCAGGTCTTGGTAGATTTGCAGTGGTCTGATACTCCTTCCATTTCAAAATGGTCGCTTGCACAGTGCTCCTTGGGATGTTTAAAGCTTGGGAAATCTTTTTGTATCCAAATCCGGCTTTAAACTTCTCCACAACAGTATTACGGACCTGCCTGGTGTGTTCCTTGGTCTTCATGATGCTCTCTGCACTTTCAACAGAGCCCTGAGACTATCACAGAGCAGGTGCATTTATACAGAGACTTGATTACACACAGGTGGATTCTATTTATCACCATCAGTCATTTAGGACAACATTGGATCATTCAGAGATCCTCGCTGAACTTCTGGAGTGAGTTTTCTGCACTGAAAGTAAAGGGGCCGAATAATTTTGCACGCACCACTTTTCAGTTTTTTAATTGCTAAAAAAGTTTAAAATATCCAATAGATTTCGTTCCACTTTACAATTGTGTCCCACTTGTTGGTGATTCTTCACAAAAAATTAAAATTTTATATCTTTATGTTTGAAGCCTGAAATGTGGCAAAAGGTTGAAAAGTTCAAGGGGGCCGAATACTTTCGCAAGCCACTGTATATATATATAATATATATAATAGATGCAGATGCAGCAATTTAGAAATTGGATGAAAGGTTTTAGCACTGGGAAACACTTTTTGAAAGATAAAAAGTATACAACTATGTAGATCAGATCAAAATGAGGGACGAATGAGGGACAGAGGGACATTGTTCCAAATCAGGGACAGTTGGGAGCTATGGTTAGTTTTTACAAACTTAAAAAACAAAACAAAAAACAAATAACAGACAAAAAAACAAACGCTGCAATTTGTAAAATTGACACTAGATGGTGCTGTTGCCTAAGACACAATGTAATCCATCTGTGTGTAGGAACGTTTGTTTGGGGCAGTGTTTTCCGGGGGAAGGTTGTATGTGGCGTACTGGTTGGCAGCAGGTAAGTTGAGTGTGGTTGGTGGGATGGTGGGGGGTGAAGATTGCTGTGTTCTGATTTCCTCTCTGACATTCTCTGGGGCTCATTCTGCTGCTTTGTCATTCCTTCTATAGAAGTCTATATTGTGATCTGGGCAAGGTCTGTCATTGTCTTCATTCCCTCCTATATACATCCCTGTGTGCACAAGGCAGAGGTAACCCATAGCAACCTGTGAAAAGCCGATGGGGGGGCTGAGGATCCGCCCACTTTTATTATTATTTTGTTTATTATTTGTTTTATTATCTGTTTTTTTTATACATTGTATTTATCTGTTTTTATACCCTCCAAACAGATTCCGGCCGTTGTGACTTCAGTAAGTGACCCCCTGCGATCTGCTGGTGTCACCGGTGGTTCACACTTGTGCGATTTGTCACGTGACTTTGGACAAGTCGAAACCCCATTCTTTTCAATGGCACCCTGTTCAATTCGGCACGACTTTTGAGGCATGGAATGTATAGTCAGATCAAAAGTCGCATTAACCGCTTCAGCCCCAGAAGATTTTACCCCCCTTCCTGACCAGAGCATTTTTTGCGATTCGGCACTGCGTCGCTTTAGCTGACAATTCCGCGGTCGTGCGACGTTGCACCCAAAAAAAAAAAAAAAAATTGACGTCCTTCCCCCCCCCCCCCCCCCCCACAAATAGAGCTTTCTTTTGGTGGTATTTGATCACCTCTGCAGTTTTAATTTTTTGTGTAATAAAAACAGAGTGACCAATTTTGAAAAAAAAAAAGCAATATTTTTTACTTTTTGCTATAATAAATAAAATAAAATAAAAAATTTTTTTCCTCAGTTTAGGCCGATATGTATTCTTCTACATAGTTTGGGTAAAAAAAAAAAATCCCAATAAGTGTATATTGATTGGTTTGCACAAAAGTTATAGCGTCTACAAAATAGGGGATAGGTTTATGGCATATTTTATTACTAATTCATTTATGTTATTAGTAATGGCGGTGATCTGCGATTTTTATCGTGACTGCGACATTATGGCGGACACATCGGACAATTTTGACACTATTTTGGGACCAGTGTCATTTATACAGCGATCAGTGCTATAAAAATGCACTGATTACTGTGTAAATGACACTGGCAGGGAAGGGGTTAAACACTAGGGGGCGATCAAGGGGTTAAGTGTGTCCTAGGGAGTGATTCTAACTGTGGGGGGGGGGGGATGGGCTACCACTGTCATGTCACAAGGCGGAGCGGGGAAATGCCTTTTTTACAAAGGAACCTCCCCGTTCTTCCTCTCCGCACCGCAATCGCGGGCCGCCGGCGAGCATCGAGTTACCTAAAACTTAAAAAAACTAAAAACAAATGAAACGAAAGCGAACAAATTTTTTTGGCAGTACACATGTCTACTTTCCAGCTTGATTTTGGGGCACTCTAAGGGCAGGAGGAGCCAGAAGCGTTTAATCTGCCCGACAACAAATTGGCCAAAAGAAAGCATTAAAAAAATGCAAAACGCAAATCGCAGCAAAATCACGTGCAAAAAAAAAAAAAAACGCACAGCAGAAACTTCCGCAGAAATAGAAAATAGCAAACCGCATAGGTGTGAACGGAACCTTATGCTGGCCATAAACGTAGCGATTTTCGGACGAGAATATTCATTGCGAAAAAAATCTTTGTACGTTCGCTGAATGAAAGGATGTCGTGTGAAAATGTCACTTGCGTTTAACATTCAGTTTTAAAATGAATGTCATTTCTGAACGAAAACCGCATACACTGTCTGAAAATTCCTTTGACCAAGAAGTTTTCTATTCTGCTGCTAAGAATTTTCCCGTCACTCGAAAACGAACGTCGTTTTGACCCCACTAACGATTAGAAAATCGAACGAACGTTCTTAAAACTAAATTTTATTTTGAAGGAAGACGTTGTTTTTGTATGGCCAGCAGAAGTGACAGCAGGCGCAGGGAAGCTTTTATCAAGCCACCTGCCTATGACAAGGGAGTCTCATACATAATATATAAAAGTTCTGTCTGAAAATCGGCAAAACAGTCTTTCATTTTTTTTTTTTTTTTCTTTAACCACTTCCTTCCCCACCTATAGACATAAATGGGATCTCCCATCCTGGACGGGCGTCGTATGACGTACTCAGCTTCCTGGCGGTATAGGGGGCGCGTCGCGTCACCGAGGAGCCGATGCGAGTGCGCCGGCGGCCACGATGTCCGCCAGGGCATCCGTGATCGTTCGTGGCAGATCAGGAACAGGGATCTGTGTGTGTGTGTAAACACACAGATCAGTGTCCTGTCAGGGGAGAGGAGACAGATCGTGTGTTCCTTGTATATCGGAACACCAATCGGTCTCCTCCCCTAGTCAGTCCCCCCCCCCCCCCCTCACAGTTAGAATCACTCCCTAGTTAACACATTTAACCCCTTGATCGCCCCCTAGTGTTAACTCCTTCCCTGCCAGTGTCATTTATACAGTAATCAGTGCATTTTTATAGCTGTATAAGTGTCACTGGTCCCAAAATCGTGTAAAAAAAATCCGATCGGTCTGCCGCAATGTCGCAATCACCGCCATTACTAGTAAAAAAAAATAATAATAAAAATGACATAAATCAATAACCTATTTTGTGGGCACTATAACTTTTGCGCAAACCAATTAATATACGCTTATTGCGATTTTTTTTAACATTTTTTTTCTTACCAAAAATATGTAGAAGAATACATATCGGCCTAAACTGAGGAAAAACTTTTTATTTTTATTTTTTTAAATTGGGATATTTATTATAGCAAAAAGTAAAAAATATATATATATTTTTTTTTTTTCAAAATTGTCACTCTTTTTTTTTTTGTAGCGAAAAAAATTAAAACCCCAGAGGTGATCAAATACCACCAAAAGAAAGCTCTATTTGTGGGGGAAAAAAATGATAAATTTTCATTTGGGTACAGCGTTGTATGACTGCGCAATTGTAATTTAAAATGTTACAGCGCTGAAAGCTGAAAATTGGCCTGGGCAGGAAGGGAGTGAAAATGCCCGGTATTGAAGGGGTTTAATAAAAAAATGTGATCTCTGAGTCTGATGATATTTACCAGCTTCAACCTCTAATAGTATATACAGTATATATCTCTTCTGTCTGTTATTCGCAGAATGGATTGGAGATTTTGCTCCCTAACCATATACTGTAGTTATTTTATATTTACCACTGCATAGAGATATTTAAGAATAAATTGCTATTTTTTTTTAACCACATTAGCCCCGGCAGAATTTACCCCTCTTCCTGACCAGAGCACTTTTTGCGATTCGGTACTGCGCCACTTTAACTGACAATCGCACGGTTGTGCGACGTTGCACCCAAACAAAATTGGCGTCATTTTTTCCCCCCACAAATAGAGCTTTCTTTTGGTGGTATTTGATCACCTCCTGAGGTTTTTATTTTTTGCGCTATAAACAAAAAAAGAGCGACAATTTAAAAAAAAAAAGAATATTTTTTACTTTTTGCTATAATAAATATCCCCAAAAATATATGTATAAAAAAAATTTTTTTTTCCTCAGTTTAGGCCGATATGTGCTCTTCTACATATTTTTGGTACAAAAAAATGCAATAAGCGTATATTAATTGGTTTGCGCAAAATTTATAGTGTCTGCAAAATAGGGGATAGATTTATAGCATTTTTATTATTATTATTATTTTTTAATTAGTAATGGCGGCGATCTGTGATTTTTTATCGGGACTGCGACATTATGGGGGACACATCGGACACTTTTGACACTATTTTGGGACCATTGACATTTATACAGTGATCAGTGCTATAAAAATGTACTGATTACTGTGTAAATGACACTGGCAGGGAAGGGGTTAAACACTGGGGGGCGATCAAGGGGTTAAGTGTGTCCTAGGGAGTGATTCTAACTGTGGGGGGATGGGCTACCTACAACATGATAGCGATTACTGTTCCCGATGACAGAGAGCAGTGATCTCTGTCATGTCACTAGGCAGAACAGGGATATTCCTTGTTTACATAGGAATCTCCCCGTTCTGCGGCTCCGTGACACGATCGCAGGCCCCCAGCGTAAATCGAGTCCGCGGTCACGCTGTACGTGACAATTAAAGGGGACCTACAGGTACGCACATTTGCCCAGCGCTGCCATTGTGCCGACGTATATCGGCGTGCAGCGGTCGGCAAGTGGTTAAACTTTACATGTTAAATTATACACCACACTTTTGTTTAAGGTTATTATCCAAATAATGGATTCATTTAAACAATAATCCGCCAACTAATCGATTATGAAAATAATGGTTGGTTGCAGTCCTATTCTTAACCCCTTAAAGCAGTGGTCATCCACCCAGTCCTCAGGGCCCACTAACAGGCCAGGTTTTATGTATTACCTTGGGGGAGATACAGACTAGAATACTGCAATCACTGAGCAGCAAATGATATCACCTGTGATGTATTTCAGTAATCCTGCAAACCTGGCCTGTTATTGGGCCCTGAGGACAGGGTTGGTGACCACTGCCTTATAGGGCCGACAGGCGCTCTAAGGGGTTATTATACCTTTTTACAGGTATTTTTTATAGAGCTGCCAATTTACACAGCTCTGTACATTCACATCAGTCCCTGCCCTCAAGAGCTTACGATCTAAGAACCCTACTACACATGTCCATTATACATTCACATTCTAGGGCCAAATTGGACAGGAAGGAGCCAGTGCTGCAAGGCAGATGTGCTCAGCACTCAGCTACTGTTCTGCCATATTGGAGCCTTAGAGGGAGGTTGCACCAGACAGATATCATATGACATGAGGCTGCAGCCCTTTATGATTCTGGATTTTATAATAGTGATGAAGGGGACTGTAAATGATGGACTTTTTGACTTTAGCCAGCCGCAGCGTTCTAAAATAATATATCCATTGGTTTACTAATTCACTGATCGCACGGTTAACGATCGCGGCCCTGTAATTGTATACATGGTTTGGAACTGCCTGTATGATTTACTACTTCCAATGTGTTTGTAAAATTAAATATTTGCATTATGTTAGTGAAGAGATGCATTAGCTGTACTCACGGGTCTGCTTTTCCATTGTCGCAGGGTGTCGGGCTATGGAGGTGTCGCCGGATATGGACGCCCGCCTCCTCCCTTTGCCATGGAAGTCTCTGCAGATTGCTGAGCGCACTTTCCTATGTAAAGTCCTTTTCACGGACTCGGCGTACTGCTTGCTGCTGTCCGACCTCAGCAGTGTCTGGTGTGAGGAGGTGGAAGCCGAGGTCATCCAGGAAAGGTCAAAGGTCAGTAAGTTCCATTACACATAAGGGCTTCACTAAATCACACTGAAAGAATTGTAATCCAGATATAAAGTCACCGGACACTTTATTAGGTACACCTTCCTAGTACCGGGTTGGACCCCCTTTTGTCTTCATTCTTGGTGGAATAGATACAACAAGGTGTTGGAAACATTCCTCAGAGATTTTGGTCCAAAGTGACATCATAGCATCACACAGTTGCTTCAGATTTGTCGGCTGTTTCACCACATCCCAAAGGTGCTCTATTGGATGGAGATGTGGTGAGTGTGGAGACCATTGGAGGACAGGGACCTCATTGTCCGGTGGTGAGATGATTGGAGCTTTGTGACATGGTGCATTATCCTGCTGGAAGGAGCCATCAGAAGATGGGGACACTGTAGTCATAAAGGGATGGACATGGTCAGCAACAATACTCAGGTAGGTGTTTAAACGATGCTCAGTTGGTACTAAGGGGCCCCAAAGTGTGCCAAGAAAATATCCCCCCCCCCCCCCCACATCATTACACCCCCACCACCAGCCTGAACCGGTGATACAAGGCAGGATGGATCCATGTGCCAAATTCTGACCCCACCATCTGAATGTTGGAGCTGAAATCCAGACTCATCAGACCAGGCAACGTTTTCCAATCTTCTATTCTCCAATTTTGGTGATCCTGTGCAAATTGTAGCCTCAGTTTCCTGTTCTTAGCTGACAGGAGTGGCACCCGGTGTGGTCTTCTGCTGCTGTAGCTCATCTGCTTCAAAGTTCCATGTGTTGTGTGTTCAGAGATGGTATTCTGCATACCTTGGATGTAACGAGAGGTTATTTGAGTTACTGTTGTCTTTCTATCATCTGGAACCACCTGTCCATTCTCCTCTGATATCAACAAGGCATTATTTCCGCTCACTGGATATTTTCTCTTTTTCGGGCCATTCTCTGTAAACCCCGAGGGATGGTTGTGTGTGAAAATCCCAGTAGATCAGCAGTTTTTGAAATACTCAGACCAGCCCGCCTGGCACCAACAACCATGCCACGTTCAAAATTACTTAAATCGCCTTTTCCTCCATTCTGATGCTCAGTTTGAACTTGAGCAAGTTGTCTTCACCACGTCTAGATGCCTAAATGCATTGAGTTGCTGCCATGTGATTGGCTGATTAGCAATTTGTGTTGCCAAGCAATTGAACAGGTGTACCTAATAAAGTGGCCGGTGGGTGTATATAATCATTACAGTGACATATAATCAGGTTATGTCAGTCGGGTCATTCTTTGTTTCAATGATGTCACCTGTTAGCTGGCCTTTCTTGGGTTAGGTTCACACATGGAACAAGTAAGCAGATAAGGAGTTCTGACTTGACCGGCTGTTCTGGGTCAGCGTCTCAGAATGTTCTGGATTCAGAGGACGAACAAGACAGCCAGGCAGCTAGCATTTTTTACACAACCCCACCCTTAGTTCTCCTGCATCACCAGGATCCCAGTATTGGAATCTACTGTTCCATGCCGTAGTGCCTTGTGATGTACATTGAGATACAACAACTCTTGGCGTTTGCAGGACCAGATTGATGCCAAACTGACCGGCTCGTTGTGCTTCCTATCACCCGGCTGTGCTACATTTTATAGGTTGTGCATTTGAAAAAAAGATTTGTTTTTTACGCTATAAACAAAAAAAGATGCTTTCAGCCATCTTCAGTTTTGGTGAAGCCTTCAGGGTCGGTTCACACTAGGCAGCACGACTTACAGCACGACTGCCTCAGGCGACCCAGGACACGACTCAGCAGCGACTTGCAAGACGAATTCTGTATAGAAGTCAATGCAAGTCGCCCCGAAAGTCGTACAGGAACCTTTTTCTAAGTCGGAGCGACGGAACGGTTCCATTGCACAGAACGGGACGCTACTTGTCAGGCAACTAGGTCGCCTTAAAAGTTGTCCCAGTGTGAACCGAGGCTTAAAGCAGAACTAAACTCCCAGACTTTTCTGCATTTCAGGTAAAAAAAAAATCCTGCATGCAGCCCATCACCCCCTTCCAGCCCCCCCACCCCCCTACCCCCTCATACTTACCTGAGCCCAGTTGATCCAGGGATGTGAACAAGTTTTTCAGGTCTCTCTCACCTCATTGGCCAGAGAGGTAGCAGCAGGCACCATTGGTTCCTGCTTCTGTCAATCACAGCCAGTGAGGAGAGACAGAAGGGTGGGGCTGAGCCACGCTCTGTATGTCAATGGACACACAGTGTTGGCTCAGGAGCGAGCACACAAGAGTGCCGCTTGCTATGGGGGGCACTCAGCAAGAGGGAGGGGCCAGGAGCGCTGACGGGGGACCTGAGAAGAGGAGGATCGGGGCTGCTCTGTGCAAAACTATTTAACAGAGCAGGTAAGTATAACATGTCTGTTATTTCATTAGAAAAAAATGTTCAGTGGCAGATTTGTGAACAATTGTACATCCACCATCTCTGTCTAGGGCTGGCTAAAGACATTCTCAGCTTATACTTCTCTGTGTTTTTTTTGTACAGGAGCTCAATAAGAGGCTGAAGGCTCCAATCTCTTCTTTCCTTTCCCACCTGTCTCGGCTCCTCCTTCCCTTGCTGGATTCCAGAGATGATGGACACGGCCGGTTCTCTTGTCAGTGGACAGAGAACACACTGATGCTGCAGGTGAAGAGCCAGTTGTCTGGTCTTCCTTTTTATTGGGAGTTCCACTGTAAGGAGGCCAGAGTCACCACGGTGAGCTGAACAGAAAATCTAAAGTTTAATTGATATTAAAGTGGACCTTAAGTCTGAAAAAATTGCCAGAAAAAGACAATCAGGGGGCAAAAGACTAGTCTGATCTTTTCCCCTAATACTGAATTGCCATGTCAGTGTGTCCTTTGTAGAGGCGGTCATCTTAGTAGAGGCAAGTTTGTGCTTTCTCTTATCAGAGCTGCCTCCTGTTGACTGGTGGGGAAAAAAAATCAAAAAGCAGCTGGAGAGGTAGAGAAAGCACCGATTTACATAATGAATAAAGAGAAACCAGGGAGATCATTGCACTGTATCCTCAGGTACAGCTTTCTCTCCAGCAAGGAGAACAGTGACCAGCACAATCGCCAAATCTCACTCCAAATCTGATGAGACTAGCAGTCAGACGCAGCGATGCATTTGATGATCTCACACTTTAAATACACACAGATATGAGTCTCAAGGCAGGGGAGTGCCTAGATGCAGGGAAGTTCACAGCTGTTTTTAAGTGGAATTAAAGCAAAAAAGGCAAATCTTCCAGGGTACAACTTGGACACAGTTGACACAGATTTACTAAAAGTGAAGCAAAAAATCTGGTGCAGCTGTCCATAGTAACCGATCAGCTTCCAGGTCTTATTGGCAAAGCTTAAAGTGGTTGTAAAGCCTCAAGGATTTTCACCTTAATGCATTAAGGAGAAAAGCCTTCTCTGCTGCAACTCCCCCCAGACACCCCCCCCCCCTTTTTCTTACCTGTGCCCGATCCAACCCCGCGATGTGCACGAGCGCATCGGCTCTAGCCGATGTCTCTGTCCTCATTGGACAGATTGATAGCTCCCGCTGCTGTAATTCAAATCCAGTGACATGGGGGCGGTGGGTTCAAATCCCACTGTCTGTGTCAATGGACGCAGCAGTGGAACTCTGGACCAAGCCTGCAACGATGCCCTCAGGGTAAGTGGCTTTCCGTGGGGGCACCCGATGAAGAGGAGGGGCCTGGAGCGCCCTCGGGGGACCCTAAAGAAGAGGCTCAGGGATGCTCTGTACACAACGATTAAACAGAGTAGGTAAGTATGACGTGTTTGTTATTTTTATTTTTAAAAAAGACTATGCCGCGTACACACGGTCGGACTTTCCGGCATACTTGGTCCGGCGGACCAGAGTGCGCCAGACAATCCGACCCTGTGTAGGCTCCGGCGGACTTTTTTTTCCCAAAAGTCCGCCGTACCTAGATTTGAAGCATGCTTCAAATCTTAGTCCGCCGGACTCAGTTCCTGACGGAAAGCCCGTTCGTCTGTCCGACGGACCAGATACGATGCAAGGGCAGAGTACTGCATCTCGCGCTGGCTGCAATAGGAAAAACAAATTTGGATCTTAAGGGGAACCCCCTATGGCGTGGGGCCCCCTCTAAAATCCATACCAGACCCCCATCCGAGCACGCAGCCCGGCCGGTCAGAGAAGGGGGTGGGGACGAGCGAGCGCCCCCCCCTCCTGAACTGTACCAGGCCGCATGCCCTCAACATAGGGGGTGGGTGCTTTGGGGGAAAGGGCGCCCCGCGGGGCGCCCCACCACAAAGCACCTTGTTGGTTGTCGGGGTCTGCGGGCGGGGGGCTTATCGGAATCTGGGAGCCCCCTATAATAAGAGGGCCCCCAGATCCCGGCCCCCCACCCTATGTGAATGAGTATGGGGTACATGGTACCCCTACCCATCTACCTAGGGAAAAAGTGTCAATAATAAAACACACTACACAGGTTTTTGAAGTAATTTATTAGACAGCTCCGGGGGGGTCTTTTTCTGGCTTCGGGGGTCTTCTTCCGGCTTCGGGGGTCCCTCCGGTTCCTCTTTTCCCGGTGTTCCAGTTCTTCTGCTGGCTCCTCCGCTGTCTTCATGCCGCTCTTTTGCCAGTGGAGGTCCGGACTTCTGGCCTCTGGCTTCTGGGCTTCTTCTCTTCTTCCCATGTTGACACGACAATCTCTCTGGCTGGAATGGTCTCTGAGAGCTCCGATGTGACTTATATAGGCGGAGACCCCGCCCTCTTATGCCATCACATCGGAGCGCTCAGAGACCATTCCAGCCTGAGAGAGCGTCGTGTCAGCATGGGAAGAAGCCCAGAAGACAGAGGCCAGAAGTCCGGGCCTCCACTGGCAAAAGAGCGGCATGAAGAAAGCGGAGGAGCCGGCAGAAGAACTGGAACACCGGGAGAAGAGGCCAGAGGGAGCGGAGAAGAACCAACCGGACGCCGGGAGAAGAGGGACCCCCGAAGCCGGAAGAAGACCCCCCCGGAGCTGTCTAATAAATTACTTCAAAAACCTGTGTAGTGTGTTTTATTATTGACACTTTTTCCCTAGGTGAATGGGTAGGGGTAAGATGTACCCCATACTCATTCACATAGGGTGGGGGGCCGGGATCTGGGGGCCCTCTTATTTTAGGGGACTCCCGGATTCCGATAAGCCCCCCGCCCGCAGTCCCCGACAACCAACGGCCAGGGTTGTCGGGAAGAGGCCCTTGTCCTCATCAATATGGGGACAAGGTGCTTTGTGGTGGGGGTGCCCCGTGGGGCGCCCCCTCCCCCAAAGCACCAACCCCTCCATGTTGAGGGCATGCGGCCTGGTACGGTTCAGGAGGGGGGCACTCGCTCGTCCCCACCCCCTTTCCTGACCGGCCGGGCTGCGTGCTCGGATCGGGGTCTGGTATGGATTTCGGGGGGGACCCCACGCCGATTTTTCGGCGTAGGGGGTTCCCCTTAAAATCCATGCCAGACCTAAGGGCCTGGTATGCCCCACGGCGAGATTGACTTCCTTTTTCTAGTCCCGTCGTACCCGAGTCACGTTCAAAATGAACGGACTTGTCCGTGTGTGGGCAAGTCCGTTCATTCTGAAAGTCCGCCGTAACTCTGGCGAAAATCCGTCGGAAAGACGTGCGGACCTAGCCTGCCGGAAAGTCCGGTCGTGTGTAGGCAAGTCCGTCCGTTCAAAAAGTTTGACGGTAGTCCGCCGGAAAGTCAGGCGGGAAGAACGTCGGGCCAAGTATGCCGGAAAGTCCGCTCGTGTGCACGCAGCATTGGGTTTACAACTCCTTCCATTGAACAGGCTGAAGATAGAAGCTGATTGGCTGAAATGCACAGCTGCACCAGATTCTGAGTGCTCCAGTTTTAGTAAATCTCCCTCAGAGTCTGCATTAGCTATTGTAGTCCTGAACAGAAAATGTAAAACTCTAAATGTTCCCTCGCACCTATAATTCAGTTCACCCTCACCCAAACTGCTTGCAACTAGAACCGTAACTATAAAAAATAAAATATATATAAAGTCCTCAATGCAGTTACAATAAAAAATATAATAATAGTAATCTTCCAGGTGTTCGTCTTGATAATAGTTCCATGAAAAATTGTGGAATATGCTGACCCCGTTGTAAGTAATAAGAGATCAAATTCTGCTTTCTATGTATTTATCCAAACAATAATCTGGAGCTTTCACCTCCAATGTATCACACGATCCAAGGCAAGCAATAAAGACCACATAGTGCTCACCATTTCCAAAATGATATATTAATATGAAGACTACAAACTGATGTGATATTGTGCATAGAAAGCTTTAGAACGTCAGCGTGCCTTCCTCCACACATATGTAGTCTGCTCACTCTGCAGCATGGACCTATTTGACAATATGAGGTCTACTGCCACTTTTGTTAAACGGTGAACACTATGTGGTTCTCATGTGCTTGATTGCTGAGGTTTGTGGTTGCCCAAAGTACACATTATGGAGATGCTGTAAACTTAACTTCACATAAAAAAATAAAAAGTGAACAGGCAGAATTTTTAATGTAGAAGAGACTTGGGGCGGGGGGGCTTAATATATTAAAGCTGGTGCAGCTGTGCATAGTAGCCAATTACCTTCTAACTTCAGTTTGCTCATTTAAAGAGGAGGTCCAGCCCCCCCCGCCATAAAAAAAATAAAAGTCAGCAGCTACAAATAATGGAGCTGCTGACTTTTAATATTAGTGCCCACACTTACCTGTCCTGGAATCCAGCGATGTCGGCACGCCAGCCAATGTTTCCATCAGCTCTCAGGTGCTGCTGCGGCTTCACAGCCAGTTCCCTACTACGCATGCGTCCTGCATTTTGTGAATGGCCTAGCAGCGGGGGAAGGATGAGGGGGGCTGAACTTCCGTGGGACCTCACCGCACCTCGCCGTAGCCAGGTCTCCTGGAATTGGGGAAGGGTACCTGTCAAAAAAAGGTACCTGTTCCACCCCCCCCCCCCCCCCTCCCCCTGAAAGGTACCAAATGTGGCACCGGAGGTTGGGAGGGAGCAGATAAACAGAGCTTCCACTTTAGGCTTTGCTAATAAAACCTGGAAGCCGATTTGTTTCTATGCAGAGCTGCACCAGATTTTGCACACTCCAGTTTTAGTAAATAACCCCCGCTATGCAATAAAGTTACTTACCTATATGGTAAAAAAAAAAAAAAAAAACTTGCTTGGTGCTCTGCATCAAACAAAAATCAAAACTCCCAAAACTGCACTCACAAACACATAATACCAGCGCTGAACCAAAATGAAAAAGAATACAAATGTTGCACTGTGTTACTAAATTAGATGTGTCTTGGTTATCCCACTACAAAGGCTCATAATATTGTGAAAAATAAATGTGATTCGTGTACCAACATCATAAATCCAAACAGAAAAAAAAAAGAAAATTCAGAGGGAGACACCACTATTCCAAAGTAACACAAAAAAAAAATAAATCAATTAATAAATATAAATCCTGATGGAAGTCCACCATCTCTTTGCAAATGTCCAAATAAAACAAGTAATTATGTGTAGGAGGGTTCCACCACCATTGCAAATCTGGCCATATGTTTCCACTTGTGAATGACAATAAGCAGCCTCATGAAATCAACACCACCACCAATCGCAGCCTCTTCCCAAGCGATAAGACCCCAAATTATAGTTGGTCCTATAACCGCATGCTATCAGTAATCATCCATCCACAGCCTTGGAACCATATGAGATATCACAGCAATAGGTTATTGTGGGTATAGGATTGGGTATATGGGATTGTATGATATTATTTTTTATTTATTTATTTTTATGGTTGAACTAGACTTGTGTCTTCTTTCAACCTGACTAACTATGTAACTATGTTTTTCAATGGCACTTCCGGAGTACATCAGCGGGGGCTCACTGTTTGCACCTCTGCTCTGCCATGTAAGGGATAAGCAAGCATTCCATAGTGCAGCCCCCAAAATTTATTGTAATAAGTATTGGGCATCTGCTCACATAATAAAAGGATAAATGGCATATAAACACCACCACTGCCAGCTCCAGCCGGTATAAAGATGTCAGCATAAGCCCCCCCCCCCAATGCATTTCAACATATAGGCCGCTCTCAAGGTGTACACCTGTATCTCCTTTTTTAAAAACCTCTGAAAGATCGTATGTTTCCTGAACACTGCCCTTTAGGGCAGGGAGCTCACCCAGCTGGATGTCCCTGTGCCTTTAACCACTTGCTTACCGGGCACTTACACCCCCTTCCTGCCCAGGCCATTTTTCAGCTTTCAGCGCTGTCGCATTTTGAATGACAATTGCGCGGTCATGCTACACTGTACCCAAACTAATGTTTTATCATTTTCTTCACACAAATAGAGCTTTCTTTTGGTGGTATTTAATCATTGCTGGGTTTTTTATTTTTTACAAAACAAAAAAGACCAAAAATTTTGAAAAAAAAATGTTTTTTACTTTTTTTTTCTGTCCGTTACAAAATTTACCAAGTCATTTTTCGACCTTCACTGATGTGCGCTGAAGAGGCGACACTGATGGGCACTGTTAGGCTGAACTACTGGGCATTGATGAGGCGGCACTTATGGGCACTGATTTAGTGGCACTGATGAGGCACTAATATGCCACACTTATGGGCACTGATATGTGGCACTGATAAGCGGCACTGGTGGGCACTGATAGGAGGCTTGGATAGGCAGTACTGATGGGCATTGATAGGTGGCACTGATGGGCGACACTGATGGGCACTACTGATGGGCATTGATGGGCAGCACTGATAGGTTGCACTGATTGCCAGCACTGACTGGCACCACTAATGGGATTGGTGGCGCATGTGGGCACTGATTGCTGGCATTGGTGGGCAATGGTGGGCACTGATTGGTGACACTGTACTTCTATATTGTAATCAGGGCACTGATGGTCAGTGCCCTGATTACATTCCTATATGTCTCCCTGCGTGGTGATGCCGCTAATCGGCTCTCCTCGCCACACACTCTGTCAGCGTGAGGTGAGGAGAGCCGATTACCGGCATCTCCGTGTTTACATGTGACCGGCTGTGATTGGACACAGCCGGTCACATGGTTAAAGAGCCGCGGACGCCCGCCCCCGCGAGAGCGGCCATTCTGGGATCTGGAATTCTCCCAGAACGAGAGCCGCACCGACCCGCCGTCATTTGATGGTGGGGAAGGCGGCAAGCAGTTAAGGAGGGGTGGGCTTCCTTCAGGCACACCTGCCATCAGGGGCGGCCCGTCCATTAAGGGCGCATGGGCACCACCCCCTCTATCCACGTCACCCCCTATGATTAATGGATAGATGTTTTCCGCCCCCTCAAAATAAAAAAACACCAGCCGCCACTGCCTGCCGTTAATCTATCCATTCTCACATACGCTCCTATTTGGCGTCTCCGGAATTTTAGCGTTAGGACCACAGTATATACAGAGGTCCCTTGGTGTGGGCACTGCGGCTTATGCATATATTTGCAAATGTGTGCCAACAAGACCCTCTGTTTTTAACGTAAACTGCTAAACAGGGCCAATTCTGTTGTTTTGCAGGCTGGCTGGTAAGTGTGCTGGGAAATCCTTTGTTTATTATGTAACAAGAACCTACAATCCTGCCCAGAAGCAGTGAGATGCCTCAGACATATTTACTGTAAGCGGATATTGCTGACATCCTACTAAAATGCTAGTGATCTGGTAGTCTCTGGCCCCATTACCATCCGAATCACAGATATGAGACAAGCATACAGGAAATGTTTGACCTACAGATTTATTTCAGGTCAGTGATTCAGAAAGTATTGAAACCACAGGATCAGCCTGACAACCCGGCAGCTAACATTTTCTGACCAGCAATCGCAAGTCTTCTTTCTTCAAAGGAAGTTGTTATATGACCATTAAACACAAGATGGCGCTGTGTACCAAGTAAACCTTCGCTTTGTTCAAGATAATTTTATAATGTACAGTAGCTGGGGCAAGTCAGAGGTTCAACGTGTTCTGAATATATAATAGAGTAAAACGGATATTAAACAATGTATTATATGACCTGTTTGATATGGTTTTCTACTTTAAAAAAAAAAAAAAAAAAAGTCATTTGCTTTGTTAAAACATACACTATATTACCAAAAGTATTGGGACACTGGCCTTTACACGCACATGAATTTTAATGGCATACCAGCCTTGGTGCCACTAAATGACACTTTTTGGGAACCAGCAACATTATTACATTGGTCAGTGCTATAAAAATGCACTGATCAATGTAAAAATGACACTGGCAGGGAAGGGGTTAACACTAGGGGGCGATCAAGGGGTTAACTGTGTTCCCTAGGTGTGTTCTAACTGTAGAGGGGATGGGCTCACTGGGACATAACAAAAATCACTGTTCCCGATCACTGGAAACAGTAGATCTCTGTCATGTCGCCTGTCAGAACGTCGAATCGCCTTGTTTACAAAGGCAGATCCCCGTTCTGCCTCTCTACTAGGCGATCACGGGTCGCCGGCAGACATCGAGCCTGCCTGACCCACGGGCATGCTCACGCAGTGTGCCCGAGCGCACGGCGCCCCCCTTTAACTGCGTGAGCCGCCATACAGCTACAGCGATTTGCGCAGTATAACGACGGCAGCTGGTTGGCAAGCGGTTAATTAAACCTTTAACTTTACAAGCACTTTAAAGCCTTTTTTTTTCTATACATAACAAACGTATTATAATTACCGGCTTTGTGTAATAGTTTTTCACAGGGCAGCCCAGATCCTCCTCTTCTCTGGTCCCTCACTGGGGTTCCTGGCTCCTCCCTCCTGCTGGGTGCCCCCACAGCAAACAGCTTGCTCTGGGGGCACCCAAAGCAGACGCTCTGTCTGTCCATTCACACACACAGAGCTGCGGCTTGGCCCTGCCCCCTCCGTCTCCTGATTGGCTCACTGGCTGTGATTAACAGTAGCTGGAGCCAATGGCTCCTGCTGCTGCCAAAAGCCAATCAGGAGTACAAGTCCCTGGAGAGTCAAGGCTCTGGTGGACATCGCTGGATCAAGATGGGGCTCAGGTAAGTATTAGGGGGTGGGCTTCTGCACATAGAAGGTTTTTACCTTCATGCATAGAATTAGAACTTAGAACTTTATCACAAAGCCAACATGTTCTGGGAGTCAGAGAGCACCCCATTCATCAGGGCTTGGCGTAAGAGATAGTATATTAAGGACTGAATGCCAAGTATGTGGTTTTTAACCGCTTCCCGACCGCCTCGCGCAGATATACTGCGGCAGAAAGGCACATACAGGCAGATTAACGTACCTGTACGTTGCCCTTTAAGAGGCGGCTTGCGGGCGCCGGGAGCTCCGTGACCGCGGGGATACCCACGATCGTCTCACGGAGAGGAAGAACGGGGAAATGCTGATGTAAACAAGCATCTCCCCGTTCTGCTTAGTGACACTGTCACTGATCTCTGCTCCCTGTAATCGGGAGCAGTGATCAGTGATGTGTCACACAGCCCCTCCCCCCCATAGTTAGAATCACTCCCTAAGACACACTTAACCCCTCCCTAGCCCCCTAGTGGTTAACCCCCCTCACTGCCAGTGACATTTTTACAGTAATCAATGCAATTTTTTGCATTGATCGCTGTATTAATGCCAATGGTCCCAAAAATGTGTCAAAATTGTCTGTGTCCGCCATAATGTTGCAGTCACAATAAAAATCGCTGATCGCCGGAAAAAAAAAATTATTAATAAAAATGCCATAAAACTAAAAAAAAAATTATTAATAAAAATGCCATAAAACTATCCCCTAATTTGTAGACGCTATAACTTTTGCGCAAACCAATCAATAAACGCTTATTGCGATTTTTTTTTTTTTTTTTTCATTGGGTACTTGTCTTAATGTGTGTCTTGCATTTGTAGACTCAACCTTGTTGCATGTGGCCCATTCTTACCCTCTGCTGTGTTTTTGATTGGCAGGTGTGTCGGCATTTAGTCCAGCCTCTGGTGTGTATGACGAAGGCTCTGGACTGTCAGAGCCAGGAGCTGTGCACTTTACTGCTCCAAAAAGATGCAGAAATTCAGGATTACCAGGAGAGCGGGGCTGCGCTGACTCGAAGTAAGAGGGCCAGTCTTGTATGCACTATGCTTAGCACAGAGAGGGTGTTTATTTACTAAAGCTTGAGAGGGCAAAATTTGTCACAACCAATCAGCTTCCAGCTTTTATTGCTAAAGCTTAACCGCTTGCCGACCGGCTCATGCCGATATACGTTGGCAGAAGGGCACGTACAGGCAGATTAGCGTACCTGTACGTTGCCCTTTAAGAAGTGGTTTGTGCGAGCTCTGAGAGGGCGATCGCAGGTCCTGCAGACTCGATGTCCGCGGGGATACCCGCGATCGTCTCACGAAGAGGAAGAACGGGGAAATGCTGATGTAAACAAGCATTTCCCCGTTCTGCCTAGTGACACTGATCACCGCTCCCTGTAATCGGGAGCGGTGATCAGTGTCGTGTCACACATAGCCCCTCCCCCCCACAGTTAGAATCACTCCCTAGGACACACTTAACCCCTACAGCACCACCTAGTGGTTAACCCCTTCACTACCAGTCATTTACACAGTAATCAATGCATTTTTAATTGCACTGATCCCTGTATAAATGTGAATGGTCCCAAAATCACGCCAGAAGTGTCCAATCTGTCCGCCATAACGTCGCAGTCACGATAAAAAAATCGCTGGTTACCGCCATTACTAGTAAAAAAAAAAATTATTAATAAAAATGCCATAAAACGATCCCCTATTTCGTAGACGCTATAACTTTTATGCAAACCAATCAAACGCTTATTGGGATTTATTTATTTATTTATTTATTTATTTTACCAAAAATATGTAGAAGATTACGTATTGGCCTAAACTGAGGAAAAAAAAAATTTTTATATATTTTTTGCGAATATTTATTATAGCAAAAAGTAAAAAATAATGCGTTTTTTTTCAAAATTGTCGCTATTTTTTTGTTTATAGCGCAAAAAATAACCGCAGAAGTGTTTAAATACCACCAAAAGAAAGCTCTATTTGTGGGGAAAAAAGGACGTCAATTTTGTTTGGGAGCCACGTCGCATGCGCAATAGTCAGTTAAAGCGACGCAGTGCCGAATCTCAAAAAGTGCTCCGGTCTTTGGGCAGCCAAATGGTCCAGGGCTGAAGTGGTTAATTAAGCAAGCCTAGGTTAGAAGCTGATTGGTTTCTCTGCAGAATTGTGACTAATTTTTTCCTCTCTAGCTTTAATAAATAAACCCCATAGTGTTATTTTATTAGTAAAAACAGTATAACTTCTAGAAATGAAGCTAAGTTCTTCTGTACCGGTGGTCCAAAAACAGTATATAAAGAATGAGAGTGCCACAAATCCATACCAAGTCCTGTAAAAGTTTATTTATCTTGACAACAAATCGGAGGATTTAGTCAATATTTTTCTGGGACTTACAAATCTCCCTTTTATCACGGCTTAAGTGCTGGTAACTGTTGGCATACAGTGGGGGGGGGGGGGGGGGGGGAATAATTATGTGATCCTCTGCAGATTTTGTAAGTTTGCTCACTTACAAAGAATTGAAGGGTCTATAATTTTTTATCATAGGTGTATTTTAAGTGACAGAGACAGAAAATCAACCAAAAATCCATAAAAAACATGATACAAATGTTATAAATTGAGTTGCAGTTCAGTGATTAAAATAAGTATTTGATCCCCGAGCAAAACATGACTTCATACTTTAGGGGAGAAACCCTTGTTGGCAAGCACAGAGGTAAGAGATTTCTTGTAGTCGGTGACCAGGTTTGCACACATCTTCGGAGGGATTTTGGTCCTCTCTTCTTTACAGATCTTCTCTAAATCCTTAAGGATTCTTGGCTGTTGCTTGGCAACTTGAAGTTTCAGCTCCCGCCATAAACTTTTTAAAGGATTAAGGTCTGGAAAGTGGCTAGGCCACTCCATGACCTTAATGTGCTTCTTCCTGAGTCACTCCTTTGGTGCCTTGGTGGTATGTTTTGGGTCATTGTCATGCTGGAAGACCCATCTTCAGTCTTCTGACTGAGGGAAGAAGGTTCTCATCCAAGATTTTACAATACATGGCCCCGTCCATTGGCCCCCTTAAAGCGGCAAAGTCGGCCTGAACCTTTAGCAGAGAAACTGCCCCAAAGCATCATGTTTCCACCTCTGGAACTGTAGGGATGGTGTTCTTGGGGTCATAGTCAACATTTTTCTTCACTACAAACACAGAGAGTCGAGTTAATGCCAAACGGCTCGATTTTGGTTGCATCCGACCACAGCACTTTCCCCCAATCCTTCTCTGAATCATTTAGATGTTCATTGACAAACTTCAGATGGACCTGTACATGTGCCTTCTTGAGGAGGGGGACCTTGTGGGCGCTGCAGGATTTCAATCCATGGTAGTGTATTGTGTTATCAATGGTTTGTTTGGTGACTGTGGTCCCAACTGTCTTGAGATCATTCACAAGCTCCTCTCGTGTAGTTCTGGGCTGATCCCTCACTTTTCTCATGATCATCCTCACCCCATGAGGAGAAATCTTGCATGGAGCTCCAGACCGAGGGCGATTGATGGTTATTTTGTATTTCTTCTATTTGCGAATAATCGCTACAACAGTTGTTTCCTTCTCACCAAGCTTCTTGCTGATGGTCTTGTAGCCCATTTCAGCCTTGTGCAGGTCTACAATCTTCTCCCTGATGTCCTTTGACAGCTCTTTGGTCTTGCCCATGATGGTGAGGTTTGAAGAGAAGAAAGATTCTGTGGACAGGTGTCTTTATACACATAACGAGTTGTCGTTAGGAGCAACTTCTTAAATTGACAGGACTAATCTGTGTACCACATGAGCGCATATTGTAGCCAGTCTGTGGGAGCCAGAATTATTGTTGGCTGGTAGGGGATCAAATACTTATTTTACTCACTGAACTTCAACTCCATTTATAACATTTGTATCATGTGTTTTTTCTGGATTTTTGGTTGATATTTTGTCTCTATCATGTAAAATACACCTATGATAACAATTATAGACCCTTCACTTTGTAAGTGGGCAAACTTCCAAAATCTGCAGGCGATCATATAATCATTTTCCCCTCTGTATAATGGGGTGCAGCGGTTGTATAAAACAATTAGAATAGTTGCTGGTCACCAGCCTGACAGCCTTCTGTCCCAATGAAAGAGTCACTGAAATCCGTTGCATATATCCTCTGACATATTTTTAAGATAAATAAATGTTTACTGGTCCTAATATAAATTTGTGATGCTCCCACCATCCTTTATATATTATTTGTACCACTTCAGGGACACCATGATTGACGGAGAGCTGCTTTTAAGAACTGGATATTGAGCTGTTATTCACCTATTATTGGGTCCGGTCTTGTTTTTATTAATAAAGGAATAATGTTTGTCTTACAGGCCGCTTGAAAACAGAGTCTTTTGATGAGGGATCGTTCCAAGAGTCTTTTCTGGCAGAGGTAAGAGACTGCAGCATATATACAAGCAGATTGGTTATTCCCAATCAGTGCCCACTCTGTTTAAGGGTCCATTCAAACTAGATGCAATGGGACTGAGCTGGGCGGTTATTCCAGCGAAATCTCACCGCATGACGAGGCAAAATTCCTTGTCTCCTGTGTGCCTGTGGTGGTGCGCAGGCACAGTGCGCTAAAAAAAAAAAAAGAGTACTGCATGCACCACTTATTTTGCAGCTCAGCACAGCGCAGTGCAAGGCACCATCTTGCAACCCGCGTGCTGCCAATTGAACTTTATAAAAAAAAATTCTGTTTGACATTTTAATAAAGTTTGTTTAATAAAAAAAGAAAAAAAGGAATGGTTCTGTACAAAGCAGTGATTCGCGCCGGACCACACTGCACACCAGCCGCTGCGTTATAAATCAGTGGCTGGTGTAAATGAACCCTAAAAGGGAGTATGTAAAAGTAAAAATACTGACGCTGCCATTGTCGACTGGGTCTTTAAACAGTGCAAGCTCTGGACCCATAATCCTGATCCTGGCTACACCACCTAGTGAGCCACTGACCTGGAACACATATGTAAGATGGGCTAGTAGTTGCAGGCCACTAGGAACTCAAACTATGTAGGTGATCATTTCTGGAACCTACATCTTTAAATATCAGTCACTAAGGGCAGATCCCATATTTTTATTTTGACAGGTTTACTTTAAGGAGCAATTATGATGGTTTTGGGTCAATTTTATTTTGGTGTTTTTTTTTTTTTTTATTGACATGTTTTTAAACGATTTTTTGTTATTTGTGTGAACTATATACTTTCATTTACATATAATCATTTATTATATGTCAAAAGATTCCTAGAGCGCTATGGGTTAGCTAAAACTGTCTGCTTTGCAGCTCTCTTTGTGTGATGGAAACTTACTTAACTGTCTAATAAGGGAAGAATTACTGCTGTGATGAATGTTTGGGTTTTGTACACTGGATTTTATTCAGGTTTTCCATTAGGAAGTATACTGTAGGCCTGGAAAACATTTTTTTTTTTTTTAAACTACACAATGGGGTAGAATTACTAAAACTGAAGAGTGCAACATATGGTGTAGCTCTGCATAGAAACCAATCAGCTTACAGTCTTTTTTGTTAAAGCTTGACTGAACAAGCTGAAGTTAGAAGCTGATTGGCTACCATGCACAGCTGCGCCAGATTTTACACACTCCAGTTTTAGTAAATCAACCCCATCATTTACTGTGTGTCCTTTTACCTCATTGCATTAGGAGTTCACGGCCGGGAAGTGGTTTCATTATCCTGACTGGGCGTCATATGACGTCCAGCAGGATAAGCCGCGATCGCGCGCCCGCCATCGGTGGTGTGTTAGTCTGACACACTGCATCTCTGATCGAGGTAAAGAACCCCTGACGGAGGCTCTTTACCACGTGATCAGCTGTGTCCAATCATAGCTGATCACAGTGTAAACAGGACAGATGCGAGTAGAGCAGAGCTGATCGGCTGCTCTCCTGACGGGGGGTCTGCACTGATTATCAGTACAGCTCCCCCCGAGGATGCCCACCCATGGCCAGCAGGGAAGACCACTAGAGCCCACCAGGGATGGCAATCATTACCCATTAGTGATGGCACCCTGTGCCCATCAGTGATGCCTGCTAGTGCCATCTATCAGTGCTGCTTATACGTGCCCTCCAGTGCCACCCATCAGTGCCACCTATGAGTGCCCATTAGTGCTGCCTATGGGTGCCCATCAGTGCTATATACCAGTGCCGCTTATCAGTGATGCCTATCAGTGCTGCATATAAGTGCCACCTCGTCAGTGCCACCTCATCACAGCCAATCAGTACTGCCTCATCAGTGCCTGTCAGTGCAGCAGAAAAGTTACTTATTTACAAGGTTTTGGAACAGAAACTAAGAAAAACTTTCCCCCCCCCCCCCAAATTTTCTGACTTTTTTCATTTGTAGCGCAAAAAATAAAAACCCCAGGGGTGATCAAATACCATCAAAAGAAAGCTCTATTTGTGGGAAAAAAATTATAAAAATTTTGTTTCGGTACAGCGTTGCATAACCGCGCAATTGTCATTCAGATTGTAACAGCGCTGAAAATTGGATTGGGCAGGAAGGTGTATAAGAGCCCGTTATTGAAGTGGTTAAAGACACTCCGGTCCTGTGTGTAGCCACACCTCCTCCTCCTTAGTTCGTCATAGCTGATAATCTCTGAACCTGGAATAAAGTCAGCTACCACAATGCAATAGGTTCCTTTTCTCAACCTATTGTAAGCTCTGTTATCAGTTGGTGTGATGCAGTGCGTGGAATGGTTGGGCACAGACTTGTTCAGGGTGTCATACGCTGCATTGAATATTAGCTGCTTTCCCACTGCAAAGAAATGAGGTAAAATATTATTAGATATATTTAATTATTTTAGTTGCTGTTTAATAAAATATTCAGATTTTTGCAGTTGATTGGACGTCTTGTAGAGAATTAGGGAAAGTGATATAGAAGTGTAGCTGAAGGTGCTCTTTCACCACCATGTGGCAGACTGCAGTCACTACAGTCTTACAAAAACAAACTGAGGAGGGTACAAGGTTATCTCTAGAGCAGTGTAAATAAATGATGGCCAGAAGTGAACCTGTATTGTGAAAATGTGTATGTGGTGAACCGCGCTCCCTATGGGTTAATACCTTGTTATAAAGTGCAAACGGTGCAAATAAAACTGTATAACCACCGGATTCCAGTGGAATATTAATCAAACAATCAATCATAAGTGTATATAAAACTGTGGTCAAAATCAAAGTGTCATCAACTTGGTGAAAAACACAACGCAAAAGTGTCTGAATAACTAATAATTCAAGTCCAAAGAACCTCATCAAATATTCTCCAGTAAGAAGGTGATTTTTTCCAATGATTAGGTGACTGCAGGAATCCTCCACCAACACCAAGCACTCAGCCTACTCACCAGATGGAGATGATCCCTGCCCCTTGTCAGTGCAAATTATTATCAGCTGGTTCAGTCTCACCTGATGGAGATGATCCCTGCCCCTTGTCAGTGCAAATTAATATCAGCTGGTTCAGTCTCACCTGATGGCCTATAAAAAGGTGTCTCATTACCAAAGTGTTACACAAGAAACATCTCATGATGGGTAAAAACAAAGAGCTCTCTCAAGACCTTTGCAACCTCATTGTTGCAATACTGATGGCATTGGTTACAGAAGGATTTTCTAAACTTCTGAATGTTCCAGTAAATACTGTTGGGACCATAATCTGGAAGTGGAAAGAACATCATTTCACCATTAACCGGCCACAACCAGGTGATCCTCGCAAGATTTCTGATAGAGGAGTGAAAAGAATTATCAGAAGAGTTGTCCAAGAGCCAAGGGCCACTTGTGGAGAGCTTCAGAAAGACCTGGAATTAGCAGATACACAATAAGTAATGCACTCCCCCGCCATGGCCTGTATGCACGCTCACCATGCAAGACTCCATTGCTGAAGAAAAAGCATGATGAAGCTCGTTTAAAGTTTGCTGCACAACATTTAGACAAGCCTGTGAAATACGGGGAGAATATAGTCTGGTGAGGTGAGACCAAAATTGAACCCTTTGGATGCCATAATACACATCATGTTTGGAGGTCAAATGGCACATCACCCCAAAAACAACCCCTATACCAACTGTGAGGTTTTGAGGTGGGAACATCATGGTGTGGGTGGGGCTACTTTTCAGCATACAGTACTGGCAAACTCCATATCATTGAAGGAAGGATGAATGGAAAAATGTACCAAGACATTCTGGATAAAAATCTGCTGCCATCTACCAGGGTGATGAAGATCAAACGAGGGCGGACATTTCAGTAAGACAATGATCCCAAATACAAAGACGAGGAAACTCTCAATGGGTTTCAAAGACAGAAAATAAAGCTGCTTGAATGGCCCAGCCAATTACCTGACTTGGATCTAGGGGTGCAACGGATCAAAAAACTCACGGTTCGGATCGTTCCTCGGATCAGGAGTCACGGTTCGGATCATTTTCGGATCAACAAAAAAAAATCTCCCCCACTGTAATATCCACAATCTCCCCCACTGTAATAATATATTAGCAGGGTATTGCAGGGTATTGGCGGGTATATTGGCAGGGTATTGGCAGAGTATTGGCAGGGTATGGCAGAGTATTGTGAGGGCATTGCAGAGTATTGTGAGGGCATTGCAGAGTATTGCAGAGTATTGTCAGGGCATCGCAGAGTATTGTCAGGGGGGAGAGAGAGAAACCGGCGCACATTACATGACGCCGGTTTGTTACAAGTGATCGCTCCGGCCGCCGGGTGTACCAAGATGGCAGCCGCTTCGGAGCTAGGCCGAAGCCGCGGCCTTTCCTATGGCCGAGGCCACAGAGCGCTCCGCGGATCGCGGGTGTCCCGATCCACGGAGGTTGATCCGTACGGATCACGGATCATGGACGATCCTTTGCACCTAATTGTGAGGGCATTGCAGAGTATTGTCAGGGCACTGCAGAGTATTGTCAGGGCACTGCAGAGTATTGTCAGGGCACTGCAGAGTATTGTCAGGGCACTGCAGAGTATTGTCAGGGCACTGCAGAGTATTGTCAGGGCACTGCAGAGTATTGTCAGGGCACTGCAGAGTATTGGCAGGGCACTGCAGAGTATTGGCAGGGCATTGCAGAGTATTGGCAGGGGGGAGAGACATGACGCCGGTTTGAAGACTGTGTGGAAGAATCGGCCAAAATCACACCTGAGCAACACATGCGACTAGTTTCTCCATACAGGAGGCGTCTTGAAGTGGTCATTACCAACAAAGGATTTTGTAGGAAGTGTTAAATAAATTTCTGTTAGCATGTTCAATACTTTTTTTCCTGTGTCATTCCATTTTATTACACAGAACTTAATTTCTGAACTCATTTGTTTTGGTGTCTTTGTATGTATGAATTGCATGGGCTGTTACCGATGTGGGGAAAATTTCACGTCAATGGCACCTTTAGAAATAGATTTTTATTTTTTATTGAAAATTTACTTAGAATTGTGACGTGTTCAATACTTATTTTACCTGCTGTATACTGTATATAACAATTATCATATAGCAGACCTTAACCACTTACCGACTGCTGCACGCTGATATACATCGGCACAATGGCAGCGGTGGGCAAATGGGCGTACCTGTACGTCCCCTTTAATTGGTGGGGCTAGCGGGCACCCGCTGCGTACAGCATGACCGTGCCCGCAGGACCCACAGACTCGATGTCCACCGGTGTCCCGGCGATCGTGTCACGAAGCCGCAGAACGGGGAGATGCCTATGTAAACAAGGCCTTTCCCCGTTCTGCCTAGTGACATGACAGAGATCACTGCACCCTGTCATCGGGAGCAGTGATCGCTGTCATGTGAGTGGAAGCCCTCCCACAGTTAGAATCACTCCCTAGGACACACTTAACCACTTGATCGCCCCCTAGTGTTTAACCCCTTCCCTGCCAGTGTCATTTACACAGAAATCAGTGCATTTTTATAGCACTGCTCGCTGTATAAATGACAATGGTCCCAAAATAGTATTAAAAGTGTCTGATGTGTCCGCCATAATGTCGCAGTCATGATAAAAATCGCAGATCGCCGCCAGTACTACTAAAAAAAAATTAATAATAAAAATGCCACAAAACTATCCCCTATTTTGTAGATGCAAACCAATCAATGTATGCTTATTGCGATTTTATTTATTTATTTTTTTTAATCAAAAATATGTAGAAGAATACATATTGGCCTAAACTGAGGAAAAAATTTGTTTTTTTATATGTTTTTGGGGGATATTTATTATAGCAAAAGGTAAAAAATATTGCTTTTTTTTTCAAAATTGTCGCTCTTTTTTTATTTATAGCACAAAAAATAAAAAACGCAGAGGTGATCAAATACCACCAAAAGAAAGCTCTATTTGTTCGAAAAAAAGGACGTCAATATTGTTTGGGTACAACGTCGCACGTCTGCGCAATTGTCAGTTAAAGCGACGCAGTGCCGAATCGCAAAAAGTGCTCTGGTCAGGAAGGGGGTAAAATCTTCCGGGGCTGAAGCGGTTAAGGCAGAGAATGCATTAAGGTAAAATAGCCTTTTTTACCTTTACAACTACTTTAATAGTGTATGCCTGCAATATAACCTGACCCCCGGCCTTAGAATAACACACAGCTCTTATAGTCATTCCTCTCCTATCCCAAATGTTGTGCAGGCTGCATTCTACACAGGATGTGGAAACCTTGCAAGAACATCTGGTAAATTTAATGGGGTGGGCAACTGCATGGCAAATGAGATTTAATGTTGAAAAATTTAATATAATGCATTTGGGTGACAAAAATATGAATGCAATCTATACACTGGGGGGAGAACCTCTGGGGGAATCTAGGATGGAAAAGGACCTGGGGGTCCTAGTAGATGATGGGCTCAGCAATGGCATGCAATGCCAAGCTGCTGCTAACAAAGCAAACAGAATATTGGCATTAAAAAGGGGATCAACTCCAGAGATAAAACGATAATTCTCCCGCTCTACAAGACTCTGGTCCGGCCGCACCTGGAGTATGCTGTCCAGTTCTTGGCACCAGTCCTCAGGAAGGATGTACTGGAAATGGAGCGAGTACAAAGAAGGACAACAAAGCTAATAAAAGGTCTGGAGGATCTCAGCTACGGGGAAACATTGTGAGCACTGAACTTATTCCCTCTGTAGAAGAGACGCTTGAGAGGGGATATGATTTCAATATACAAATACCGTACTGGTGACCCTACAATAGGGATAACACTTTTCAGCGGAAGGAAATTTAAAAAGAATGTGGCCATTCACTAAAATTAGAAGAGAAGCGGTTTAAGCTTAAGCTATGTAGAGGGTTCTTTACTGTAAGAGTGGTAAGGATGTGGAATTCTCTTCCACAGGCGGTGGTCTCAGCGGGGAGCATTGATAATTTCAAAAACTTTTAGATAGGCACCTTGACGACCACAACATACAGGGATCTACCATGTATTATAAACATAAAGGACACTCACAGGTTGGACTTGTGTCTTTTTTTTTTCAATCTCACCTACTATGTATTGTAGCAGAGCGTCCCAGAGAGAGCCAGGAAAAGTCCTGTTCGGGGTTTATACATCTCCCAGGCTCCTCTCATACAGGTTCAGGGATCTCTGATCCATGGTCCGGTTCAGGTCTTGGTCCTCTCCCCCAGGCTAATTTAAGCTCACCTGAGCAAGACAGCCCTTGCTCTTGGCCTGGGATACTCAGAGAACTTCTGTGTAAGAGTGCAAAAAAAGGTATGTGGAAGCTGACAAGCTGTAGGCTTGCTCAGCTTAGTAGTTAGGATCTGTAAATATTGTTTAGTTAGTGCCGAGACACGGCTAGGTTTTGTTTTGGCTATTTTGTTCCTATTTGTTTCTTTTGGAACACTGTACAGCACCTGTAAATAGACTTGTATATATCACAAATAAACACCGCACTGTTTGTCACTATTCCACTGGATTTGGTATCTGTGCCTGAGAGACTGCTCATCCCAGGGAGCATTGTACCTGCTACCTGTCCCCCAGGTTACATATGGTGGAGACTGCGGCCAGCTGTAGTAAGTTACTACTTAAAAGGCCAGTACCTAGAGTGACTAAACATGGAGGAAATCCTAAAACAATTGGTGATATCCAATGCTGCACAGCAACAATCCAATGCTGCACAGCAACAAGCAAACGCTGCACTGCAGCAAACAAACGCTATCGCACAGGAGCAAACCAAGGCGCTGTGCCAACAGATTGGTGCTGTACAGGAGCTATCGCAGAGGCTGTTTGAACAGCTAGCCACTGATGCAAAAGAGGATAGGAAAACCTTGGCTGCGGTTGTGGAGACGCTGGCACAGTGGTCACCTGCTAAAGTTAATGTTGTTGGAGACAAGCCCTCAGCTATCCATGTGGGTCGCTTTCTTTCCAAGATGACTGCAGATGATGATCCAGAGGCCTTTCTCTTAACCTTTGAACGGACCGCTGAGAGGGAAGGTTGGCCCAAAACCCAGTGGGCAGGACTGGTCGCCCCCTTGCTGTCTGGAGAATCGCAGAAGGCCTACTATGATTTGGAGTCAGCAGAAGCAGGAGACTATGAAAAGGTCAAGCGGGAAATCCTGGCACGACTTGGTGTCACCCTGGCAGTTCGAGCACAGCGGGTCCACAGCTGGTTCTTCCAAGACGAGAGGCCCCCAAGATCGCAGATGTTCGACCTAATTCACTTGGTGAGAAAATGGCTACAGCCGGAGTCCCTGTCTGGGCCACAAATAGTGGAGCGTGTGGTCATGGACCAGTTCCTGAGGTCACTACCAGTTCCCCTGCAGAAGTGGGTGAGTCAAGGAGACCCCAACTCGGCGGACAACCTCGTGGAACTTGTTGAAAGGTACTTTGCTGCAGAGAACCTGGTCACCACCCCTACAGCCGCACGGACTTTCCGCCCAAAGCCACGGTCTCCCCAGGCAACCGGTAAGACTGTTCCAGGGGAAGTGGGTGGTAAGCATGGCAAGGAAATAGGGGGGAGGATTTTTGGTGCCAGGACTGAAGTTTGGCGTCCCAAACAAGGGAAGCTACTGCCTGTCAGCAAACCAAACTGGGGAAACATCAGGTGTTTTCGTTGCCAAGAACTGGGACATGTTGCAGCAAACTGTCCATTGACAGATGAACCAATGCAGTGCGATCTGTCTATTAGAAGGCAGTCTATGTTTGCTGCTGTTTCATGCGCTGCAGCACCAAGTATGGGAAAACACATGTGCCAAATGACTGTTAATAATAAGCCTATTACAGCCTTGCTAGACTCTGGAAGTCTAGTGACTTTGGTTACAGCTGAGATGGTTGACACTGTGAATTTGCATGCTAAAAAAGTTGCTGTGATCTGTGTACATGGGGATACCCGCGAGTATCCTATAGCCACTGTTCAGTTTAAAACTGGCTTAGGTACAGTGACCCATCCGGTCGGACTTGTGCCCCACTTGGTGCACGAGGCCATCATTGGTAGGGACTTCCCTAAGTTTTGGGAACTGTGGGATCGTCCCGACCCGGTCGCAGTAGCTGACTCAGTGACAGAGCCAGAACTCCTGGCCGCTACTGACAATATGGGTTCAGGGGACTCTTCTCAGGGCTCCCCAGGTTTTCCTTTCTCAGTTATGGCAGGAGAGCTGGAGGAGCCTGAGGAGGTCCCCACAACCAGTGGAGCTGGACAGCCATCTGCTGAGTCTGAGCCTACGTTGGAGTTTGCTGACCTTAATGTACACAAGGAAAATTTTGGTACCGAGCAGAGAAAAGACCCAACCCTTGCCAGGGCCTGGGAAAATGTAATGGTGATTAATGATGTACCTGTCAAATCAGGGGACAGGCTCTGTTTTCCTTATTTTAGCAGCAATGAGGATTTAATGTATCGTGTATGTAAAAAAAATGAAGTGGTTGAACAGTTGGTGGTCCCTAAGCCATACAGACGGGTGGTGTTGGAACTTGCCCATGGGCACTTGCTAGGAGGTCATTTAGGGGTTGAGAAAACTACGGAAAGGGTGTTGCGCAGGTTTTATTGGCCCGGAATACAGAAGGATATTGAGAATTATTGTCAATCCTGTCCTGTGTGTCAGATGTCAGCCCCACTACAACACTTCCGAAGTCCTTTAGTGCCCTTGCCCATTATTGAAGTGCCCTTTGAGAGGATTGCCATGGACCTTGTGGGTCCACTCCCCAAGTCTGCCCGAGGTCATCAGCATATCCTCGTAATCATGGATTATGCTACCCGTTACCCAGAGGCCATTCCCTTACGCACCGTGTCTGCTAAAAACATTGCCAAAGAGCTGTTTATGGTGTTCAGTCGTGTTGGAATCCCTAAAGAAGTCCTTACAGACCAGGGCACCCCATTTATGTCACGAATAACTAGAGAGCTGTGCAAGTTATTTAAGGTGACGCAATTGCGAACCTCAGTGTACCATCCTCAAACGGATGGCTTGGTGGAACGCTTCAATAAAACATTAAAGAGCATGTTAAAAAAGGTTGTTGACAAGGATGGGAAAAACTGGGACTTCGTGATACCATACTTGATGTTTGCCATCAGGGAGGTTCCCCAGTCCTCCACTGGGTACACTCCCTTTGAGTTGCTTTATGGGAGACACCCTCGGGGACTCTTGGACATAGCCAAAGAAACTTGGGAGGGGGAGCAGACACCCCATAAAAGTGTCATTGAGCATATCGCTCAAATGCAGGACAGGATTGCAGCAATCATGCCGATGGTAAAAGAACACTTACTGCAGGCCCAAACAGCTCAACAGAGGATATACAATAGGGGGGCCCAACTCCGTGTTTTCTCACCTGGTGATAGGGTCCTGGTGTTAGTTCCCACTGTTGAGAGCAAGTTCCTGGCTAAGTGGCAGGGTCCCTTTGAAGTAATTGAAAGAGTTGGGGAGGTCAATTACAAAATATATCAACCAGGAAAAAGGAAGCCCGAACAGATTTACCACATAAACCTGTTAAAGCCCTGGAAGGATAGACTGGCGTTAACTGCGAGGTCCCTCCCGGTAACGCCTAAGGGTACTGAGTCCCCTCTGATCCCTGAGGTCACGATTCCAGACACCCTGTCATATTCTCAAAAGCAGGAAACTAGAGAATTCCTGATAAGAAATGGAGAGAAATTTTCAGAGTTACCTGGCACGACTTCAGCAGTTCAGCATGATATTGTTACTGAACCTGGGGTCCGTGTCAAGCTCAAACCATACCGAATTCCTGAAGCGAGGAGAAAGGACATCAGCGAGGAAGTTAAAAGAATGTTGGAGCTAGATGTCATTGAGGAATCCAATAGTGACTGGTCTAGCCCCATCGTGTTAGTCCCAAAACCGGATGGCACTTGGAGGTTCTGTAATGACTTCAGGAAGCTTAATGCAGTGACAAAGTTTGACACGTACCCAATGCCCAGAGTGGACGAACTTATAGACCGACTTGGCAAGGCTCGCTATCTGACCACTTTGGACTTGACAAAAGGTTATTGGCAAATACCCCTGACTGGTAGCGCCAAAGAGAAGACTGCATTTGTGACCCCGGAGGGTTCCTTTCAATATAAAAAAATGCCTTTTGGGTTGCAAAATGCCCCCGCCACATTTCAGAGGGCCATGGACAGGACTCTAAGACCCCACCGACAATATGCAGCAGCATATCTAGATGACATAGTGGTACATAGCACTGACTGGGAGTCTCACTTGCCCCGTGTCCAGGCTGTCCTCGATTCCCTCTTCAAAGAAGGTTTTACAGCAAATCCAAAAAAATGTGCCATTGGTCTAGACGAAGCCAAGTATTTGGGCTACACTATTGGGCGTGGTGTCATAAAACCTCAAGTGAATAAAATAGAAACCATCCAGGAATGGCCACGTCCTGCAAACAAGAAGCAGGTCAGGGCCTTTCTTGGCATTGCGGGGTATTATAGAAGATTTATCCCAAATTTTGCAACTATAGCTGCCCCACTGACAGACCTTACGAAAGGGAAAGACTCGGTAATGGTGAAATGGTCCTCAGTAGCAGAGGAATCTTTCCAAGTCCCGAAGAAGGCTCTTTGTGCACAACCAATACTGTACTCCCCCGATTTCTCCAAAGATTTTTTGGTTCAGACGGATGCGTCTGATGTTGGTATCGGGGCAGTACTATCACAGGTACACAATGGGGAAGAACACCCTGTGGTGTACCCAAGCAGAAAACTCAATGACCATGAGCAAAGGTATGCAGTCATTGAAAAGGAGTGTTTAGCCATAAAGTGGGCCGTGGACGCACTCAGGTACTATTTGTTAGGACGCCAGTTTGAGTTAATAACTGACCATGCTCCTCTGAAATGGATGGCCCAAAAGAAGGAGACTAATAGACGGGTGAACCGGTGGTTTTTGGCTCTACAGGATTACTCATTCACTGTAAAACACAGGCCAGGTGTTGAGATGGGGAATGTAGATGCCCTGTCCCGTGTTCACTCCTGTTGGGCTACAGGTGTTCCAACCCTGGGGTTGAAACAAGGGGGGAGGATATGTAGCAGAGCGTCCCAGAGAGAGCCAGGAAAAGTCCTGTTCGGGGTTTATACATCTCCCAGGCTCCTCTCATACAGGTTCAGGGATCTCTGATCCATGGTCCGGTTCAGGTCTTGGTCCTCTCCCCCAGGCTAATTTAAGCTCACCTGAGCAAGACAGCCCTTGCTCTTGGCCTGGGATACTCAGAGAACTTCTGTGTAAGAGTGCAAAAAAAGGTATGTGGAAGCTGACAAGCTGTAGGCTTGCTCAGCTTAGTAGTTAGGATCTGTAAATATTGTTTAGTTAGTGCCGAGACACGGCTAGGTTTTGTTTTGGCTATTTTGTTCCTATTTGTTTCTTTTGGAACACTGTACAGCACCTGTAAATAGACTTGTATATATCACAAATAAACACCGCACTGTTTGTCACTATTCCACTGGATTTGGTATCTGTGCCTGAAAGACTGCTCATCCCAGGGAGCATTGTACCTGCTACCTGTCCCCCAGGTTACAGTGTATATATATATATATATATATATATATATATATATATATATATATATATATATATATATATATATATATATATTCACTTGTGGAGGAGAACCGCACTCTGCTTACGATTTAGTGCCAGCAATCAGGTCTTCCCACCGACCTTGTATATAGAAAAAGAGTCCAAGAGGTTGCTGCACTTAAAAATTTCTTTGCTTTATTTCTCAAATTGTTCAGTAGGGATTTACAAAGCAAGTATAATCCAAAAACACAGGCACGAAATGCCTACACAGTTTCAGACACAGGTAAATTCAGATATGGATGGATGGATGGATTACGTCTCGGGCTAGTCAGCTTACGCCCTTCCTAAGATCCATTGAAGCACATCTGAGGGTTTCAATCCAATCATTCATTTAAATATAGGTTAAGTGAAGTACTTCACATATGGAATCAATATGGCTAATTAGTTCAAATCGCATACCATTTAACATCTATATATGCATATGTTGCATTCATGAGTAAATACAAAAACAAAAAGAAAAAAGATATCCCCATCATGACTAGCCCGAGACGTAATCCATCCATCCATCCATATCTGAATCTACCTGTGTCTGAAACTGTGTAGGCATTTCGTGCCTGTGTTTTTGGATTATACTTGCTTTGTAAATCCCTACTGAACAATTTGAGAAATAAAGCAAAGAAATTTTTAAGTGCAGCAACCTCTTGGACTCTTTTTCTATATATATATATATATATATATATATATATATATATATATATATATATATATATATATATATATATATATATATATATATGTATATATATATATATATATATATGTGTGTATATATATATATATATAAACTATGTAATCAGTTTGCTTTAGAAGTTCAATTTCTACATACCGCTCCGAGAAAGATTAGATTCCCTACTCCATATTACATCTCAGATTCGGATTGGCTCGTTTCCTGTGACACAATCATTTTACCACTCCAAAGCAACCGCGCAAACCGAGATGCAAAAAGTTGATGATGTACACAACGCCTCCCAGAAATGTCATTTTCTGCTTGTGTGATTGGCTCGCTGATTGAAGTGAAGTCTGCACTAAGTTACAAGTCAGATTTTTTGGTATTCCCTGACAGGAAAAATGTCATTTTTGGTGAGATACTCTCAAAAGAGAAATCACATCTAAAAGGGATGCAGACCCTGCCACTTTCCCCATTAGAACCCTGCAAGTGCAGCAGCTGATTGATAATTATAAAGTCACTCCCATACACATTCGCTTTGCACATGGACACAGGCAAACAAACAACTATTTCTTCAAAATAACAAAAGGTAGGAATCTGCAACAAAGTTTGTTATAATCCTTGCAATGTACATAGATCACCCAGAGGGGAATGTTTTTTTTTTTTCTTAAAAGTGGAGTTACTCTTTAAAATAAACACTTCAATTATAACTATATATGCAATAAAAGTATATGCTCTCCTAAAATACCAGCTACTATCTCTTTAAATTGCTGAACATTTGTGTACTTCTAATGTTCTCTGTAAGTGTATATTAGGTAAATGAGACATCAATAGAATATTTTACTGCTGATGAGTGAGATGATACAGAAGAGCTTGGCGTGTGATAGTATGTTGTCAGTCTGTGCTTGTACTAGGCGTGTATATAAACACATATTGCTGCTGATACTTGTCTCCTGCCCATGCATTCCCACAGTCGGGCTTGTGGCGGGCGCATGCATTGGTCAGCATTGTAATTACCGTATATACTCGAGTATAAGTCGTTCCGAGTATAAGTCGAGGCCCTAATTTACCACAAAAAAAGGGAAAAACTTAGTGACCCGAGTATAAGACGAGGGTGAGAAATGCACAGCTACTGTAAGTGTAAAAGAGGGTAAACAATGCCCATTTGCATGCCTCACTGTGCCCATTTGCAGCCATAGGTCCCCGAACTTCAAACTCGGTAGTTAAGTGTTCCTAGATGCCCCCTAGCTGCAGCCAAAATTTGGGGTCTCTGAACCCAAAGTGTCCCGAAATTACATTGCTGCAGATGGACACAGTTGACCGACTTTGGGGCCCCGTATCTCGGGGCCCCTTAGTGCTAGGAACCCAAAATCTGGTGTGCAAACCCAGTGGAAGTAGCACCATAAAATATCTAAAGCTGGGATTTCTAGCACCAAGTGGCCCAGAGATACAGGGCCCCAAAAATCGGTTCAGAAAATGTCAAGCACTTTTCTGCAGCAGAGAATGACATTTTCCGAACCTATTTTGGGGCCCTGTATCTTGGGGCCACTTGGTGCTAGGAACTCCAGCTTTGGATATGTTGTGGTACCAGTTCCACTGGGTTTGCATACTAAATTTGGGGTTCCTAGCATCAAGTAGCCTTGAGATACGGGGCCCCAAAGTCGGTTCAGAAAATGTCAAGCACTTTTCTGCAGCAGAGAATGACATTTTCCAAACCGATTTTGGGGCCCTGTATCTCAGGGCCACTTGGTGCTAGGAACTCCAGCTTTGGATATGTTGTGCTACCAGTTTCACTGGGTTTGCATACTAAATTTGGGGTTCCTAGCACCAAGTGGCCCTGAGATACAAGGCCCCAAAGTCGGTTCGGAAAATGAAATTTTTTGCTGCAGAAAAGTGCTTGACTCCAGTATAAGTCGAGGGGGGCACTTTCAGCACAAAAAAATGTGCTGAAAAACTCGACTTATACTCGAGTATATACGGTATAAGGGATTGTTTAGGGTCCTGTGAGAACTAATTTATGGTAATTACCGTATTTATTTATTGCTTAGTGATAGCATCAGCGCATCATGCAACCCTTTATATTGTATGTAGGGCCACTAACAAGTGCCCTGAACCCAGACATGTTTATAATCTAATAAGGCCCTGTCCCCAGACATGCGTATATTCTTATAAGGCCATTAACATCTGTCCTGCTCTGAACACTTCTACTCTGGTCATACACACACTACACTGGGACCAGTTTAGGATCAGAAACAAACTAAAGCTAAGCTAAAGCATGTCAATCCCCATCCCTTAAGCAGAGTATAGATGATTTGAAATTCTTTCCTTCCACCAGAGGTGGAAGGATAGAAAATCGCTCGATTTCCCCCATCATTGTGTTCTGCCAGCGGGGAGCCTTCCCAGCCAGCATAACACAATGATTGCTGCTAGCAGCTATAGTTGCTGACAGTAATCGCATGTAAAAATTTTAAAAGACTGGTTGTACCCAAATCGATCGATAGATCTACTTGGGTACAATCAGCCTGCCCATAGATGGATCGAATCTCAGCTGGTCCCTGCTGACCCTGTCGATTTTGATCCATTTATGGTCGGCTTTAATCCTCAAGAAAACTGTAAGTAAGAATATCCTGGGCTCTATTGAAAATAACTAAAATGAAAAAAAATAATTAAAATAAATTCTGTAATGAAAATATAACCACTAAATTGACAGATACTGTGGTTATCGTTGAAAGATTCTGGTCCCCTTGTGTAGACAATTTTCTTCTTTCTTATATTGATCACCATCTCCTCAGCCTTTGGTGGCTGTTCACTACAACTTAACAAGTTATGCCACAATCACCAGCCGTCATTTTTCTCTATACCCTCCCCATCTGTCATTATTCCCTATACCCTCCCCAGCCGTCATCATTCCCTATACCCTCCCCAGCCGTCATCATTCCCTATACCCTCCCCAGCCGTTATCATTCCCTATACCCTCCCCATCCGTCATCATTCCCTATACCCTCCCCATCCGTCATTATTCCCTATACCCTCCCCATCCGTCATTATTCCCTATACCCTCCCCAGCCGTCATTATTCCCTATACCCTCCCCAGCCGTCATCATTCCCTATACCCTCCCCAGCCGTCATTATTCCCTATACCCTCCCCAGCCGTCATCATTCCCTATACCCTCCCCAGCCGTCATTATTCCCTATACCCTCACCAGCCGTCATCATTCCCTATACCCTCCCCAGCCGTCATCATTCCCTATACCCTCCCCAGCCGTCATTATTCCCTATACCCTCACCAGCCGTCATCATTCCCTATACCCTCCCCAGCCATCATCATTCCCTATACCCTCACCAGCCGTCGTTATTCCCTATACCCTCCCCATCCGTCTATATTCCCTATACCCTCCTCATTCGTTGTTATTCCCTATACCCTCCCCAGCTGTCGTTAGTCTCTATACCCTCACCAGCCGTCATCATTCCCTATACCCTCACCAGCCGCCATTATTCCCTATACCCTCCCCAGCCGTCATCATTCCCTATACCCTCCCCAGCCGTCATCATTCCCTATACCCTCCCCAGCCGTCATCATTCCCTATACCCTCACCAGCCGTCATTATTCCCTATACCCTCACCAGCCGTCATTATTCCCTATACCCTCCCCATCCATCTATATTCCTTATACCCTCCCCAGCCGTCATTATTCCCTATACCCTCCCCATCCATCTATATTCCTTATACCCTCACCAGCCGTCATCATTCCCTATACCCTCCCCAGCCGTCATCATTCCCTATACCCTCACCAGCCGTCATTATTCCCTATACCCTCACCAGCCGTCATCATTCCCTATACCCTCCCCAGCCGTCATCATTCCCTATACCCTCACCAGCCGTCGTTATTCCCTATACCCTCCCCATCCGTCTATATTCCCTATACCCTCCTCATTCGTTGTTATTCCCTATACCCTCCCCAGCTGTCGTTAGTCTCTATACCCTCACCAGCCGTCATCATTCCCTATACCCTCCCCAGCCATCATCATTCCCTATACCCTCACCAGCCGTCATTATTCCCTATACCCTCCCCAGCCGTCATCATTCCCTATACCCTCCCCAGCCGTCATTATTCCCTATACCCTCCCCAGCCGTCATTATTCCCTATACCCTCCCCAGCCGTCATTATTCCCTATACCCTCACCAGCCGTCATTATTCCCTATACCCTCACCAGCCGTCATTATTCCCTATACCCTCCCCATCCATCTATATTCCTTATACCCTCCCCAGCCGTCATTATTCCCTATACCCTCCCCATCCGTCATTATTCCCTATACCCTCCCCATCTGTCATTTTTCCCTATACGTCATTATTCCCTATACCCTCCCTAGCCATCATTATTCCCTATACCCTCCCTAGCCATCATTATTCCCTATACCCTCCCTAGCCATCATTATTCCCTATACCCTCCCCACCTGTCATTATTCCCTATACCCTCCCCACCTGTCATTATTCCCTATACCCTCCCCAGCCGTCATTATTCCCTATACCCTCCCCAGCCGTCATTATTCCCTATACCCTCCCCAGCCGTCATTATTCCCTATACCCTCCCCATCCATCTATATTCCCTATGCCCTCACCAGCCGTCATCATTCCCTATACCCTCACAAGCCGTCATCATTCCCTATACCCTCACCAGCCGTCATCATTCCCTATACCCTCCCCAGCCGTCATCATTCCCTATACCCTCCCCAGCCGTCATCATTCCCTATGCCCTCCCCATTCGTCGTTATTCCCTATACCCTCCCCATCCGTCTATATTCCCTATACCCTCCTCATTCGTCGTTATTCCCTATACTGTCCCCAGCTGTCGTTAGTCTCTATACCCTCCCCAGCCGTCATTATTCCCTATACCCTTACCCCACTTTTCCCTCTTTTCACTAACCTGCTTCCTCCTTACTACCCCTACTATTCACCTACTTTATTCCTTATTTTTCCTTATCTATTACCGGGTATTATATTGGCTTACCTATATGGCCGAGAATTCATGCACGCTTTTAATTCATATACGCTGTAATTCAATTTTACTCTTAAAATCCAACTCCAGGATAATAGCAACTGCTAGTATGAAAAAAAAAAAAACCTGTCCAAAAAGCCCTTAACACTTACTTGAAGCCAAAGTCGTGTGAATATCCATCTCTCTTCTTCTGCTTACTTCTTGGGATCCTTCTCCAGGTGTCCCCATTACTGTCTGCATGATGTTGACACCCCCTATTGGTGGAGGCGACACTTCCAGTGACCAGGTCATAGGCTCCAACAGCAGGTGAACACACAGGGATGGTGTGGGGACCAGTGCCCAAGAAGATAACGAGCAGGGAAAAACACCTGGTCCTCAGGGCTGGAATTTAGCTTGGCTTATTTCTTTTATTTCAGGTACTTATGTAGTGCCGTAAATTTTATGCAGCGCTTTACATATGCATTGTACATTCACATCAGTCCCTGCCTTCAAGGAGCTTACAACCTATGGTCCCTAACACAAATTCATACATACATATACTAGGGCCAATTTAGACAGGATCAGATTAACCTACCAGCATGTCTTTAGAGGCTTATAGAGGAGACTGTGACTTTGATTCATATCAGTTGATGAGAAATGGTAATACTAATACCAGGCATAAATGAGTTTTAAAGTTGTGCATCAGTTACCTTACTTCTCATACTTGATTCCAAGCACCTCTTCCTAAGCCTTGCTGCAGTTTAAGCTGCAATGGGCGGAGCCAACCCAATATTGAACCCTACGGACTGAGACTGGGATGCCATTAAAGTTCATGAGCGTGTAAAGACATGCGTCCCAATACTTTTGGTAATATAGTGTGTGTTTGTAGCTATATTGTAGAATATACCACCTTTTATTATGACACCCAGATAAGGATTTATGTAATTGTAATCAAAACGCAAGCTTATTCTCTATGTAAAGGCATCGACAACTGCCCATATGTGATTATTTATGGTGGTCAAATTATGTGGAGACATCATCAATTGGATTATTTCTTATTCTTATTTTGGTTGTTTCTGTTTTTTAAATATAGAATAATAAACTATGTAAAATGTTTTAATTATATTCTTTTATATTGGGGTATATATATTGAGTGCCTTAATATCCTATTTATTTGCACAAGTGTCAGAAACCATGAAATCAGGCCGAGACAGAAGTACAGTTAAATCGCACTTGTTTAATAATAAAAGTAAAAATAACAAACGTAGTCAAAACATAGCCAAAGTTCAGTAACGGGAACGGATAGTCAGCCAAGCCAGAAATCGGGGATCAATGTAGTGGAACAGCAAGCAGGATCTGGAGCCAGAAGGGATGTCAGCAAAGCAAGTCTTGAACAGGATCGAAGGCGATAGTTTCTGTGATGTTGACCAAGGATGAGCTCCGGCGTGTTCGCACACTCCACGTGTAGAGCCCGCCAGGAAGTCGGCACGGGGCTGCGCTAATCACAGGCAGTGAGACATTATCCCGATGTGCGGCTGCAGAGATCGGGAAATGTCTCACTGCCTGTGATTAGCGCAGCGCCGTGCCGACTTCCTAGCGGGCTCTGCACGTGGAGTGTGCGAACACGCCGGAGCTCATCCTTAATGTTGACCAAGGCGAAGGCAGAGCTCCTCTGGACTGGATGGCTTAAGTAGGCAGGACTGACGAGCAGGATCATCAACAGGGGAGCTACTGTGGAGAGAGATAGGAGCTGGCAATTAGCCGACAGCTGAGTGGCGAGCTCAGAGAAGGAAGGGCCGAGCCCAGCCCTGACAACAAGTAAATCCGGTCTCCTTGGGCAGCTCTACCACGGGTCCTGGGTCCCGCAGGTTCACCTACGGAAACCTTGTTACGACTTTTACCACTACAGAGGCTAGATTGGATTGTGAAGAGGATTATTGAATAATTACTACTCTGGCAGTTTGGGAAGCTCTGGCTTTTCTTTTATATTCTTTGATTGTACAGTACGTAACATTTGGCATAGTGTATTTGGCTGCATCCGAGAGGGAGAGTAGAAATTTCCATCAGTTTATTGTTGAAGAAATCCGTTTATATCATTGCGGTCAGCGGCTTTCCTACCAATTTCAAATTGGTTGCTATAGGTTATTGAAAAAAGTTGCTTTTTGTGCTGTTGCACTGTGAAAAACCAACGTCTTATATTTCACAGAATGCTGTAATTTCAGTACCGATGTATGAAGATGTTACCAGAGACACGAGTCTGTAGTCTTGTGTTTAATACATGACGTGCGTTGCATGCTGTCGCTAGGAGGGACCCATAAACAGGATACGGAGACCACAGGAGTCAGACGTCTACAAAGTGACATTTCAATAAATATTATGATGGATGAAGACCTACTTAGCCGCTTCGCATGTCACAAAACTGAGTGCAAATAAACGTATAAATATAGATATATAGTACATGACATTGTGCTAAGGGACATGCTTCTTTTAGGAAAACAATATTATAACAGCTTTAGTGTAATGTCTGCTAGCAGTGCAACAGACATTAAAGAGGAAGTAAACCCCGATGGGTTTTACTTCCTCTTTATTTCCCTGCAAAGGTAAAGCATAATGGGCTACTCTGCATCGCATAGTGTCACTTACCTGAAAGCGAAGCCTGCGATGTCCCCGCTGGCTGGAAGCGTCCATCTTCACCCCTCTTCCTTCCGGGGGCCGCGGGCTCCGGCTCTGTGACTGGCCGGAGTCGCGTGACGTCACTCCCGCGCATGCGCGCTGGAGCCGCCAGTCATGGCATGATCCCTTTAAAAACAGCCAATATGTATTCTGCTACATGTCTTTGGTAAAACAAAATCCCAATAAGTGTATAATGATTAGTATGCGTGACAGTTATAGTGTCTACAAACTATGGTATATATACTGGAATTTTTTTTTTTTTTTTACTAGTAATGGCGGCGATCAGAGACTTTAATAATAGAACTGCGATTGTGCGGCGGGAATCTGACACTAACTGACACTGACATCGCCAGTGACACTAATACAGTGATCAGTGATAATACTACAGTGCCTTGCAAAAGTATTCAACCCCCTTGGCATTTTTCGTGTTTTGTTGCCTCACAACCTGGAATTAACATGGATTGTTTGAGGATTTGCATCATTTAATTTACAGAACATGCCCACAACTTTCTATTGTTTATTGTGAAGCAAACAACAAATAGGACAAAATAACAGAAAAAGTCAATGTGCATAACTATTCACCCCCCTAAAGTCAATACTTTGTAGAGCCACCTTTTACGGCTATTACAGCTCCAAGTCGCTTTGGATAAGTCTCTATGATCTTGCCACATCTCACCACTGGGATTTTTGCCCATTCCTCCTTGCAAAACTGCTCCAGCTCCTTCAAGTTGGATGGTTTGTGCTTGTGAACAGCAATCTTTAAGTCTGACCACAGATTTTCCATTGGATTGAGGTCTGGGCTTTGACTAGGCCATTCCAACACATTTACATGTGTCCCCTTAAACCACTCAAGTGTTGCTTTAGCAGTGTGTTTGGGGTCATTGTCCTGCTGGAAGGTGAACCTCCATCCTAGCCTCAAATCACACAGAGTGGTACAGGTTTTGCTCAAGAATATCCCTGTATTTAGCACCATCCATCTTTCCCTCAACTCCGACCAGTTTCCCAGTCCCGACTGCTGAAAAACATCCCCACAGCATGATGCTGCCACCACCATGTTTCACAGTGGGGATGGTGTTTTTTGGGTGATGTGATGTGTTGGGTTTGCGCCAGACATAGCATTTTTTTTTGATGGCCAAAAAGTTCAGTTTTAGTCTCATCAGACCAGAGCACCTTCCTCCATACATTTTGGGAGTCTCCCACATGCCTTTTCGCAAACTCAAAACGTGACATTTCGTTTTTTGCTGAAAGTAATGTCTTTCTTCTGGCCACTCTGCCATAAAGCCCAACTCTATGGAGCGTACGGCTTATTGTGGTCCTATGTACAGATACTCCAGTCTCTGCTGTGGAAGCTTAGGTCTCTGTGCTGCCTCTCTGATTAATGCCCTCCTTGCCCGGTCTGTGAGTTTTGGTGTGCGGCCGTCTCTTGGCAGGTTTGCTGTTGTGCCATGTTCTTTCTATTTGGTTATGATAGATTTGATGGTGCTCCTATAGGGATCATCGAAGATTTGGATATTTTTTTATAACCTAACCCTGACTTGTACTTCTCAACAACATTGTCCCTTACTTGTTTGGAGAGTTCCTTGGTCTTCATGGCAGTGTTTGGTTAGTGGTGCCTCTTGCTTAGGTGTTGCAGCCTCTGAGGCCTTTCAAAAAGGTGTGTATATGTAATGACAGATCATGTGACACTTAGATTGCACACAGGGGGACATCATTTAACTAATTATGTGACTTCTAAAGGTAATTGGTTGCACCAGAGATTTTTTGGGCTTCGTAACAAAGGGGGTGAATATATACCCACATGCCAATTAGTTTTTTATTTCTGAAAAATAGTTTTATGTATATATTTTTCTAATTTTACTTCACCAACTTAGACTATTGTGTTCTGATCCATCACATATAATTCAGATTAAAAAAACATTGACTTAAAGGCTGTAATGTAACAAATTAGGTAAAAAGCCAAGGGGGGTGAATACTTTTGCAAGGCACTGTATACACTGTCACTGTACTAATGACACTGGCTGGGAAGGGGTTAACATCTTGGGTAATCAAGGGGTAAATGTGTGCCTAACAATGTGTAATGTGTGCTGATTGTTACTAAAGAGCTCTTTGTTTCTTATCCCTGCTCTGCAGGGATAAGAAACAGAGAGATTGTACCCTCTGTACAGAGCCCTGTGTTGATTGTCAACACAGGGTTTTGGGCTGTGATTAGAGAGACAACTGATTTATTGGCCAGGACCTGCTGACAGACTCCCGCTTTGTACAATTACAGTGGGTGTCGGCATAGGGGGGGGGGCGCCCGGCAACAGGCAGCGATGTACCAGTTGCTTTGCCTGTACGGGCCGCCCGTCTGCAGTACATTGCAGGCGGGCAGTCCACAAGTGGTTAAATACAACTAGTAGAAGTATCCAAAATGTTTATGTTAGCTGACTGAGAGGGCTGTACCGTCATAAAAACATGCTGCTGACTTGCTTCGATCACACATGCGACTAGGGGGCAGTAAAACTTGATTCATACATTTTTATTGAAAAATGTGGCACTATAACAGTAATTAACTCTTGCTAACATTTACATTGCTAAAGAATAACCACCAATAATATGAGTTTCAACGTGCCATCTTAGGCCCCTTTCACACTTGTGCGACTTGGGACTGCAAAGGATGACAGGTCCGTCTCTGCTCACTGTGGAGAGACGAACCTGTCAGATCTCTGATCTCCGCTAGGGGGGATCGAATAAAAACGGAATCGCCTGTCCGTTTTCATCCGATCCGATCCGCCAGACGGATGGAAAATAGGGTTTCCATCCGTCTGAATTTAGCGGAGCGGATCGGATGTCAGCGGACATGTCACCGCTGACATACTTCGCTCCATAGAGCTGTATGGAGCGTCCTTTCAGGTCCGCTTAAAAAACTGACAGGCGGACCTGAATAGTACGCATGTGTGAAAGGGGCCTTATGGTACATTTTAGGATGTACCACTCTCTTTGTTCTCCTTTCTTTCCCTTTTATCTCTCTCTATGCTAATTTCTTGTTTTTTTTCCCCTGCCCTCTCTTTAGCCATCTTTCTTGTCTTTCTCTCCCTTTTCCCTTTGTTCCTCCCCCTCTTTTCCTCTCCCTTCCATATATTCTCTATTTTTATTCCTTCTCTTACTCCTTGGTGGGGGGTGGAGAGGAATGGGATGAATGGCAGGGTTGGGGGGTAGTTGGGATGAGTGGCAGTGCTGGTGGGGGGTGGGATGAGTGGCAGTGCTGGGGGGTGGGGGGTGGGATGAGTGGCAGTGCTGGGGGGTAGTTGGGATGAGTGGCAGTGCTGGGGGGTGGGGGGTGGGATGAGTGGCAGTGCTGGGGGGTAGTTGGGATGAGTGGCAGTGCTGGGGGGGGGGGGTGCCATGAGTGGCAGTGCTGGGGAGTAGTTGGGGTGAGTGGCAGTGCTGGGGGGGGCATGAGTGGCAGTGCTGGGGGGTAGTTGGGATGAGCGGCAGTGCTGGGGGGGTGGGATCATTGGCAGTGCTGGGGGGAGTTCTGATCAGCCAACTTAGGTGCTCTTGATTAAGGTCATCTGCTGATCTGAGAACTGTAGTGGGGACTTTTAATGGCAGCTATAATCACAGGTAGTGTTACTCACTGTGTATCCGGCTTCACTGTGTCTCCGACTTTGTGGTGTCTCGTAGCAGTGACACCTATGCCAAAATCAGGATATAGGGTCTCCTCCAGCCCCTCCCACTTCACATTCCTCACCAGTCAGCTGACCTCTAGTCTCTGCCCCCCAGCCATGCCGTGAACTGAATGGGTGGCTGCGAAGAGGCTGAGTGTGCGGCTGCGGGCTCCAGGAACAGCCCAGCTGGGCAGCCGCGGAAAGGCTGGGAGAGCAGCGCGGGCTTCAGGAACAGCCCAGGATTCGGTGAACCCTGGCAAATCTCAACCCAGGTTGAGAACCACTGTCCTAGACTATATGCTGTTGTGTGTTTTGAACATTCTCAAAAAGGACAAATGACAAATTTCAAACTAAATAATACAGGTGTAAGGCCAGCTTAAAGTGGATGTATAGGGTAAAGTAGAAGTTCAGCCTAAAACTAAAATCTCTAAATCTACTTGCAGCCGCAATCTAATGCCCCGTACACACGGTCGGACATTCCGACATCAAAATCCTAGGATTTTTTCCGACGGATGTTGGCTCAAACTTGTCTTGCATACACACGGTCACACAAAGTTGTCAGAAAATCCGATCGCTCTGAACAGCATGCGTGGCACTTTGTGCGTCGGATTTGTGTACACACGATCGGAAATTCCGACAACGGATTTTGTTGTCGGAAAATTTTATAGCCTGCTTTAAACTTTGTGTGTCGGAAAATCCGATGAATAAAGGTGTGATGGAGCCTACACACGGTCGGAATTTCCGACAACAAGGTCCTATCACACATTTTCCGTCGGAAAATCCGACCGTGTGTACGGGGCATAAGACTAACCTACCTAACATACCTTTTACAAAGCCACTCCGGTTTGGTCCCACACTGAGCTGTCAGCTGTGGCGGCGGGTGCAGAGGTGGCAGTCGACAACGGAAGCCCCATAGTAACTCTATGGGTGACGTCACTTCCCATTCATTTCCCAGCAGTTGTCAGCTGTATCCTGCTCACAGCTCCTGCCGCTGGAGAATGTTTTGGCTTCAGAAAAGGTATGTATAGCGATTTTTGCTTTACGGGGCTAAATAGGTTAATCTTAGATTGTGGCTGCAAGTAGATTTAGAAATTTCATTTTAGGCTAAAGTTCCACTTTAAATAAAAAAAACAAACATATTTATTTCTAGTCTTGCAGCATCAGTTTGATGCTGCAGTTCTCCCCGAGGGCTCTAAGCCCGAGAACTGAGCGATCTAAGCCGCGTTGTGAGAGCCGGAGCCAGCTGTCATTCAGGTAGCTGGGTGGATACCGACAATATGGACGGGATCCTTCCAGAGCTTCTGTGATGTCAGCTGACAGCAAGCGGATTTAGGGTCAAAAGAGAGCAAAAGTAAGTGCACTCCTGTGACCCAGAAGAGAAGTATGACCAAAAAAGCTTTGGCCATACTTCTCTCTTAAAGAGGGGCTCCAGCCCCTCCACCAAAAAATTAAAAGTCAGCAGCTACAAATACTGTAGCTGTTGACTTTTAATATTAGGACGCTTACCTGTCCAGGAATCCCGTGATGTCGGCACCCCAGTCGATTTTTCAATTGGCTCTCGGTTGCTGCCGTCGCCATTCCTTGTAGGGGGAACCGGCAGTGAAGTCTTAGTCCCTACTGCGCATGTGTGAAGCGCATTGTGCTTTGTGAATGGCCCAGCGGCTGGGGGAAGGAGGGGGGGCCGTACTTTCGTACCTGTCCCCACTTCCCCCGGAAGTAGGGACAGGTACCTTTCAAGAACAGGTACCCGCTCCCCCGTCACCCTCAAATGGTGCCAAATGTGGCAACGGCGGGGGTGGAGGGAAGCAAACGACCAGAGCTTCTCCTTTTGGGTGGAGCTCCGCTTTAAGTTGCCAGCTTATCAGACAGCTGGGTGGATCCCGATAAAGTCGAGATCCTTTCAGAGCTTGGTGAGGCTCTGTGACGTTAGATGACAGTGAGCTTTAGCCCACTGTAGGCTGATTCGGGGTAACAAGAGAGCAAGTGCACTCCTGTGACCCAAAAGACCAGTATGATCAAAAAAGCTTTGGCCATACTTCTTTTTTGAAGTTGACCACCATTGATATGCAGAGTTCGTGGCCAATCCCGTGCAAATACTATTCTTCACAAAGTCCATATTTCTGTAGAAATTCTGGGGGGCTTTGGTGGCAAAATGGGACAGTGGACTGCACAGGGCAAGCTCAGGTACCTCTATGGTGGCTCCTGCAAAACGTTGCCTTTGATTTCTCTACAGAACAGTCACTTTCAATCAAAGAACACTTCTAAAGACCAATATTTCCAGGAACTGGTCTTGAAGCCTAGGACACTGACTGCAGCCTGGGGATATTGGGCATATATGTGTGCTTCAGATGTCTACAAATTCCTTGGCTGCTTAGTGCTCAGCTCCTTCTCATACGTGTGGGCTTTAGCGTAATGAAAAACTTTGTTTTCATAGTAAACAAATAAAACAAAATCGGATTGAAGCTCACGCCAGTATTAACAGCCAAAAAGGTTTCAATTACACCTAAGCAATTTATGCTTCCGTCTCGAAGTCACCTGTTCATTAAAGAGGCCGAGCGTAGGCTTGTTTCTGACAGGCGGGTGCAGTTAGAGCGCATATTATTATTATTATTTTTGGAGTGCGATCCATATGTTTACAGAAGTTTTGGATCTCAGAGCGTGTGAATTCGGCTCTGCCGCGTAGCCTGACCGGTCTTCTGGTGAATAATGTGCCGACCTCCTTTTATCTCGGTGTTGATGCTTTTTATAGGCGTGAGATGTTGTGTCTAATTGTTTGTCTTTGAGGAGAGATCATTAAGGAGCTCGCAATATTGTTAACCGCACAAGCAAGCTGGCTGTCACCCAATGCATATTAGGCAGGGCGGCTGCATATTACAATGTAACCTTTCTGCTGTAATTTACTCTCCAAGCTTTGCACAAAGGCCACTTCTCTTTGTTTAGTATTGCTGGCTTCTTAGAGGGCAAAAGGAAAAGCCTCCTTTGTCCATATGGATCCTTGTCACGGCAGTAGTTAGGAGATTTTTGAGGCAAGCAATGTCTGGTTTCAGCAACACCCCCCCCCAAAGTTGAAATTTACTGGGTCGTAATCGGTGTTGCCCGTACTAGGGGGTTTGATGATAAAAGCACCCAGCTCTGTTCCTTAAAGCTGACCTCCGAACTTTACTTCAGTCTTGCACAGTTGTTCAGGCTCCTCTCCTGTACCGAAGTTGTTTATTCTTAATTCATTGCAGGCTGGAGCGTCCATACCAGTGGTGGAACTACCAGGATCACAAAGGTTGAACTTGTGGAGAGAAGGGCCCTGGGACCAGAGGAAAGGGCCCCCGGGACCAATGTAAATGGGGGCCCTCATGGTTTCTTGCACCACAGCCCTAAAGGTTTTAGTTACGCCTGTGGTCCATACAGCACTCCGCCCTCCGTGCAACTGCACTTTCTCCCCACCAAAGAGTTCTGTACCTAGGGGGGCGAGCCTGATGCGGATCCATATAGTTTTCTATCAGGTCCGTTCCTGTTATAACTGACAATAGGCCATAGGTGGATCCTTAGCCAATAGACGGCCTCCTATTGGCCAGGTTGCTGGGCTATGAGCGCTCACATTTATGCCAATCTGACCCCGCTAATTATTAGAAAATCGTTTTGTACTGCTTAACGTTTTCTGTTGTGGTACTGGGAGAGGGAAAAGGAGCGTGTGCGTATGTGATGAATGTTGTATGCTTTGTAACAGGCATTGTAATAATCTGAGGGCGGTTTCCATTTCATCAGTTATGGTTGGGCATATTCCTTTGTGTATGCCAGGGCTCTTTGGGTTCTTCTGGGCCTTTTTGTCTCATAAATGTGAAAAAAACTACCTTATGTACCTTATCAGTACCATAATGTAACAGATCACATCATTTTTATCTTTCTATATCACTCCGATTTTCTATATTTGCCTGCAGAGGCTGTCCCTTTCCGTGGGCATGTCAGCAGCCAGGTGCTCAGGAGGCCAACTCCCCTCCCAGCTCTACACGCCCCAACAAATCTGCAGTGCCCGGGATAGTAGCGCGTACGCCGGGTATTCTAACTACCTTATAGAAGGAAGATGCATATACCCCCAGACGATGTCCAAGGAGACGAAACGCGTCGGTTAGGACCCCATTGCCGCCATTTTTATCTATACAGCGCTGGTTTTATCTATTTACATGTGAGTGTAATTCCTTTACAATAAATTTGTCATACATTTTTTTCTATACGGGATTACACTATGTGGCCTTTCTTTGTTTTTCCTCATTTATTGTAACCATCTTTACTGAGGACATCACCCCTGAGGCTCATACGGTTCCATATACCATCTTTGGATCTTTTTCCATCTTCCACTGAAGTTCAGCAGCCGTTGATGACCAAAGCTTGTTTGACCCAATCAAACGTAGGTTTCATTGGGTCCAAAGGTTCCGGTAAGCCTTCTTATTGTTGGTGGGGGTGTACCTTTGAATCATGCTTTTCTTTGTTTATGGATCTGTGCAATATGAAGTCACATACATATTGAGGACTACCATCATTTTTCCAGACACATTCCTTGAGGACTATTAGGACTTTTCCGTCTTTTTATATACTTTTTATGTCCTCTTTTGTGAAATGTGCATTTGAGGAATCTATCGTTCTTCATATTATACAACACTTGGTTGTTTTATATTAGCGCTACACTATTTTTTGTTTAAGATGCATATACCTACCTCTTCTCGGGGCACTCCGGTCCCTTCATGTGATCTCCCCAGCATCTGGCTTCAGGAGAAAGTGCTGACAATGGATGGAATGCCCGGGCGGTGACGTCACCAAAATAGGCTTACTATGGGGCATCCATTGTCGGCTGTTCCTCCTCTCCCCCGAAGCCACCGCTGGGAGCCAATCACATGACTGGACCGAAGCATCCTGAAAATAGGTAAGTGTAAGCATCTTCCGTCTACATCGTAGTTCGTATAGGAGTTAGAAGTGAGGTGGGAGCACTTCTAAACTTAGAAGAGGAGCTTCCGTAAATAACTCAAAACCTATATTTGACAAAAAATGGAACCCTTGGTTTACTCATGCAAAACATTTTATAAACTCTGAATAATTTTCAGTATCAATAACAATAAAAAAAGTTTGTAAACAAAAAAGAAGAGGAGCTTCCGTTTCTCCCCAAAAAATTAAGTCAGCAGCTACAAATACTGTAGCTGCTGACTTTTAATATAAGAACACTTACCTGTCCAGGGATCCAGCACCGTCCTCACATGGGCCAGTTCTTCGCCTTTTTTCATGTCCCTGGCATGCTTATTAGGGGAAGCTGGCTGTGACTCCTTGAGGCTTCACGGCCTGCTTCCCACTGCACATGTGCAAGCCACACTGTGCTTTTTGAATGGTCCCAGAGCCTCCTGGAACCTGTAATATGTCCCAGAAGGCTGCAGGCAAGGAAGGGGGGTTGGGGGGTGCTGACCTTCTGCTTCGATTGCCCGAGCAATCGAGTGTAAGTGGGAGCAGATGCAGAAACTGTGTGCAAAATCTGACGCAGCTGTGCATGGCAGCCAATTGGCTTCTAACTTCTGTTTGTTCAAGCTTTGCCAAAAAGAAACCTGGAAGCTGATTGGTTTCTATGCAGAGCTAAACCAGATTTTGTACTCTCCAGTTTTAGTGAATTAACCCCTCTAGTGTCCAAAAGTGGTAGAGGAAGGGGGGAGGAGGCAGAAAAGTGGAAATCTGCTTTAACTACTTCCCGCCCGCAATATTGTCAAATGATGGGTGGGTGAGACCTCTCTCGTTCTGGGAGGACGTCACATGACGTCCTCCCACTCCCTGGGACACAGCGTATCACCGATCCCGGTAAAGAGCCAATGACACAGCTGATCACATGTAACCAAGGAAATGCCAGATATCAGCATTTCCTCACAGGGGAGATCTGCACAGATAATCAGCCTCTTCAGTGCCCAGCAGTGATGCCAATCAGTGCCCATTAGTAATGCCAGTCAGTGCTGCCTTTCAGTGCCCATCAGTGCTGCCTATCCATGCCACCCATCAGTGTCCATAAGTGCTGCCTATCAGTGCCGCCTATCTGTGCCACCCATCAGTGCTCCCTATCAGTGTCCATCAGTGCCCATCAATGCTGCATTTTAGTGCCACCTCACCAGTGCCCGTCAGTGCAGCCTCATCAGCACACATCAGTGACGGAGTAAATATACTTATTTACAAAACTTACAGAAACTTTTTTTTTTCTTCAAAATTTTCAGTCTTTTTTTCGTTTGTTTAGTAAAATATAAAAAACCCAGTGGTGATTAAAAACCACCAAAAAAAAAAAAAAAAAAACGCCTAAAGAAAGCTCTCTGTCTCAAAATAATGATAAAGATTTTGTTTGAGTACAGCGTTGCATGACCGCGCGATTGTCATTTAAAGTGTGACAGCGCTGAAAGCTGAAAATTGGCCTGGGCAGGAAGGGGGTAAAAGTGCCCAGTAGGCAAGTGGTTAAGCTGACCATAGATGGATAGAATTTTTTATGAAAAGTCTTAGGAAAATTCGAAGAGAAATTCACAGAACATTTGAATGTTATTCGAAAGATTTAATTTGCTTTAACATTTGATTTTGGAATGAATGGACTTTACCGAAAGAAAACCACTGGAAGACCCCTTTCACACTGGGGCGTTTTTCAGGCACTTTTAGGCTAAAAATAGCGCCTGTAAAGCCCCTGAAAAACGCCATCCCTGCAGCCCCAATGTGAGAGCTCCAGTGCTTTCATACTGGAGCAGTGCTCTTGCAGGACATTAGAAAAAGTCCTGCAAGCAGCATCTTTGGGGCAGTGGAGGAGCGGTGTATACACGGCTTCTCCGCCGCCCCTGCCCGTTGAAATGAATGGGCAGCAGCACTTTTCGGGCGCATTTAACCCTTCGGCCGCTAGCGGGGGTAAAAACTGCCCCGCTAGCAACCGAAAAGTGCTGCTAAAACTACGGTAAAGGGCCGTTGGTATTAGTGGCGCTTTATCCTTCGTTTTAGCAGCGCTAAACAATTCATATTTGCGGGCAATACTAAGCTAAGCAGGGCAATAACTTTTCCGCAGGATGTGGAAACCTTGCAAAAAGATCTGAACAAATTAATGGGGTGGGCAACTACATGGCAAATGAGGTTCAATGTAGAAAAATGTAAAATAAGGCATTTGGGTGGCAAAAATATGAATGCAATCTATAGACTGGGGGGAGAACCTCTTGGGGAATCTAGGATGGAAAAGGACCTGGGGGTCCTAGTAGATGATAGGCTCAGCAATGGCATGCAATGCCAAGCTGCTGCTAACAAAGCAAACACAATATTGGAGTTAAAAAGGGGATTAATTCCAGAGATAAAACGATAATTCTCCCGCTCTACAAGACTCTGGTCCGGACTCACCTGGAGTATGCTGTCCAGTTCTGGGCACCAGTCCTCAGGAGGGACGTACTGGAAATGGAGCGAGTACAAAGAAGTGCAACAAAGCTAATAAAGGGTCTGGAGGATATTAGTTATGAGGAAAGGTTGCGAGCACTGAACTTATTCTCTCTGGAGAAGAGACGCTTGAGAGGGGATATGATTTCAATATACAAATACTGTACTGGTGACCCCACAATAGGGATAAAACTTTTTCGCGGAAGGGAGTTAATAAGACTCGTGGCCACTCATTACAATTAGAAGAAAAGAGGTTTAACCTTAAACTACGTAGAGGGTTCTTTACTGTAAGATTGGCAAGGATGTGGAATACTCTTTCACAGGCGGTGGTCTCAGCGGGGAGCATCGATAGCTTCAAGAAACTATTATGCCGCGTACACACGGTTGGACTTTCTATCCTACTTGGTCCGGCACACTTTCCGACGGACTTTGTCCGCCAGGTGCGCCGGACTTTAAAACGGACAGACTTGCCCACACACGCCGGGACTTTCCGGCGGGCTAAGTCCGCCCGTCTTTCCGACGGACTTTCGCCGGAGTTCCGGCGGACTTTCAGACATGGGGACAAGGTGCTTTGGGGTGGGGGGGCCCCGCAGGGCGCCCCCCTCCCCCGAAGCACCCACCCCCCATGTTGAGGGCATGCGGTCTGGTACGGTTCAGGAGGGGGGGGGGGCGCTCGCTCGTCCCCACCCCCTTTCCTGACCGGCCAGGCTGCGTGCTCGGATCGGGGTCTGGTATGGATTTTAGGGGGGACCCCACGCCGTTTTTTTGGCGTAGCGGGGTTCCCTTTATAATCCATGCCAGACCTAAGGGCCTGGTATGACCCGCGACGGGGCTCGCAAGGTGTCAATCTCGCCGATAAAAGCGGCAAGATTGACATCCTTTGCTAGTCCCGTCGCACCTGGGTGATGTTGACCACGCCCCCTAAAACGTCACAGTCCCAGCATGCCCAGGGACTGTGACATCAAAAGGGGGCGGGGTCTCTGCCTATATAAGTCACAACGCAGCCCTCGGAGAGCAGTCCAGCAGGAGAGAGCGTCGTGTCAACATCTGGGGAAGACAAGACAAGAAGACAAGAAGCCCAGAAGTCCGGACCTCTGCTGGCAAGAGAGCTACCTGAAGACAGCAGAGGAGCCGGCCGAAGAACTGGAACACCGGGAGAAGAGAGCGGAGAAGAACCAACCGGACGCCGGGAGAAGATGAAGCGGAGGGACCCCCGAAGCCGGAAGAAGACCCCCGAAGCCGGAGGAAGATCCCCCCCCCGGAGCTGTTTAATAAAATATTTTAAAAACCTGTGTAGTGTGTTTTATTACTTACACTTTTTCCCTAGGTGAATGGGTAGGGGTACCATGTACCCCATACTCATTCACATAGGGTGGGGGGCCGGGATCTGGGGGCCCCTTATTAAAAGGGGCTCCCAGATTCCGATAAGCCCCCCGCCCGCAGACCCGACAACCAACGGCCAGGGTTGTCGGGAAGAGGCCCTTGTCCTCATCACCATGGGGACAAGGTGCTTTGGGGTGGGGGGGGCCCCGCAGGGCGCCCCCCTCCCCCAAAGCACCCACCCCCCATGTTGAGGGCATGCGGTCTGGTACGGTTCAGGAGGGGGGGGGGCGCTCGCTCGTCCCCACCCCCTTTCCTGACCGGCCAGGCTGTGTGCTCGGATCGGGGTCTGGTATGGATTTTAGGGGGGACCCCACGCCGTTTTTTCGGCGTAGCGGGGTTCCCTTTATAATCCATACCAGACCTAAGGGCCTGGTATGACCTGCGCTCGCCGCAATAGGAAGATTTGTTTTTCCTATTGCAGCGAGCGCGAGATGCAATACCCTGCCCTCGCGTCGTATCTGGTCCGTCGGACCAGCCTACACACGAGCGGGCTTTCCGTCGGACCAGCACACACACGAGCGGACTTTCCGCCCGAAACTGAGTCCGACGGAAAGATTTAAAACTTTTTTTTTCAAATCTAGGTCCGGCGGGCTTTTGGGAAAAAGTCCGCCGGAAAAGTCCACCGCCGCCCACACACGGGCGGATTGTCCGGCACACTCTGGTCTGCCGGACCAAGTATGCCGGAAAGTCCGACCGTGTGTACGCGGCATTAGATAAGCACCTGAATGACCGCAACATACAGGGATATACAATGTAATACTGACATATAATCACACACATAGGTTGGACTTGATGGACTTGTGTCTTTTTTCGACCTCACCTACTATGTAACTATGTAACCGCTAACGCCCGGGACGGCTCAGTGTGAAAGGGATCTTAGAAATTTGTTTTGAGAAAAATTTTCCATCTTGATCCTTCAAATTTTATTGTCACTATGGTCGAAAACAAACATTGATTTGACCCATCAATGATTACAGAAACGAATGAGCTTTCTTAGAATGTTCTTTTCCTAAGAAGAAGATTTTTGTTGAAAATTCTACCCATTGATGGACAGCTTCAGATCTAGGCTGGACTTCCCCTTTAGGAAAGCCTTCAGATTTATAATGATCCAAGACTGAAATTTTTAGCATTAAGCTCAGTGGTGGCTGGTTCCCCTTCAGCCAAAAAAGGTTGATTGGATCGGTGCCTTAAAGGGCCTCAGAATCTTCAAACGGCGTCCCCGTGAATGAAAGCTCCTTTTATCTCCTATTTTGCTCATGTAAATTTCATCCATGTGTAACCACCTTAATATGGTCGCCGATAATCTGTTTAGGCCTTTAATCAATATTTTCTTCAGCCCTAAATATATCCGTGTCTCTCTATTTATTTGTGTGTATGTACAGAGACTCGGCCATTCATGTCAACCAGAGAAACCATTAAAATAGCCGCAATTCCATATTTAGCGTGTGTGTTGAGGCTGAGAGGTAAACGCTAATAGCCGCTTAAGTGATGTTTTTGGCTTTGAAACGGCTTTAAAATTTGTTCTCGAGGAGCAAAGAGAGAGAAAAAAGAAAAAAAAAAAAAAAAGTCCTGGCACACCGCCCGCGCTACTGCACAAACTGTTAATAAAAAGTTAGCATGTATATGTCTGCATGTATATAAACGCATATAAATTTTATTAGTTAAAGGAGCCTGTTAAAATATGCACGCTTGGCTGAGGGGTTGCATTCACATCTTCTGCAGATCAGAAGCATAGCTGGCTGGCCAGTGGCGGTCAATTAGCCACTGGAAGGAGACGCAATGCTAAGTAAACAAATTAGAGAGGGTAAAAAAAAAAAAAGTGCCTGCTGCCGTCTACTGAAAGGCTCCCAGGAGGGGAAGGTGACAGAAAGGACTTGTTAGAATGTGTTGAAGTGTTACATGTAAATGTTTCTCGCGCAGCGCGAGGAAAAGGGCCGGAGCATTAAAATTAATCTTTCTTAGAGAGACAAGAAGCAAGTTTTGACTCTGTTTTAACATCTATCAATCGATAAATCTAAAGCCTATTTTTAGGTTGTTTGCGGAGGATTAGGGCATATTTGTTTGTTTTTTTTAGATATAAGGGTCTATTTATACATTTTTTTTCACTCAACTTTTACCCAAGATTCACACATTTTCCTAATATTATTCCATTAGACATATACAGTGGGAACGGGAAGTATTCAGACCCCATTAAATTTTTCACTCTTTGTTATATTGAAGCTATTTGCTAAAATCATTTCAGTTAATTTTTTTTTTCCTCATTAATGTACACACAGCACCCCATATTGACAGAAAAACACAGAATTGTTGACATTTTTGCAGTTTTATTAAAAAAGAAAAACTGAAATATCCCATGGTCCTAAGTATTCAGACCCTTTGCTGTGACACTCATATATTTAACGCAGGTGCTGTCCATTTTCTTCTGATCATTCTTGAGATGGTTCTACACCTTCATTTGAGTCCAGCTGTGTTTGATTATACTGATTGGACTTGATTAGGAAAGCCACGCACCTGTCTATATAAAACCTTACAGCTCACAGTGCATGTCAGAGCAAATGAGAATCATGAGGTCAAAGGAACTGCTTGAAGAGTTTAGAGACAGAATTGTGGCAAGGCACAGATCTGGCCAAGAGCACAGTGGCCTCCATAATCCTTAATTGGAAGACGTTTGGGATGACCAGAACCCTTCCTAGAGCTGGCCGTCCGGCCAAACTGAGCTATCGGGGGAGAAGAGCCTTGGTGAGAGAGGTAAAGAAGAACCCAAAGATCACTGTGGCTGAGCTCCAGAGATGCAGTCAGGAGATGGGAGAAAGTTGTAGAAAGTCAACCATCGCTGCAGCCCTCCACCAGTCGGGGCTTTATGGCAGAGTGGCCCGGCGGAAACCTCTCCTCGGTGCCAGACACATGAAAGCCTGCATGGAGTTTGCTAAAAAAACACCTGAAGGACTCCAAGATGGTGAGAAATAAGATTCTCTGGTTTGTTGAGACCAAGATAGATCTTTTTGGCCTTAATTCTAAGCGGTATGTGTGGAGAAAACCAGACACTGCTCATCACCTGTCCAATACAGTCCCAACAGTGAAGCATGGTGGTGGCAGCATCATGCTGTGGGAGTGTTTTTCAGCTGCAGGGACAGAACGACTGGTTGCAATCGAGGGAAAGATGAATGCAGCCAGGTACAGGGATATCCTGGATGAAAACCTTCTCCAGAGTGCTCAGGACCTCAGACTGGGCCGAAGGTTTACCTTCCAACAAGACAATGACCCTAAGCACACAGCTAAAATAAGGAAGGAGTGGCTTCACAACAACTCCGTGACTGTTCTTGAATGGCCCAGCCAGAGCCCTGACTTAAACCCAATTGAGCATCTCTGGAGAGACCTAAAAATGGCTGTCCACCAACGTTTACCATCCAGTCAGCAGCTCTCTGCTCGGGGAGCTCTGAAAACCGAGTGTTCGGCAGTGTTAGCTAGCTCGGTCCTTAGTTTTAGAGCCGGTGGGGGACCGATGCTGCATCCACCTAGGTAAGTAAAAAAAAAAAACCCAAACCCCCATACTTCTCTTTTAATGCAGAGAATGCGTTAAGGTAAAAAACCTTCAGATTTCAGAATCACTTTAAAACCTTTTTCCCCCCATTACATACAGTGGGGGAAATAAGTATTTGATCCCCTGCAGATTTTGTAAGTTTGCCCACTTACAAAGAAATGGAGGGTCTATAACTTTTATCATAGGTGTATTTTATATGATAGAGGCAGACTATCAACCAACAATCCAGAAAAAACGCATAAAACAAATGCTATAAATTAAGTTTCAGTTCAGTGAGTGATAGAAGTATTTGATCCCCAAGCAAACATGACTTAGTACTTGGTGGAGAAACCCTTATTGGCAAGCAAAGAGGTAAGACGTTTCTTGTCGTTGGTGACCAGGTTTGCACACATCTCAGGAGGGATTTTGGTCCCCTTTTCTTTACAGATCTTCTCTAAATCCATAAGGTTTCTTGGCTGTCGCTTGGCAACTCAAAGTTTCAGCTCCCTCCATAAATTTTCTATAGGATTAAGGTCTGGAGACTGGCTAAGCCACTCCATGATCTTAATGTGCTTCTTCTTGAGCCACTCCTTTGTTGCCTTGGTGGTATGTTTTGGGTCATTGTTATGCTGTAAAACCTATCCACTACCCATCTTCAGTGTTCTGGCTGAGGGAAGAAGGTTCTCATCCAAGATTTTACAATACATGGCCCCGTCCATTGAGCCCTCAATGCGGCAAAGTCAATCTGTACCTTTAGCAGAGAAATAGCCCCAAAACATAATGTTTCGACCTCCGTGCTTGACTGTAGGGATGGTGTTCTTAGGGTCATAGTCAGCATTTTTTTTCCTCCAAACTAATGACATTGGCATTAACTCGACTCGCTGGAGGAGGTGGAAACATTATGCTTTGGGGCTGTTTCTCTGCTAAAGGTATAGGCCAACTCCGCTGCATTAAGGGGCCAATGGACGAGGCCATGTATTGTAAAATATTGGATGAGAACCTTCTTCCCTCAGCTAGAACACTGAAGATGGGTCGTGGATGGGTCTTCCAGCATGACAATGACCCAAAATATAGCGCCAAGGCAACAAAGGAGTGGCTCAAGAAGGAGGACATTAAGGTCACGGAGCCGTCAAGCCAGTCTCCAGACCAAATTTATGGAGGGAGCTGAAACTTTGAGTTGCCAAGCAACAGCCAAGAAACCCTAAAGATTTAGAGAAGATCTGTAAAAAAAGAGTGGACCAAAATCCCTCTTCAGATGTGTGCGAACCTGGTCACTAACTACAAGAAACGTCTTACCTCTGCTTGCTAAGAAGGGTTTCTCCACCAAGTACAAAGTCATGTTTTGCTTGGGGATCAAATACTTATTTCACTCACTGTGAACTGCAACTTCATTTATAGCATTTGTTGTATGTGTTTTTTCTGGATTTTTGGTTGATATTCTGTTAAAATACACCTATGATAAAAATTATAGACCGTTAATTTCTTTGTAAGTGGGCAAACTTACAAAATCTGCAGGGGACCAAATACTGTCATAAACAAAAAAAGACCAAAAATTTGGGGGGAAAATTTTTTTTTACTTTCTGCTATAAAACATTTACAGTAAAAACAATTAAAAAATGTAATCTGCTACATGTTTTTGATAAAAAAAATCCCAATAAATGTATATTGATTGGTTTGCGTTAAAGTTATAGCGCCTACAAACTACAGTATGGTATGTCTTGTATACAGGAATTTTTATTTTTTCATTTTTTATATACTAGTAATGGCGGCAGTCAGCGACTTATAATGGGACTGCGATAATGTGGCGGTCAATCTGACACTAACTGACGCTAGGGGATCATCTCTTCCTCAGAGAACAGTGAGCGGGGCATGGTGGTGGGAAGAAATTAGCAGCAGTACAAGCAACTTTCTGGAGGGGCGTGATGTCATTCCTGTGTGCTGGCCACCGCTTCCGGGTACATACCGCCACGCACACAGCAGTTGTGTATCTCACATACACAGCAGTCGCGCATCTAGCTGCAGGAACCCAATTTTTATGGAAATTAATAGTAAAGCAGATGCAGATTTATAGCACTGGACTAACAAATGTTTATAGTGAAAGGCAACTGGTGTTTTCTATTAAATTATTGGTCTAAATGGGCCATTGACATGCATCACATTTGAACTTAGGAATGTGTCTTTGCAAAGTTAAACTAAATGAAATCCTTTCTTATTTTTGCTTGGGGATAGAGTGCAGAGGGATTAGAAGACTTGTCAGTTTTTGGGGATGTCTGCACCCCTGATAGGGTGAAGACGCCTCCCAAATTTTGCCAGTTACTCCTTCAAATTCACTTCCTGTCACATAGCCAAAAACAGGAAGTTAGGGTAAAACCCTACCAATGTCTTTCCTCGGGTACATACAGGTCAATCTATATAGTTTCCCCATTGGGTAAATTGCACTCTAGCATTTTGCTCTGTACACCCCAAATTATTAGGTATCTTGGACTTTGGGGTTTATTTACTAAAGGCAAATCCACTTTGCGCTACAAGTGCACTTGGAAGTGCAGTTGCTGGAGATCCGAGGGGGACATGCCAGGAAAATGAAAAACAGCATCTTTGCTTCTACATGATTGGATGATAAAATCACCAGTGCTTTCCCTCAGATTTACAGCGAGTACACTTGTATTGCAGAGTGGATTTGCCTTTAATAAACCCCAAAATACCTAATAATTTGGGGTGTACACAAAGTGCTAGAGTGCAATTTGCCTAATGAGGACACTAGTTAGATTGACCTGTGTGTCCCCAAGGAAAGACATTGGTAGGGTTTTACCCTCACTTCCTGTTTGGCTATGTGACAGAAAGTGAAGCCAATTTTCAGAAAAGGGGCACAAAGCCAAACCTAAAAAAGACAAGCAGGGGTTCCAACACTCACTTGGTTTCCCTCAAATGCCCACAATTAGAATAGGATTGTCTTCAGCTCAATTTTAGCTCAGTGCTCTAAATCAGTGGTTCTCAACCCTGTCCTCAAGTACCCCCCAACAGGCCATGTTTGCAGATTTTCCTTCATCTTGCACAGGTGCTTTAAATCACAGTCAATGGCTTAGTATTTTGGGCAGGTATTTTAGCTAAGATAAATTCCAAAAACATGTCCTGTCCGGGGGTACTTGAGGATTGAGGCTGAGAACCACTGCGCTAAAATGGAAAATTGAATACGTACCTCTCTGTAATTTTCCTTTCCTGGTGCCTATCCATGGCAGCTTACGCACAATCCATACATATGCTACCATGAAGGCAACAGGAAAGCAGCTTTTAGGCAAATCACACCTTTTGTTGTTTTGCCATGCCAATCACCTGGGAAATCTGTATGAAAATTTGTATTGGGGGGGGGGGGGTCGGTAAAATGCATTACTTGGATTGAGCATGCATCTGCAAAACACATTATTAACAAAACACATAAAACATAAAAAATTGCTACAAATTTTATTGGTCAACAAAATAACACTTGGAAAAGAGCAAGGAAAGCAAAAAAACACATGTATGTTAATTTATGATACTAAACAGAATATGGTTTTGAGGTTTGACCATTTTGCAGAGGAAATTAACAGGAGTTAAAAGGACTGCGCCCATAAACGGACAGTCTCGTAAGGATTTAAACATTTAGCAGTCACAACAGCTTGAGGAAGATTTTGCAAAATAATGCAGCACAGACAATTAAATCAAAGTGAAACCAACAACCTACTAACACAGATTGACAACATCAAAAATATTTCAGTGAAAAATATCCCCCCCCCCCCTAAAAATAAAAAAAATAAAAAATACTTGCTCTAAAACACATCTGTTTTGTAAAGACATAACAAACAAAATACAAAGAAAATACATGTGTTACAAACGCTATAAAAATAACCAAATGTACTCTCTTGGTCACGCACACGCAATCTTATCCCTCTTTTCAGGGCAAGGTAAAGAATGCTATCTGCTAGCTTTATATAACATAGGTTTGTGTGCCAATGAGGCAATCGAAAACACATGCACAGTCGATGAAACACACAAAATGCAAGTTCACCCAATGTAGAGAGAACTTCAAAGTGGGTATACCTGTTAAGGATCCTGGTTCTCGCTCATCGCGCCCGCTGGGCACTCGCATCGGCTCCCGGCACACGCTGCGGGCGCCCCTAGTGGCCAAAACACTCTCTGAGCATGCCCAGAAAAATCCACACAAAAAGCACCAAAAAAAAAACAAAAGTCCCTGAGCATGCCCAGACCAACACAAATGCAATTCACACACCAAAAGCCACAGCAAAAAACAAAAGTCCTTGAGCATGCCCAGAACAACCCAAATGCCACCCCCCTGTCCAAAATTAAGCACATCATCCAGCATGTTACAAAATTACAGCTGGGACAAACACCCCCCGGTCCAGGGGGGGGGGGGCAAACAAAGAGCCTAACATGAGCAAAAGTTATACAACAAATACCATTGCAGTCTATGGGAACTGACTTGTTAATTTTGCTAGCAAACATTCTAGTTATTGGCCTTAAAATGGGTTGGGGCGCCCAGGTCCCATCCTGAGGGACAAATATCAATGTCACCAATTTGGACAACCCCAAAAACGAAACAAGGAGAAGTGCCTTTAAAAATGTGAAATTGCTTAAAAGCTAATAACTTGGGGGGGGACTTACTCTGCCTGTAAAGTGGTGCATCTGTGGCATGTATCCAAAATGCTGCTTCAAAGATGTAGGGCTTTAGAGAAAACTTACAAATTTACATTGCAGCTGCAAGATTTTAACCCAAAACAAAAAATGCCCTGCCCAATACATACAAGGCCATTTGGGCATGTGAAGGCTTAAAATGGGAACCCCCATGTGAAAAATCGCACCCCAAACTAAAAAAAATATTGTGCCCAACAAACCCCTAGCCAAACACACAGCAAGCCAGCCCATGAAAGGGGGGTGGATGCTTGGAGGCAGGAGGGGCTTGGGCACCCCAAAAGTCAACCACCTTGTTCCCATATTTAGGGGACAAGGGCCTCTTCCCCACAACCCTAGGCTGGGGTTGTGGGGGGCTGAAGACAGGGGGCCTTTACGAAATGTGGAAAGCCCCTTTAAACTAGTGGGTACAAGGTGCTTTGTGGTTGGTATTGGACTGAGCCCAACATGCCCCAAAGGCAGCCAGCTATGTTGAGTGAATGGGGCCGTGCATGGTTCAGGAGGGGGTTGGGCGATCGCTCTTCTCGCCCCTTTCCTAGCTGGCCCTGTTGTATGCTCTGAAAAAGGATGTAGTTTGGATTGGTAAAGGGAGCTCACAGCCTTTTGAGAATAGAATGGAGTGTGAAGTTCCCCTTTAAAAAGCAGAAGTTAGCCCATGGAAATCCAAGGGGTTAGAGGGGGGAGACAAGAGCATTGGAGAATAGAGTGTGGAGTTCCCCTTTAAAAGCAAAAGCTAGCCCAAGGAAATCATATGCCTTAGAGGGGGAAGGTTAAATGCCCTTTCAGGAGGGGCTAGAGGAGCGAGAGTCTTTTTACATCATTTTGGTGCACGTAACATGCAAACATGACCTGTGTGCAAATCTCCTTAAAAAAATTGCATAAAGGTGAACCAGTGTAAAAAAAAAAAAAAGGTCAAGTTTAGAGGTGCGCCTGTTCAACCCAAACAATTGCATGTACGTACAGTAAACAAACGCATTTGAACCAGCGCAACAGCTGCTTGAGCATGCGCAGTGCTTACATTGATCTCACACAGTTCTAAACGTACTTGCGGGCACAACAGGCTTTCTCTGAAAACGTTACTTTCCCATTCTATTTTGGGCATATTTGTTACTTTGGCAGTTTTTACTAAACTTCCTCACATCACCCCATAATATTGGCACCTCCATCTTCTGTTAATATTGAATTGAAGATGCCATAGTGGCGCACAGATTGCATTCTTCCGTGAGCCAAGATCACTATAGTAAATGGGGGATTTGCGCTCTGTTCCCATTTCGTAAATATGAAAATGTGCTTTGCACCTCGCCGTGCGCCTCTACTAATGTCGCTTGGCTTTCGTAAATCAGCCCCTTAGTTTTTAAATAGTTAAACTGAGATCTTCTACACACCGGAGTTCATTCCTTTGATAAGTAGAAACATTGTATCTCTTTGCTTCTTTTATCAGCTTGTTCTCAGACTTGGCAGGCTGCCCAGATAGGAGAGACTCAAGTCGCTCCGACGGGGAGACTTCAGACGACCTGCATTGACTTCTATTACAGAAGTCAATTGCAAGTCGCGCTGAAGTCGCACTGAGTCACCCAGCAAGTCGGATCGCCCCTGTGTGAACCGGCTAGTGCATAAATTAATTGGCCTAATTTTCAGCACAATCGGCCGATGCCGATTAAAAAAATGCCAAAAATCGGCCGATATATCAGTCGGCCTCTAAAAAGTGTGCCTAACAACGTGTAATATGTGTAACGTATGCTGCTTTTTTTTAAAGATCTCTCTGTTTCTCAACCCTGCTTTGCAGAGATAGGAAACAGAGAGGTCGTTCCCTGTGTACAGAGCTCTGTGTTGCTTGTCAACATAGAGCTCTGGGCTGTGATTGCACACAGCCAAACAGCAGGTCCCAGCTGTGAATCACAGCAGGCAGGGTCCGGACCCTAAAGCCGGAAATAGGCAGCAACGTACGGGTATGTCACTTAGTCTGCAGCCGCCGCTCACCCACAGTACATTGCAGGTGGGTGGTCAGTAAGTGGTTATAAAAACAAATACCTTTCTTTCTTTTTTTTCCTTTTACATGACCTCTGTTCTCAGCTGCATAGGGGGCTTGGAGAGCTAGGGACAGAGAAACAGCAGTACATTGATCTTTCCAGTGAATGCTTTTTCAGGGGGGCATTTTAGCACACGTTTTGGGCATTGGCTGCCTACTGTGGTCAGTTTGAAAGGGAAAGCAAGGGGACTGCCAAGATCACCAGGTGAACAGGATACTTTTTAACACACATTTACCTTACTATAGGCTTACCTGTAGGTATAAATAAAAAAGCGGACTTTACTACTGCTTTAAAAAAGTGTTTTTTAGCAGTAGCTAAAAAAAGAATCATTTGATGGAGGCAGGGTTATGGTGTGGGGTTGTTTTCAGGGGTTGGACTTGGCCCCTTAGATCCAGTGAAGGGAAATCTTAAGGCGTCAGCATACCAAGACATTTTGGACAACCAACTTTGTGGGAACAGTTTGGGGACGGTCCCCTTCCTGTTCCAACATGACTGCGCACCGGTGCACAAAGCAAGGTCCATAAAGACATGGATGAGCAAAGTTTGGGGTGGAGAAACTTGACTGGCCTGCACAGAGTCCTGACCTCAACCTGATAGAACACCTTTGGGATGAATTAGAGCGGAGACTGTGAGCCAGGCCTTCTTGTCCAACATCAGTGCCTGACCTCACAAATGCGCTTCTGGAAGAATGGTCAAACATTCCTATAGACACACTCCTTGTCAACAGCCTTCCCAGGAGAGTTTAAGCTGTTATAGCTGCAAAGGGTGGGCCAACTCAGTATTGAATCCTACAGACTAAGACTGGGATGCCATGTAAAGGCAGGTGTCCCAATACTTTTGGTAATATAGTGTATAAGTATATCACAAGAGTGTATCATTCATTATATCTACCCAAAGGTAATTGGTACCTGTTGCAGTGTAGTATAAAGTTATTACAGAATAGCCACAATTGAGAACCAGATAAAAACATGTCCTCAAATGACCAACGGAGGGCAGTGGAGTCTAGCCATCAGCCTGTGGACCACTGGGGTCGCTGAGAAGCAACGCAATATTCAGCAAGTCAAAAAGCAACAAGATCAAAGAATCGAATACGATTACTTATGTTGTTTGGAGATGAATAGGGACTTGGACTACAATAGTATAGATATATGTATTTATAAAGACTTCTTACTTGTAAAGCTGACTGATGTTAATCATATACAAAGCAGGTAAGTAACTGCCGCTGTTGTGGCGAGAGGGTGAGGCCTTCAGAGATCTAAAAAATATAAAATAACCAAAAAAGGAAAGAAAAAGTCTAAATCGGTTGCAGTGGACCTTATGACTGCTGGAAAAAAAAAAAAACGTAAAATGACCAAAGACGCTAAGCACAGGTGCAGCCCAAGGACTTGTTCACCAGCAGGCGCTGCACATATGACTACTGTACCTGTATGCGCTTGGTTGAAACCGTGCCAATATGTCATTTCTAACGCATCACACTGTTTACTTTTTTTTTCTTATAACTTCATTGAAATGTCACAAAATACACTATATTACCAAAAGTATTGGGACGCCTGCCTTTACACACACATGAACTTTAATGGCGTCTTAGTCCGTAGGGTTCAATATTGAGTTGGCACGCCCTTTGCAGCTATAACAGCTTCAACTCTTCTGGGAAGGCTGTCCACAAGGTTTAGGAGGGTGTCTATGGGAATGTTTGACCATTCTTCCAGAAGCACATTTGTGAGGTCAGGCACTGATGTTGAACGAGAAGGCCTGGCTTGCAGTGTCCGCTCTTAATTCATCCCAAAAGTGCTCTATCGGGTTGAGGTCAGGACTCTGTGCAGGCCAGTCAAGTTCCTCCACCCCATGTCTTTTATGGACCTTGCTTAGTAGGGAGCTGCGGGAGCCCAGAGAGCTCAACATGGCTGGAGGTAAGGACAGCAGGGACCAAGGGGGTGGGGAGGATGTCCGGTGTTGGGTCACCTTTACATTTTTACTGTAAAGGTGAACTAACCCTTTAAATGAAGTAGAGAGATCTAGATCACTTATATAAATTGTAAAAGTTTATATAGCTGCTTAAAGTTCAGAAGTATATCCTATTAAACCTCCAATGAGGACGCTAGGAAGGCTGAAGGGGCAGGGCATAGCATTTGTTAAGAATAAGTCAAGATTTGCATAAGATTTTACATGCCCATATCGCTACATCTATTGATTAATAATATATTTTTTTAAATAAAAACCTATTCCACGTTCATCTTGTTTTTCCTAAATATGTTACAGGTTGGCTTTAAAAAAGTTGAATGAAAATGAATATATTTTGCAATCTATACCCCAGTTTGATTCCTCGTCTACTTTACAAAATATCCTTTTATTTAATAGAAGACGTATTTTTGCAAATGCTCCTAATGAATAGGGATGAGCTCTGGGGTGTTCAGATCCTAGTCTGAACCTGCCTGAGCTTTCCCGCCAGGAAGCTGTCACTAAGGATCCAGTATACAAACAAATTAAAAATATTGATCCAATCGCTGCTGGCGTTGTCTTCAGGAATTAGGTACAATACTACAAGTATGGTGGGATTGCCCCCAAAGTACATTGATGATTTCCGGAGTAACGTCCTACACACTTGACTACTCGCTGGCGCAATACTTACTACATCATACCTCACTCCCCTCTAAGCTATACTTTAAATCTCTTGCCATGCACATGGTGAATGCGGCCACTGGGTGCGTTTCCCGTTCATTGGGGTTCCACCCAAATGCCCTCCATCTTTGAGTGGCTCATTCGCCTGGGAAAAATTGTAGAGATCTAAAAACTTATTCATATAGCAAAAGATTCCCCTTCCAAATTCACGGCAACAATGGGCCTGTTGGTTTCACTTTTAAAAGACGGATATGTACAACCAAATTATAACTCATTCCAGGACGTCACAGACACCAGCTGGCATACCTGCTACCTGAGCGATTCTCTCCATCATTGCAATTCTGCGATGCAGTTCAGACAATCGTCTACTCATTACCCTTTCGACCCTACTTACCCAAACTGTCCCACCTCCTACACTGGTTGGCTGAGGTAGCAGACTTCATGTGTTGGAGGGCCCTTGTGGCTGGTTCCACTTCCCCTCCCTATACCCCTCCCTTCCTCTGCACTTCCCCTCCCTATACCCCTCCCTTCCTCTGCACTTCCCCTCCCTATACCCCTCCCTTCCTCTGCACTTCCCCTCCCTATACCCCTCCCTTCCTCTGCACTTCCCCTCCCTATACCACTCCCTTCCTCTGCACTTCCCCTCCCTATACCACTCCCTTCCTCTGCACTTCCCCTCCCTATACCCCTCCCTTCCTCTGCACTTCCCCTCCCTATACCCCTCCCTTCCTCTGCACTTCCCCTCCCTATACCCCTCCCTTCCTCTGCACCCTTCCTCTTCCACCCCCCCCCCCCCTTTTTTTTTTCTCTCTCTATCTTGACCTTTCCTGGCTGGAAGGCTCAACCTCCGGAAGAGTCTTTACATTAGAGGACCCTGTAGACCATAGTCTGTGCTTACTAATAGGTACTCATGCCTAACTTGAGCCCAATATTACTTGCCCCTTCCCCTCCAGGAGTGAGATACTTCCCACCTCCTCCTCCCTCTTAAACGCTATATTGTCCCCTTTCCCTAAGGCTAGCTTTACACCTATGGCCTTGTTTATAAGTGAGATTCCGATCTGAAAATATCTCTGCGCATGGGATGTGGGTTCTTAGATTCTTGCATTTAATGGTGAATTTTGCATAATTATTTTCTGTTTATGATTACATATTGGGGTGGGCAACTACATGGCAAATGAGGTTCAATGTAGAAAAATGTAAAATAATGCATTTGGGTGACAAAAATAGGAATGCAATCTATAGACTGGGGGGAGAACCTCTGGGGGAATCTAGGATGGAAAAGGACCTGGGTGTCCTAGTAGATGATAGGCTCAGCAATGGAATCCAATGCCAAGCTGCTGCTAACAAAGCAAACAGAATATTGGCATTAAAAAGGGGATCAACTGCAGAGATAAAACGATAATTCTCCCGCTCTACAAGACTCTGGTCCGGCCGCACCTGGATTATGCTGTCCAGTTCTGGGCACCAGTCCTCAGGAAGGATGTACTGGAAATGGAGCGAGTACAAAGAAGGGCAACAAAGCTAATAAAGGGTCTGGAGGATATTAGTTATGAGGAAAGGTTGCGAGCACTGAACTTATTCTCTCTGGAGAAGAGACGCTTGAGAGGGGATATGATTTCAATATACAAATACCGTACTGGTGACCCCACAATAGGGATAAAACTTTTTCGCGGAAGGGAGTTCAACAAGACTCGTGGCTACTCATTAAAATTAGAAGAAAAGAGGTCTAACCTTAAACTACGTAGAGGGTTATTTTCTGTAATGCCCTGTACACACGATAGGATTTTCCGATGGAAAATGTGTGATAGGACCTTGTTGTAGGAAATTCCGACCGTGTGTGGGCTCCATCACACATTTTTCCATAGGAATTTCCGACACACAAAGTTTGAGAGCAGGCTATAAAATTCTCCGACAACAAAATCCGTTGTCGGAAATTCCGATCGTGTGTACACAAATCCGACGCACAAAGTGCCACGCATGCTCAGAATAAATTAAGAGACGAAAGCTATTGGCTACTGCCCCGTTTGTAGTCCCGACGTACGTGTTTTACGTCACCGCGTTCAGAACGAACAAATTTTCCAACAACTTTGTGTGACCGTGTGTATGCAAGACGAGTTTGTTGGATTGTCGGAATGTCTGATCAATCTCCGACCGTGTGTACAGGGCATAAGAGCGGCAAGGATGTGGAATTCCCTTCCACAGGCGGTGGTCTCAGCGGGGAGCATCGATAGTTTTAAGAAACTATTAGATTAGCACCTGAATGACCGCAACATACAGGGATATACAATGTAATACTGACATATAATCACACACATAGTTTGGACTTGATGGACTATGTAACTATATGTAACTATATATCACCAAACGTTATGTAAACTATATCTGACATGGAACCAGGATTGTTGCCTTTTGGCAATGTGATGACGTCACCTGACTGTAAAAACTTTTACCCTCTTGAATATTATTATATTGCATTGTACATCTCGCAAACTCCCAATAAAAAATTATTTGGAATAAATTTTTTTTTTAAATATTGAACAGAAAAATAAAATTGGAATTAAACATTTGTCTCCTGTTTCAAAGTGCTAAATGTAAGGCCAGCGTAAGCCTCATCAATTCAGACATGGTGGCGCACTTTGTGATCTGCTACAGGAAGTATCGCATTTTTCCCTGGGATTTCGGGACTTATCGTTATTACCAGCTATGGCTTTCTAAATCCTTCCTATCTCTAGGGCACAGCAAACAAGTCCACTTGGAAAGTAAGTTTGTCTCGTAAAAGTCTTTCCATTGGTGTGCAAGAGAGAGATTTGGTTTTAGTGAGACATCAGCGTTAGGGGTCAATAATAAAAAAACCCACCTGCTGTTTACTGTCTGAGTACTGAGAGCCTATGGCTTGTTTCATTCCCTCTCCGGGCCTTGTTTGCGGCAGCCCACATTTTTCCTAAAAGGCGCTGGGCTGTGAGTCACCTCTGTGTTTACCCACGGAACTGGCACAGAATGGGCAGCGGGTGAGTTTCCCCCATCCACACCTCTTTTTATATACCTAAGCTCTTCCCCACACTCATTAGTGTCACAAACCCAGCTTAGTACAAAGTACCAATGTGTGACTGTTCAACACAACGCCATAGTGTTACCAGCAGGCAGAAACCACATTGCGGCCAGTGTCAACAGCAGTTACGCTTCCAACTATATTTATACATAGCTAGTCAAGTCCGAAAGATGTACATCACAAACGGGTGATCTTATGTGTTTTTTGATCTATATTATTATCAGCATCTTGTGATAATATTACACATTGCAGAATTTTTTTTGAGTTACAACAAGCCTCTTCTTAAAGGAGATTGTGATATGGGGGATCGTTAGCTCAGTGGTAGGCGAGTTTTGGTGAGCCCACGCCAGTCCGAACTGTGGGTTTAAAGGTTTGTCAGCCCACTTTTATTAGAAAAACAAAGGGCAACTCCACAAAGAGTTGTCCATGCAGGAGATTTTCACCAGCAAAAACACGTAACAGAAAATGCTGAGCCACCTGGCTCCCTTTTTAGCAATGCCGCTGCTCTTTTCACTGGTTCCTCAGACTGTCTAACTCAGCTTCTCCTGGATCTCTGGGCTTTCCTGGCTCATTCAGCCTGTAGTTACAGCTTGGAAAGAAGAAAGAAATGGCTGCACATCCAGAACTTCCAGTTGCCTTTTATTTTGTTTCACAAAGATAACACCAAAGACACCAAACTGTGGTCACGTAGTTACGGCTCCCTGCTGTATGGGCCCACTCCTGGTCTCTCAATAGGGTTCTCCTAGCACCCCGGACTCCCTCACCTCTCTGAGATTTACAAATTACTTCAGTCCCTTGGACTTGCCTGGTTTTCCCGTCTCTTTGTCTTCCTTAGCCTCCTCAACTCTCTCAGCCCGATAGACATGGAATTTCTCCTCCAGCATGGAGTGCTCTCTTTTAAAGTGGTGTTCCGGCCAAAATATACTTTTTAAATAAAAATACCCCTATAATACACAAGCTTAATGTATTCTAGTAAAGTTAGTCTGTAAACTAAGGTCTGTTTTGTTAGTTTATAGCAGTAGTTTGTTATTTTATAAACTTACAGCAGGCCGTGGCCATCTTAAGTGTGGGCATCTGAAGCTAGACTGTATTTCTTCCTGGATCTCATCCTTGCAGATCTCGCACATGCTCAGTGCAGCACAAGCAGTGTAATAGGTTTCAGGTCAGGTTTCCATAGCAACGGCAGTGTCAGGAAGTTGCCGCCCCTTCCCAGAAGGCATTGCAAACAGGAAATGATGCGATGGGCCACGGCCAGGGAGGAGGAAGTGAAAAATTAATACAGCAGATATACAGTAGGTGCTGAGAAAAAAAAATTAAAAACATCCAATTGGTTTACAGTGCACAGTTTAGTGAGAGATGCTGAAGAGTTGTAAAAATGGGTGGAACTCCACTTTAAGTAGAGCACCTCTGTCTTCTAACAGGAACACAAACCTATCTCCAAATGGGAGCTCTGAGCTATGCCCAAGCCTATCCTTATAACGGCTCTGCACACTCTTCTGCAAGACCTGGACACTGGGTTGGAGACTTCTCTCCTCCCAAAGCACTTTGAAATCCCCAAACTATGGAGACCAATACAGGGATACCAAAATCTGGAGAAAGTTATAAAATCCTTTTTCTCTGCTCCTAATCCATACTCTGGAGCACTCTACATACATGCCAACCCTGTGCCCTTTTTACAATGATTTTTACAGTCTTAGCGCCTCGCACTGCCACAAGGTGTAAACCTAACTTCAGTTGGCTAAATTGCTGAATATCACATCTGCCATTTTTAATAAAAAATTTTTTTTACTTTTTTATTCTTGTTTTAAGGTTTTTAGTAAGGTTTTCAGGAAGGAGCAAGGTCTTAACAACTATTACGCCCACACAGGGGCTTCAACATCAGAAAATGAAATTGAGAGTCAATGTAGAGTGCTTAATAACACTGTGCAAATGCTAAAGTGCTCGACAAAGGCTGCAAATATCATATGATGTCAGTGACATATGAGCGACCTAGGTCAAGAGGGTGGAAGGGCATATTTGTAGGGAAGCAGGGGGCGGGGAGTTGGGGCCAGGGTAGGACAGGAGGGAATGAGTAGGGGAAGAAGGAGGGGAAGGGGGGGGTGGCAATAAAGGAGGGAGGGCGGGGGTGGGGGAGAAACTCTCAAGGATTTTGGGCTGAGAGTCGTTAAGGATGCTGGACATCTTTTCATAAACCAGCATTAGGGTAATTCAATTTTTGACTACCTGTATGAAGGCTGAGGGCTTCTTCCAGGCCTTGGCAGTTGCTTGTTTGGCAGCTAGAAAAAGGAACATGGCCAATCGTTACTGGGGGGGCACGGTTTTGACTTTTTTAAAAATCTTTCACAGCATCTCGCTACTGCTGATCTCCTGCAGTCACTTCCTGTCAACATACACTCCAATGATGAAGCAGGTTTTCTGATGGTAACAACTGTGAACCATGCCTGCCTGATGTGGGTTGCACAGATGAGCTGTAATCTCCATTGGAAGCCCATGTGACAGGGTGATGACGCTGGAGCATCGGTATTTATGGAAGTACATTCGCCAATAGCCGTTCACTTGTATGGCAGGCTGTACCCGCCACCTGCAGCTCCTGGGGGTGCAGGAAAACACCTGGAATTTTACACCCAGCATGTTTTCAGCCTTGTGTGCATGAGGCCTTATGATGCTTGCATGACAGTTAGCAGTGCTGCTATCAGGATTCCCAATGGTGACAATTGTGGACGATGCCTGCCCAGTGTGCGCTGAATTGATCAGTTGCAATCTCCATTGAAAGCCCCTGTGACAGGAAGGCGATGCAGGAGCACAATTGAAAAACTGAGACAGATTGTTGTCACCCTATAACAGGAAGGGCTTGAACAAGGACCTTCATGATGGATCAACGGGTACTTTTTGATAAAAAGCTGCTGATTTAAAAAGATTGAAGATGGCTTTTGAAATAACATGAACAAGCTTCTCTGATATTCCAGTCATATGAGACATTACATATCGTATTTATCGGCGTATAACACACACAGACGTATAACACGCACATTCATTTTAAGGGGGAAGTTTCTGGAATAAAACTTAAATTTGAAATAAGGAACTTTGAAGCAAAATAAGGGTCAGTGCCCACCTGCAGCCTCACCATTGCCATCAATGCAGCAGCCTCACCATTGCCATCATTGCAGCCTGATCAATGCATATCTGCAGCCTCACCATTGCCATCAATGCAGCAGCCTCACCATTGCCATCATTGCAGCCTGATCAATGCATATCTGCAGACTCACAAGTGCCATCAATGCAGCAGCCTCACCACTGCCATCAATACAGCAGCCTCACCATTGCCATCAATACAGCAGCCTCACAATTGCCATCAATGCAGCAGCCTCACCATTGCCATCAGTACAGCAGCCTCACCACTGCCTTCAATGCAGCAGCCTCACCATTGCCATCAGTGCAGCAGCCTCACCAGCCTCACCAGCCTCTCCATTGCCATCAGTGCAGCAGCCTCTCCATTGCCATCAGTGCAGCAGCCTCACCATTGCCACCAGTGCAGCAGCCTCACCATTGCCATCAGTGCAGCAGCCTCACCATTGCCATCAGTGCAGCAGCCTCACCATTGCCATCAGTGCAGCAGCCTCACCATTGCCATCAGTGCAGCAGCCTCACCATTGCCATCAGTGCAGCAGCCTCACCAATGCCTTCAATGCAGCAGCCTCACCATTGCCATTAGTGCAGCCTGATCGATGCCCATCTGCGGCCTAGAGAAGACAGGGAGGGGGGCGGGACGAGCGCCGACAGATTACATAGTGAGAATCTCCTATGATAGACAGAACAATGGTCCAATGGCTGCCCAGGAGACGGGACTTCCTGTTACAGAGGCCGCCAAGTAAACAGGAGATTCTCACTGTATGTAATCTGAAGGCGCTCGTCCCGCCCCCCTCCCTGTACCCTTCGAGGAAGCTGCAATTGAAGTATCGGCGTACAACATGCACCCAATTTTCAGGGTCAAAAAGTGCGTGTTATACGCCAATAAATACAGTATTTATTTCATTGTTTGTCAAAGTTGCAAAGCATTCAAAGATCATCCACAAGGAGAAAGAATTGGAATTGCCCTGATTAAATGCAGGGTAAAAAAATCAGATAATTTTTCAAGATCGTCATCGTTCTTCCTCGTTTCATTTCAATTCAGAGTTTTTTTATTTTACCCAAAGAAAGTCTCTTTTGAGCCATACAAGACAAGTTTTGACCTTACAATTGATCAGATTCTGGTAGTCACTTGAAGTTGTGGTTGGTAGATTGTTCAGCTTCTGATTATTAATTTTGATCACATTTATGATTCCTTTTTATGCAAAAAAAAAAATCAAAAACAAAGATTTGTGCGGTAATAATTAAATTCAGCCAAAGAAAACATTTTTGGTCTTCTGGGCTGAATGAAGCCAAGGCTTAGGATATACTGTGAGACATCTAGAAATTATAGGTATTAAAAGAGAAATTAAAGTGATTCTAAAGCCTAAACATTTTTTGCCTTAATGCATTCCTTGAATTAAGGTAAATAATGTTTAGGCATTAGTATCCCCCATACCCCCCCCCCCCTTTTTTTTTTTTTTTTTACCTGAGCCTTTCATTTGATCCACCACTGTCCACATCTGCAGCTCTTCTCTCCCCACACTTCCGGGTCTTACTGACTTTGCTGGAGCTCCCATTGGCTCCCGCTGCTGTCAATCAAAGCCAGTGATGAGGGGACAGGGTGGAGTCCCGCTGTCTGTGGACACAGCATCAGGGGGTCAGAAGCGAGCATGCACAAGTGCCCCCATGGGAAGCGGCTCCCTGTGAGGGCAAGGGACATTAGAGAAGGAGCCAGGAGCGCCGGCGGGTGACCAGAGGAGAGGAGGTTTGGGCCACTTTGTGCAATTCCATTGTACAGAACAGGTAAGTATAAAGATGTTTGTTGTTGTTAAAAAAAAATTACCTTCACAACCTTTTTAAAGCATAACAAACATGTGAGGTGAGGTGGCAGGGTGGAGGCCCGGGTTGGCCTTTAACCACTTGCCGACCAGCTGCAGTCATTATTCGGCGGCAGGTCGTCACGATCCCGCGAACCGTCGTAGCTGTACGTCGGCCCCTTTAAGCGGGATAGCAGGAGCGCGCACGTCCGCTGCACAGCAGGGGGTGCTTATGCTCCTGACCAGTGGTCGCGATGACCGCCAGCCACGAGCGATCGCGGGCACGAGAGGCAGAACAGGGACGTGCGTGTGTGTGTAAATACACACATGCCAGTCAGTGTTAATTTTAGTCTTAGGACTAAAATGGCATTTTAGTTTTAGTCCCATTTTAGCCTTCTGCAATCGTTTTAGTTTTAGTCGACTAAATCTCCAGTACCTTTTAATCGACTAAAATGTTCTACGTTTTAGTCGACTGAAATCTCCAGTACGTTTCAGTAATTGCAATTTAGTTTTAGTCATAGTCTTTTGACTAAAATGGCATTTTAGTTTTAGTCTAATTTTAGTCTTTTGACTAAAATGGCATTTTAGTTTTAGTCGTATTTTAGTCATCTCAATTGTTTTAGTTTTAGTCGTATGTTAGTCGACTAAAATAGTATTCATTTAGTCGACTAAAATGTTTTAGTCATTTTAGTCGACTAAATTAACACTTATCCCAGTTCTGTGAGGAAAGAGAGGTCGTGAGTTCCTACAAGCTGGGAACCACGATCTCTCCTCTCCTATTGTCAGTCCCATCCCCCACAGTTAGAACACACACATAGGGAACACAGTTAACTCCTTGATCACCCCCTAGTGTTAACACCTTTCCCTGCCAGTGTCATTTATACAGTAATCGGTGCATTTTTATAGCACTGATCGCTGTATAATTGTCAATCGACCCAAAAATGTCCGATGTGTCCGCCATAATGTCGCAGTCTTGATAAAAATCGCCGCCATTACTTTTAAAAGAAGTAATAATAATAAAAAGGCCATAAATCCATCCCCTATTTTGCAGACGCTATAACTTTTGTGCAAACCAATCAATATAGGCTTTTTGTGATTTTTATTACCAAAAATATGTAGAAGAATACATATCGCCCTAAACTGAGGAAAAAATTTGCTTTTTTAAAAAAAAAATAGGGATATTTATTATAGCAAAAAAGTACAAAATATTGTGTTTTTTTTTTTCAAAATTGCCGCTCTTTTTTGTTTATAGCGCAAAAAATAAAAACCGCAGAGGTGATCAAATACCACCAAAAGAAAGCTCTATTTGTGGGAAAAAAAGGACGTCAAATTTGTTTGGGTACAACGTCGCACAACCGCGCAATTGTCAGTTAAAGCGACGCAGTGCCGAATCGCAAAAAAAATGGCCCGGTCATTGAGCAGCCAATTCTTCCGGGGCAGAAGTGGTTAAAGCAAATCTCTTGACCCTTTATGGGCAAAGCACAGATTTGCTGTGAAAATGTGTCGGGTATACCAAATACATACCGTATTTATCGGCGTATAGCACACACAGGCGTATAACACGCACATTCATTTTAAGAGGGAAGTTTCAGGGAAAAAAAATATTTTTTAAATAAGGAACTTTGAAGCAAAATAAGGGTCAGTGCCCATCTGCAGCCTCACCATTGCCATCAATGCAGCCTCATCAGTCCACATCAATGCAGCCTCACCATTGCCATCAATGCATCATCCTCACCATTGCCATCAATGCAGCAGCCTCACCATTGCCATCAGTGCAGCCTGATCGATGCCCATCTGCAGCCTCACAAGTGCCATCAATGCAGCCTCATCAGTCCACATCAATGCAGCCTCACCATTGCCATCAATGCATCATCCTCACCATTGCCATCAATGCAGCAGCCTCACCATTGCCATCAGTGCAGCCTGATCGATGCCCATCTGCAGCCTAGAGGGGACAGGGAGGGTGGCGAGACGAGCGCCGATAGATTACATACAGTGAGAATCTCCTATGATAGACAGAACAGTGGTCCAATGGCGGCCCAGGAGACAGGACTTTCTATTACAGAGGCCGCCAAGTAAACAGGCGATTCTCACTGTATGTAGTCTGATGGCGCTCGTCCCGCCCCCCTCCCTGTCCCCTCCCAGGCAGCTAAAATTGAAGTATTGGCGTATAACACGCACACGCTATTTGCACCCAATTTTCATGGTGAAAAAGTGAGTGTTATACGCCAATAAATACAGTAATCACTGAAATACACTATAGTTTCCCTTTTAGTAAAGTCCCCCCACCCACACTCATTTGATCTATATGAAGCATTGTTACAAGTAGTGATCTGAATCGTTCTCAACCTGAAAGCACGCACAGGGGATGCATGTTGCTACTACAGCAATTAAATTGCATGTGTGTGCAACGTGTGTAGTATTTGGTATAATACTAATGGAATCCTATAGCATTAGAGATTCCAGAAGCTGTAATACGTATGTATGTACGGTGGGTTTAGACGGATTAGTCAAAGAGAGGGAAATCTAGAGGGAGAGAAGATCCACTGTGTGCTGTCCTGGAAAAAAAAAGAAGAAATACTTCAGAGTTAAAAATGGCATCATGGTAAACAGCAGAAACCAGGACAGAAGCTTCATTTAATGCCTCCCTGACCACGGTCAGCAGCTTCACCCGGGGTTTGGAGCGCATCTGTCTCCTTTTAAAACTTCCTGCCGTACAAGTGTCTTTTTATTACCAGTACAGCAGTAAGTGAGAAGACCAGATCTACGCTTTATTTTACTTTTTTTTTGTTTTTAAGAGTAGTAATACTAATTGTTTGAGGTCCCTTAATGGAGTAAAAAAAAAAGTGCAGAAACGTTTTCAATAAACCTTATATATATAAATATATATACAGTGGGGACGAAAAGTATTCAGATTCAATTTTTCACTCTTTGTTATATTGCAGCCATTTGCTAAAATCATTTAAGTTCATTTTTTTCCTCATTAATGTACACACAGCACCCCATATTGACAGAAAAACACAGAATTGTTGACATTTTTGCAGATTTATTAAAAAAGAAAAACTGAAATATCACATGGTCCTAAGTATTCAGACCCTTTGCTCAGTATTTAGTAGAAGCCCCCTTTTAATACAGCCATGAGTCTTTTTGGGAAAGATGCAACAAGTTTTTCACACCTGGATTTGGGGATCCTCTGCCATTCCTCCTTGCAGATCCTCTCCAGTTCTGTCAGGTTGGATGGTAAATGTTGGTGGACGGCCATTTTTAGGTTTCTCCAGAGATGCTCAATTGGGTTTAAGTCAGGGCTCTGGCTGGGCCATTCAAGAACAGCCACGGAGTTGTTGTGAAGCCACTCCTTCCTTATTTTAACTGTAATGGCTGCTATATAACAAAGAGTGAAAAATGTAAGGGTGTCTGAATACTTTCCGTCCCCACTGCATATATATATATATATATATATATATATATATATATATATATATATATATATATATATATGAGAGAGAGAGAGAGATAGTAAAAAGGACAGGCCATGCACGAGACACGAACACCCAGGAGCATTCCAAGATGTCTCTCCCGACCCCCCCCCCCCCCCAACCGCCTTCCACGGCTCGCCGGGCTCTCCTGTCCCACACGTCCGTCGGTTGGCCGGGGACCCGAATGAGGCCAGAATCGGCATCGATCAGGTCTAGTAACCCGGAAGCGATGTCATGGCATCACTTCCAGTTTACTACAGACTTAAAGGCGCCGAACTAAAAAAAAATAACAGTATTCAAAACTGCCAAACTTGGCGTTTTGAATGCTTTTAAGTGCAAAGGAGGTATTTAGGGTCTTATAGACCCCAGATCCCTCCATAAAGAGTACCTGTCACCTCCTATTACTGTCACAAGGGATGTTTACATTCCTTGTGACAGCAATAAAGGGGATCAGAATTTTTTCTTTAAAGGGACGGTGTAGAATAAATAAATAAATAAATAAGAAGAAAAAAATGTTCTGTTTTATGGTCTTATGGCTGCACCATCTCCATCTTTACTGCATCTTTTAGGGTGTGCCCCCCCCAAATATTTTGTTTGTCGCGCGCAGAAGAAGTATCGCAACGATCGTTAGAGCAAGAGCAATAATTCTCTGTAACTCTAAACTGGTAACCTGTAGCAATTTTTAAAGCGTCACCAATCGTTTGTCCCCATTCCGCGAAGGTCTGGTTACCAGGTAAGCTGTGGACCCAGTAATGGAGGCTTTATCCCACCCAAAGTTATACAGGACCCAAAACAGAACTTATTGAAATCTGAGAAAACAAAGTTTGTTTCCTCCATAGCAGACACAAACCCCATTAGCTCCTCACCGTATCTAGGTGAAATACCTGGTTAAATTGAATACGACATCAACCAGTACTTCACTTTATGTATATATATATATATACTACAGGTATATGTGTGTGTGTAGTCTTTAGGTTATCCTGGCAGTTAGCTTACCTTGATGTTGCATCAAGGCATGAACTGGAATTCCATTTGCGAGCCAGGTCTTCTCATCCAACATTAGTACCTAATAGCCTTAGAGTGGGGGATGTTATGGCTGCAAAGGGTGGCCAACTCCATATTAATGGCCATGGTTTTGTAATAGAAATTTCCAGCAAGCTCAAATGTGTGAGAGTAAGGTGTTTAAAAACTTTTGGCCATATAGTGTCAGTCCCTGCATGAACAGTAGCTCCTCGTTATCTAGTGCTGGTACCACGGTCCTACAAGTATGAATAAACTTTCAAGCACTCAGCAGGGCCAGTGTGGTCTGTAATAAGCCAATATGTTTTAGGTTCAGGGAGGATAGCCAAACAAACACGAAGATCATACAGTGGCGAAAATACTTATTTCATCCCCTGCAGATTTTGTTTGCCCACTTGAAGGGTCTATAATTTTTATCATAGGTGTATTTTAAATGATAGAGGCAGAATATCGGCAAAGTCGGCCTGTACCTTTAGCAGAGAAACCCCCCCAAAGCATAATGTTTCCACCTCCGTGCTTGACTGGAGGGATGATGTTCTTAGGGTCATAGTCAGCATTTTTCTTCCTCCAAACACGGCGAGTTGAGTTGATGCCAAAGAACTAAATTTTGGTCTCATCTGACCACAGTTCTCCCAATCCTTCTCTCAATCATTTCAATGTTCATTGGCAAACTTCAGACAGGCCTGTACATGTACCTTCTTGAGGAGGGGGACCTTGCGGGTGCTGCAGGATGTCAATCCACGGCGGCGTATTGTCTTACCAATGGTTTGTTTGGTGACTGTGGTCCCAACTGTTTTGAGATCATTCACAAGCTCCTCCCGTGTAGTTCTGTGCTGATCCCTCACTTTTCTCATCATTTTTACCCCATGATGCGAAATCTTGCATGGAGCTCCAGATCGAGAGCGATTGATGGTTATTTTGTATTTCTTCCATTTCCGAATAATCACTCCAACAGTTGTCTTCTTCTCGCCAAGCTTCTTTCTGATGGTCTAGTAGCCCATTCCAACCTTGTCTCTGATGTCCTTTGACAGCTTTTTGGTCTTGCCCATGATGGTGAGGTTTAAATGGTAGGAAGAGATTCTGTGGACAGGTGTCTTTTATACACATAATAAGTTGTCGGTAGGAGCACCTTATTAAAATGACAGGACTAATCTGTGTACCACATGAGCACATATTCGAGCCAGAATTATTGTTGGTTGGTAGGGGATCAAATACTTACCGTACTGTACTTTACTCACTGAACTGCAACTTAAAGCGGGGGTCCACCTATCTATCGTTCATTCACAAACTTTTCTTCTCATGATTATCTACTCACATGTTCTGTGTAATAAGTCCGCCTGTGTCCGATTTCGTTGTAAAGAATAACTTATAAAATTCACTGAAGGCGGTTTCCATCTTCATTGTGGGCATTTGAAGCCCACAAGCATGTATTTCCTGGATGCGGTGAATGCTGTGCTCCCAGCATTCACCGAGATGTTGTGATGATGCTGTTGCACAATGCATGCTGGGAAGCCTGAGACTAGCTCCCAGGGGACTGTGGGAGGTCTGGGAGAGGCTAGAAACACACCTACTCCCATGGGAGGAAAACCAGGAAGTGCTAAGAAGATTAGAAAAAAAAGGGTAATTACGGCGATTTAAATTTTTTTACACAGCATGTCAGCATCTAGGCAAGGAAGAGAATGCATAGAGATAATGTTCAAAATTTGGGTGGAACCCCGCTTTAATTTATAACTTTTGTATCATGTGTTTTTTCTGGATTTTTGTTTGATATTCTGTCTCTATCATTTAAAATACACAGCTGATAGATCCTTCATTTCCTTATAAGTGGGCAAACTTACAAAATCTGCAGGGGATCAAATAATTTTTTTTTTCGCCACTGTATATGAAGACCAAACTGATATAGCTCTGCCAAGAAATTAACTCGGCACTCCAATGCTACGTGGCAATAGTGCAGAACACTTTACGTTGGGTAGAGTAATTTGAGCTGTTTCTTTTTTTTGCCGGAGTTTCAACACCAGGAATTTTGTGATAGAAAAATAAGAACAAATAACGTTTATTCCATGTAAGACACAACCAAAATTTTAATTTATTGTTTATTTATTTATTAATTTATTTTACATTCTCCCTTCTAAAAAAAAAAAAAAAAATCACACTAACTGACCATAAACCTGAACACTACCCCTTAACACTAAATGTAAGTTTCCAGTAAAATTCTTACCATCACAGTCCTCAATCTTTATGGACCTGCAGACTGATATAGTCATCTTTTTTTTAAGCAGAGTGAGTGGGAGGATTTCAGAAATTGCCATTGCAGCAGCCATCTTCTGTTGTTCTTTCAGACATGGTAGTTTCCTTCTTTGCTCATTGGGCAGCAACTGATGGTGTAATTCTTGCTCATGTACATGGAATTTATTATCTTGACATCCTGCTTCATAAAGACATAGTTGGGTGTGAAGAAACTCAAGTGACCTGAACAAAGTCCTGACCTGAACCTTACTGAACACCTTTAAAATTAATTGGAATGAGCCAGGTCTTCTCAGCCAACATCAGTACCTGACCTCACAAATGTTCTTTTGGCTGAATAGGGACAAATTCTCACAGACAGACTCTAAACTCTTGTGGAAAGCCTTCCCACAAAGAGTAGGAGCTGCTATAGCTGCAAAGGGTAGCCAACTCTATAACCCCACTCTTGGTTTTGGAATGGGAATGGCAAAGCAAGCTGATATGTGTAATGGTCAGGTGTTCACAAACCTTTAGCCATAGAGTATTAGTCCCTGCCTGAAAAATCGCTCATCATCATCTAGTGCTGGTACCACAGTCATACAAGCACGAATAAATTTGCAACCGCTCACCAGGGCCAGTTTAGTCTGTAGTAAGCTAATATGGTTTTAGGTTCAGGGAGGATACCCAAACAAACACGGAGATCAGATAGGAATGCCATGCAGTTAGAGCCCTGCCAGGAAATTAACTCAGCCCTCCAGTGCCGCAAAGCAAGCGCGTAAGACACTTTACATTGGGCAGAGTTATTTGGAGCTGTGTGTGTAGGAGAATGGCATTTCCGTTATCTCAATGACAGTCCGCCCTGCGCCCTTGTTTGTTTGGCTGCAGTTTCCCTATGATAATGGGATGGATGCAATGACAGGGCTGTGGTTACTGTAACAGAGTAGTGGTCAAAGTGACAACACAACGAACTAAGATCAAATCCACTGTGGCTATTTACTGATTCAGCGTCGCACACTTTTTACAAGAGGAATTGTTTCGCATTGGCAAGGCTGATAACTAACCCTAAAATCCCAGCAATTTCCCGCATGGCTTTGTGTTGCCAATCTCTCATTATTCTTAATTCAAAAACGATTCCAGATTAAAGGACAACTTCAGCTTTGGTAATATTGTCCGTTGGTAATATTATCCGTTAAGTAGTTCCTCCAGCCCACCTGGTAGAATGCTTACCTTCCTTGTATGCTCAAGGATCGTTCCTGTGCCACCCTTCCTGGCACCACACAGCCTTTCAAACACCGAACCAGAAACTTGACTTTGTGGCGCTAAGGCAGGGGGTGCCCAACCTCTTGAAGAGCGAGGACCACTTAAGCAACTTGGTAACCAGTCGCGGGCCACAAGGAAAGAGCAGGCGGATGACAGGTCCGTGCAGAGCGGATACGGACACAGTCCACTCCACTCTACTCTATGGGTCCTCCGATCTGATCTGCCTAGACGGAAGGGGATTGATCCCCTTCTGTTTTTTTTTTTTTTTGTTTTTCAAATCAGATTGGAGGTAGGTGGGTGTAAATGGACAAAAAACTGTTTACATCTGCCGTTTCATAGAGGTGAATGGAGGGTCCGATTGGGTCGGACCGATTGTGTGAAAGGGGCCTTCCACACTAATGCAGCGCAGTGCCCCTGTGTCTTTCCTGCGGGTTAGCTACACTTTGCCATAGACTTCTATTATATCCTGCAGGTGTAGTGCACTTTCTGAAAGCACACCAAACCCGCAGGTGATAACAGAAGTCTATCCCTCAGTGCAGGTAACCTGAAGGTGTATTGCACCTGCGGATCGGTTTGAAAGCAGCCCAGTAACCACTGCGCAGATATGCCCATACATACACTGCAATTTTAGTAATAAACTGACCTTTAATAACAGTCTTCCATTCAGATATCGCCTGCTGTTGCTGTCCCAGACGGAGTGCATTTGGTATCACTCCGCCTGTGACAGGAGCCGGCGCTATACAGGAAGCATCAGCTTATACAGCTCTTCTCCACAGCCGCTTGCTTTGCTGGCTTCATTAACAACACAGATGCTCTGGGATGGTGGGTCTGCAACCCATGATCTGGGCTTGCCAATCCGCCATCCCACAGAAGGAGGTCACGGGCCACATCAGAGGACTCCGCGGGCCACATGTGGTCCCCGGGACACTTGTTGGGCACCCCTGCGCTAAGGAGTTCCAGAGAATCCAAACCAAATGATCAAAATATTCGCTGTATCCCACAATCATAACTGGAAAGTTTAGACATTGCAGCCCTCTTCAGATCAGGTAGTATGTACTAGGCTTGCAAAGTAAGAACAGGACCCATCTGGAGCATTTTCTTACAAAGGCTGTGTGGTTACTCACAAAAGTTAACATGTTTGAAGTGTTGTGCAAAAACCAAGAACCGAGGGTCTGTCTAATGGTGGAGCTCCTCTGGAACTCTGGACCTGAACCAGAAGGCCCGGCTCGCAGGCTCCACTCTAATTCATCCCAAAGGGTTGAGGTCAGGACTCTTTGCAGGCCAGTCAAGTTCCTCCACCCCAAACTCGCTCATCCATGTCTTTATGGACCTTGCTTTGTGCACTGGTCCTAATCATTTGGTGAAGGGGGGATTATGGTGTGGGGTTGTTTTTCATGGGTTGGCTCCTTAGTTCCAGTGAAGGGAACTCTTAAGGCATGAGCGTTCTGAGACATTTTGGACAAAGATTAGTTAAACCCACAAGTACTTTTTTTTTCACCATTATTATTCCTTTAAACTGGCTTTGAAATTTAAAAATGGCAGCAATTTAGAAATGGGATGAAAGGTTTAGCTCTGGGAAACACTTTTTGAAAGATAAATAGTGCATTTTATATATATGCTACCCTGTTTCCCGGAAAATAAGACCTAGCGCGATTGTCGGTGATGGCTGCAATATAAGCCCTACCCTCCAAATAAGCCCTAGTTAAAGTCTTTGTAGGTCTTATTTTCAGGGTAGGGCTTATTTTCGGGGAAACAGGGTAGGGCTTATTTGAGGGGTAGGGCTTATATTGCAGCCATCACTGACAATCACGCTAGGTCTTATTTTCGGGGAAACAGGGTATATAGATCAGACCAAAAGGAGGGACAAATGAGGAGGACAGAGGGACACTGTTGCAAATCAGGTACAGCCCCTTTAAAATTAGGGACAGTTGGGAGCTATGCCTGCACGGCAGGGCTGGAGTGTAGGAGGAAGAAGCAGCACAAAGAGCCAGTCAGTTCATGTGCTGACAAGAAGCTTGTTGCTAGGAAAAAGCAAGTGATACAGAGATAAGCCCATCATTGTGCTGCTTCTCCATTCAGTCATGGGCTGGGGGGGGGGGGGGGAGGCAGGTCCATGACATCCAGTGCTAAGAAGTAATGACTTGAATGATACTAGGCATCACAAAGAGGATATTTAGTGGTGTAAAAGAAGTATTGCAGGGGTCAGCTGTGGATTGATGATCAATATTGCAGCAAAAGCTGCTTTTTATTTGATCTTTTAATGGGCTGTTCATTTTTATCCAGTTATTTTTGAATGGCGTTCTGCTTTAATGATATCTCAGTACATAACTGGATCAATTTTTTTCTGTAGTTATCTGTTCCACTTTAAATTAAAACCATGTGAACCGACACATAAAAGAAAAAAAAAAGGGGGGGTTTTATCATGGTTTTTATCCATAGAAAAGTAAACCTTAGCTCTTTTTGTATATATATTTTGAAGGTATCCCAAATAAGAGCTTATGAGATTTTCAATATGGATTCCCTCGTCACTGACCAAGATAATAAACATGTCAGGCTTGCACATTCACTCTCCTCTTGTTTTTACTGACAGAGGAAGCCAGTTGCATTGCTGGAAATGAGGTGCACTGTCTAAACGGACTTGTTTATAGGAGATAACCCCGTGACCCCAACATTGTCCTTTATCTCACCTCAAAAAAAGTGAATGATGGGACTTAGAAAGCTTCCGGGGTTTAACCGTTTATAAGATATTGCTTTTCCTCTTAGGTGGGGGTCCTTTCCCAACTTCTTTTGCATGATGCGCTGAGATTTATCGGTAATCGTGGCTCATTTGTTTGTTTAATGTGCCCAGAGTGAGGCCGGCTGACCTGGGAGGAGGTGGGTTGGCAATCAACATTGTCTTCCAGGCAAAAAATAACTGCGTGTATTCTTGGAGAGGCAGGAAACGCTCCCGCTAAGAGTATTTGAGGCTTGCGGACCTTGTGTCACCGCTCGCCCCAACCTCTACTTAATCATTGAAAGTGTAGGAAAGATGGACGGAGTTCAAACAAAAGCTTTATTGGAAAGGATGCCAGTCTATTATGTTGCGTCGGTGCTTTTCTGAAGGGCGCGTGCTTTATTGCTCGATGATTAGACCCCTGGAAATTCTTCTCCTTAAAGGGTGAAGCCCAAAGTAATTCATTCATTGGGAAATGAGACGGCATTGTGTATATTTTAATCAGGACTTACACTCCTATGGACAATATCCCTGTTGACATCAAGCTTGTCTATCTGTGAGCATCACTCTTTGTTAAACAGCAGACCATACCTCAATGGCCAACAATGCAATAGGCCAGTGGTCTCCAAATTGTGGCCCAAGAGGCCCTTTGCTTACCTTTTATCCAGCCCTTGAGACACTTTTCCTCCAACTGACACCAATGATGAGGCACCATTCCTGCCACTGGCACCATCCTTGGGACCTTATTCCTTCCACGCATACCAACAATGAGGTACTACTCCTCTCACAAAAACCAATTGCTTACTCCCACTGACCCCGGGGCATTTTCTACTCCCACTGGCCACAGTCTGGCCCCTCCAAATCCTGAAGGACAGTAATCTGGCCCTTTGTTTAGAAAGTTTGGAGTCCCCTGCCATGGGTTGCAGGAAAGAAATTCACACGATTCCTCCATCAACACTGACAGTGCTGACGGGAATCCTTTCTGCCTAGCAATTGTCTGCTCCCGGCGGGGGCGGGACTTAGTCACTTAGGCCGGTAATAGACGGTGCAAATTTCTTTCCTGCAATCATGAATGAGACATAGGTGCAGCAACACTAAAGGTTCATGTTTTTTTTTTTTTTAAATAACAAACATATCATACTTACCTCCACTGTGCAGCTTGTTTTGCACAGAGTGGCCCCGAACCTCCTCTTCTGGGATCCCTCGGCGGCTCTTGCGGCTCCTCCCCACATCAGATAACCTCTTGAGAAGCGCTTTCCTGGGGTGTTACCTTGCGGGCGCGCTCCCGAATCCAGCATTCGGCATCCATAGACGCCGACTGCAGGACTTGGCCCCGCCTCCCAGGGGCCGCATCGTTGGATTTGATTGACAGCAGTGGGAGCCAATGGCTGCTCTGCTATCAATCTATCCAGTCAACAGCCGAGATCCCCCTAGCAGAGAGACAGCGCGTCCCCGTGGGACAACTTTGAGGGTTCAGGTAAGTAAAACGGGGGGGGGGGCTGGGGCGCCGGTCACGGGCAGGTGTTTTTTTACCTTAATGCATAGGATGCATTAAGGTGAAAAAACACGAACCTTTACAACCCCTTTAAAAAATATAAACATATTTATTGTCATAGCATATGACATGGCACATAGCAATGAATGCATAGCTCAATAATAAGAATTCATATATAATACACACATAACCGTGACATAAACACAGTTCATATATGTACACACAGGTCACATGGTGGCACAAATCATAGTTCTTACATAATCATATATAAACATGGATCACACGGTAACATGTTGCAATAACAACAGGTAGTATAAACCAATACTGCTAAATATCATAAGATCAACTGGAAAGGCAAAATGGTTGTTTAAAGATGGGAATTGAACTGGATGTAAAAGACATGGCTGCATCCATAAAGCTTAGCGTGTTTCGTGGATCTACTCCACTTCCTCAGGAGCGGAGACATAACTTGTTCTATAAAAAAACAAAAGATTACCAGTAAGGTCCAGTACATAAACCCATTAGGTAGAAAAAGGCATGGGGCGGAGAAGTGTCCGCCCATGACACTTACATATCAGTAAAATGAACACCATGCAATACTACCAACATAGGGCTGTGAGATAGTCTATTCTTTTAGAAACACATTTGTGAGGTCAGGCACTGATGTGTACAAGAAGGCCTGGCTCTCAGATTCAGCTGCTCATTGATGTAACGAAACGCGTAGGGAGGAGCTGCAGCGTCGTTGCATCACTCCCGGTTTCGGGTCCGTGGAACGCATCGTGTCCTGGACTTCCAGTTTTTTTTATACTTATGTGATCTTACCTAAATGTAAGTGCAATATTTTTACTTCTTATAATAAATCATGTTTAACGAATTTACGATATAAAGCCTGTCTTTGATATTCCCACATATATGTGAGATTGCCGGGGCAGTGGATACAAAGGAGAGGAGAGGCAGCCTTTCTGTGGACCTGGATATATTGAGGCACTTTTAGCTGTGGATCTGGATATCTAGATGCAGCCAGGAAGGGCTGTGAATGCGGGTTACCCCCACGTGGAGAGAGATTTCTGGTGAGTGGAGGAATAAGAGGGGGAGCAGGTGCGGAGACACCGGGCACACCACACAGTTCTTTTTTCTGCTACACCAGATCAAGTTTTTGTCTTAATAGCACTATAAAAAGGACCTTTTGAAATACATGTGTTTTGGAGCACTATTTACAGCACTTCACTTTTATGATCTGCATTTGGCTGAATTAACATAAGGATCATTAGACTTCTTATATGCAGCACTTTACAAATGTCATTTGCACAATAATGTGAATTAATTACCGGTATGTATTTGATTGGAGACACTGTTTATTTACCATATCAATTTTAGATACTACATAATATTTTATATACAAGGTTTTTGAAGTACATTCACTTATTTTCGTACACATTTTCACAAGGTACATATTGGTACAAGCAGCACCATATCAACTTTAACCACTTGCTTACCGGGCACTTAAACCCCCCTCCTGCCCAGACCAATTTTCAGCTTTCAGCACTGTCGCACTTTGACAATTGCGCTGTCATTCAACACTGTACCCAAATGAAATTTTTATCATTTTTTTCCCACAAATAGAGCTTTCTTTTGGTGGTATTTAATCACAGCTTGGATTTTTATTTTTTGCTAAACAAACAAAAAAAAGATGGAAAATTTTGAAAAAATCATGTTTCATAGTTTGCAAACAGGTAATTTTTCTCCTTCATTGATATGCGCTGATGAGGCGGCACTGGTGGGCACTAATAGGCTGCACTAATGGGCACAGATAGGCACAGTTAAGGCGGCACTGATGGGCACAGTTAAGGCGGCACTGATGGGCACAGTTAAGGTGGCACTGATGGGCACAGATAAGGCGGTACTGATGGGCACAGATAAGACTGCATTGGTGGCCACTGATGGGCACTGATAGGTACCACTGATGGGCGAAAATGATGGGCAGTACTGATGGGCACTGATAGGTGGCACTGATGTGCAGCACTGTTGTTGAGGCACTGATTGTGGGCGCTGATGGGTAGCACTGTGGGCACTGATGGGTGACGCTGGTGGGCACTGGTAGGCAGCAATGCTGCCTATTACTAGGTGGCACTGGCAGGGGGCACAGGTGGGCACTGGTGATCTGGCGGCAGATCTCTGTAATCGGGGCTAATGTCCCTTTCACGGCCGCCGGTGATCGGCTTTTTTTTCCTCCTCACGCTGTCAGCGCGAGGAGAAAAAATAGCCGACTACCGGCTCTGTTGACATCACATGATCAGCTGTCATTGGCTGACAGCTGTTCATGTGGTAAGGGTCGGGATCGACCTCTTACTCTGATCTGTGATCAGGCGAGTCTCATAGACTCGCTGATCACAGAGCACGCAGGCCGCTCGTGCACGGGACGACGTCAACGGACGTAGTCCCGGCAAAGCAGGTCCACACTGTCGATGTTATTCGGCTATAGCGCGGATCTCTAGTGGTTGAAATACTACACCTAAATGGTAATGGATTTCGCATGATTTTTTTTTATTATTATTATTATTTTTATAATTAGTATTATGATACTAATTTAAAAAAAAAGAATTTTGTCCAAAAAATACTGACCCTAACCTTGACCAAAACACTAACCCTAGCACTGACCTAGATCAAACCTTGATCTAGGTATTAAAAAAAATATATATATAGACCCCCTTAAATTTTTCACTCTTTGTTATATTGCAGCCATTTGCTAAAATCATTTAAGTTCATTTTTTTCCTCATTAATGTACACACAGCACCCCATATTGACAGAAAAACACAGAATTGTTGACATTTTTTCAGATTTATTAAAAAAGAAAAATTGAAATATCACATGGCCCTAAGTATTCGGACCCTTTGCTCGGTATTTAGTAGAAGCCCCCTTTTAATACAGCCATAAGTCTTTTTGGGAAAGATGCAACAAGTTTTTCACACCTGGATTTGGGGATCCTCTGCCATTCCTCCTTGCAGATGCTCTCCAGTTCTGTCAGGTTGGATGGTAAACGTTGGTGGACAGCCATTTTTAAGTCTCTCCTGAGATGCTCAATTGGGTTTAAGTCAGGGCTCTGGCTGGGCCATTCAAGAACAGTCACGGAGTTGTTGTGAAGCCACTCCTTCATTATTTTAGCTGTGTGCTTAGGGTCATTGTCTTGTTGGAAGGTAAACCTTCGGTCCAGTCTGAGGTCCTGAGCACTCTGGAGAAGGTTTTCGTCCAGGATATCCCTGTACTTGGCCGCATTCATCTTTCCCTCGATTGCAACCAGTTGTCCTGTCCCTGCAGCTGAAAAAACACCCCCACAGCATGATGCTGCCACCACCATGCTTCACTGTTGGGACTGTATTGGACAGGTGATGAGCAGTGCCTGGTTTTCTCCACACATATCTCTTAGAATTAAGGCCAAAAAGTTCTATCTTGGTCTCATCAGACCAGAGAATCTTATTTCTCACCATCTTGGAGTCCTTCAGGTGTTTGTTAGCAAACTCCATACAGGCTTTCATGTATCTTGCACTGAGGAGAGGCTTCCGTCGGGCCACTCTGCCATAAAGCCCCAACTGGTGGAGGGCTGCAGTAATGGTTGACTTTCTACAACTTTCTCCCATCTCCCGACTGCATCTCTGGAGCTCAGCCACAGTGATCTTTGGGTTCTTCTTTACCTCTCTCACCAAGGCTCTTCTCCCCCGATAACTCAGTTTGGCTGGACGGCCAGCTCTAGGAAGGGTTCTGGTCATCCCAAACGTCTTCCATTTAAGGATTATGGAGGCCACTGTGCTCTTAGGAACCTTAAGTGCAGCAGGATTTTTTTTGTAACCTTGGCCAGATCTGTGCCTTGCCACAATTCTGTCTCTGAGCTCTTCAGGCAGTTCCTTTGACCTCATGATTGTCATTTGCTCTGATATACACTGTTGACTGTAAGGTCTTATATAGACATGTGTGTGGCTTTCTTAATCAAGTCCAATCAGTATAATCAAACACAGCTGGACTCAAATGAAGGTGTAGAACCATCTCAAGGATGATCAGAAGAAATGGACAGCACCTGAGTTAAATATATGAGTGTCACAGCAAAGGGTCTGAACACTTAGGACAATGTGATATTTCAGTTTTTCTTTTTTAATAAATCTGCAAAAATGTCAAAGATTCTGTGTTTTTCTGTCAATATGGGGTGCTGTGTGTACATTAATGATGAAAAAAATGAACTTCAATCGTTTCAGCAAATGGCTGCAATATAACAAAGAGTGAAAAATTTAAGGGGGTCTGAATACTTTCCGTCCCCACTGTATATACAGTATCTCACAAAAGTGAGTACACCCCTCACATTTTTGTAAATATTTTATTATATCTTTTCATGTGACAACACTGAAGAAATGACACTTTGCTACAATGTAAAGTAGTGAGTGTACAGATTGTATAACAGTGTAAATTTGCTGTCCCCTCAAAATAACTCACCACACAGCCATTAATGTCTAAACTGCTGGCAACAAAAGTGAGTACACCTGTAAGTGAAAATGTCCAAATTGGGTCCAAAGGGTCAATATTTTGTGTGGCCACCATTATTTTCCAGCACTGCCTTAGCCCTCTTGAGCATGGAGTTCACCAGAGCTTCACAGGTTGCCACTGGAGTACTCTTCCATGACGACATCACGGAGCTGGTGGATGTTAGAGACCTTGCGTTCCTACACCTTCCATTTGAGGATGCCCCACAGATGCTCAATAGGGTTTAGGTCTGGAGACATGCTTGGCCAGTCCATCACCCTTACCCTCAGCTTCTTTAGCAAGGCAGTGGTCGTCTTGGAGGTGTGTTTGGGGTCGTTATCATGTTGGAATACTGCCCTTTGGTCCAGACTCCGAAGGGAGCATGCTCTGCTTCAGCATGTCACAGTACATGTACATTCACAATCTATGTGTGAATGTTAGCCAGGCCTTCTCGTCCAACATCTGTGCCTGAGCTCACAAATTTGCTTCTGGAAGAATAGTCAAACATTCCGATAGACACATTTCTAAACCTTGTAGACGGCCTTCACAGAAGAGTTGAAGCTGTTATAGCTGTAAAGGGTGGGCCAACTCAATATTGGACCCCATGGACTAAGACTGGGATGCCATTAAAGTTCATGTGCGTGTAAAGGTAGACGTCCCAGTACCTTTAGTAATATAGTGTAAATACCATAGTTTGTAGACTGTATAACTTTGCTACAGATTAAATAATATATAGTTGGTCATGTGATACACAAGAGGTCCTCTTTGCCTCTTCTACTGATGGTGGACGGTCCTCAAAGATGCAGAGAGTGTAGAAGAGGTGGTGAAATTCTCTGCATTATTGTACTAAGTGCAGTGGGTAGGTCCATGGCACCCTGCAGTCACAGGAGGTGGGTTGGATGACATTAGGCATTACTAGTCCCAGAAGATGACCAATGCTGGGATTCAGAATGTCTGAAAGGGGACAGTGCCAAAGAGTTGCGTAGAATTGCACTGTATTACAGCTGCCTTTTTTTACTTTATTTTTTTTTAATGCCTGAGCAATTTTTCTTTTTTTTTTTAATACTGGAAGCTGGATTTCAAGATCTGGCATTGAACCAAAACTGACGAAGCTTCTGCCCTGACGTCATGTAAATTACAGTACTCCCATCACAGGTTTCATAGACCCAATCTGGTTTTGTAAACAAGGGAGTGTTCCGCTACCCACATCCCCTTTTAAAGGTTCCTGCTCATCACCTAAAAGGAACATTGGAACATGCCCCTGCTACAATTATGGTTTGGGCACCTTAACCCCCTGTGCTTCCATTTTTACCCATAGGTCTAACTTTGACGTAGGGGACGGGGTTAAGTCATGACTACCAGGAACCACAGTTTATAGTCACTGCAGGGAAAACAAACATGGGAAAGGTTGGTGTGTTCTTAGATAGATTTGCGGCTACCTGCAGGGTGAGGGAGTTGATGTGTGCCTGAATCACAAAGGCAGGGCTGTGAGTCTGTATCCTCCTTGTGTAAGCCTTTGTCCAGTCATTTTGTTTGTCCATCTTAGTCACTTCCAGGGTTAGTGGCTCTGGTCTATGTATAAGTCAACCTTTGTCACTGCGCACAAACAACAGTTTCCTGTGACCGTATCATTATGAAATATCGGGCTCTTGATCTAAGTAACTGATAATGTTTTTCTGTCCTAATGAGGTCCTTTTCATAATAATGTTACACCATTAGGGCGGGTTCATACCAGATGTGGCCCAGTGCGTTTTTATTCTGCATCAAAAATGCATGCACAGTGTTTAACATTGACGTGGAGATTTTGCTATATGTAATCCACGTCTCCTGCGCTAATAAGCTCCCTTTCAGCCTTTTGGTATAATGCATCTTAATGATCAACCCCTGTCTTCCGCATTTCCCCAAATAAAGCGACATAGTCACCGTCCTCACGTTCTTGGCTCCATCGCTCGCATCGACTGCCTCTCCTGAGCACAGCCACTTGGTTTTTATTCATATACAACAAAAGGAAATGACAAACAGGAAGTCATGGCCCCAACAACCAATCACTTCCTCCATGCAAATTGACATCACAGGAAATGACAACACAGGAGATGTCCACACAGGAAATGACAACACTAAAGGGGAGGACATCCACGGGAGTGGGAGGGAGAAGTGCACATGTCTCATCCACTTGAGGCATGTACACTTCTCTCTGCCCAGCCACATGCATGCACATCCACCATCTTGGTCAGCATGGAGCCCATTCAATACTGCTCAGAGTAACCAGTATCTAGTAAGATTATTCTACTTGTTCTTACAGGCTTGAGAAGATCTACGGGGACATTGCTACTGCTGTTATCAATATACGGTACGAGTATATTAACAAGGAAGATATCAATGTCCTCTTATAAAAGGAGATATGTATCCAATAAGGAATAGCGTAGCCACAACAGAGATATAATATGTTTCTCTCGTTTTGTGGACTTCGCTTCTCTAATGTTCATAAACATTTGAAGGCAAGAAGCCCAGCGCATTGCGCTTGATACTTACAAACCGGCAACTGCCCACACACACAGAGAACACATCTCTAAGCCCATGAGAAGGTTTTCATACTGACGGTTTTACCGCTGGTCCCGATTCAACCCAAGTGCTATAGTGCTCCTTGGTTAAATCAGACACACGGAGACAGATGACAATCTATAAAACACACATAATAAAATTTCCATGTATTCCAATGGCCCTAGATCACACTAGTGTAGTGCCTTCCAGTACAGTCAATAAAAGTAGAACGCACGTTCATTGAGCGAAAAAAGTATTTGATCCCCTGCTGATTTTGGATGATTGCCCACTGACAAAGAAATGATCAGTCTAAAATTTTATTGGTAGGTTTATTTTAACAGTGAGAGAAAAAATCCAGAAAAACGTATTTCAAAAAAGTTATACAATGATTTGCATTTTAATAAATAATTATTTGATCCCCTATCAATCGGCAAGATTTTTGGCTCCCAGATGTCTTCTATACAGGTAATGAGCTGACATTAGGAGCACTCTCTTAGTGGCGGTTCACACAGGGGCAGGCGACTTGTCAGTAAGACAAGTCGCGCTCTATGCAGTACAATAGAACCGATCTAATAGGAGCGACTCAAGTCGCTCCGACTTAGAAAAAGGTTCCTGTACTACTTTGGGGCGACTTCAGAGCGGCTTGCATAGACTTCTATTAAAGAAGTCGTTTGCAAGCCACGCTGAGCTCGCGCTGTGCGGGGCGGCTTCAGAGTCGGACGACTTTGAAGCCGCCCCTATGTGAACCGGCATTTAAAGGGAGTGCTCCTACTTTCAGCTTGTTACCTGTATAAAAATCACCTGTCCGCAGAAGCAATCAGTCAATCAGATTCCAAACTCTCCACCATGGCCAAGACCAAAGAGCTGTCCAAGGATGTCAGGGAGAAGATTGTAGACCTACACAAGGCTGGAATGGGATACAAAACCATCACCTACCAGCTTGATGAGAGGGTGACAACAGTTGGTGCGATTATTCGCAAATGGAAGAAACACAAAATAACTGTCAATCTCCCTCAGCCTTGGGGCTCCATGTAAGATCTCACCTTTGAAGTTTCAATGATCATGAGAACGGTGAGGAATCTGCCCAGAACTACACGGGGGAATCTTGTCAATGATCTCAAGGCAGCTGGGACCATAGTCACCAAGAACACAATTGGTAACACACTACGTTGTGAAGGACTGAAATCCTGCAGCACCCGCAAGGTCCCCCTGATCAAGGAAGCACATGAACAAGCCCTTCTGAAGTTTTCTAATGAACATCTGAATGTGTTGTGTTTAGATCAGACCAAAATCAAGCTCTATGGCCTTAACTCACAGTGTTTGGAGGAGGCGGAATGCTGCCTATGACCCCAAGAACAGCATCCCCACCGTCAAACATGGAGGTGGAAACAATATGCTTTGGGGGTGTTTTTCTGCTTTGGGGACAGGACAACTTCACCACATCAAAGGGACGATGAACAGGACCTTGTACCGTCAAATCTTGGATGAGAACCTCCTTCCCTCAACCAGGGCATTGAAAATGAGTCGTGGATGGGTATTTCAACATTACAATGACCCAAAACACACAGCCAAGGCAACAAAGGAGTGGCTCAAGATGAAGTACATTAAGGTCCTGAAGTGGCCTAGTCAGTCTCCAGACCTTAATCCCATAGAAAATATGTAAAGGGAGCTGAAGGTTTGAGTTACCAAACGTCAGCCTCGAAACCCTAAAGGGGTTGTAAACCTACGTGTTTTTTTCACCTTAATGCATCTTATGCATTAAGGTGAAAAAACACCTGGCAGTCACCAGCCCCCCAGCCCCCCATTTTACTTACACAAGCCCTATCATTTTCTTTGGCGGGGACAGCGCCGTCCTTCTCTCCACGGAGTCCTGGTTTTGATTGGATAGATTGATAGCGCAGCCATTGGCTCCCACTGCTGTCGATCAAATCCAATGACCCGGGGGGCGGGGCCGAGTCATACATTCGGCTTCTATAGACGCCAAATGAATGACTCAGGAGCGCACCCGCAAGGTAACCCCCTCGGGAGAGCGCTTCTCCTAGGGGGTTATCGAATGCGGGGAGGAGCCGTGAGAACTGCCGAGGGACCCCAGAAGAGGATGTTCGGGGTCACGCGGTTGTGCAAAACGAGCTGCACAGTGGAGGTAAGTATGACATGTTTGTTATTTATTTTTATTTTTTTTAAAACTAAGCTTTAGTATCACTTTAATGGCTTGGAGAGGATCTGCAAAGAGGAGTTGGACAAAATCCCTCCAGAGATGTGTGCAAACCTGGTGGCCAACTACAAGAAAGGTCTGACCTCTGTGATTGCCATGTTTTGCGAAGGGGTCAAATACTTATTTCACTCAATAAAATGCCAATCAATTTATAACCGACAGATTTACTGCTACAGGGTGGTCGTTCTGTGCAGAATCACATATACTGTACATACGTGATTCTGCACTTCCGCATAGGGGGCGCGTGCAAGCGCTGCCTCTGCTGTGATTAGTCCCAGTTGAAGCTAATCAGCAGGTGCCGGCCAATGGGTGTCCACCGGCACCCGCTAATCGTCGAGAAGAGACACAGGGTGAAGCACTGTAAACAATATGGTGGGATGGGATGTGGTGAATTTTTTGTTTCCCTGCAAAGCACATCCCTTATTAAAAACACCTCACTGTGTACACAAAAACACTGGTTAGGCACACATTTAACCTTTGATCGCCCTAGATTTTTAACCCCTTCCCAGTCAGTGTCAGTACAGTGTCACTAGTTTCCACAAAGTGTCAAGAGGGTCAGATTGTCCGCTGCATTATGGCAGTCCCCCGCTAAAAGGCGCTGATCGCCACCATTGCTAGTATATAAAATGCATAAATAAAAGTTCCTGTATGTATACCATAGATTGTAGCCGCTGTAACTTTTGCACAAAACAATCAATATACGTGTATTGGGATTTTTTACAAAAAAATATGTAGCAGAATACATATTGGCCTGAATTGATGAAGAAAATCGATTTCAATTTATTTTTTATTGGGTGTTTTACAGCATATCATTTTTTTTTTCGCAAAATTGACGGTCTTTTTTTTGTTTACATCGCAAAACCAAAAAAAAAAAACTGTGGTGATCAAATACCACCAAAAGAAAGCTCCATTTGTGGGAAAAAAGGACATAAATTTCTTTTATGTACAAAGTTGCATGACCAAGCAATTGCCAGTTAAAATAATGCAGTGCCGTATCATAAAAAATGGCCTGGTCATAAAGGGGGGTAAATCTTCCATAGGTCAAGTGGTTCAATTCAAAGATTGTAACATATCGACTCTTTTTAGGAACAACGACAGAATAGACTTCCCTCCTATCAGCATGCATAACCAATGAAACAATGGAACTGGGGGCGGCCCAATATGGAAGTGTTTAATTGGTGATATGTAGGAGCCGTCTTGGCCAACTGCATACTGTACCTAGTTATCAGTCCTTAGGCATGATAGGCAACCATAAGGCTCGGTTCACATATATGCGAATCAGATGCATTTTTAGCTACACCCGATTCGCATTACATTTGGTTCGGACCGTCTTTCAATGGAGCCTGTTCACCCATCCCCGGGGCAGGCGCGGTCTATGTAAAAAAAGGGTCCAGTTTAAGTGCGAATTCAAGTAAAAATTTGCACCTGAAATGCACCTGAACCGGTGAATAAAACCGCACTGGACTCCAGACTGCAAATCGCAGGAGGTCATGTGTGAACCCAGTCTTAAACTCCACTTTGGACAGCATAAAAAGAAAACCCCTTGCAGTGGGACCTCTCATACTGCAAGAGTTAAATGCTCATTGCGTCCAGGGGTAGAGGAGTAAACTAAAATACTTAAGGTGGCTGTAAACTTCAGACATGAAATATTGACAAAGCCTATCCCTCTATAGTGTGTACTTGTCTCTTTCCAGAGCACTAAGTGTCATTTCTGTCTGCTGCCTCATTCCTCTGCAGCATGAGTCACTTCTGACAAGTTTTCCTGACACCAAGAGAAAAGTGGTGACAAGGGAGGGATCTCCAGTTGATTGACAGCGTCAGCTCTGTTCCTATGTGGAGGGGGGTGTGTCCCTTCCCAGAAGAGTTGAAGCCGTTATAGCTGCAAAGGGTGGGCCAACTCAATATTGAACCCTAAGGACTAAGACTGGGATGTCATTAAAGTTCATGTGCCTGTAAAGGCAGGCGTCACAATACTTTTGACAATATACTGTAGATTAGAACAGCTGTCAGTTTTTATTAATGTCTGTGCTACCATTAGGGAGTGATCGGGAAATTGCATATTTCATTCATTCATCCTGTTTACCATTGTCATTGAAAGTAAAAGCAAAAAAAAAAAAAAATTGGGTTGTTCCCAGAAAAGTAATGGGAAATATTCCAATGAAGACACTAGTTCTGGTGATCTGGGGGTCCTCAAGGAGTTCCCTTAATTTGCAGGGATTTACTCTCACTTCCTGTTTGGCTATGAGACAGGAAGTGAAGGGAAGTCTCTGCAATGGGACAAACATGGTGCAAAAAATCTCACAAATCTATCCAAAATGTAAAGATTTTTTTTTTTGCCTATAGTTCTACTTTAAGCTGGGCCATACATGGATCGAAATTTGAAAGATTTAGCAGGAACTGGCCGATTTTTGATTTATGTATGGCTTTTCCCTTTCTTGAGAAGTTGAACTGTTGAAGTTGAACTGTTGAGCGACTTCTCACAAACAGGACTGTTGGAGAATTTGAAGTGATTGTAAACCCATATATAGTATCTATTTCTAATAACAAGCATGTCATACTTCGCTGCTCTATGAAAAAGTTTTGCACAGAGCAGCCCCAATGGACCAGAACATAATGTCCCAGAGGTGTTCTATTGGATTTAGGTCAGGTGAGCGTTGGGGCTATTCAATGGTATTGATTCCTTCATCCTCCAGGAACCTAATGGCAGTCAGGGTGCCATTGTCTAGCTTGTAGAGGTCTGTGCGTCCCACCATGGATATGGCTCCCCAGACCATCACTGACCCACCACCAAACCAGTCATGCTGAAAGATGTTACAGGCAGCATAACGTTCTCCACGGCTTCTCCAGACCCTTTCACGTCTGTCACATGTGCTCATGGTGATCCTGCTCTCATCTGTGAAAAGCACAAGGCACCAGTGGTGTGGACTTGCCAATTCTGGTGTTCAATGGCAAATGCCAATCGAGCTCCACTGTGCCAGACAGTGAGCACAGGGCTCACTAGAGGACGTTGGGCCCTCAGGCCACCCTCATGAAGTCTGTTTCTAATTGTTTGGTCAGAGACATTTACACCAGTGGCCTGCTGGAGGTCATTTTGTAGGGCTCTGGCAGAGCTCATCCTGTTCCTCCTTACACAAAAGAGCAGATTCTGGTCCTACTGATGGGTTAAAGGAGAAGTCCAGCCTGAGCTTGTTTGTCTGGGCTTCTCCTAAGGGTCACAGGAGTGCAATTCATTTTGCACTCCTGTGACACGTTTTCAGCAGAGAGTCCGCTCTCTGCTGACATCACACTGATTAGTCCAGGCACCACTGGACCCTTGTAGAACCAATATTTAAAAAGGGCCCAAAAAACATCCCTGGGAATTACAGACCAGTTAGCCTAACATCAATAGTATGTACAGTGGCTTCCGAAAGTATTCGGCCCCCTTGAACTTTTCAACCTTTTGCCACATTTCAGGCTTCAAACATAAAGATATAAAATTTTAATTTTTTGTGAAGAATCACCAATAAGTGGGACACGATTGTGAAGTGGAACGAAATCTATTGGATATTTTAAACTTTTTTAGCAATTAAAAAACTGAAAAGTGGTGCGTGCAAAATTATTCGGCCCCTTTACTTTCAGTGCAGAAAACTCACTCCAGAAGTTCAGCGAAGATCTCTGAATGATCCAATGTTGTCCTAAATGACTGATGGTGATAAATAGAATCCACCTGTGTGTAATCAAGTCTCTGTATAAATGCACCTGCTCTGTGATAGTCTCAGGGTTCTGTTGAAAGCGCAGAGAGCATCATGAAGACCAAGGAACACACCAGGCAGGTCCGTAATACTGTTGTGGAGAAGTTTAAAGCCGGATTTGGTTACAAAAAGATTTCCCAAGCTTTAAACATCCCAAGGAGCACTGTGCAAACGATCATTTTGAAATGAAAGGAGTATCAGACCACTGCAAATCTACCAAGACCTGGCTGTCCCTCTAAACTTTCAGCTCAGACAAGGAGAAGACTGATCAGAGATGCAGCCAAGAGGCCCATGATCACTCTGGATGAACTGCAGAGAACTACAGCTGAGGTGGGAGAGTCTGTCCATAGGACAACAATCAGTCGTACACTGCACAAATCTGCCCTTTATGGAAGAGTGGCAAGAAGAAAGCCATTTCTCAAAGATATCCATAAAAAGTCTTGTCTAAAGTTTGCCACGAGCCACCTGGGAGACACACCAAACATGTGGAAGAAGGTGCTCTGGTCCGATGAAACCAAAATCAAACTTTTTGGCCACAATGCAAAACGATATGTTTGGCGTAAAAGCAACACAGCTCATCACACTCAACACACCATCCCCACTGTCAAACATGGTGGTGGCAGCATCATGGTTTGGGCCTGCTTTTCTTCAGCAGGGACAGGGAAGATGGTTAAAATTGAGGGGAAGATGGATGCAGCCAAATACAGAACCATTCTGGATGAAAACCTGTTGGAGTCTGCAAAAGACCTGAAACTAGGACGGAGATTTATCTTCCAACAAGACAATGATCCCAAACATACAGCAAAATCTACAAAGGAATGGTTCACAAATAAACGTATCCAGGTGTTAGAATGGCCAAGTCAAAGTCCAGACCTGAATCCAATCGAGAATCTGTGGAAAGAGCTGAAAACTGTTGTTCACAAACGCTCTCCATCCAACCTCACTGAGCTCGAGCTGTTTTGCAAGGAAGAATGGGCAAGAATTTCAGTCTTTCGATGTGCAAAACTGATAGAGACATACCTCAAGCGACTTGCAGCTGTAATCGCAGCAAAAGGTGGCTCTACAAAGTATTAACGCAAGGGGGCCGAATAATTTTGCACGCCCCACTTTTCATTTTTTTATCAGTTAAAAAAGTTTCAAAAATCCAAAAGATTTCGTTCCACTTCACAATTGTGTCCCACTTGTTGGTGATTCTTCACAAAAAATAAAAATTTTATATCTTTATGTTTGAAGCCTAAAATGTGGCAAAAGGTTGAAAAGTTCAAGGGGGCCGAATACTTTCGCAAGCCACTGTAAACTCTTGGAGGGGATGATAAGGGACTATATACAGGATTTTAGTAATAAGAACGATATCATTAGCAGTAATCAGCATGGATTCATGAAGAATCGTTCTTGCCAAACCAATCTATTAACCTTCTATGAGGAGGTGAGTTGCCATCTAGATAAAGGAAGGCCCGTAGATGTGGTGTATCTGGATTTTGCAAAAGCATTTGACACAGTTCCCCATAAACGTTTACTGTACAAAATAAGGTGCGTTGGCATGGACCATAGGGTGAGTACATGGATTGAAAACTGGCTACAAGGGCGTGTTCAGAGGGTGGTGATAAATGGGGAGTACTCGGAATGGTCAGGGGTGGGTAGTGGGGTCCCCCAGGGTTCTGTGCTGGGACCAATCCTATTTAATTTGTTCATAAACGACCTGGAGGATGGGATAAACAGTTCCATCTTTGTATTTGCAGACGATACTAAGCTAAGCAGGGCAATAACTTCTCCGCAGGATGTGGAAATCTTGCAAAAAGACCTGAACAAATTAATGGGGTGGCGACTACATGGCAAATGAGGTTCAATGTAGAAAAATGTAAAATAATGCATTTGGGTGGCAAAAATATGAATGCAATCTATACACTGGGGGGAGAACCTCTGGGGGAATCTAGGATGGAAAAGGACCTGGGGGTCCTAGTGGATGATAGGCTCAGCAATGGCATGCAATGCCAAGCTGCTGCTAATAAAGCAAACAGAATATTGGCATGCATTAAAAGGGGGATCAACTGCAGAGATAAAACGATAATTCTCCCGCTCTACAAGACTCTGGTCCGGCCGCACCTGGAGTATGCTGTCCAGTTCTGGGCACCAGTCCTCAGGAAGGACGTACTGGAAATGGAGCGAGTACAAAGAAGGGCAACAAAGCTAATAAAGGGTCTGGAGGATATTAGTTATGAGGAAAGGTTGCGAGCACTGAACTTATTCTCTCTGGAGAAGAGACGCTTGAGAGGGGATATGATTTCAATTTACAAATACTGTACTGGTGACCCCACAATAGGGATAAAACTTTTTCGCAGAAGAGAGTTTAACAAGACTCGTGGCCACTCATTACAATTAGAAGAAAAGAGGTTTAACCTTAAACTACGTAGAGGGTTCTTTACTGTAAGAGCGGCAAGGATGTGGAATTCCCTTCCACAGGCGGTGGTCTCAGCGGGGAGCATTGATAGCTTCAAGAAACTATTAGATAATCACCTGAATGACCGCAATATACAGGGATATGTAATGTAATACTGACACATAATCACACACATAGGTTGGACTTGATGGACTTGTGTCTTTTTTCAACCTCACCTACTATGTAACTATGTAACTATGTAACCACATCATCCCATCTCTGGTAGTCTGGATCCGCCAGGTGCCTGGACTGATGGCTGTCTCAGCCTCTCAGCGAGCCGCTGAGACGGCCGCTCCGCGCACCTCCACAGCTCGGCACTCCAGTGAGCATGGAGGAGCAGAGCAGGAAAGCTGCTGATTGACAGGCAGCAGCTCTCTGCTCAGGGGAGCCGAGATAACCCAGCCATCGGCGGTGTATGGTGGCTCAGTTCTCAGTGCAAAGGCAGAGGGGGACAGATGCAACATCCACCTAGGGTAAGTGTGATGGGGGGGAAAACCTCCAAACCCATACTTCTCTTTTAAGGACCTTCTACAGCCCTGTCCAGCTCTCCTAGAATAAATGCCTGTCTCCTGGAATCTCCTCTATGCCTTAAAACTGTGCTTGGAGACACAGCAAACCTTCTGGCAATGGCATGTATTTCTGTGCCATCCTGGAGGAGTTGTACTTCCTGTGCAACCTCTATAGCAGGGATATGCAATTAGCGGACCTCCAGCTGTTGCAGAACTACGAGTCCCATGAGGCATAGCAAGACTCTGACAGCGACAATCATGACACCCAGAGGCAGAGGCATGATGGGACTTGTAGTTTTGCAACAGCTGGAGGTCCACTAATTACTTATCCCTGCTCTATAGGGTCCAGGTTTCACCTCATGCTACCAGTAGTGACACTGACCCTGGCCACATGCGAAACTAGTGAAAAACAGTCAGAAAAGATGAGTAGGGGAAAAAAAATTGTCAGTGGCCTCCACCTTTAAAACCATTCCTGTTTTGGAGGTCGTCTCATTTTGCCCACCTGTTGTTAATTTCGGCAACACCAAAGCAGCTAAATCTGATTACCAACCCCCTCCACTACTTAACGGACCAGATCAATATCCCAGGAGTTTCATTAACTGGATGCTATACTCTGATTAAAAAGCGTTCCTTTAATTTTTTTGAGCGGTGTATTTTAAGTGACAGTGATTGAATCACAACCAGAGAATATTTAGTGAAAATCTGTACTTTCTAGCTTAATTGCGTAAAAAAAAAAAAGGTCATGAAAAGTGGGGTGGACCATATAAGGGTTAAAATGCCAACACATTTTAAAGCCACTGACTGTTGGTCTTATGACAGTACGTTTATATAGGGTGACCTGGTTTCCTGTACGCACACTTCTTCTAAGTGTGAATAGTGTTTGATTTTCAAGCATGTTATTTTGTTACCCAATTAGAGTAATTGTATGTCGGGTTTTTTTTTTGTTTCCTATGCGTAATTGTTCGCAATGAATTGTTTGAGTGGCAGTCTAAGCCGCGCGTATTCTTTGCTCCGTTCCCCCCCTCCCCGTAATGCGGCATGGCACAAGCTCCAAACAACTAGATAGGATAACTGAGCGGTGGTTTTGGATTTGTTCTGCGTCTACCCTCGTAAGGAAGCAATGAACCCAAAGCAGATGGCGAGTGACAGAATGTTAGTGCGGTGTCTGTACCATGAGCTCTACTAGGCTGCCCTGTAATCACCCTGCCAGCGCTGTTTGCCTGCCTTGTAATAAACACACCCTATATTTGTCCTCCTCGCATCCTCCTCTGTAATAACAAGATGGCACAACCAAAGTATTTGGGATTTCTGGTCAAATCTGTTAAGCATTTTGAGGGGAGACAAAGGTAAACAGATAAAAACAATTTTGGCAGATCCGGGTCACATTTGCTGCCAAAAGTGAACTGAATACAGATGCTGCGCTAGAGCGAGCCGGGCTTAATGTACATCCCATATATAGGGCCTGGGATCCAACCTAAACACAAATCAAGTGCGAACGTGATATGTATATGTCTCATTTCTATTAGGTTTTCGGTAAAATACCTCTCACATTTCAGGTTGCCCTTTTTTTTTTTTTCTTTTTTTTTAGGAAAGGAGTTTGTAAAAAAATATGATTTTTAAATACATTTTTCATTAAAGCGAAACTCCAGGGAAGCACTTAAAGTGATAATACAGCTAAAAACGTTTTTTTTTACCTTAAAAGGGGTTGTAAACAAACATGTTATACTTACCTGCTCTGTGCAAGGGTTTTTGCACACAGCAGCCCCGATCCCCTCCATGGAGGGCACCCATGCGGGCGACACAAACAATGGGACCCCCCCCCAACTCTTGTGTGACTGGATTTGATTGACAGCAGTGGGAGCCAATGGCCCCCGCTGCTATCAATCTATCCAATGAGGACAGAGACAGTGGCTGGAGCCCAACTGTGCACATAGCTGGAACGGATGGGCTCAGGTAAAAAAAAAAAGGGGGGGGGGCCTAGGGGGGCAGCTGCAGCAAAGAAGGTTTTTCACCTTAATGCATTAGGGTTTTTCACTTTTAAAACCTTGAAACTTTACAATTCCTTTAATGCATTCCTTGCGTTAAGGTAAAAAAAACATTTTATATTTCTCTGTTACTAAGACCAGTGACAGCGCTGTCTGCATTGATGGGGGAATCGCGCAAGTTTCTTCCCTGCAACCAATTGGTTGCAGGAAAGAAATTTGCACCATCTGTGGCCAGCCTTGGAATGCAGCCCATAGATTACTTGAGACCAGCTACATACTGAAAGGCCCATGACATCACTGACATTGCAATGTCTATACAGTATCTTCGCATTGTTATCTCAACTTGTCTGTTCACTTTTGACCAGTGTCCTTATTGAGGCTGCAACCTGTCTATTCAGCAGACCAGTGATAGCACAAAGATGCTACCCCACTATTCAGCTCAGCTGACCAGTGACAACAGAAGGATGTAGCTTGTCCATTCCCTAGAGACCAGTGACAACACAAGGATCCAGCTTATCCTTTCCCTAGAGACCAGTGGCAACACAAGGATGTAGCCTGTCCATTCCATAGAGACGAATGACAACACAAGGATGTAGCCTGTCCATTCCCTAGAGACTAGTGACAACACAAGGATTTGGCCTGTCCATTCTCTAGAGACCAGTGACAACACAAGGATTTGGCCTGTCCATTCTCTAGAGACCAGTGACAACACAAGGATTTGGCCTGTCCATTCTCTAGAGACCAGTGACAACACAAGGATTTGGCCTGTCCATTCTCTAGAGACCAGTGACAACACAAGGATTTGGCCTGTCCATTCTCTAGAGACCAGTGACAACACAAGGATTTGGCCTGTCCATTCTCTAGAGACCAGTGACAACACAAGGATTTGGCCTGTCCATTCTCTAGAGACCAGTGACAACACAAGGATTTGGCCTGTCCATTCTCTAGAGACCAGTGACAACACAAGGATTTGGCCTGTCCATTCCCCAGAGACCAGTGACAACACAAGGATGTAGCCTGTCCATTCCCCAGAGACCAGTGACAACACAAGGATGTAGCCTGTCCATTCCCCAGAGACCAGTGACAACACAAGGATGCAGCCTGTCCATTCCCTAGAGACCAGTGACAACACAGGGATTTGGCCTGTCCATTCCCTAGTGACAACACAAGGATGTAGCCTGTCCATTCCCCAGAGACCAGTGACAACACAAGGATGCAGCCTGTCCATTCCCCAGAGACCAGTGACAACACAAGGATGCAGCCTGTCCATTCCCTAGAGACCAGTGACAACACAAGGATGCAGCCTGTCCATTCCCTAGAGACCAGTGACAACACAAGGATGCAGCCTGTCCATTCCCTAGAGACCAGTGACAACACAAGGATGCAGCCTGTCCATTCCCTAGAGACCAGTGACAACACAAGGTTGCAGCCTGTCCATTCCCTAGAGACCAGTGACAACACAAGGATGCAGCCTGTCCATCCCCTAGAGACCAGTGACAACACAAGGTTGCAGCCTGTCCATTCCTTAGAGACCAGTGACAACACAAGGATGCAGCCTGTCCATTCCTTAGAGGCCAGTGACAACACAAGGATGCAGCCTGTCCATTCCCTAGAGACCAGTGACAACACAAGGATGCAGCCTGTCCATTCCCTAGAGACCAGTGACAACACAAGGATGCAGCCTGTCCATTCCTTAGAGGCCAGTGACAACACAAGGATGCAGCCTGTCCATTCCTTAGAGGCCAGTGACAACACAAGGATGCAGCCTGTCCATTCCCTAGAGACCAGTGACAACACAAGGATGCAGCCTGTCCATTCCTTAGAGGCCAGTGACAACACAAGGTTGCAGCCTGTCCATTCCTTAGAGGCCAGTGACAACACAAGGATGCAGCCTGTCCATTCCTTAGAGACCAGTGACAACACAAGGATGCAGCCTGTCCATTCCTTAGAGACCAGTGACAACACAAGGATGCAGCCTGTCCATTCCTTAGAGGCCAGTGACAACACAAGGAAGTAGCCTGTCCATCCCCTAGAGACCAGTGACAACACAAGGAAGTAGCCTGTCCATCCCCTAGAGACCAGTGACAACACAAGAATTCAGCCTGTCCATTCCCTAGAGACCAGTGACAACACAAGGAAGTAGCCTGTCCATTCCCTAGAGACCAGTGACAACACAAGGAAGTAGCCTGTCCATTCCCTAGAGACCAGTGACAACACAAGGAAGTAGCCTGTCCATCCCCTAGAGACCAGTGACAACACAGGGATGTAGCATGTCCATTCCCTAGAGACCAGTGACAACACAAGGAAGTAGCCTGTCCATCCCCTAGAGACCAGTGACAACACAAGGATGTAGCATGTCCATTCCTCAGAGACCAGTGACAACACAAGGTTGCAGCCTGTCCATTCCTTAGAGACCAGTGACAACACAAGGAAGTAGCCTGTCCATCCCCTAGAGACCAGTGACAACACAAGGATGTAGCATGTCCATTCCTCAGAGACCAGTGACAACACAAGGTTGCAGCCTGTCCATTCCTTGGAGACCAGTGACAACACAAAAATTCACTGCTCATCCATTCACTACTGACCTGTGACATCGCTGCAACATCACGTATATATTTTTATTTTATTATTTTTACATTTATTTCTATAGAAATATATATTTTTTCATTTTGTCTTATCCTTTCATTTCTCTGTCACGAGATCACGATCATCTCATTGCTACCAAGAAGAAACGTTGTGCCCATTTCCCTGCAGCTGGAAAGGGGTTAATTTCCTCCTCTTGCGTCACTATGTTGTGTTTTGGTGGAGTGAGTGATCTCCAGCCGCTGACCAAGGCTTTTCTTGGACTAAGCCCAGCTCAGAGCACAAAGGGCGTGAGTGTGATATGCCAGGAATGCTCTTTTAAAACATTAGAAGAGTTAAGACTGGGGATGGTCATTCCACGGAAATAGCTCTGGCTTCAGCTGGCATGTCAGTGTTGTGGTCACCCACTCTTAGTACATGGCACTGATGTCCGTTGTCCATAGGCGGGCACAGGGACCCAGTCCATGGGGCGGTTTTATCCCTGCGCTGGAGCTGACTGGCTGCGATTCTGTGCTGTGAGAATGCAGGGCAAGCGGTAGTGACTGCATTATACTGTGCCGGGTCACTGGAATGGCCACGTTCGGGGAATTATGGATACATGGGCATTCAAAAATTTAAAAAATGTTTGTTTTAGGAAACCAAACACAATATTGCAGCCAACTGCATAGTAAGGAGAGAGGAATGACCTGTCCAGGTGTTTATTAACGTGTATGTAAATCCTAACAATGAACTTTTCTAATGTATTCCCTTTATGTATATTATAGGAGAAGTACAGCTAAAGCTCGTTTGGTTGTACTTCTCCCACGGATCACAGGAATGTAGTTCATTCTGCTCTCCTGTAGACCGTTTTCAGCAGACAGCGGGCTGAATCCCACAGTGGGCTGACGTCACAGAGCCGATCCAGGCTCGGACAAGATCGCGACTAAATGGTCAGGATCCGCCCACATGCCTGAACCTGCACCCGGCTCAGCCTCTCAGCGAGCCAATGAGAGCCTGAGCTGGCCGTTCCTGCCCCCTCCACAGCCCAGTGTTTTCAGTGGGCACGGGGGGTGGGGCAGAGCAGAGAGCCAGTGACTGACAGTCAGCAACTCTTTGCTCAGGAAGCTGAGAGAACCGAGCGATCGGTGCTGTTTGATCGCTCGGTTCTCAGAGTTGGAGCCGGTGGTGGACAGATGCAGCGTTGGACTGATACTGCATCCACCTAGGTAAGTATGATTCAATAAAGAATGATTACCATATTTCTCTTTTAACTGTTGAAAGGTTGAGAGCTTTTTATTAGATCAGGTCAATAACTTCAAAAAACACCTGTTGATTCTGCCAGAAGAATTGTGAGCCGGCAACTTCCCGTGCTGGTTATTATCATCTAGCATTGACTCCAGCTATGTGGACTACAGTACACCTCCCCCTATGTAGTTGAAAAAGAGGAGAGGGCAAATTGTTCAGTAGTTCTCTTTTAGGCTGACAGCATTGCTCCTCCATAGATAGTAAATCGATTAAATGTTGTCATCCTAGGACAGGAAGTGTGTTACTGGCAGGATCACCAGGTGAAAATAAAGAATAATTAGCCTGAAAAAGAAAACAAATGTAGTCACTTTTAAAATGATTGTAAAGGAAATGTAAAAAAAAAAAAAATTGCAAACATCTCTATACTTACCTGCTCTGTGCAATGGAATTGCATAGAGCTGCCCTGAACCTCCTGTTCTTGGGTCACCCACTGACACTCCTGGCCCCTCCTCTCACTAGTGCCCCCATTGGAAGACAGGAAGCAGGACCTGTTCCCGCCCTCTGCTCCCTCATCACTGGCTTTGATTGACAGCAGCGGGAGCCAATGGAAGAGAAGAACTGTAGATGTGCGCAGCGCTGGATCAAATGAGGGCTCAGGTAAGTAAAAAGAGATTTAGGGCCAATACTGATGCCTAAACATTTTTTTTTTAACCTTTATGCAAGGAATGCATTAAGGTAAAAAAATGTTTAGTGGCATCTAGGGAACACAGTTAACCCCTTGATCGCCCCCTAGTGTTAACACCTTCCCTGCCAGTGACATTTACATAGTAATCAGTGGCTATTTGTAGCTCTGATCGCTGTATAAATGTCAATGGTCCCAAAAAAGTGTCCAATCTGTTCGTTGCAATGTCGCAGTCCCGCTAAAAATCGCAGATCGCCACCATTACTAGTAATAAATAATAAAAATGCCATAAATCTACCCCCTTTTTTGTAGACACTATAACTTTTGCGCAAACCAATCAATATACGCTTATTGCGATATTTTTTTTTACCAAAAATATGTAGAAGAATATATATCGGCCTAAACTGATGGATACATTTTTTTAAATATATATTTTTTGAGGATATGTATTATAGCAAAAAATAAATTTATTTTATTTTTTTTTTAAATTGTCGCTCTTTGTTTATAGCACAAAAAATAAAAAACGCAGAGGTGATCAAATACCACCAAAAGAAAGCTCTATTTGTGGGTAAATAAGGACATCAATTTTGTTTGGGTACATTGTCGCACGACTGCGCAATTGTTCATTAAATTGATGCAGTACCGTATCGCACAAAATGGCCTTGTCATTAGTGGTTAAAGTGGTTGTAAACCCTTACATATACCCATTGAAGTGACTGGCCTCAGGTGATACACAGAGATTAAACAAATCCTCCTACATAAGTTGTACCTGTTTATCTACAGTCTTCTCTGCAGCCATTCAAAGTGACACATTTTTAAAGCCCGTCGGAGCTGTCAAAAAAGGGGGCAGAGATAGAGCTCAGTGAGGAGAGCTCTGAGAGCTGATTGGAGGGAAGGGACACACCCCCATTTACACAGCCGGACCTCCGTCCCCTTTCACCTCTTTTTTTTCTTGGTGTCAGGAAAACTTGTCAGAAGTGATTCATGCTGATAGCAGAGGAACAAAGCAGCAGACAGAAATGATACATATTGCTCTTAATTGAGACACACTATAGAGGGAATATGCTTTGTTTATATTTCATGTCTGAAGTTTACAACCACTTTAAGGACTACATATCCCACGGTACCTTGTTGCCTGCAAGCAGGGTTTCCTGTACTGACTGCCTCCTGAAACACCTTCTCTTGGCTCAGCAGTAGATCAGAAGGCGGGCTCTGTGAAATGTATGAAACGGCCGTGCTACTCGCAGGGCATTGTGACTACGTATCACAGAATTCCAGGAAGTAAATGTGTGGGAAACTTCACAAAGTAAGTTTACAAACTTTTACTTGTTTAGATTAATAGGAGTGGGCTAGAAATAAATGAAATACAAAGTGGAAATTAATACATAGATTTTACATTTTGACCATAGATACACTTTAAGCTGAACATTAGTCATGAAAAAAGACACTACTGTACTACGAGGGTCTGTGTTGGTGGCCTTTTGCTCACTAGAGCGGGTTTTGTATTCCCCATATCAGCCTGTGGGGTTAGTAATATCAGTCCATATTGATTTATTGAAAAATAACGTTTTTAAGCACCCATGTACATAATATGTAGTCACATGATCATTTGCACTGCAGGTTGCCATTATAGCGACCAGCCAACTGATGCTGCTCTGTATGCCGGTCTCTGTATGCCCGATGGCCTTGTTGCCACCCTTGACATCCTGATACTAGCACTGTAAACAGTGCGGGACTAGTTGAGTGTTTTCCAAGTAAAAGGGCGACTTTTGTTATCATCCACGTCATCAGGGTGGGATGTGCGCTGCCTGAAGTCTTTCCACTCTGCAGCAGAGGACCGGGAACGCTGCATATCACATGACTGCGTGTTACGATAAGAGCAGTATATGTGGATCTTAGAAAATGTATTTTAAAATAAAAATGATTGAATGCCAAGAAGCTGGTGAAGGGGTAAATAATGGGGCTTTTTTAATGACCGGAACGCAGATTTACAAAAGGTGGAGGGGGAGGTATGTATAAGCAGCTGAGGGGTCTGACATTAAAAATAAATTATTAAAAATGGGGCCAAAGCTCCTTTTGGTCTTACTTCTCCTGTGGGTCACAGCAGTGCGCTCCTGTGACCCATATTCAGCCGACAGCGTGCTAAAGTCTGCTGTTGGTGGACGTCACTCAGCGGCTGTCGGTGGACGTCACTCAGCGGCTGTCGGTGGACGTCACTCAGCGGCTGTCGGTGGACGTCACTCAGCGGCTGTCGGTGGACGTCACTCAGCGGCTGTCGGTGGACGTCACTCAGCGGCTGTCGGTGGACGTCACTCAGCGGCTGTCGGTGGACGTCACTCAGCGGCTGTCGGTGGACGTCACTCAGCGGCTGTCGGTGGACGTCACTCAGCGGCTGTCGGTGGACGTCACTCAGCAGCTTTCGGTGGACGTCACTCAGCGGCTGTCGGTGGACATCACTCAGCGGCTGTCGGTGGACGTCACTCAGCTGCTGTCGGTGGACGTCACTCAGCTGGTCCAACTTTAAAGCGGAGTTCCACCCAGAAGTGGAACTTCCGCTTATCTGTCCCCCACCCTCTGGTGCCACATTTCGCACCTTTCAGGGGGAGCGAGTACCTGTTTTTGACAGGTACCCTGTCCCCACTTCCGTTGGACCTTGCTTTGGTGAGGTACGTCAGAAGACTGGCTCCCTCCTCCTGCTGTCAGGCCAGCGTGCTTCGCGTATGCGCAGTAGGGGCCCGGGCCGTGAAGCCCAAAGGCTTCACTGCCGGGTTTCCTTACCAGCAATGGTGGTGGCAGCACCTGACAGCTGATGGGAACATTGGCTGGGGTGCCAACATCGCTGGACTCCAGGACAGGTAAGTGTCCTAATATTAAAAGTCAGCAGCTACATTATGTGTAGCTGCTGACTTTACATTTTTTGAGGGGAAGGCAGGATTTTAATGTCGGGATCCTCCCAGATGCCTGGACCGGCAGTTGTCTCAACCTCTCGGTGCACTGCTAAGAGCCTGAGCCATTAACACCCGCCCCCGCTATATCTTAGTGCTCTATTGAGCACTGGAGGGCTAGAGCAGAGAGCGGTGACTGACAGTCACCGCTCTCTGCTACCTGAAGTCGGAAAATTGAGCAATCAGCGGTCTTTGATTGCTCAGTTCTCGGTGTAGAGGCAACGAGGGACAGATGCAGCATCGTATTGATGCTGCATCCACCTAGGCGGGTATAGATGTTTTTTTTTTTTTTTCTTTTCCATACCCCGCACTTATCTTTTAAAAGGAACCTGTTGCTTTACCTCCTTGTAGCCCCCTGTACAGCAGATTTCAGACTGGGAGAGGAGAAGGGTCGCACTGTAAGCCAATCAGACTTTGCTACACATTGAGCTGGCTGATAGGAGGACAGTGCTCAGGGCTGACCAATCAATGCGCTGTTGCTGCTTCACTAACCAATCACAGATTGGGGTAGGTCCATGACCTAACTGTGTTACTTTAACTGCAGCTCAGAAAAGTGAGGTCAAAATCTGACAGCGATATCTGGATCAGAATACGGGCTGAACAAAACATTTCTTGGCAGGTTAGGCATTTCAGGTAATTCAGATATAAGTTTCGCTGTTTGCCTTCACTTCCACTTTAAATTGTTATATAAGCAGAACATCATGTAGGTATTTTGCTCGTTGAAATTCAGGGCAATCCATAGACTTTTTTTTGTTTAATAACCTTCAAAGGTCAATACTGCTAAATAGAACTCTCTGCTGTTCTATAAAGAGGTGCCATTGCGCAGAAGGACTGTCTGACGCCCGCCCGTCCCCCTATCTCCCTGCGGTTTGTGCTGTTGCTGCCCTGGTGCGGCATTTGATTTCCAAAAAGAGCAGCAGATGAAAAGCCCGAGTCATGTAGGGGAATCTGGAATTAATGCTGGCAGTGTGGCTTCATTAAGCCACACGCTGCTCACCTGGCTATTCATAGCTCCTCTTTCATGGGAACGAGCGCGCCTCGCAGCCCTTTAGCCCGGAAAGGACCGGTGGCCGCACTGTCTGAGAAGTCCACATTGGGTCCCAGTGTTTTCCTTGGTGTTTACTGTTCTCTGTGGGATTTGGGGTTGGCCCTGAGGACGGAAGGCTTGCAGAATTAGGGGTGAGCATAGAAAAGGTAACACATATACACACAGCCCTTGTAGAGTGCATGGGATGTGCAAGGGAATAAATCTGACACAGAAGATAAATCCTTGGGGCAGAAGGATTGCAGGTCACCGGGGGTCAGAAAAAGAGTCTGTCGTTTTGGAACAGTCCCAGACCTGTGCCAGTCGCTGCGTCTCTAAGTGCGAATTTGTATCCCCCGAGCCACAGGGTGTAACAGTGCTTTACTGTGGGGACGAGGCTGACCATCAGAGAGTGTATGGATCTCGCTGACTCTCAGGAGATATTATTCTGGATGTTCCTCTCTACCTTCGGCCTAAACTAATCACCAACTCCTTTTTTTTTTTTTTAGTATCAAATAAACTCAGAAGTATTTTTTATATGTGTGCATGAAATCTTACATAAAATATTTGAGACATTAGTGCTTGTGTTTGGATTCCTGGCCTTCAGCTTTAAGGCCTCATGCACACTGGAATTTATAAAAACGTCAGTAGCTTTGCAGAGTTTTTCAACTTTTTTCAACGTTTTTGTTTTACCTTTTTTTTAATCGTTTTTCCTCATTATCGTTTTTTTAAAAAAATTTTTTGGATCAAAAACGTTAAAGAAAACGCTGCCGAGCGACGTTTCTGAGCGTTTATCGACGTTTATTAGCATTAGAGCGTTTTTACAGCTGAAAACTAGTGTCCTCAGGACCCACTAGTTTTGTTTTTTTGTTTTTTACTGCCTAAAAAACGCCACTGCCCAAAACTGCTGTTAACAGCCTTTATGTGTGCATGGACACATAGGATAACATGATGTAGAGTTTAATGACTGTAGAAAAAAATGTCTGCAGCCAAAAACAGCTGCTGTAAAAACGTCAAAAAATGTCCTGTGTGCATGAGGCCTATAAGTTCGCCAATCTGTAAAATCATAGTTCCCAACTGTCCCGGATTTCGAGGGACTGTCCCTGATTTGGAGCAATATCCCTCTTTGCCCCTTATTTGCCCCTTATTTGCCCCTCTTTGCCCCTCATTTGTCCCTCATTTTGGTCTGATCTATATAGATGTATATAAAATGTATTTTTTATCTATCAAAAAGTGTTTCCCAGTGCGAAACCTTTCATCTGATTTCTAAATTGCTGCATTTGTAATTTGCAAAAGCCAGTATAAAGGAATAGTAGTGGTAAAAAAAAAGCACTTGTGCGTTTAACCAATCTTGTTTTTTTTGTACAATTCTCCTTTAAGGGGGCGTGGCGCAAGGTGTGTTCTATGCCTGCTTACTTTTGCTGATAGGTGTCCCTCATTCCCATCTCAGAATGTTGGGAGGTATGGTAAAATGTGCTGGCTTACTACGAGTTAAGTCTAACCAGGTGAATGCCACCTGCTCGATTTCTCTCTTTCATTTAAAGTAGAACTATAGGCAAAATGTATTTTTTATTTTGGATAGAGTGAAGCAGTGTGCTGATTTTTTTTATAGCTAACCTTGTTAGGCCAAATCCTAGGGGACCCTCAGGACGCCATGAACTAGTGTCCTTATTAGAAGATTGCCCTTCTATTACTTTTCTGGGGACAACCGAAAATGTATGATTTTCTTTTACTTTCAGTGGTAATGGTAAACAGCAGGGGTGTTAAACTCAATTTAATCGTGGGCCACATCAGCATTATGGTCACCCTCAAAGGGGTGTCAGTTGTACTCTACCTGTAAGACTAGATGTCCAGAGCCCCCCCCCCCTTACATCAGAAGTCAAGAGTCTCCCACACTCCCTCACAGTGCACCCCCTTACCATGTGCTGCTGCTGGGAAGAAGCTGGAGGTGGAGCTAGGAAGTAGAAAGTGCAGGGTCTGGAGGAGGACCAGAGGAGGGCTGGAGTCAGCTGCCGGAGTCTGCTGAATGCTGAGACCAGGGGAGGTAAAGACGAGGGGGTGCTGCGGATGCACAGAGAAGTGCAGGATCTGTAGGAGTTCTGACCTCTTCTCTGCTGCTGACTGCTGAGACAAGGTGTGGGTGGTGACAAGGGGGGGGTGCCGCAGCTGCAGGAGAGGTGCAAGGGCCACATGAAATGGCCTGGAGGGCCGGATTCGGTCCGTGGGCCTTGTGTTTGACACATGTGGTAAACAGGATAAATTGAGAGGGTTAATCTTCGTAATGGGGGTGCAATAAAAACTGACAGGTGTTCTAATCCCTCTCCACTCTATCAGGTACTGCAAAAAAAGTTTTGCCTTTAGTTATACTTTTAATCTGACAGTTTTATGGAGCTCTGGGAGAACAGCTATCACTATACTCCCGAAGCTCTGAGAAGAGAAACCCTGCTTACCCACACAAAACTATATATATATACATACATATATATATACATATACACACACACACGCATTTGTGTGTTTGAGCTTAGGCCTGCGGTAACATCCCCAAAAAGACGTGCAGCTGTAATTGCAGTGAAAGGTGGTTCTACAAAGTATTGACTTGGGGGCTGATTACAAATGCACATTTTTCACATACTTTTTTCTAAAAAAATTTTGAACCATTCATCATTTTCCTTCAACTTTACAATTATACGCCTTTTTGTATTGGTCTGTTACATAAAATCCCAATAAAATACATTTACGTTTTTGATTGTAACATGACAAAATGGAAAATTTCAAGGGGTATTTGCTCTCATTACATAGGTGCACGGCGGGGACAGATCTCCAGAATCTGAGTGAGAGAACAATCTCCCTGCAAGGCAAGGCACAGCCACCTACACATGGAGGTACTAGAGCCGGGCCAAGTAGGGGAGAGGGATGTGAGGAAGCTTTGGGGGGGGGGGGGGGGTAAGGGTTGGGATTGGGTTGCACACTGTACATAGCACACCCCTAAACCCTGCACTCTGTACATAACGCACTCCTGAACCTTGCACTCTGTGTGTAGCTTGCTCCTCAACCCTGCACTCTGTACAGAGTGCACCTCTGAACTCTGCACTCTGTATGTAGCGTACTCCTCAACCCTGCGCTCTGTACATAACGCACTCCTGAACCCTTCACTCTGTACGTAGCACACCCCTAGACCCTGCACTCTGTACATAGTGCACCCCTGGAACTGCACTCTGTACATAGCACACCCCTAAACCCTGCACTCTGTACATAGCGCACCCCTGAAATTGCACTCTGTACATAGCGCACCCCTGAACTCTGTACCTAGCGCACCTCTATACTCTGCACTATGTATGTAGCGCACCCCAGTTCTTCTTTAAGGTTATGTAAATAAAGGACGAGATAAAGTACTCGCACATTTCATGGAATAAGAACATAGCTGTGTGCAGACTGGGTTCTTTGAAGGTGTCAGTGAGCTGACGCTGGATCAATCAGCGGGCTATCTGCATTGTGTGATCTCAGCCCATTACACCTAAAAACCAGCCTCTTGTACGATTCCTTGGCACAGAGGATTAGCCAGGAATGTGTCTCTCTCTCTAATTACCTCTCATTCAAAGCGCACTGCTTTGCTCCGTCTTACTTCTTCCTCTAGTGGCGGAAAACGATTAAGCTGTGGTTTCTCCCTCTCTCTCTTTCTTTTTTTTTGTTGGGCACATGGAAGGCTTATTTTTGAAATGCATAGCTCTCGGAATGATGGAATTCCTTGCTCAGCCCGCACTCTAATGTAGCTCTGCTTTTCAAGTGGTTACAGTGTTACAGGTTTGAGGGCACAGGCTGCTGTAGCAGTTCTATTTAATTACAGGGGCTCGTTCCTTAACTCCCATTACTCACAGGGCTTCTATATGGCTTTTGAGCTTTTTTTTTTTTCTTTCCAGCTAGTATGGGGCTGAATGAGGCTTTATGTTGTTAGGGATTCTCGGGTGTTAAAGGGTCAGTCCACCTAAAACTGATATTCAAAACTGAGAGTTGAACCACCTGATAGCCTCTTCTATCTCTTCAGGACTATGTTGGTGAGATCTCTGAATGCCACCATACCTTCCAGGCTTTTTATTCTTTTATTTTATGGAGACTGTAACAGGAGGAGCTGTAAGGTGTTTGGGAAGACTCCAAACCCTCTGAGATGGTAATTTATAGTAGGGAGATCTCACTGTTGGAGAATCCAAGACATAAAAGAAACCAGAGGCTGCCCCATTCCACTAGGCTCCACCTGTACTGGAATTTTGCTAGTGATATTTGGTATATCGTCGAGACATTAGAGATTCCATTTACATTTTAGATCTATGTGGATGATCATGCAGGGGTTATATACCCACTGGGCAGGTCAGTAAACCCAATCTTTTACAGCGTGCTTATGGTGTAATCTTTGCAGGTTTGCCACAGGATCATATTAAGACCACCATATTGAACCACCTGATAGCCTCTTCTATCTCTTCAGGACTATGTTGGTGAGATCTCTGAATGCCACCATACCTTCCAGGCTTTTTATTATTTAATGGAGACTGTAACAGGAGTCTTGGCTGATAGCCTCTTCCATCTCTTCAGGACTATGTTGGTGAGATCTCTGAATGCCACCATACCTTCCAGGCTTTTTATTTTTTTATTTTATGGAGACTGTAACAGGAGTCTTGGCTTCTTCTTCCTATTAGTTAATTTTTCTCTCAGCCCACTACGTACCAAAAGGTTCAAATACAACTTAAAGGGTTAGTCCATCAAAGTGATAGAGAACAAACTAGCACAACCGAGTGTGGCGACAGTGGGACTCAATGTAGGACACTCCTTGAGACACAAATGTTGGACCCTCTGTAAACCATTATCCACACCACAAAAATAAATGAAATAGAACAATTCTTTATTATGGATGACGAAAACTATATACACGATATTACAAAAAGTATTGGGGTGCCTGCCTTTACACACACATGAACTTTAAAGCGGTTGTATACCTGCAAAACAAAAAACAAACAAACAAAAACCCTGTAAGGCAAAGGCATAATGAGCTCATTATGAAATAGTTGCCTTAGAACGAGGTCCCCGCATCGCATCCCGGTCAACGCCGAGGGAGCTGTGGTATTTTGAGGGGACAGCAAATTTACACTGTTATACAAGCTGTACACTCACTACTTTACATTGTAGCAAAGTGTAATTTCTTCAGTTTTGTCACATGAAAAGATAGAATAAAATATTTGCAAGAATGTGAGGGGTGTACTCACTTTTGTGAGATACTGTAGCACCAGTATTCAGGAGGGGTGATTCATGGTGGGTCAAGAAGACCGCGAGACAAAGTTTTCACTCTCTGCCCTTAAATCCTTTTTTTTAGAGAAAAGACCTTTTCGAAAAAAAACTTTACTAATATTTTTGGAATCCGCAAAGCGCTGAAAGTAAAAACAGCCGCTCGTGTGCAAGCAATTTGATATTTAATCTGTATACGTTTCTGTATATATTTCAAACCTTACCCATTAATTTTCTGTCTGCCACAATTCTTTAGTAATAAGGCGCACACAGACGGGCTGTTAAGATACATTTTATATGCAATGGCATTTTCTGCTAACCGTTCCCCATAAAAAGGGGGTTATTATGGATGTCCTTGTATGCTCCGCTTATGAAGATCTATGTTCTGTGCCCTTGACCTGATCCTAAAATGGATTCTTGTATTTCGTCTCATTGCACTGATTCTCCTTCTTTTCTGTGCTGTGACACATACCATTTTAGGGCTTTCTGTACCGCACCTGGGCCCCCCTCCTGCCATCGGAGACTCTGCCTTTTTCCGGTAATTATTCCAATGACCAATGCGTCTGTGGCTTGCCCGTGGTTTGTCCACACTCTTGGCTACAGCTCCCTTCTCACCAGATGCTTTTGTGGGTTTCGCTTCTTTTTAAAAAAAAAAAATTTCCCTTGGACCGAGCCAGACTCTTAACCCCAAAGAACAAACAAACATATCAGGGCAAGGAGCCGCTGACAGGCCATGGGGGACAAGGCAAATAAATATTGATTGCAGTGTGACGGTAGCCTGTGGTCAGGAGGTGAAGCATCACCGTCCTCCTGACCTTTGTCTCGGCTATTTTGGAGGAGATTAAATGCTTGTTAGTTTTCCCAAATCTGAAAGTCCTTGGAAAGATTTTATGGTGGGGATGGTGTTTGAGGTGCGGTGACAGTAGAATCGTCTTCTTTGTGCCCTATATGGCGTGAGCCGTCGCACCGTGGGCGTGTTATCCCAGTTTGTGTGTCTTCGTTGTGGCGCACGGAATGATTCCAACACACGCGTAGGGTTGTCTACGGTCTCTGGGTTCCATCCCTGCTCTCTTTTTAAATCACAGAGGAACTATAGTTTAGGAGATGACCAACAAGTTTGAATGGTCATAGTCTCAATTCAGTCCGCATGAAAGAAGTCTTCTCCTCAAGCACTTTCTCTTTTAGATTTTTACCAATGACGTCTACTGATATAAACTTTGGTCTGCCGCCTTCAATAAAGACCTTCTATTCCCAAAACGTTATATGTTTCAGGTACAGGGGAGGATTTGTAATTAGAAAAAGGGGCAAATGCCCCCCCCCCCCCCCAAGGCCATTCTTCTAAAGCTAACTGCTTTCTTCAGATATCAGTTTAGGGGGAAAAGGCCCCCCCCCCCCCCAGGCCTGTCTTCATTTTTCTAAAGCTAAACTCTGGGCACAACTCTCTTCTTCAGATATCAATTTTGGTCTGCCGCCTTCAATAAAGACCCTCCAAAACGTTATATCTTTCAGATACAGGGGAGGATTTGAGATGAGAAAAAGGGGCAAATGCCCCCCCCCCCCCAGGCTTGTCTTCATTCTTTTAAAGCTGAAATCTGGGCACAAATGTTTTCTTCAAATATCAATTTTGGTCTGCCGCCTTCAATAAAGACCATCTGTTCCCTAAAGGTTATAAGTTTCAGGTACAGGGGAGGATTTAAAATGAGAAAAAGAGGTAAACACAGACAAGACCAGTCACCCTGCACAAGGAGAGAGAGTTTCTTCTTGCTGGAGGCCACCATTTTGTTGAAGCCAGAGCAGTCACTTCCTTACTGGAATCTCTCCCCCCTCCTTGGTCTCAAAAACTATATGTCACTTAAATAAACGATGTACATCTCCATGCTTCATTATACGTCTTGGCTCAATTAAAGAGGAAGGCTGGCAGAAGCTTTACAGTACTGAAGTTGACAGGCTGCCAGTGAGGGGAAAAAGGAGAGAATATCAGGGATAAGTTAAGACACTAATCCATGTAAGTTTAAAGCGAAGCTCCACCCAAAAGGGGAAGCTCTGCTTGTTCGCACCCTCCCCCTCCACTACTACATTTGGCACTTTTTGGGTGTGGGGGGGGGAGCGGGTACCTGGTTTTGACAGGTACTCGCTCCCACTTCCAGGTAAGATCCCCATTGGCGATCTACAAAATTTACGGCCCCTCCACCTTCCGCCCGCTGCCTTCTGGGACACATACAAGTCCCAGAAGAGGGGGGGAACCATTCAGCAAGCTAAGTGCGACTCGCGCATGTGCAGTAGGAAACCTTACCTTACAATGCCGGCGCCTGCCCCCGACTGGCGAATCGGCTTGGGGTGCCGACATTACGGGATCCCTGGACAGGTAAGTGTCCTTATATTAAAAGTCAGCAGCTACAGTATTTGTAGCTGCTGACTTTTAAATTTTTTTTCAGTCTGAAGCTCCTCTTTAACTCTTTTGTGTCTTCCTGGCAACAGAATTTGTCCTGTCACCTCTTCTGCTTTTCTTTTCTCTCTCCCTAATCTGTGTGCCCTCTGCAAGGTCTGTGCCATTCCTGTTCCACCTTCAGCAACAGGAAAATCTTAAAAATGTCAGCTGATCAGCCTCTAGTGCAGGGGGCTCAAGCTGGCGGCCCTCCAGCTGTTGCAAAACTACAAGTCCCAGCATGCCTCTGACTGTGGGAGTCATACTTGTAACTGTCAGCCTTGCAATGCCTCATGGGACTTGTACTTTTGCAACAGCTGGAGGGCCGCCAGTTTGAGACCCCTGATCTAGTGGCTCTGATTTTAGGCACAATGCCGAGAATAGAGGGCAACTGAGCATGTGCAGAGAAGGATGAGAAAGTGCGTTACTGGAGTTTAACAATATAGGTACTTATTTTTAATGTTTTATGTAGCTATACCTGCAAAAGGGAGGGAAGAGAGAAAACAGCACAAACCTCTGGTGTAGTAAAAGGATCAAATTAAAAAAAAACAAAAAACAACATACTGTATTTATCGGCGTATAACACACACTTTTCCCCCTGAAGATGGGCATGTTAGAGGCTGCAGATGGGCACTAAACAGGCTGCAATAATGGGTCCATTACAGGCTGCAGATGGGCATAGATCAGGCTGCATTGATGGGCACTGGTGAGGCTGCAGAGCACTGACCCTTATTTTAAAATTTAAGTTTTTTTTCTGAAACTTCTCTCTTAAAGTTAAGGTGCATGTTATACACCGATAAATACAGTACAGTATTTATATACTCACAAAATAAAATGTGAAAGAGCGCATATAGTCCATGAGAAAGCGCCCACTTAACACACAACACAGTCACAAGAAAAGAATGGATGAGCAGCCACATTGTCCTGATCACTGTGTGAACAGCTTGGCCCAAACAAACTATTTAACCACTTCAATACAGGGCACTTTCACCCCCTTCCTGCCCAGGCCATTTTTCAGCGCTGTCGCACTTTTAATGACAATTGCGCGGTCATGCAACACTGTACAAAAATACATTTTTAATCCTTTTCTTTACACAGATGGAGCTTTCTTTTGGTGGTATTTAATCACTACTGGGTTTTATATTTTTTACAAAAAAAAAAGAAAGACTGAAAATTTTGGAAAAAAAAGTTTTTCTTAGTTTTTGTCAGTAAATTTTGTAAATAAGAAGTAATTTTTCTCCTTCACTGATCTGCCCTGATGAGGCTGCACTGATGAGGCAGCACTTATGGGCACTGATTAGGTGGCTCTGATGAAGAGGCACTAATATGCCGCACTGATAGATGGCACTGATGAGCACTGATAGGCGGCACTGATAGGCGGCACTGGTGGGCAGTGACGGGCAGGACTGATAGGCGGCACTGATGGGTACTGAGAAGCTGCACTGACTGGCATCACTAATGGCCACTGATTGGTGTCACTGATTGGTGGCACTAATGGACATTGGTGACACTAATGGGTACTGCTGGGCCCTGATTACCTGCCCTGGTCTCCCCTGCGAGGAGATAGTGCTGATCGGCACTCCACGCCACACACTCTGTCAACGGCACTTCCGCATTTACATGTGACTGGCTGTGATTGGACACAGCCGATCACATGGTTAAATAGCTGTGTCATCAGCTCTTTACAGAGATTGGGGTCGCGCTGTGTCCTAGGAACATGGCGCGGCCACGATCGGGCGCCTGTTCTGGGGCGCCATCATATGACGTCCACCCAGAATGAGAGCCGCACCGTCCCTCCGTCATTTGACGGTGGCGGGCGGCAAGTGGTTAAAGTGAATGTAATCGTGGAGTTGCACATTAACCTGTTGCAGCCGGCAAAAAATGTATGTGCAGCGGCAAAACGGTGGGCTTTAACGCCCACATGCCCCACATATGCGTCACAATGTGGCCAGTGTTTCACTGAGCGCTCTCAGCACCTAGACTGAGCCATCAAAGAGAGCTCCCGCTCCCCACTAACGAGTCATGTGATCACTGTGAAAGTGATAGGCAGTCACATGATCTGGAAACCCCCCTCAGACGTAAAGACCATATTAAAGGGTTGCCAAGGCTGGGTGGGAAGACATTAAAGCAGCAGACCTATATAAACTAGGGTTGTCCCGATACCACTTTTTTAGGACCGAGTACAAGTACCGATACTTTTTTTCAAGTACTCGCCGATACCGATTACCGATACTTTTTTTTTATGTCACGTGACAGTTTTTTTTTTTTTTTATTTTTTTTTTTTTAACAATGCTTTCTTTTTTTTCGGGGGGGGGGGGGGGGGAGGGGTGAACGGTGTCTGTGTGTTTTTTTTTTTTTATTTACAATTTTTATTTTTTACAATAATAATTTTTTTATTCATTTTTGCAATATGTTTTTTTTTTTTTTTTTTTTTTAAATCAGCCCTGTTGGGGGGCTTTGGTGAGATATCAGGGGTCTTAACATACCCCTGATATCTCCCCCTTGAGACAGAGAAAGAGACAGAGGATAGAGATTCCCCAGTCCCTTTCTCTGCAGCCTCAGCTGCACTGAGAATGAATGGAGAAGACAGCGGCTCCTGTCCATTCATAAACTGACACATTGTAATCACAGGAGATTACAATGTTTCAGTTATGTGAATGGACAGAGTCAGCTGACTCTCTCCATTCACACAGGAAGGAGGAGGAGGACGGCGGACCGGAGGGGACAGCGGAGAGGCAGAGGAACGGAGGAACGGAACGGAGGGGGACAGAGGAACGGAACGGAGGGGGACAGCGGAGAGGCAGAGGAACGGAGGGGACAGCGGAGAGGCAGAGGAATGGAGGAACGGAACGGAAGGGGACAGATAAGGAGAGGGGGACAGAGGAACGGAGGGAGACAGAGGAGAGGGGGACAGAGGAACGGAACGGAGGGAGACAGAGGAGAGGGGGACAGAGGAACGGAACGGAGGGAGACAGAGGAGAGGGGAACAGAGGAACAGAGGGGGCATGGAGGAGGATGCAGTGACAGTCAGCGGTGATCGCGTGGGGAAGTTACAAGCACCGATCACCGCTGTATGTCACTGAAAGCCACGGGGGGGAAGCTAGTAACTCCCCCACACGCCGATCACCGCTGACTGTCATAGTATCGGCGGAAGCATCGGGAGCATTTGCCCGAGTACAAGTACTTGGGCAAATGCTCGGTATCGGTGCCGATACCGATACTAGTATCGGTATCGGGACAACCCTAATATAAACCATCATGGTTGCTACCTCTGTATACTTTCCCATAAACAGGTTCAAGCATATTCACCACTAGGGAACCATCATGGGTAATTACATACTAGTATCACTGCACATCTCTTTCAACTTGCATATGCCTGTGAGTCACAAATAAAGCTGTTGGCTAACCTCCATCATAAACATAAAACGTCTATATAGGAAAGCCACGCTGTTCCAAATGAGTCTTCAAGAACTCCTCTTCGAAAACTCACACGTAAGAGCACTTACCAACCGTCATTGACCATTGTTTGGTTGAGAAGGTCTTGAAGAATAATTTGGGAGAGTGCAGCTTGGTAAAGATACATCCTGGGCTGGGAAAACAAAGAAGATGCACCAGCCTAGTGCATTACCTTTTAAACAACATTTATTATTAAAATGGAACAAATATTATACTCCTAAACCAATGTAAAAACATGCTCCTCAATACAGTTCAGAAAACGTAACACCAGGACCGCTGCACAAGCTCCCTAACACAGGGAAAAGCCACGCAGGTCTACAGAGGCCAACGCATTTCAGTTGGTGTCCCCTCTTCTTCAGAGCCAGGTCACACCACCGGTACTGGTGTTTTCATTTTTGGACTTTATTGATGAGCATGTATTTACACTGGTTTGTGAGCATAATAATTGCTCCAGTTTAGTAATTAAAGGTAATGCGCTATGCTGGTGAGCCTTTTCTTTCTGGACTACCCCAGCCCTAGCAAGGCAGCAAGGTGAAGCGCTTACCCATTGGCTCTCATCCTCAAAAAACTTTACTCCTTTGGTCTCCATGACTGTGCTCTTCAATGGCTCTCATCCTACCTTTCCCACCGCACCTTCAGTGTCACCTACAACTCTACTTCCCATCATGCCCCGGGACTGTGACGTCATAAGGGGGGGCGGCGTCACCGGTTGACATCACCCGGTGACCACGCCCCATACCTATATAAGTCTTTGCGCACCTCGTACACAGCATTACAGCGGGAGAGAGCGTTGTGTCAACATCGGAAGAAGAGAAGAGGTAACAAGACGATGGAGAAGACCGGGCTACCGCTAGCAAAAGAGCGGCAAAAGAGCAGAAGATAACGGAGGAGCCCAGCAGAAGAACCGGGCACCGGGAGAAGAACCAAACACCAGGTGAGGAGGCCGGAGAGCGGGACAAGAACCGGACATCGGGAGAAGAGGCCGGATAGAGCAGAGAAGTCGGAAGAAGACCCCCAAAGTCGGAAGAAGACCCCCGAAGCTTCCTAATAAATTACTTTAAAAACCTGTCTAGTGTGTTTTTTTTTATTGACACTTTTTCACCCAGGTGAATGGGTAGGGGTACGATGTACCCCATACTCATTCACATAGGGTGGGGGGCCGGGATCTGGGGGCCCCCTTAATAAAGGGGGCTCCCGGATTCCGATAAGACCTCCGCCCGCAGACCCCGACAACCAACGGCCAGGGTTGTCGGGAAGAGGCCCTTGTCCTCATCGACATGGGGACAAGGTGCTTTGGGGTGGGAGGGCCGCAGGGCGCCCCAAACGGCCCACCCCCGGGGACCCCCACGCTGTTTTTCCGGCGTAGGGGGTTCCCCTTAATATCCATACCAGACCTAAGGGCCTGGTATGCCCCTGGAAGGGAACCCATGACGGTTTTTTATTTAAAATTTGGTGCGGCGTTCCCCCTCATGATTCATACCAGACACCTGTCAGCAATGCTTGTCGCTCATCGGGAAAGGAAAAAACACAGTTTTCCTTTCCCGATGAGCCAGCACGAGATGTACAGTACCCTGTTGCCGAGAACCAGCACGATAGGAAACACATTCTTGCGGTCAGGTACTATACCAACCAAATTATTCTCTTCGTTCTCCTCAAGACCTCCTGCTCTCTAGCTCTCTCGTCCCCTCCTCCCATGCTTGCCTTGAGGACTTTTCCTGAGCCTCTCCTATCCTTTGGAATTCCCTACCCCAATCTGTTCAACTAGCTCCAACTTTTTCCACTAGGCGATCCCTGAAAACTTTTTTCTTCAGCCTATCTTGCTTTAACCTAACGACTGTACTTTCATTTTCTTCATCAGCACATCCCCCACAGTTATTACCTTTTGTATGACTTGACCCTCCCTTTCAGATTGTAAGCACTAATAAACAGGGCTCTCTGATTCCTCCTGTATTGTAACTGTACTGTTTGCTCTAACGTTGTGAAGCGCTGCGCAAACTGTTGGCGCTATATAAATCCTAAATAATGATAATAATAATTGGTTGGAAGAGAAACGTTAATAGAAAGAGTCATCAGACATCTGGGCACCATACTTGAGTGCAGTAGATAGATCTTTAGCCCTGTTTCACATCCCAATTGACATGAATGGGACTGCCTGCACGGTTGGTGCACAGAAGACCGGTGCATCCCCGTGCGGGTAAAAACAACCCTCACATGGGTGTACGCTGTAGTACGCCTGGTTGAACGAGGCCTAAAAGTACAAAACTTTTGCAGACGTGAGGGAACATTCTCCAGATGTGGAAGAGGGAGGGGTAGGAACCAGTCTAGAAAAACTATATAATATGTGAAGTTCTGCTTTGACACCTAGTGAGACTGTTTTAATCTCTAGCACAGGTTACAGGGGGTTGGCAACCCATCGATCTACCCGTCAATCGCGGGCAGGTGTTGGATAGAGCGAGTCTTCTCCTTGCCGACCCCTGGAACCTGGACGGGAGGGCGGCTGGGTCAGCATTTACTGAAGGCAGCTTCTCCTCCTCTTCCTCCTGCTGGCATTTAGCTGCAACAGGTGGAAAATACAATTCCCTGCTGCCCCTCCTGTCCAGGTTCCCCTTCATTCTTCATTCTGCTGCTGCACCCCCCCCCCCCCCCCTGCAGCTTCGTTGGCTTCCCCTCCTCTCCTGCCGGCTGCTGCGGGGGATCTTCAGGATGGAGAGCGGGGGAAAAATAAACGGCGCTGAATCCTGGTGGCGCTGATCACTTTTATGTTGTACAGGTAGATCTCCACCTCTCAAAGGTTGCCTATCCCTGGGTTAGAGAATGAAAACCATAAATCTTATTTACCACTTCACTCCAAGTTTTCAGACTTGCCTTGTTTTGTCATGCTGAGCCGCGCCTGGTTTGGGAATCCTGGCTGCTCCCAGTACAGTAAAAGTGAAAGAAATTACAGGAGAACTGGCAGCTGAGAAGTGGCTGAGAGCAGAACGGAAGCCATGACACGCGTGTGTCCTGTGTATAACCTTCTCCATTGTTTGCCGGTGACAAGTCCGCCACCTTTCACCTTCCCGCCTGCTGCTGCAGACTCCCTGGAGGCAGATCAGACGTATTCTCCTGGAAGCACGGCCTGCTCTTTGCTGCCATGTTGGCGTGTGATTTACGCCTTGTCACAGAGCTTTGCCTGTGGATTCCTCCAGGCATAAATTACATTGATATTTCAGCGTTTTTCTAAAATAGCTTACACTTTCCTCTTATTCCTAAATATAGACGTGACGGCTTTAAGCTTTAGTATGCAATGTCAGAAAGTGCCCATAACTGAGCAGATCACTTACAGAGAACAAGGGTCCCTGCTGGGCCTGTTTGTAGGGATTGCTGCCCTAGTCGTACATACGCGATAGAGCTATTGTATTTGGGAGTTGACCGATATTGTTTTTTCAGGGCCGATACAATACCGGTTTTTCAGGCCGATAGCCGATATTAGGTGCCGATATTTTTTACATTTTAAAGTTTTTAATTTTTACACTGTCCTTTTAAATTTTTTTAAATTTTTTTAATCACTTTTATTGCTGTCACAAGGAATGTAACCTCTTTGTGACAGTAATAGGCGGCGACAGGTACTCTTTATGGAGAGATCTGGAGTCTATAAGACTCCAAACTCCTCCTCTGCACTTGAAAGAATTGAAAACAACAACTTGAAGCAATATTGGTAATATCGGTACGTTTCTGGCCAATACTGATACTTTGAAAAAATTCCGCCACTCCGATAATCGGTCTATCCCTAATTGTATTATTTCAAAGGTGAACTTCCGACAGATATAAAATACAGAAATAAAAGTTCAAAAACAAAAAGAACAGGTTATACTTACCTGCTCTGTGTAATGGTTTTGCACAGAGCAGCCCCGATCCTTCTCTTCTCGAGTCTCCCGCCAGCGCTCTTGGCTCCTCCGTCCTCCTGAATGCCCCCAGAGCCGCTTGCTATGGGGGCATTTGTGCGTGCTCGCTCCCGAGCTGACTCTCTGTGAGCATAAGACACACAGAATAGGGCTTGGCCCTGCCCCCCGCTCCCTCTTCACTGGCTGTGATTGACAACAGCGCTCCTGTTGCTGTCTCTGAGCCAATGAGGAGACAGAAATCCGGGAGAGCAGCTGCTCTCGTGCACATCGCTGGATTGCAATTTGACTTTGGTAAGTATTAGGGGGAGCTGCCTACTGAAGGTTTTTCTTTTTTTTACCTTACTGCAAGGTAAAAAATCTTCAGCCTCAAACCCTGGTTCACACTGCCGTGACTTGTCATGCGACTTGAGAGTTCAAAGTCGTTTCCCATTATCGGCAACGGAACCTTTCTAATCGGTGTGACTCAATTCCCTCAGACTTACAAAAAGGTTCCAGCACTACTTTTGGTGCGAGTTCAATGCGACTTGCATTGACTTCTGTTAAAGAAGTCGTAGGCAAGCCGCAATGAAGACGTGTCGGGATGTTGGATTCAAAGTCGCGGCAGTGTGAACCACTTTAAAGCATATCTGTGGTCAAAATGTAAGATCCTATATTCACTTCCACATTGTATTTCATTTATTTCTAGCTTAAGCAGGCCATACATGGGTCGAATTTCGAAAATCTTATCTAAGAATTATCGTTCAAATTTTGCACCATTAGTGGGCTGCAGCAACAGCCATTTTTCGTGCGGCCATCAAATTTGAGTAATCGGGCATGTTGGAAATTTTTAAAAAAACGATTTTCTAATCAAGGATGGGAGAATTATGCAAAAAATGTAATCGAAAAAGAAATGCGCATGAGTGCAAGAAAAGAAAATTCCTGGAAAGAAAAGAATATTTCCAGCCTCAAAAATTATTTTCTTTAGCAACACGAGGTGAAATTTAAGGCTTGGTTGGTTGAGTTTCGAAATCAATGATGGCACCATCAGATCACAAAACGCACGAAATTTCTGATTTTCAAAAAAAAAATTCATTTGAAATTCGACCTGTGTATGGCCAGCCTTACTCCTGTTACCCTGAACAATCTTGAAGTTTATAAACTTACTTTGTGAAGATCCCACACATTTCCTTCCTTGAATTCTGTGACACGTAGTCACTATGTCCTGTGAGTAGCACTGCTGTGTCACACATTTCACAGAGCCTGCCTTCTGATCTACAGAGTCCCTTATATGGCAATCCGCATAGGTATGTATCATAAGGGCACGGAAAAAGTTGACATAGTATTTAACTGTATAAAACACTATCATTTATTAAAATTCAGCAATCAAATTCACATTTACAGATGCAATATTCCTGGTGCACACAGGTGGTTAGCTTGTGTGGTTGGGGTGAGATTCCCCTGAATCACGCAAACATCCGCAGGTACTCAGCCTTGTGTCCCCATCGGTACACTCTCTACTTCCTGATCACGCGCGATGACATCACAGACGCAGCCCGATGCGTTTCGTCACTATACACGTGACTTTATCAAGGGGTGTCGCAACGAGCTGGGGGAGGAACAAGACCTGTAAGTTTTAGTGAACTGCAGCAAATACATGGCATTGCTGTGCATGCAGCAAGTCTTCGTAGGTTTTAGGACTGAATGGACAGAAATACAAATCCTTCGCCTTGTTAAATAGTATATGTATTTCATCTGTGTATTAGGCTGTTTGCCTGGAGTTCAGTTTTAAAGCTAAAGTTTAATCTGCATTCATTTTGCCTAAAATATAATATGAAATATATATAGAGGAAAAAAACCTTTTTGTTTTCATTTCATACCCTTTTGTCTGTGCCTCTCTGTGCAGTGTAGGCAGATCGTGGCTGGGGGGAGGTGCTTGCAGGATGCTTTACATGGCTTCCTAAAAACATCTGTACACCTCTCAAGAACCCTAACCCTTTCACACTGGGGCTGCCCTTGCGTTAGCGGTAAAGAGCCGCTCGTTCCAGCTTTACTGCGGGGGTAAAAAAGAAAGCCCCGCTAGCGGCCGAAGAAGGGGTTAAAAATGCCCATGTTCCGGTGCTTCGGAAGCGCTGCCCATTCATTGCAATGGGCAGGGACGGTTTGGGAGCGCTACTACACCTCAATCCCGCATGAATGGGGGATTGAGGCTGTGGGAACATTCCTTGAAAGACATTCCCCCGAATGTGGGTCCCAGAATGAATTTCTGGTGGACCTGTTGACTTTCACCCTTGACAACTTTTTCCAGTTCCTCTCCAGGTTTTACCAACAGACCAAATGTACCTCCATGGGAGCCCCATGGGCCCCGGCCTATGCATGTTTGCATCTGGGCCTCTGGGAGGAGGACCTGGTCTTTACCTCAACGATGAACCTGGGCCACGTACATACCTGGCTCAGGTACATCGACGATGTATTGATGATCTGGAGAGGCGATGTTGAGTCATTAAAATAATTCATTGGTGCGTTAAATGACAATGACCGAAATATTAGATTCACCTGTGACAAAGAGCGGATTTCCTTTCTCGACCTATGGATCGGGGTTAAGCACTTCGCCTTAGTGACCAGTACATACCGCAAGGAGTCAGCGTCAAATACGCTGCTAAGGGTAGACAGCCATCATCCAAAATGGCTAAAAGATGGTATACTGAAAGGCCAGTTCCTCCGCATCAAGTGCAACTGCTCAAACTTGACAGATTACAGACAAGAGAGTGATGATCTCTATAAACGATTGCGAGAGAGGGGTTACTCCCATAAACAACTTAGAAGGGCTAAACAAAAGGCAGCTTGTCGTGATCGTTCTGATCTTTTAGAGAAATCATCTAAATCTGTAATGCAGGAGCCAGGGACCCGTGAGAATAATAACTCAGTACGGGGGACAGTGGGATACAGTGGGATACAGTCTCCACAAGCACTGGGGGGATATTAACGAACTCACCAGGGATAGCCAAAATAGTGGGACCAACCCCTAAGATGGTAGCCAGAAGGACCAAAAATCTGAGTGACTCCTTAATACGATCTGAATTTATGAAAACAACAGAGACCACCTGGCTATCACAATATCCAAGAAGTAAATGCATATTCCCTTGCGGACACTGCCAGGTTTGCCCCTATGTTGATAGAACTGTTTTTGTGATTCATGAAAGAAACAGAATTTTCAGATCAGTGATCTTATTAACTGTGCCACGACCAGAGTTATATACATGTTAACGTGTCCTCGTGACAAAATGTATATAGGGTAAACTAAACGCCAACTAAGAATACGAATAGGCGAACACATGAGGGAAATAGCTGAAAAGAACACTGAAAGACCTTTGGCAAGACATTTCATTCAATGCCATAGAAGCAACCTGGAAGGCATGCGGGTCAAAGGTATATATTCACAAAATCTTCCACCAAGGAGAGGCGACTTTGATCGGATCTTACTCCAAAAGGAAAAATGGTGGATTTTTAGATTAGGCTCTCTGGTGCCTAAAGGCCTTAACAGTGAATTGAATTTACAACCTTTTCTTGAGACGTAACAAATGGATTTTTCTTTAGATTTATTCTTTTTTTCATCCTTAGGCTTTAGTTTTTAACCCCTGGATTTTACTGAAGCTTTTCATCACTAAGTCCCCACAACCTGGCTATGTTACTATAATATGATTATTATGATTATTATATCATTATGTCTCTGTCCTTTCATGTATGTGTGTGAATGTCTTTCTTTCCCCCTGTCTCCAGTTAAATAAACCATTAAACAACATGAAAATCCATATACAGGTGGATACATGGAGAGTATCCACGGAACACTACAGATTTAGAAGCCCGAAAAACTGTTAAGAATGCATTAAATGACCTGTTTAATAATAGACCTAAATCTGAGCATCTCTCTTCTTTTCATCACATGAGTCATCTTTAAAATGTTGTGAATTAGGGGCGGATACTTACGAGGGTGGACTATGTTAAAAGGAGCTCTTGTACGTTCCGTTCAACGTCCAGACGAAGCTAAGCAATAGCATTGCGAAGCGCGTTGACGTCATTTCTGCCCAGACGCCATGATGTCATGATCGTATCCCCCATTTGATTGGGTCGAGTCTACCAGGAAGTAGATGGAGAGTTTTTCTCACATGACCGGCACAATGGAAGGAGACGAGGTTCGGCCTGTGTAGATCTGCATGTGCCTCTGTTTATGGAGAAGCGGCAACTTTAAGGTACATCAGTAACGATCCACTGGATGGTTTTCTTACCTCACCAGGATCTACGGATGTCACGCTTTGTGCCATATGAGGAAGATGCAGTACGCCTATACAGATACGGACTGAGTAATCCACAGGAGTGGTGGATCCTTTTCTCATACACTTAAAACCAAGTGTTATAAGTCCTCTGGCTAGGTTGACTCCATGCAGGGGACATTGTTAAAGGACGCATTGCTATCAAGCTACACTAGAGGTAAATTCATACTGCTGTGTTTTTATCTTATGGACCATAGGTCCTCATAACATTGGCATATTTACAGCCCTACCTCTGGATCTGTGACTGGCTATTACCCTTTGGCCTCTCCCTTGCCCACTTTTACTCTCCTCCTCCCCTTTATGGCTCGAGCCTCCAGGGGGGTTGGTACTTGTTTGTTCCACATAGTCACAATATTAGCTGACATATCGGCAAGGACCGAGTGGATACAACCTGTCCCAATATACCTGGCGTCCGGGCGCTTTTTAGTTAATTGTTACATGTTTTATGTTGTTATTGTCCTACATGTGTGTGAATTCTTTGGCTCGCCCCATTGTGGCTAGCCAAATACATGTTAGTAAGGCCTTAAATTAAAGACCATAGTCATTTACCATGTTTTAAACTTTTGTTACCAGAATAAAGTGGTTATACGTGATGTGTAAATCTATCATTCACTAAGTACTCTTTTTCTTTTTTTCCCCCTCTGTTTGGGATGCTTTTTTACATATGCCTAAGGGCTGAATGATAGACTCCATTTGATAGAGATATATACACATAAGACATGGGTCTTTTAAGCCTCGTTTTCAATACTTTTTATGAGCAGTATGAACTGAGCCTGAAGCAGTGAGCTGGCTCTTGGGAAGAGTTGCCTTGTAAGTATATGCCAGTCTAGAGGAGAGGGCACTCTTAGGCAGGCTCTAGGTAAAGCCCACATATGATATTGCATCTCCATGATTGAAAGGCTTGAAAGTCAATGAATGAAAGAGGCGGGCTGGGGAAAATCAGCCTGGGGATGAAAGCGCCAGATGATGCTGGACGTCCAGCCAGGAGGCAGGCTCTATCTGATTTGCTGCAGGTTCTAATGCACAGTGTGAGAAGCTCGCAGTGTGCAGTGAAATCAGAGGAAGCAATTTCAGTCCAAGAGAGGAGCCGGTACAACTGTGCAGGACTGAAGGGAAGGCCGGAGGTCAGATTTAAAGCGATATTAAAGGCTTATCAGTGATTCATCTGTTGTTTAAAACATTCGACCATCGATACATCTAGTGCTTAGGATCCCTCTAGGAATTGCACTCACCAGAAAGAAGATCAATCAAAAGCCTCATGGTGTATGTGAAGTAGTTACGATCGCTGCGAAATGAACATCCATCCAATCTACAATGATCGATCAGCAGATATGAAGACCAGTACTCATGTCATTTGATTCACCCAGATCCAGTCAGCTTAAAGCTATCCTTAATACTCGGACAAGTAAAGAGAGAGGAAGCCTCATAGTGTAAAACTGTAAAGCTTTTAATATCCAAAAGAACCCCCTTTGTACTTACAAACGAATAATAAAATAAGGCATCCAATGAATGGTAGCGTGGTACATTCAGTTCTGTCAATCTCACCACCTGTCGGAGAGCTGTAATCGTCCGTGGTGGTTCCCGGGGAGAGACCAAAACGAATCACCTGTAAGGTAAGCCGTGTGGTGCACCTAGACGCGTTTCGTGAATCCGTCTTTATCAATAGGCCTAATCTGGTGAGTGCAATTCCTAGAGGGATCCTAAGCACTAGATGTATCGATGGTGGAATGTTTTAAACAACAGATGAATCACTGATGAACTTTTATATGCAAAGGACTATGGTTTTCTGGTTTTAGCTGAGTATATAGACTATCGAGCTTCCATTTAAAATCTTTAGCGCTGCTGAAGTTTTGAAAGATTACTTTTTGATTGAAAATATTTCAAACTGTAGTTTTGATTGCTTCCCCTTTTTAGAAATGTTTTCACTATAGCGGCTGCTGTTCTACCTCATTAATAATTTTCCTAAGCGCCGGATAAGTGATCTTTTTTGAGAACTTCTGTGTAGATATTAAAGGCTCACAGTTTTTTTTTTAACTACTTCCCTACTGGCCACTGTGTATATACGTCCTGGTAGGGAGGTGGTTATACCATGCATACAGTATATGGCTACAACCATGATCCCAGTGTCATTTTCTTCACAGCCGGCGATGCTCTTGTAAAAGTATTCCCGAGCGGCTGGGTAGCCGCTGGAACACTTTTACAGGTGGCGGAAGGGGGTCTCACCACCCCCTCCTACCGCCATTACCGGGCTCTCCCGAGCAATCGGGAGAAGCCGGGAACGATGCGGCCGGCGGCATCCATGTTCGGCCTCACAGCAAAAGGAACTAAAGCTGTTCCTCCCTCTGTGTGACATCAGAACCGGCGAGCGTTGACTATGTCGTCACTTCCGGTTCCGGCTCTTTGTTTACTGGTAGCATAGTGGCGCGCCGAAGCAGCCGATCTGTGTCTGATCAGCTGCATTGGAGCCCAAAGGAGAGATAGGGGCGTCTAATAGACCCCTATCTCTCCATAAAGAGTACCTGTCATTGCTAGTACTGTCAAAAGGGATTCCTTTTGACAGCAATAAAATTGATCAATTTATTTTTTTTGTAAAAAAAAAAAAAATTAATTTTATAATAAATAATAATAATAAAAAATATTTTAAGCGCCCTCGTCACCCCCTGCTCACACACAGGGGCAAACACACGTTGGTCCCGCACTCATATGTTAACAGTGATCACACCACACATGTGAGGTATCACTGCGATCGTCAGAGCAAGAGCAATAATTCTAGCACCAGACCTACTGTTTAAATCTAAACTGATAACCTGCAAAGGTGGAATTCTGTGTTAGTAAGTGATAGTGGTGAGCAGGGAGCAGAAGACCTGAGCCAGAAGTGGTGGGACTGAGTTCCCCCCTAGTTCCTGCTGAAAAAAAGCCCTGCTCCTCTTTATTGTGTGGGAACCTCATGTAGCAATATTTCTCAATTACGTAACGGCCGGCCTTCATTCTGCAACTTTTTTCCTCTCCTACAAGGGCTTTCCAAACCTGGAAAGAAAACGTTTCCTCAGAAAGACCTGTGATGTCTTGTAGGCATGACATGAAACGTCTCACTGCTTTCAAGTTAATAAAATCATTTCTGGAGAATTCCTTTTTTTTTTTTTTTTTTTTTTACAAACTAAGGGAATGACCTCACTGTATTTGCTCAGCTGGCGTAAAGCGTTACCTTCCACTCACTGCGTTGACCTTGAATATATTTGGATGGAGTTGATATTAACTTTAATAAGTGTCTATTTTCATAACCGAGATATCTCAGCCTCCCTCTTTATACTGTTGCATGTCTGGGAATTATCTCCACTCCCAGGATTTCAGGATGTGTACACTGTCTATGGGGTCACCCAATTTCGTGGCCTCTCTTTGTCCTGTTTCACGTTAAAGTACAACTCCAATTAGTCTTAAATCCAAAAGCAAACATATTGTATTGCAGCTTACCAATTCTTAGATGTGACAGCTGCATTAGGCTCGGTTCACTCTGCTCCAACAGCCAAGTTGTACCACTTTGCCCTGCGACTTGGTCCTACTTGGATGCTGTTTAGGAGCCTGTACAAGGGCTGAAATCGCACCCAATTTAGACCAAATCATCACGACCGTGGATAATTTAGCATTTAATTTGGAAATCAAGGTCCCAGAGTCTGGAGGAAGAGTGGAGAGGCACAGAATGCAAATTGCATGAGGTCCAGTGTGAAGTTTCCACAGTCAGTGATGATTTGGGGAGCCGTGTCATCTGCTGGTGTTGGTCCACTGTGTTTTATCAAGTCCAAAGTCAGCGCAGCCCTCTACCTGAAAATTCTAGAGCACTTCATGCTTCCCTCTGCTAACCAGTTTTATGGAGATGCTGATTTCATTTTCCAGCAGGACCTGGCACCTACCCACACTGCCAAAACTACCAATACCTGGTTTAAAGAGGAAGTAAACCCTGATGGGTTTTAAATCCTCTTTTGCTCCCTGCAAATTAAAAGCATAATGGGCTAGTATGCATCTGGGAGTCACGGCCATTAACATCACTGCTCGGCTCCCTCTTCCTTCCCCCCTGCCGCCGGGCCAGTAGGAGAGCGCTGCGGTTGCCTCGCGCATGCGCAGTAGGGACCCGGCCCCGAAACCGTAATGCTTAACCACTTCAATACCAGGCACTTAGACACCTTCCCGCCCAGGCCAATTTTCACCTTTCAGTGCTGTCGCAATTTGAATGACAATTGCGCGGTCATGCTACACTGTACCCAAACATATTTTTTTATCATTTTGGTCCCACAAATAGAGCTTTCTTTTGGTGGTATTTGATCACCTCTGCGGTTTTTATTTTTTGCGCAACAAATAAAAAAAGACCGAAAATTTTTTAAAAAAACAAGTTTTTCTTTGTTTCTGTTAAAATTTTTTGTAAATAAGTAAGTTTTCTTCTTCAATGATGGGCACTGATATGGCTGCACTGACGGGCACTGATACGGCGGCACTGATGGGCACTGATGACGGGCACTGATAGGAGGCACTGATGGGCACTCGTAGGTGGCATTGATTGGTACATATGGGTGGCACTGATGGGTACTTATGAGTGACACTGATGTGTGGCACAGATGGGCACTGACAGGTGGCACCGATGGGCAATGACAGGTGGCACCGATGGGCAATGACAGGTGGCACTGATAAAACATTGGGGGCATTGCTGGGCAGATCTGGGACATAATGGTGCCAATCAGTGCCCATTTGTCGCGTCTGTCAGACGCGAGTGAGGAAGAGCCGATCAACGGCTCTTTCCATTTACAGCGTGATCAGCCGTGATTGGACATGGCTGATCACGTGGTAAAGAGCCTCCGCCGGAGGCTCTTTACCAAGATCGGTGTAGCGGTGTGTCAGGCTGACACACCGCTCCACCGATCGCCGTGATGCGTGCCCCTGGGGGCGCGCAGCAGCATGTTATCCTGCTGGACGTCATATGATGCCCAGTCAGGATAACAGAACCACTTCCCGGACGTCAATCCGCTATAGGGCGGGCGGGAAGTGGTTAACTACCGGGTTCCCTTACTGGCAATGGTGGCAGCAGCACCCAAACATCAGCTGCGGTGCTGACATAGCTGGACTCCAGGACAGGTAAGTGTCCTATTATTAAAAGTCAGCAGCTGCAGTATGTGTAGCTGCTGCCTTTAAATTTTTGCAGCGGTGGACGGACCTTCACTTTAAGGTAAAAGAAACCTTCCTTGCTGTAGCATCGCTCCAGCCCTAATTATTCTTACCTAAGCCCAATGAGATCCAGTGACATGCAAAAAAGCAATGGCTCTCGCCGCTCTCTCCCTCTTCATTGGGCAGATTGATAGCAGCGGCAGCCATTGGCTCCCACGCCTGTCAATCAGCTCCAGTGTTGAGGGGAGGCAGGGCTGAGTCCCTGCTGTCTGTGTCATTGGACTCGGGAGCGGGCATGCATGAATGCCCACATGGGAAGCAGCTTCCCATAGGGGCACTGGAATCCCATTGCACAGAGCAGGTAAGTATAGAGATGTTTGTTATTTAAAAAAAAAAAAATGTCCTTTGCAATCGCTTTAAGCTCTTTTATATAAGCCAACTTTTAGTTATAAGTTTTAGCTTTAGCCTTATTAGTATTTTAGGTAGTTAGTTTGTTTAATTTTTTGGTTATGTGGTTATCTTCAAATCTTTATCATTGTACAAATTCAGCACCGCAGACGACAAGAAAAAATGAAAAAGCTGTTCGGGAATTTGCATGGAGTGACCGTCCAAGCCCTGCGGTTTGGTATCTTTATACAATGCAGCCCAGTGGCTGGTGACGGAGCTCAGCAATCGGTCTCTTGTATTTCCCCGTGTCACCCAATGGACGGGAGACGTTCTAGCCTCTATACGAGTCTTTGTGGCACAGAGGTAGTCAATGACCTCTTTTTTTTTTTTTTTTTTTTTGGTGGCTCGCATGCAGACTGCTCCTCGTACTGTCTCCAATCCCCTTCCCGTCCTGTGCTCCTTACCTCGTAAAATATACAGTAGCTGCCATTGTTTCCGCTGCGCTAAACCTATCACTTCTCTGACAGCAGCTCTCGGCAACCCCACCAGCCCCCTCCTTCTCCTCTGCTACCTGTACTGCGCTAACTCAAGGCTCCCGAACGCTCTCTCTGCCTTGGAATGCTGATTTGTGATTGGCTAGCGTCCAGGCCAAACATCCCTACCCTGCTACCAGGACATCTAGTGACATGAAGCAGGGTTACATCAAAGCTCGGCCCCTCCTTCTTCGCTGAACCCCTAATCCTCACTGTTTATTGTGCTTATTTATTGCCTGACCCGGTGACCTTTATAGAAATGGGACCTTTCCAGGATTCTGTTTACCTAGTTGGAAGTTGCTATTTCTTTTCCTTAATGCGTTTTGACTACGTGCCCCCATTTTTTTTTTTAAGCTGCTCCCCGTCTCGCTCCCTCTCTCTCGACAGGCGCCCTCCTCTCGTCCCTCTTTGGTTCTTTTATCTGTCCCTTTCCAGCAGCTTGAGGTGTTTCTCCTCTGGGTTGAGGGAAATAAGGGGATCTGGATGGTCTGACAGACAGACGCTTTCAACTCGCTCGCTAACCAGAGTTATTTTTGCATGAATGCAGGGGAGTGTCTCACCTTTTATTATGTTTGTTTTTCTGTTTGTGCGTGCGAGTGTATTTTTAGTTTTAAAAGGAGGAAAAAAAAAAGTGAAAAGTCCCCCCCCCTCTGAACACAGGGCTCGCTCTCAGTCGGATTTTCGACGGTAAGTCCCTGCGGACTCCGAGGCTGAGAGTCAGGTTTCTCAATAAAACGACGGGGCTCTGTCCCGGGCAGCAGCCAGACCAGGAGTTTGGAGAATAAGCCGGGGCCAGACTGTGAAAACCCCTTCATCTCCACTCGTAAAGCCACAGAGGTGATGTGTACATGGGACTAGTCGTGATAATGGCACAGCGCAACGCGAAAAAAAAACAAAACGTAATTCGATTTTTATTCACTTCCAGCATACAGGGAATATGGTTTTGTGTGGAGTTAACTTTCGTTGAAGTTTTAGAAAATTTAACTCTCTTGTAAGCTATTGTGCTTCACCTGTCCTGACGTAACATTTTTTTTTTGGTCTACAAACCCAATTCCAAAAAAAGTTGGGACGCTGTGTTACAAAAGAAAAGTTGGGCTTATAAATAATGTGAAAGTCCAAACTGTAATCAAATCAGTCCAAATAACAAAGATGAATGAATAAATAAATCAGAACAATGTGAAACTTAAAATAAAGTGCTTGTGAGTCAACAATCCAAATGAATCCTTCAATATGTGACGCCACCAACACTGAAGATAGGATGCATACGTTTGTTAAGTATAGCCTCAAATAGGGACACCTAAACATAGGCATAAAAAAGTACCATCATCCAAAATGAAGACAAGGGGAGGGGTAAGAGCCTGAGAGTAGCTGCTGAGGCTAGCCACACGAATGCTCGAACCCCCAAAGTTAGTAGTGGACTATTTCGGTACTGATAAATACAATTACAAGTCTTAGATAAAAAATTCATTTATTACATATAAAAAGAAGGAAAAAGACATACAAAAATCACATTAAAATGATTGCATAAACAATTTACAAATACATAGAGGTTTCCCCTAGAGGTATCTGTTGGTGAAGTGTTTCCCATAGATAACCAGACCTCAACTAGTTTCACGGTACAAACACCCCTTCGCCAGGAGGATCAATTTATAAGACAAGTAGTCAGATGAAACACAAGAACATGTAATGAGAATTTATGACACCATCAAGTAAATAGATACAGTTCAGCAAAAACAATGGAAAGTTGCTTACCCAACAGGTCAGTTGCCAGGTACAAAACCCGGCCGGTCAAAAACCATCCCAAACCCCCCCCCCCCCCCCCCCGCAGCAGACAAGGGGGATTGTGCGGAATTAAAATCTACAGGAGAAAAAGGGTAAGGTTGTAAAAAAACATTGGATCAGATGTTACCCATATATGGCAAGAAAATGTGCTCCAGGAAAAGGAGGGAAGGGCGGGGGGAAAAAAGGGAATGGGAGAGGGGGTGGAGCAGTGAAAAGGAAAGAAGAAAGGGGTGGAAAAAAGAAAGGGGTGGGGGCAAAGGAGAGAAGGGGGGTGGGAACTTAGGAGGGGAGGAAAAAGAGGGTAAGGGGGGTGGGAAAAAAGGGGGAGGAGAAAGTGAAAGAAGGGGGGGGGAAGGGGGGGGGGTGAGGAAAAGAAAAGGGAGAGGAAGAGAGAAAGGAGAAGGACGTGGGATAAAGAGAGGGATAGGTCAGGGAGGAAAGGAGTGCATATAAATTGCCAGAAATGTGTAGTATAACCCACCTTTTAATAAGATCTGAAATATCCCAATTAAACATGTATAATGCTCCACGGGGGGAGGATACAGGGAGGAGAGGAGAACATGGTAAAGAAAAAGGCAAATTGCATACAACGGAGTCGTGTATGATGCGCGGTTCCACACCTTGCCAAAAGTATAAAGTCTTTATTGAAGCATAAATATTAAAAGCACTAGATGGGTACAGGCAGGGGAAATGCAGGTAGGTTGACGCGTTTCACACTATAGAAGTGCTTTGTCAAAACTACAGGAAGCCATTGTGTTTTCACTTGTCCTGACGTAACTTTTTTTTTTGGTCTACAAACCCAATTCCAAAAAAAGTTGGGACGCTGTGTTACAAAAGAAAAGTTGGGCTTATAAATAATGTGAAAGTCCAAACTGTGATCAAATCAGTCCAAATAACAAAGATGAATGAATAAATAAATCAGAACAATGTGAAACTTAAAATAAAGTGCTTGTGAGTCAACAATCCAAATGAATCCTTCAATATGTGACGCCACCAACACTGAAGATAGGATGCATACGTTTGTTAAGTATAGCCTCAAATAGGGACACCTAAACATAGGCATAAAAAAGTACCATCATCCAAAATGAAGACAAGGGGAGGGGTAAGAGCCTGAGAGTAGCTGCTGAGACTAGCCACACGAATGCTCGAACCCCCAAAGTTAGTAGTGGACTATTTCGGTACTGATAAATACAATTACAATTCTTAGATAAAAAATTCATTTATTACATATAAAAAGAAGGAAAAAGACATACAAAAATCACATTAAAATGATTGCATAAACAATTTACAAATACATAGAGGTTTCCCCTAGAGGTATCTGTTGGTGAAGTGTTTCCCATAGATTAACCAGACCTCAACTAGTTTCACGGTACAAACACCGCTTCGTCAGGAGGATCGATTTATAAGACAAGTAGTCAGATGAAACACAAGAACATGTAATGAGAATTTATGACACCATCAAGTAAATAGATACAGTTCAGCAAAAACAATGGAAAGTTGCTTACCCTACAGGTCAGTTGCCAGGTACAAAACCCAGCCGCTCAAAAATCCCCCCCCCCCCCCCACCCCCACGGCGGACAAGGGGGATTGTGCGGAATTAAAATCTACATGTAGAATAAGGGTAAGGTTGTAAAAAAACATTGGATCAGATGTTACCCATATATGGAAAGAAAATGTGCTCCAGGAAAAGGAGGGAAGGGCGGGGGGGGGGGGGGGAGGGAATGGGAGAGGGGGTGGAGCAGTGAAAAGGAAAGAAGGAAGGGGGGGGTTGAAGGGGTGGAAAAAAGAAAGGGGTGGGGGCAAAGGAGAGAAGGGGGGGTGAGAACTTAGGAGGGGAGGAAAAAGAGGGGGGGGGGGAAAGGGGGGCGAGAAAGGGAAAGTAGGGAGGGGGAGGGAAAGAAGGGGGGGGGAGATGAGGAAGAGAAAGAGAGAAAGGAGAAGGACATGGGATAAAGAGAGGTATAGGTCAGGGAGGAAAGGAGTGCATATAAATTGCCAGAAATGTGTAGTATAACCCACCTTTAATAAGATCTGAAATATCCTAATTAAACATGTATAATGCTCCACGGGGGGAGGATACAGGGAGGAGAGGAGAACATGGTAAAGAAAAAGGCAAATTGCATACAACGGAGTCGTGTATCATGCGCGGTGCCACACCTTGCCAAAAGTATAAAGTCTTTATTGAAGCATAAATATTAAAAGCACTGGATGGGTACAGGCAGGGGAAATGCAGGTAGGTTGACGCGTTTCACACTATAGAAGTGCTTTGTCAAAACTACAGGAAGCCATTGTGTTTTCACCTGTCCTGACGTAACTTTTTTTTTTTTTTGGTCTACAAACCCAATTCCAAAAAAGTTGGGACGCTGTGTTACAAAAGGAAAGTTGCGCTTATAAATAATGTGAAAGTCCAAACTGTGATCAAATCAGTCCAAATAGCAAAGATGAATGAATAAATAAATCAGAACAATGTGAAACTTGAAATAAAGTGCTTGTGAGTCAACAATCCAAATAAATCCTTCACCATGTGACGCCACCGACATTAGAAGGTCAGAAGCGCAATGGGAGTGGTCAACTGTTAGGTGTTCCTGGGCTTGCAGTGCAGGTGATGTTTGTCTCTCCAGCCGTCCATCCCGAAATCTGTTTAAATCATCCGGGCACCCAGCAATACTCAAAAGTAAAACAAAGGGCTCCAAGTAGTGTAAAACCCTATGATAGGTATTTATTGAGAATGAAGCGCTCAGACAAAAGATGGCAAATAGTGCTGGAATAAAAGGCTGCAGGACAACGATAAAAACTTGGCGACTTTTCAGTGTTTCCTTGCCCCCCCCGCTGTGTGTGGAAAATCGACATAAAAACAGAATGCAATGATTTGCAGATTTTATAAGCCAATATTTTATTCACAATAGAACACAGGAAACATATCAAATGTTTAACCAGTTCCAGACCGCCGACCGCACATTTATTGTGGCAGGGCGGCTCGGCTGCGCGAAAACAACGTACCTGTACATTGCGGCTTCTCCTGGGTCTGGGGCCCCCAGCGACATGCTCCCGCTGTGATTGGACACAGCGGGAGCCAATCAGCAGGTCGGGCGGACCCGATGTTCACGGGCACCCGGCAATCTGTCCCGAGAGAGGCAGAACGGTGGTCTGCCTATGTAAAGAAGGCAGATCACCGCTTTGTCAGAGGCAGAAACGGCAGAAACCCAGATCTCTCTCTTCCCCCAGTCAAAGCACCTTCCCCACACAGTTAGAAAACACTCTCCCTAGGAGCACATTTAACCCTTTGATTCCCCCCCCCCCGTTAACCCCTTCCCTGCCAGTGTCATTAGTGCAGTGACGGTGCATTTTTTTAGCGCTGGTCACTGTATTAGTGTCACTTAGTGTCAGATTTGTCCGCTTCAATGTCACAGTCCCGCTACAAAATCGATGATCGCCGCCATTACTAGTAAAAATAAAAATGCCGTAAATATATCCCCTAGTTTGTAGACGCGTTAACTTTTGTGAAAACCAATCAATATACGCTTATTGGGATTTTCTTACCAAAAATATGTAGCAGAATACATATTGGCCTAAATTGATGAAAAAAAATTGTTTTTTTAATTGGATATGTTTTATAGAAGAAAGTAATAAAATATAGTTTTTTTTTCAAAAGTGTCGGTCTTTTTTTTTTTTCTCACTGCTGTCCTGTGAAGAGTGGAGAGAGCCGCTGCTCTTGGGCACAGCGCTGATTGTGATCAGGCTCCGATAAGTATAAGGGGGGGGGGGGGTGACTGATGGGGGGATCTGCACACAGAAGGTTTTTAACATAAATGTAGAAATGGCATTAAGGTAATAAAAAATGGCAACATGCTAAAAAAAAAAAATGTTTTTTTTTTTTTAAATAAAACAGAACAGGGTATTTAATAAAAGGTGTATCACATACAGTGCATTCGAAAAGTATTCACAGCACTTCACTTTTTCCACGTTTTGTTATGTTACAGCCTTATTCCAAAATTGATTAAATTCATTATTTTCCTCAAAATTCTACAAATTTTGTAGAATTTTGTAGAACAAAGTTTTTGACGGGTACCCGTCCCCATTACTGGGAGACCTCGCCGCAGAAAATCCGGCCCCCCTCCTCCTTCTCCCGCCGCCGGGCCATTCAGAAAGCGCAGCACGCCTCACGCATGCGCAGTAGGGAAGTAGTTGCCCTTACAGGCAATGCTGGTGGCAGCACTCGAAAGCCGTTGGAAACATCAGCTGGGGTGCCGACATTGCTGGATTCCAGGACAGGTAAGTGTCCTAATATTAAAAGTCAGCAGCTGCAGTATGCGTAGCTGCTGACTTTTAATTTTTTCGTGGGGCGGGGTGGACCTCCACTTTAATAATACTTGTTTTTCATGCATTGTGGACATTTGGTAAAGGTGGTCTCCTGTGAGGTTATCTATAAAAAAGAAAAAAAAAACACTTCTAAATGCAAACGCTCATAAACCCGGAATGAAAAAGTGGCAAAACGTTTTTAAATGTTGGTTACTAGCTGTCAAGTTTCCAGCGTTCAGAAGAGCTTTTCAAACATCCTGTGTACATTAAGCCTAAGATTGTGTGTGCCTGTGCCTTTAAGGAGGGCTCTCTGCAGGCATACCTGCCCTTTGTTTATCCATTCTTATACGGAGTGTGTCTAAAAAGTTCAGTGAATGGTATCAGAAAACATAGAAAACAGAAGATACAAATTACCTTTATTGGCCTTCAAAATAATCGCCATCCTTCACAACACTTTTGGCAAAAGCCTCTGGAAGCTGTCAGCAAAGGCCTCTTTAGACCCCTTTCACACTGGGGCGGTTTGCAGGCGTTATTGCGCTAAAATACCGCCTGCAAACCGCCCCTAAACAGCCTCCGTTGTTTGTTCAGTGTGAAAGCCCGAGGGCTTTCACACTGAAGCGGTGCGCTGGCAGGAGAAGAAAAAATCTCCTGCAAGCCGCATTTTTGCGGAGCTCCTTCATTGCTCCTGCCCATTGAAATCAATGCGGACAGCGCGGCTATACCGCGGTAATACCGCGGCTATAGCCGCGCTATACGAGGGGTTTTAACCCTTTTTTGGCCGCCAGCAGGGGGTTAAAACCGCACCGCTAGCGGCCGAATACCGCGGTAAAACAGCGCTAAAAATAGCGCTGTTTTACCGCCGAGGCCCCCTACCGCCCCAGTGTGAAAGGGGCCTTAGAAATTGATCGCAGAACCGCTGTCACACATTCTTGGATTGCCGCCACGTCCCCAAAACATGCGCCTTTCATGTCGCTCCTCAGGGGGAACAGAAGTCCGCAGGCGCCAGATCAGGGGAGTATGATGGATGTTCAAGAACAGGTCCTGTTAGCTCCTGAGCCAAGAATTGGCGCACACGGATCGCACAGTGCACAGACGTGATTATCATGCAGCAACATCCAGTCCAGTGCAGCTCTGGGCTGAACACAGCGGATGCGTCGTAGCAACAGTTTCCCCAAATTGTAGCAGAACTTGATGTTCATTTGTTGCTCCATTGCATTGTGACCCTACCTCCCACACTGTGTCTCTGGATAGCGATGTGCATGCGCACGCACCTGGCCCATGTTGTCGCTGAGATATCGGACTATTCACCAAACTTTTTAGACCCACCTCGTATGTGCTCCTACTATGGAGGAAATTTAGAGGTAGGGCAGCAGAGGTCCCTTGTCGTGGGCACTGCGGCTTACGCATATATTTGCAAATGTGTGCAAACACAACCCTCTGTTTTTAGCATAAACTGTTATGGTAAACTTGGTTGTTTTGCAGGCTGGCTGGTAAGTGTGCTGGGAATTTTTTTTTTGTGAGGGTTATAATCCCTGTTGGGTTTTTTTTTATGCCATCTGTATACCATTGGAGAAATTTCCATAGCTTCCTGCCCCATACCCAAAATAGGAAGTGAAAGGAAATGGTTGTTACAAAAACTAGTGTCCCTGTTACTGTTCTGGGGACAACCCAAAGTTTGTGATTTTCTTTAATTTTCGGTGATTTCAAAAAACATGACAAATAAAAAGGGTTGTGGCTGTGGTTTTAGAAAAGGGTCCCTTTTCCTGAGTTTCCCACAGGTACAGCAGCCCATTCAAAGGAGCTAAGGGTCGCTGATGGTGCGCGGAAGAGCTGTGTCGGGGGGGGGGGGTGAGTTTTGTGGTGGTGGTGGTGGGGGGGTGAGGGGGTGAATTTTGTAGTGGTGGGGAGGGGTTGAGGTTGAGAGAAGAGCTTTGTACTAGGAGGGAGCGTCCGATGGGCTGGGTGGGGGGGGGGGGGACTAGGAGTGGGGTGCCGGGGTGGGAGCGCAGTTTTCCATCTTCGCATTTGGCACTAGTTGATCTTGCCCTGGCACTGTCGGCACGCCTTGAATGTAACTGTTTTGGGAAACCGTTATATCAATCGGTTTAGTTCCACTTTAATTTTAGTTATTCAGAGTATTACCTGTCTGCTTTATAAGGCTGTTTTTATTTTATAATCAATTCCTAATAAAATATTGTTTTCCTCTGTAACTGCATTACATCCAATCTGGCTGCTATGAATAAGACATTTACTGTCCAGCTTGTCAAAACACACTAGGAGCCTTTAATGAAGGAAGCTAAATATGTTTTTGGCCGCTTCCTTTGCTGCATATCGCGGTGTCACCTGTGTGACAGGGTGCCGCATCACCTAACATCTGATAGGGAAAGGGCAGCACCCATTGCCTCCTTCCTTCGCTATGGCTCCCAGATGTTTCATGTCAGGTTTGACCAGGCCGGGACCCTGCCAAGCCGCAGCTAGCTGAGATCTGGAGTCAGAAATGTACTGTTTTGTGGCATGCAGGAAGCGGCATATTTTAAGGTGAAGGCTCTCAATCCCCCCGTTGTGATGAGGGGTTCATGGCCTCCGGCTCTTTCAGAAGGGATTCTCTCTTCTCCCGGGCTCCTGAACTACTTAGTAAAACCTAATTGCTGCCAATGGCATTACGGAGCCCTGTCCTGCAAGCGGCTCCCGTTACTTTGTGTTTATTCAGGAGCGCTGACGAGTTTCACCTTGCTTGTCAGTGGCTGCGTTTTATTATGGGGACGGAGATGCCACCAAGGCAACACTGAGGCGCCAAAGTCATCGCACGAGACATAAGACAGGAGCTGTGTTGCTGAAATCACATTTTGGGACCTGTTTGTAAAGGCCAAAATTAATAGTTCTCTTATATTGTGGGTAATTGATTTGGGCAGGTTTGCCCGTTTGCTGCTCGGGGCAATTTCGGCATATATTTTCACTAAGGTGAAATCAACCCAATGAAGTATGTTTTAGGGATGTTCAGCTTTATAAAGAGACTGCTTTTTTTTTTTCATAGAAGGTTTTGCTGGGAATTAAAATGGACCTTTGAGAAACTTTCCAACTTGCATGAATAAGATGCTGACATGTCACAATATATTGCAGCAGTTTATTTTTTGAGAAAAGCTCTACTTTTTATCATTAAAAAGCTGTGTTTGAGATTCAGTGACTTTGTCTAGGCTGAGATAATGAAATCAGTCTGCTGCAGGCTCCCCAAGTGATCAGAAGGTGAGAGGCTGCAGCAGGAACTGATCTGTGTCAAACATTTGTTGACAAAGCCAGTAACTGCACAAGAAGTATAAGAGCCGGTTCACACTGAGGAAGCATGACTTGCAGCGCGACTGCCTCAGGCGACCTGCCCACGACAGCAGCGGCGACTTGCAAAACGACTTCTATATAGAAGTCAATGCAAGTCGCCCCCAAAGTAGTACAGGAACCTTTTTCCAAGCCGGAGCGTCTTGAGTCGCTCCTATTAGAACGGTTCCATTGTACAGAACGGAACGCGGCTTGTCAGGCGGCTAAGACGCCTGACAAGTCGTCCCAGTGTGCACCGGCTCTTATTCTCACTTGGAAGTGTTACCATTACACATTATTTAAAGGGTTAGCTCACCTTTACCAAAAAGCTGCCTGTGCAGGCAAGGGGCGCCTGTAGATAAAAACAAACTGTGTAGCTTTGACCAAAAATGAGTAATGCCCTTGACAGAGGTGTAGGCCATTTAGCTACCTCCCGACGCCTGGCCAGAAAAGCTCTCATCCTGTTCTGCCTTGTTGCTAGGATGTTGCTAGGACAATCCCAGCAAATTCAAACCCCCTCACATGCACTATTTCCCCTGTAACACTAACTGAGCAGTGCTGTGACAGAGGAGATCGTGGACCACACGTGCATTGGGTTTGAGAGCCTGCTCCTCTGAAGGCCTAGTTGAAGGCGATAATTAGGGAGGTCAAAGACCTCCAACCAAAACTGAAAAACATTGGGGCACTCTCAGAACATGTAAATATAGGTACCTTGGTGATGTGGACAAGTAGGAGGGTAAAGCCTATGCAGCTGTACTGGCGTGTAATAAACCCTGTAAAGACATTTTGACTATTAATTTGTCTCTGGAGTAAATATCTAACTTAGGACAAGCCTTCAGGCAATCCTCCTAGTCCTCTCTATCCTATCTATCAATGATCCCACAACTGCATCACTATTGGAGAATCTGTACATAGAGCTGCATACAGAGCGGAAATAGGCTTACTCAATTCATCTTGAGTTCCTCAATCGGGTCAGCTTGGAGGACAGGTACATGAGGGAACTGGGACCTGGCAGCATGCCGCAGTTGAAAGTCACGAAAGAGTATCCAGCCCTGCAATCAAAATTTACGAGAGAGTTGGGAAAAGAGTAGCAAGGAACCAGATGGCATAATATCCTCAAGTCTTAATTCCATATCTGGCCCACACCAGAGGATCCAGAATGGTACGAAAGTGATACAAGGTAGGATTCCCCTACAGGGGCTGCGCAGGTGACCAATGATTTACCTGAAGAAATCTACGCCTAGCGGCTCCCCACACTCGTAGAGTGACTTTAGTAGAAATTGGGAGCGTAGCATAAACCCACGATCCTCTGTATACCAACGTTTCGGAGCTCCGTGAGAGAGCCCAGAAATGCAGCTTCCAAACAGACCTCAGCATTAGAACGAGATCCAACAAACTACCAAAGGACAGTAACCAAAATGGCTGCCCAGTAATACACCTGAAAATTAGGAAGGGCCAAAGCCCTGCAACATGGTGGGAGTTGTAAAGTAGATTTTGCCAATCGGGAAAGGGTCCTATGTCAAATAAATGAGCTCACACTGTGGTCCACCCAAACCAGGCAATTCTGAAATATGTAAATTTAGGTAAGAGCATGGCAATATCCAACTTTAGTCAAAGCTGCACAATTTTACAGGCGCCCCATACCTGCATAGGCAGTTCTTTGGTAAAGGTGAACTAACTCTTTAACATGAAAAAATGGATCTGACGCTAGGTCCAATTTAACATTGTTATCGTGAAGAAAGTTTTTAAAATGGAGCGAAGGTGGAGAAGAGACTTTTCTTATCCATTTCCACCCAGTCCCAGAGGTCAGTCAGTCATCCCGGTCCTCTTATCCTACTTTAGAGCGCAGCTGCATTGTGATTACATGGGAAATGCCTGTAAAATTATCAGAATTTTTTTTGGCTCCAGCAGCCATCCTTAAAGTGGATGTAAACCCGATTTATTTATTTATTTTTTTGATATCATACTGTAGAGTATATGGTTTCCTATCATTTGAGCCCAGTCTTGCCACACAGAGTTAATCCATCTCTGAGCAATCCTCTTTTATTGTTCAGTGAGATAAAACTTGACAAACTGAGAAAAACTTTGTCAAATCCTCCCCCTTGCTGTGAGTGACAGGTGATTTACACCTTGTGCACTAGCCTAAGAGACATGCATTATTTTTTAATTCCCTCCCACTCCTTTCTTCAGCAGCTCGGCAAGGATTGGCTGTTCCATACCTCAGCATGATTTGGCATGCTGAAGTCATGTGGTTATTTTCCTGTCTTTTCACTGGATGTTAGAGATCATAGCAGAAGTTCAGTGTAAGAAATACACAGGAGAAAATGCATATTGACAAGGGGAGTGTAGAGGTGGGTGGTGAGTCTACTGACATCACGACTCCACCCACCGAGCTCCAGACAACAGACCTGCCCACAGAATCTGCAGTTTTTCGACTCTCATAACAGACAGAGGGGAGACTTTTGACAGGTAAAGATACATGCAGGAGGCATGTATATCCTTATAGATAACCCCTATGGCAGGAGTTTAGAAAGGATGACATTGGGTTTACATCCACTTTAAGGAGGGCAGAGCTAATCCAGTACTGCCCTACTTTCCACCACAGCAACCAATTACTGCAACAGTGATCTGCTGCCTTTTATAAGTGCTCTACTATGACAATGGGGGGGGGGGTAAATCAGATTTTCCCTGACCCTGATCCTGTTCTACAAAAAAAATGCATAAATAGAAAAATAAGTTAAAGCTTAACTCCAGGAATTATCTTTATTGCATACTTAACGTTGGTCCAGCTTGGCACAATGCAAATATGCATATCTAATACCTGATGGGCTGCTTGGGAAGCTAAATTTCACTGTAGTAGTTGGTGCTACTACAATAATAGCTTCAATTTTCCAGTTCTGGTTGTGCGTGGTTTCCCCTCTGAACATAAAAGTGTTCTCTGATTGGTCATGGTGGAGATCATGGCATCACTGTCCTTCCTCTCCACTTCGTCTTGTATTTATTAAAAAAAGTAAAAGGTGTTCCATAAATGGTAGCAGTGCCCAGCAGGTGAGCCCCTGTGGTCAGTGTGTAGAGGGGAATCCTCTTGCAGAGAAGATCAGGGCTATTACTGTTGTAGTTCTAACTACTATAGTGATTTTCAACTTCCCCAACAGCCCAATGAATCAAACGAAAACACTTTTCATTATCGACCATTGAGGGACACAGGTAACCTGAAACATTTAGGTTAAACTGCGGCCAGAAGGTTGGGACACTGGCAAACAGGAAAAAATACCCCCAGTATAGCCCCTCCTCTACCCAGCATGCCTCAAAATGTTGCTAGTGTCCTAGGAGGGTGAAGATATTTTCTTTAGCTCTGCTGAGAATACTATATTTTTGCTAGACTTCTATTTCCAACCTGGTGAGTCATTACCTTCTAACTATTGGAATGTTACACTGTGAGGGATTTCACACCCATGGCTATCTCGTTGCAAAATTGATTATCTGCTCAGGAAACCTCTTTCATTATTATAGTCACTTCCTTTCCCTGATGTCAAGAGTGAGGAATGCTAGACTTGAGCCTTCTACTGTAACCGGCTGGTCTCCATTTTTAGATGTAGTTGTCTTTACAAAATTCCCCCCAGGGGTGTGTTTTATTTTTTCCCCTGAGATTTGACCCAGGTGATTTTTCTTTGGTTGGCCAAATTTCACTGTTTGTCTTCCTTTTAGTGCAGTATAGTTTTCACCTCTTTTTGTGGATTTTTGGTTGATCATCCAGCTTAGCTGGATGGGGCCCATGGTTTTGTCAGGTACTGTACCCCTTAAAGGGCATTCTATATCTTGGTCTGGACCACCGGTTGTTACGTACCTGACTGTGGAGCCAAAGAGGACGAGTGTGGCCTCTTCCTCAATTCCCATCCAAGCATCCCTGGTAGTAGAGACAGGGACTGCTAGGGCAGTAGAAGGGTGCAGGTGCCAGGAAGCTGGATAAGTGAATTGGAGCTTAGAGATAAAGGAGTCCTTCCAGTGGCAGTATGGAGTCTGGTCATAAGCTGTGTTCAACAGCAGCCAGGCAAACAGGTGCAGGGTCAGGATCAAGTTCAAGGTCAGTAACAGGCAGAAGTCTGGCAGGGGCGATCCAAGAGATATGCCAGGTGTAGCTAGTTCAGGAACAAGGTAAGCAGACATTCAGAAACTTGGAATACAGCCACCAGAGCTGAAGACAATACAGCATGGAGGCCAGGCAGACCCTGGGTTTAAATAGACCATCAGGCGCCAAGACCTGAGGGCTCATATGCAGGTATGGGCTAGTGCTCATGTGTGTGCTCATTCTCCCCCTAGCACATCTAGTTAGGCTTCTGTGCTCACAACCCTGCACATGCGCATGAAAATGAGCACTTGCTGCATGGCATCCCTCACAGCAGGTTGATCCTGGTCCATCCGCACATCACAGTATAGGACTAATAATGAGGTTTGGGAAAGGGAGCCTTTAGCTGCCTGTATCCCCAGATCTACAGACATGCTACTTTCAATGTAGGAAACCTTTTACTGTAGACAGGCTTTTGTTTGCTTTAAGCGGGTTCTACATACAAGGCTATGGGAATGCAAAACCCACTTAAAGCTGATCAAAAGCAGGTCAGAAGGTCAGTTGCTCCTGGAATTGAATTCTGTATCTGATCTTGGAAGCACCTCAAACTAATGTAAATTTTATGATTTGTCTTTATCTTCATGAACTCACCTTGAGCAGCCTATGGCCTAGGCCTTATGCCGCGTACACACGAGCGGACTTTACGGCGGACTTTGCCCGGCGGATTTTTCGACGTACTTTACGATGGACTTTCTGAATGAACGGACTTGCCTACACACAATCCACCAAAGTCCGTCGAATTCGTACGTGATGACGTACGACCGGACTAAAACAAGGAAGTTCATAGCCAGTAGCCAATAGCTGCCCTAGCGTGGCTTTTTAGTCCGTCGAACTAGCATACAGACGGCGGACTTTTCGACTGGACTCGATTTCAACGGATAAATTTTAAACAAGTTTCAAATCTAAGTCCGTCCAACTTTTGAGAAAACAAAGTCCGCTGGAGCCCACACACATCGAATTGTCCGACGAAATCCAGTCCGCCGGGCAAAGTCCGCCGTAAAGTCCGCTCGTGTGTACGCGGCATTAGGCTAGAAAATCAATGGTAAAAACCTCTGCGCTGTGTGAATGGTAAAAGATAAAATGTGTATTTGTGAACCACTCAAAATTCAATATTCATCAATAATATGTGTCTGGGTTGCTGCAGCCCCTATTGTGTTCCCCCAATGATGCAAAATTGAAATAAAAAATGGGGATGTGCAGCCTCTCATAAACAAATCAGAAGAGAAATACTAAAACAGTGAAGTAATGTAGCCAACAAATTATGCACATGATAAATCACACATAACAAAATGATTAAAATGCAAATACTACTGGTGAATAAGTGAAATCATATAAAGGTTGAATAAAGTCCAAATTCCAAACATGATATATGTCAGACACTTTTCTTCTAATCCAGTAATAATCACGTGTATTCTTGTAAACTTGATAAAGTGCACTTCCACCTCTGTGAAAACCTCAGTGCTCACAGAACTCTCACTTCATTAAAGGCTCATATAAGCCTTCGTATATGTGCCCATTGGGCCTCCAAGATACTTCAGCAATCTCCACTTAATATGGATAACACCAGGGTTATGTGGTACTGTTCCCTCTAAAACCCTTGTGATGGATCCTATCCCACACTCCGCAGAGTGCTTCCGTCAGTATATTGCTTCCTAAGTCCTGGAACACGAGATCAATGGATCTGGCTATAGTAACCCCCAAGAGCCAGATGCCAGTCTTGGAGTACATCAGAAATAGCCTGCTTTATTTGAGATCTCACACAAATATATACACCAGGATGACAATACAAACTGTAACCAGAAATCTAATTAACATGATCTAGTTTACTAATCATTTCCCCAGACTTGGTGACTCAGAGATAAGACCTTTCAGGGCAGCCTTGCCGTCTCCTAACTCACAACTTACAATACACATAAGTATAAACACATCCCCAATAGTTTGCCAAGAAACAAAGGTGTGTTAATGAGCACAATAAACTATTGGGTAAAAGACTCAGGCTTTCCAGATCTCATTAATCAGCATTCCTTTCACATACATCTGTCCACTGAGTCCCAAGCTGGCAGAGACCGTTATGGCCTCCTTAATAATGTCCTTTTGCATTTCATAACAGAATATCTTCCTAAATGCTTATAGCTCCTTCAAATGCCAGGGCTCATAGTCGGTAGGCAAGAGGCTAGTATTCAGTCCCCTCCAAAAGCCTCTGCTCTGACCCGGGTGAGTCTGTCACATTTCTCCCCCATCAAAGGTCGACTAACAAGGTGCCAGACCTCCACCTGGTCTGGACATGCGTTAGTCGGGCAGAGTGAACTCACATAGTCAGTCCCCATGATCTCCATTCTTGGCTGCAAGGAATAGTTGACATTAGTAGATGTGGGGCAGAGATCATTGACTCTGTCCGGCTGCCAGCGCTTCAGCTGGGTAGTTTTTAACATTCCGGGACTCGGTCTGCTGCTGGGCAAAGGGGCAGATCGCCCCAGCTTCCTGAAGCTGTAGAGACACTGTAGGTGCTAGACAGAGGCCAGCGGCGCTCTGCCCTGTTGCCAGTGATTCAGCTGGGAGTAGAAGCTTTACTACATCAGCTTGTCACTGTAGAGAGGGGCTGACTGCCCCAGCTTCCTGGGACTCCACAGTTGTTGCCGTTGCTGCCGTTGCTGGGCAGAGGTTGGTAGCACTCTGCCCTGTTGCCAGCACTTCTGCTGGGGACTCCACATCCTCCTCTCCGGCTAACCGTTGGGGCAGGAGGCTGGCTTCCTCCACTCCCAAACTGTGTAGCTGCCATTGGGGAGGTGAGCTGGCTGCTTCCTCTTCCATTCCCTCATCTGACTGCTGGGACGACATGTCTGTGGTACTGTCTCCCAGGTGCAGGGATCTTTGCTGGGGAGGAAAGACCACTTCCTCCACCCTGGCTGGCTGTTGGGGAGGGACAGTGAACACCTCCTCTCCCTTCTCCCCCTGTATCTTGATCTGCTGCTGTCCGGTGGGCAACGCTTCAGCTGGGGACATTCCTTGTCTAACAACAGATACTGCTGTTGGTGCTGGGCAAAGCACAGTGAAGTTTGGCCCTTATACCAGCTCTTCTGCTGGAGGCTCATCAGGTTGTTCTTCCTCAGCAGAAAAGTCTATCAAATCCCTGTCTCTGCAACTGGTATCTGGGGATAGAGGTTCACCATCTCCTGTCCATGGAACCTAGAAGATGCTATCGGTGCTGGGCAGAGGTTAGCAGAGCTCTGCCCTGTTGTCAGCACTTCAACTTTGGGGATGGCAATCTCCAGATTTTCCACTGCTGATTCTCTGGCATGCTGCTGAACGTGTTCTAGCAGTTTCCTGTATGCCCTTTCCAGATGCTGTTCCTTAGCAAATAGCCCAGATCAGATTTAAGCTCTGAGACCCCTGCAAGACCGAGCATAGCCTCTCTATATTCTCGCAGGTCCTCACGGGTAGGTTCCCCTTCATCGCCAAACACAAAACGATTTGTAAGGCTCTCCCACAGCAATCCAGGGCTGCCAAAGTCACATCCCTCCGGAGAGCATTCTGTTGTCTCCCCTAAATATCCCTGCTCTGCGTGCCATTGCAGAGCCTGATGATTGTCCAGCTCTATCTCCTGGCAACTGGCTTGTTGCTCTGGGGTTGGAAAGCACTTGCCCTGTTTTATACCAGCGAGCTGGAGGGCTCCAATCCAGAGCACCACCCAAATCTGCTGCCTGAGCTCCAGGAATTCATCCTCACACTGTCCTGGTGTATGCTAAAAGGATGATCCGCAGCAGCCCTGGGAACTCTGATGCCAGGTCCATATCTCTGCTGGGGTGACCGAAGTCTGCTATCCTGATCTTGGATCCAGGTGGAGGTTTGGTTGTCCCAGACTGCAGGAAAAGTCCCACTGCTTGCGACCAATTGTCACGGAAGCACTCAAGCGGAGTGTGTAATCACTTTCAACCTCCTATGTATCAGCTCAGCAACATGTTAAAATACACATAAATCACATATGCCTCCCATAGTGTAAAATTGCATAAACAACCCTTTATTAACAAGATAAGAGGGACGCTTACATTTAAAACATCACTTTCGGTTTTTGAGAGCCCTACGGGTTGCGTCACGTCATATGGCTTCTGCTAGATGAAGTCTTCTCTTTTTTGTAAATGGTGTCCCCAGTCTCCCGCAAATGCTGTATGATGTCTGCCAATTCTGACCATCTCTTGTAGCGTGTATACATTCCCTGACCATTTCTTATAACATGTCTGCATTTTTTTTACCATGACTTATAGCATTTCTTTAAACGCTGACCATCTGTTGAAGCATGCCAGCAGTCGCTGATTGTCTCTTGTTGCATGCTCATACTGTAACCTTTGACTATCTCTTGTAGCATGTTTGAACTCTCTGACCACCTCTTATAGCATATCTGCAGTCTCTGGCTATATCTTGTAGCATGTCAGCAGTCTCTGGCCATCTCTTGAAGAATGCCAGCAGTCACTTGTCATCTCTTGTAGTATGCCCATAATCTTTACCTATCTCTTATAGCATATCTGCAGTCTGTGATTACCTTTTGTAACATGCCTACAGTCTCTGGTCAACTCTTGTCGTTTGTATGCAGTCTCTTACCATCTCTTGTAGCATGTCTTCAATCTCTGACTATCTCTTGTAGCACGTCAGCAGTTACTGATAATCTCTTGTAGAATGTTGACAGTTTCTGGTAATATCTTGTAGCATGCCCATAATCTTTGACCCCTTTTTGAAACATGTCTGCAGTTTCTAACCATCCCTTGTAGCATGTCTGCAGTCGCTGGTCATCTCTTGTTTCATGCCTGCAATCTTTGGCCATCTCTTGTATCATGTCTGTAGTGTCTGACCATTTCTTGTAGCATGTCTGCGGTCTCTGACCATTCCCTGTAACATGTCTACAATCTCTGGCCATCCCTTGTAGCATGTCTGCAGTCTCTGGCCATCCCTTGTAGCATGTCTACAGTCTCTGGCCATCCCTTGTAGCATGTCTGCAGTCTCTGGCCATCCCTTGTAGCATGTCTGCAGTCTCTGGCCATCCCTTGTAGCATGTCTGCAGTCTCTGGCCATCCCTTGTAGCATGTCTGCAGTCTCTGGCCATTCCCTGTAACATGTCTGCAGTCTCTGGCCATCCCTTGTAGCATGTCTGCAGTCTCTGACCATCCCTTGTAGCATGTCTGCAGTCTCTGGCCATCCCTTGTAGCATGTCTGCAGTCTCTGGCCACCCCTTGTAGCATGTCTGCAGTCTCTGGCCACCCCTTGTAGCATGTCTGCAGTCTCTGGCCATTCCCTGTAACATGTCTGCAGTCTCTGGCCACCCCTTGTAGCATGTCTGCAGTCTCTGCCCATCTCTTGTAACCTGACGGCAGTCTCTGTCCGTCTCTTGTGGCATGTCTGCAGATTTCAGTTCTATTAATCATGGAGGCTCAACTTCACATGTGGTTGTTCCTTAGGATGACCTGCATGCAAATGGGGGATTTGTTCCAGAGATAAAACGATAATTCTCCCGCTACAAGACTCTGGTCCGGCCGCACCTGGAGTATGCTGTCCAGTTCTGGGCACCAGTCCTCAGAAAGGATGTACTGGAAATGGAGCGAGTACAAAGAAGGGCAACAAAGCTAATAAAGGGTCTGGAGGATCTTAGTTATGAGGAAAGGTTGCGAGCACTGAACTTATTCTCTCTGGAGAAAAGACGCTTGAGAGGGGATTTTATCCATTCCTCCTTTCCCGCAGGCTTCCCCCAGCCTGTAAGACCAGTCCCTGCAATGCTCTGGCGGTCACAGGTCCTCTGACATCAATAAGTCCAATGCAGAGCCCAAAGTGTTGCATTTGCTGTGAAGAATGCTGAGGGACATTCCACAGATTTCCAAAGACGATTGCTCCAGATCAGGATGGGTCCTTGTGAGCATTTTTCCTATCCCCAGAGATAAGGTTTAAGCCAAAGGGTTCAAGTGATGCACAGTTCCTCATTATCTTCAGATCTTCTCCTGGTTGTGATTGGAGTTCAAGGAAGCGGAGAATGACACTGACGTGATGAGGTCAGGGCCTCTCTTTGCATTATCTTCAGATCTTCTCCTGGTTGTGATTAGTTTTCAAAGATGCAGACAATGTCACTGATGTGATGAGGACAGGGCCTCTCTTGGTATTCTCATCAGATTTTCTCCTGGTAGTGGGTGGTCTTCAATCAAGCAGAGAATGGCACTCACATGATGAGGCCAGGGCCTTTTTTGGCATCATCTCAAATCTTCTTTTGGTGGTGGGTGGTCTTAAATGAAGCAGAATATGCCACTGACATGATGAGGTCATGGCCTCTTGGCATCACTACTTTGTAAGTCCATGACACCTTGCACTCACATGTGTTCAGTTGTCCAGGCGGAGTAATGTTGGGCATCGTTCAACCCAGAAGACTGAGGGCATCTAGTGATGAAATTGAATTATGACAGTGGACAGTGCCAGGGAGAAGGCGAGTACTGGAGCCAGAGCAGCTTTTTTTTAACATTTGAAACCCCTGCTAATAAAGTGGGCTTTTAATTCAACTTGCTACTTTTTCTCGGACAGGCAGTCTACAGGTTCACTTTAAAATCTCTGTTCCTTGCAGCTAATAAAAAGCCTAAAAATCTTGACCATGTTGTTGTTTTGGGCAGATCTTTATCTCTAGTAAACAGAAGCGCAGAGTCTAGGAGGCCGCCGGCCCGCTGATGGACACACGCTGGCATCCCCCAGACTAAAACTTGTGTCAGCTCACTGGCCACTTCAATCGGACAGCTGATGAGACATGCTGAAAACTATCCCAGCCACAGAATTGTGGGTCAAGTTTTTGTTTAGGCAATTTGTTTTCTTGTTTTGGATAAATATAAATTTGGCGATTATTTGTAGGTTTGTGGGGTGAGTGGATATGGAGTGTTACTATATATAGACACAGGGATGTTTGCAAAACAAACCTGGGAGCTCCTAAAATTAGACCAAAGCTAAATTCCGAGGCATGCTCACGATGTGGGAATGATGGTGGTGGTGAGGTTTGGTGCTGGCCTGAAAAGAATTGTGAAAATTATATAGAGCCCTAGTGCCCAACCTGCAGCCCTTTGGTACTTTTTGTGTGGCCCCCGTATTGCTCGGTTAAAGTAGTTACATCTAGCAGCCTCATGTAACATGTCTATCACTTCTCCTGAAGCATGTCCCTAGTCTCCAACACCAACTATTGCATGTTTATAGTCTCTGACAGTGTCCTACAGCATGTTCACAGTCTCTGACCATCTCTTATACCATGTCCACAATCTCTGACCATCTCCTGGATTGTGTTCAAAGTCTCTGGGCATCACTTGTATCATGCCCAATAGTCTGCTGTCTCTGATAATGAATATTCACTGTATTATATATGTGACCCTTTGGTGATGTCAGGGCCTGCACTTTAGGCCCCCCATATCAAGAAAGTTGACCATCACTGATATAGAGTTTACCTCAGGAATGAATTCCAGGCTTACTGACCACTATATGCCATAACCTATGGTTGATGTAGGTAACACCTGTTTCCAAAAGTGGATAAATGGTAGTGAATCCCTAAGGTTTCACTGAATGGTAGTTTTGTATTGTTATCATCATCTAACACAGTGGTCTCCGAACTGTGGCCTAGAGGCCATATGCATGTCTGCAGTCTCTGGCCACCCCTTGTAGCATGTTTGTAGTGTCTGACCATTTCTTGTAGCATGTCTGCGGTCTCTGACCATTCACTGTAACATGTCTACAGTCTCTGGCCATCCCTTGTAGCATGTCTGCAGTCTCTGGCCATCCCTTGTAGCATGTCTACAGTCTCTGGCCATCCCTTGTAGCATGTCTGCAGTCTCTGGCCATCCCTTGTAGCATGTCTGCAGTCTCTGGCCATCCCTTGTAGCATGTCTGCAGTCTCTGCCCATCTCTTGTAACCTGACGGCAGTCTCTGTCCGTCTCTTGTGGCATGTCTGCAGTCTCTGGCCATCTCTTGTAGCATGATGGCAGTCACTGATCATCTCTTGTAGCATGCCCATACTTTTGACCATCCTAGGGAATGTCTGCAGTCTCTGGCAGTGCGATAATATTCACTGAATATTATGTGTGGCCCTTTGGTGATGTCACGGGTCACATTTGAGTCCCCCATTTAATGAAAGTTGTCCACTGCTGACATTGATCCTCGGCAATGGCTGCCTTTCGAGCCATGGAGTCAGAACCATTAACAGTTAAGGTGTGCAAGGATTACGATTTAATGCAGTGCATGAAAACTTAGTACATTAAACTAGGAAATGGAAGAATCAGATTAGTAAACTCTCAATTCCCATATTATTGGAACACTTAAAGCCCTCGCTTGTCACTTTCCTGCCATTGAGAGGTCAGTGTGTAATGGAACGCGTGGAAGGCGGCCAAGTGTGTGAGTGTCAGTGACAGTCCACTGGTACACGGATTGTATGGCATGCTACTGTTTTCAGCCAGGGGGTGCCGAATCTAGTCACTCCCCGAAGGAAGATAAACATGTAGGCAGTGAAAGATTCCTTCATCGCAGCTTGCCTTGTTGCAGCGTGCCAGGAATGACACCCTTTAGGAAGAAAAGCTGGTCTGTGGTGCGGGTTACGGTGCCTTTTCTAGAGAGGCATGAGTGACATGGAGCTACTGAAACACCCAAATGCAACTTTAGGGCGACACGTGCCAGGCAACAATAGGGATCAAAGGATCCCACCGTTCATCCTTTTCAGGTATTGCATCGTTTACTTCTTCAGTGACCTGAACTAAACTCAAGCCCAGGCCTTAGGAAGCGGGACTTGTCGGGGCCTGCGTCTTCTGTCATGTTTGCTGAATTACTTTATATCAAAACATTTATGAATGATTTCGATCGCTTGCTGGGAATAAAACCTGGTGAATGATCAAACAGACTCTTAACAATGCTGGCATTTGTTTGAGTGCTTTTCTGAAATCTAATTTATTTGAAGCTGAACTTCCCTTCAGTCTTGCACAGTTGTACAGCCTCCTCTCCCCCGTCCTGAAATGGCTTACTCTGATTTCACTGCACACTGTGAGCTTTTCATGATGTGCATTAGAATCTGCAGCAAGTCAGATGGAGCCTGCCTCATTTCCTTGTTGGAGGACGCCCAGCATCATCTAGTCCTGTCCTTCCCAGGCTGACTGTGCTTGGTTCACCCCTTTCATTCATTTGGATTTCAGTTCTATTAATCATGGAGGCTCAACTTCACATGTGGTTGTTCCTTAGGATGACCTGCATGCAAATGGGGGATTTGTTCCAGAGATAAAACGATAATTCTCCCGCTACAAGACTCTGGTCCGGCCGCACCTGGAGTATGCTGTCCAGTTCTGGGCACCAGTCCTCAGAAAGGATGTACTGGAAATGGAGCGAGTACAAAGAAGGGCAACAAAGCTAATAAAGGGTCTGGAGGATCTTAGTTATGAGGAAAGGTTGCGAGCACTGAACTTATTCTCTCTGGAGAAAAGACGCTTGAGAGGGGATTTTATCCATTCCTCCTTTCCCGCAGGCTTCCCCCAGCCTGTAAGACCAGTCCCTGCAATGCTCTGGCGGTCACAGGTCCTCTGACATCAATAAGTCCAATGCAGAGCCCAAAGTGTTGCATTTGCTGTGAAGAATGCTGAGGGACATTCCACAGATTTCCAAAGACGATTGCTCCAGATCAGGATGGGTCCTTGTGAGCATTTTTCCTATCCCCAGAGATAAGGTTTAAGCCAAAGGATTCAAGTGATGCACAGTTCCTCATTATCTTCAGATCTTCTCCTGGTTGTGATTGGAGTTCAAGGAAGCGGAGAATGACACTGACGTGATGAGGTCAGGGCCTCTCTTTGCATTATCTTCAGATCTTCTCCTGGTTGTGATTAGTTTTCAAAGATGCAGACAATGTCACTGATGTGATGAGGACAGGGCCCCTTCTTGGTATTATCATCAGATTTTCTCCTGGTAGTGGGTGGTCTTCAATCAAGCAGAGAATGGCACTCACATGATGAGGCCAGGGCCTTTTTTGGCATCATCTCAAATCTTCTTTTGGTGGTGGGTGGTCTTAAATGAAGCAGAATATGCCACTGACACGATGAGGTCATGGCCTCTTGGCATCACTACTTTGTAAGTCCATGACACCTTGCACTCACATGTGTTCAGTTGTCCAGGCGGAGTAATGTTGGGCATCGTTCAACCCAGAAGACTGAGGGCATCTAGTGATGAAATTGAATTATGACAGTGGACAGTGCCAGGGAGAAGGCGAGTACTGGAGCCAGAGCAGCTTTTTTTTAACATTTGAAACCCCTGCTAATAAAGTGGGCTTTTAATTCAACTTGCTACTTTTTCTCGGACAGGCAGTCTACAGGTTCACTTTAAAATCTCTGTTCCTTGCAGCTAATAAAAAGCCTAAAAATCTTGACCATGTTGTTTTTTTGGGCAGATCTTTATCTTTAGTAAACAGAAGCGCAGAGTCTAGGAGGCCGCCGGCCCGCTGATGGACACACGCTGGCATCCCCCAGACTAAAACTTGTGTCAGCTCACTGGCCACTTCAATCGGACAGCTGATGAGACATGCTGAAAACTATCCCAGCCACAGAATTGTGGGTCAAGTTTTTGTTTAGGCAATTTGTTTTCTTGTTTTGGATAAATATAAATTTGGTGATTATTTGTAGGTTTGTGGGGTGAGTGGATATGGAGTGTTACTATATATAGACACAGGGATGTTTGCAAAACAAACCTGGGAGCTCCTAAAATTAGACCAAAGCTAAATTCCGAGGCATGCTCACGATGTGGGAATGATGGTGGTGGTGAGGTTTGGTGCTGGCCTGAAAAGAATTGTGAAAATTATATAGAGCCCTAGTGCCCAACCTGCAGCCCTTTGGTACTTTTTGTGTGGCCCCCGTATTGCTCGGTTAAAGTAGTTACATCTAGCAGCCTCATGTAACATGTCTATCACTTCTCCTGAAGCATGTCCCTAGTCTCCAACACCAACTATTGCATGTTTATAGTCTCTGACAGTGTCCTACAGCATGTTCACAGTCTCTGACCATCTCTTATACCATGTCCACAATCTCTGACCATCTCCTGGATTGTGTTCAAAGTCTCTGGGCATCACTTGTATCATGCCCAATAGTCTGCTGTCTCTGATAATGAATATTCACTGTATTATATATGTGACCCTTTGGTGATGTCAGGGCCTGCACTTTAGGCCCCCCATATCAAGAAAGTTGACCATCACTGATATAGAGTTTACCTCAGGAATGAATTCCAGGCTTACTGACCACTATATGCCATAACCTATGGTTGATGTAGGTAACACCTGTTTCCAAAAGTGGATAAATGGTAGTGAATCCCTAAGGTTTCACTGAATGGTAGTTTTGTATTGTTATCATCATCTAACACAGTGGTCTCCGAACTGTGGCCTAGAGGCCATATGCAGGCCTTTACTGGCCTTTATCGTCCCTTGTGGCACCATTCCATCCACTGACTCCAACAACAGGGCATTATTCTTCCCACTGACACCAAGACAAGAAGAGGCACTAACCCTCCCACTGATAGGAATTGTTGTTGTTCACTCATTTAGACCTGTCCGACTCTTCGTGACCTCATGGACCATAGCACGCCAGGCTTTTCTGCCCTCCACTGCCTCCTGGAGCTTGCTTATTTTCATGTTCATTGGTTCGATGATGCTATCTATCCACCTTGATTTCTGTCGTCCTCTTCTCCTTTTTCCTTCCATGTTTCCCAACATCAGGGTCTTTTCCAATGAGTCCTCTCTTCACATTAGGTGGCCAAAGTATTCCAGTTTCAGCTTCAGGATCTGTGCTTCCTGTGAATATTCAGGATTGATTTCCTGAATATGACTTTCCTGAGTATTGACTGGTTTGATCTTTTTGCCGCCCAAGGGACTTTCAAGAGTCTTCTCCAACACCATAGTTCAAAAGAATCAATTCTTCGGCGTTCAGCCTTCCTTATGGTCCAACTTTCACAGCCATAGGTTACTACTGGGAATACCATAGCTTTGACTATACGGCACTTTGTTGGTAGGGTGACGTCTCTGCTTTTTATAATGTTGTCTATGTTTACCATTGCTTTTCTCCCAAGAAGCAAGCGTCTCTTAAGCTCATGGCTACAGGCACCGTCTGCCATGATCTTGGAGCCTAGGAAGATAAAATCTGTCACTGTTTCTATTTCTTCTCCTTCTATTTGCCAAGGAGTGATGGGACCCGTTGCCATGATCTTAGTTTTCTTAATGTTCAATTTCAGGACAGCTTTTGCTCTCTCCTCTTTCACATTCATTGGGAGACTTTTTAGTTCTTCACTTTCTGCCATTAGTGTGGTATCGTCTGCGTATTTCAGGTTGTTGATATTTCTCCCTGCGATCTTAACTTCGGCTTGTGATTCGTCGATCCTGGCATTTTGCATGATGTATTTCTGCATATAAGTAGGGTGACAATATACATCCTTGCCGCACTCCTTTCTCAATTTTGAACCAGTCAGTTGTTCCATGTCCTGTTCTAACTATTGCTTCTTGACTTGCATACAGGTTTTTCAGAAGACAGGTGAGGTGGTCTGTATTCCCATTTCTTTTAGTATTTGCCACATCTTGTTGTGATCCACACAATCAAAGGCTTTACTGTAGTCATTCTTCTAGAACTCCCTTGCTTTCTCCATGATCCAGCGAATGTTGGCAATTTGATCTCTAGTTCCTCTGCCTCTTCGAAATCCAGCTTGTACTTGTGGTAGCTCTTGGTTCACATGCTGCTGAAGCCTAGCTTGTAGAATAAAGGAATAGGAATAAAGGGGCACTATTCCTTTCACTGATAGGAACTAAGGGGCACTATTCCTTTCAACTGATACCAATGATGAGGCACAATTCCTCCCACTGCCATCAATGATGAGGCACTATTCCTCCCACTGAAACTGATGATGGGGCACTATTTCTCCCACTGATATCAATGATGAGGCACTATTCCTCCCACTGCCATCAATGATGAGGCACTATTGCCCCCCCACACACACTGATACCAATGATGGGGTGCTATACCTCCCACTGATACCAATGATTGGGCGCTATTCTTCCCACTGATACCAATGATGGGGAACTATTTCTTCCACTGATACAATGATGGGGCATTATTCCTCCCACTGATATCAATTATGGGGCACTATTCCTCCCACTGATACCAATGATGGAGAACTATTTCTTCCACTGATACAATGATTTTCCTCCCACTGATACCAATTATGGGGCACTATTCCTTCCACTGATGCCAATTATGGGGCACTATTCCTTCCACTGATAACACTGATGGGGCACTATTCCTCCCAGTAACACCAATGATGGGGCACTATTCCTCTCACTAATACCAATGATGGAGTACTATTCCTTCCATTGACACCAACAAAGGGGCAATATTCCTCCCATAATACCAAAGATAAGCCATTAGCCACAGTCTGGCCCTCATAATGTTTGAATGACATTAATGCTGGCCCTTTGTTTAGTAAGCTTGGAGACCCCTGATCTAACAGTATGAAAGTGTTATGACTTTGGTGAAAGTGAATGCTGGGTTGGCAGGTTTTTGCACATCGAAGGATTTCCACAATCACCCAGAGTTGTGATGGAGATAGATCTAGAATTGGCACCATAAGTCCAAATATAGGTTTAGAACTCTATGTGGTAGATCTGCACGATTCTGGCCAAAATGAGAATCACGATTTTTGTGCTTAGAATAAAAAGATCACGATTCTCACAACGTAATTTTTTTTTTTTTTTAGGAGAGAGAGATTGATTGAGAGAGCGAGATTGATTAATTCAGAGATTGAGAGAGAGAGAGAGATTTTATATATATTGAGAGAGGGAGAGACATTTTATATATATTATATATAAAATGTCTCTCCCTCTCAATATATATATAAAATGTCTCTCCCTCTCTCAATATATATAAAATCTCTCTCCCTCCATGATTCTAAAAAAAAAAAGTAAAGCTGCTCACGTTTCCTCAGTGCTGCAGCATGCAGCTGCAGTCACGCTTGTCCCCGGAACTTCTGTAAAGAAGGTTACTTACCTGACCAATCACATTCTTCTGCTGAGTGACGTCAGCGCGCTGGCTCCGACGGCTTCCCCTCTGCTCTGAAACAGGGAAACATGCCGGGGACAACATCGATCAGTGCGCGGCGGCGCACGCTTTTCAGCTCACAACAGCTTGATGGTCAGAATCGCACAAATCCAGAGTTGCGATCGCGGCGGGCAGAGAATCGTGATAACGATTCTCCGCGATTAATCGTGCAGCACTACTATGTGGTGTAATCAAAAGTTTTTGGGGTTTTTTGCTTAGAGTTCTGCTTTAAAGTGTATGGAGTGGGAAATGTACTCTCCACATATATGTTGTGTTTAATTTCCAGTAAACAGGAATAATATTAATTCAAAATAGTTTGGGATATAAAGACCTAAAACCAGGGGAAGTTTTAAGCCAGCTCTTATTAGTCATGACTAGGTCATTATATTAGATGTATAGAGCTTTATGAAGTAATGTTAATACTGTATAAATACATTAATGATGGTATGGCAGTGCTCTGTACATACAGCTTATTGAGGGATATTTTTTGTGCAGATTAACACCTACTTTAAACAGAGTGTGTATGAATGTGTTAAATAAGGTTCAAAGCCAATCAATAAAATAAACTTTAACACAGTAATATAATTCAGAAAGTTATTTTCAGTCTTTTAGATATGCAGCTTTCATTCTAATTATACTTGGTGGCCCTGCCATGAAGGTCCTTGTTCAGGTACTTGTGGGATGACAGTGGTCTCCTATTTGTGCTCCTATGTTGTCATTGTTGAACCAGAGGGGACACCCGCGCTATTAACCTTTCTTGCAAGAGATACCTCATACCCCACTTTTGATTTTATGGTGATGGCTTTATAATTTCAAGCCCCCCTTAATATGAGGAAGCCTTGGATTCATGAAAACAAGGCTCTGTTCATACTTATTTGATGATTGGGACTACATTCGGGTGGATATACGAAGGCAATAGTTGTGTCCCCGTTCCCCCCTCCATTAGGGCTGATTACATAAGTTTTCTTATATCGATGGGGATGCCTGATATGAAGTCTTTCCCTTTTACTTCTTAATCCACTCTGATTGAATCAACCTACCCCTCATTAATAGAATCATCAGCAACCTTGGCTATACTGGAGGTGAGATTTGTTCCTCCTCAACCCAAGTGTCACAAAATAACTGGTTCATTCTTTACTCTTGCCAATTCGTTCAGCGGGAAGGATTGATTTTGGTCCTAAACGTGTTCTATGTGGTGTCCCCCTGTACCTGGTCTTGGGGTTCATCAGCGCCTACCCAGTATGTCCCAGTATGTCCTGAGGAAGCTATTAAAATTTGCGAAACGCGTTGACAAGAAGGCTTGGAGAAGTTAATGGATTCTACTCATTGATATTTTCATACAGTATTTGTGTCCAGTACGGATTCTATACAAGATATTCTTGATCCATACTTCCATGTCTATCCTAATTTGTTGACCTTGTCAGTTAGTCGGGGGGTGTTGTCTGTTCTATGTTCTTTTAATCATTTGTAATAAAGACATTATATTTTTATAAACGACCGCCTCATGTTGTGCCCAGAAAGTGTGCTTTGCTTTGATAGTTGTTTCAACTCATTCAATTATTTTCTGTTATCATTGGATGTAGACATAGTGGGGGTCTTCCCTTACTATGTGCTGTCACCCTGTTGTATGCTCCCCTACAAGCAGCCATGCCAACACACATTGCACATGGTCCAAAATTTTCATAATCGGTTAGCTTTTCCATAGCAAAGATGTGCAGCCATCCCTGGAGCAAGTTGCGCTCATTTTCCTCATAGCTTAGTAAATGTGGTAAAGCTTAACTTTTGTAAAGAATACCCAATCAAGTGCAAGGAAAATAGAAAAAACTGCATTTTTGCTGAAGCATTATTGGATGATAGAAATCGGCAGAACTTCACCGCATTTACTACACTTCAGGGAAAATTTGTTAAGTGCACGTGCAAAGTGCACAGTCTGCCTTTTCGTAAATCCAAACTAACTGTCATCCGGTTAGGACTTAGATCTACCCTAATGCCATGTACACACGGTCAGATTTTCTGACGGGACATGAGCTTGTTGTCGGAAAGTGTGTATGCTCCATCGAACATTTGCTGTCGGAATTTCCGCCCACAAATGTTTTGAGAGCAGGCTCTCAAATTTTCCGCCGACAAAACTTGTTGTCGGAAAGTCCGATCGTGTGTACACAAGTCCGTCACACAAAAGTTCACGCATGCTCGGAATCAAGCAGAAGGAGCCGCACTGGCTATTGAACTTCCTTTTTCTCGGCTCATCTTACATCTTGTACATCACCGCGTTCCCACGTTCGGAATTTTGGGCCAACATTTGTGTGACCGTGTGTATGCAAGCCAAGTTTCAGCCAACATCCTTCTGAAAAAAATCCACGGTTTAGTTGTCGGAAAGTCCGATCGTGTGTACGCGACATAAGACTGATGGCTAGATTTTGCCGAAAGTAAATGAAGGCTGGCACTTTTAGTAGGCATATTAAGAGGAAGAAGAACTACTGGCCTAACGTTAATTCTTCCTCACAGTTGAATACTTCTTACCTGTAGGGAGAACGTTGCTGCTTACCTGCATTGCCTGTAAGAAGTCTGCATGGCCACCAATGACCCTACCAGCTAAAAACCAATACAAATGGCAGATGGTAACCTCACAGTTCAGCAGGGCAAATAAATTGCACATCTTGACTGGTTGGTTTGCGATATGCCGTGTGCACCAGCAGTGGGAATTTTTGGGTTTCTCAATATTTTGTGTGTCCTTGACAGCCAGCTGGTACATAGAGCTGAGAAAAAGGGGGAGATCACTACGTTACGGGAAATAATATAAGTCATTCTGTTGGGGATATAATTACTGTATATTTGAGATACAACGTCCTCTAGCTAACTGCAATAATACATAGTTTGTACATTGCCAGAATTCACTGATTTCATGTGTACACGAGTGAAGTACAAGGGGAGACACAGGTGATAAGTAAACTCCACACACATCTCACCCTCCAGTATCCATGCCAACTATGAGATCAATCCTCCTCCTATCACAGACAGTGCTTCATGAAGGTTATCACACACACATCCAACTCTACAACCTGGATATACGCTTTATTGTCAAAAGTATTGAGATGCCTGAGATGCCTGCCTTTACATGCTATATGAACTTTAATGTCATCCCAGTCTTAGTCCGTAGGGTTCAATATTGAGTTGGCCCACCCTTTGCAGCTATAACAGCTTCAACTCTTCTGGGAAGGCTGTCCACAAGGTTTAGGAGTGTGTCTATGAGAAAGGGGCCATCCCCCAAACTGTTCCCACAAAGATGGGGGTATGAAATTGTCCAAAATGTCTTGGTATGCTGACGCCTTAAGAGTTCCCTTCACTGGAACTAAGGGGCCAAGCCCAACCCCTGAAAAACAACCCCACACCATAATCCCCCCTCCACCAAATGATTTGGACCATGCACAATGCAAGGTCCATAAAGACATGGATGAGCGAGTTTGGGGTGAAGGAACTTGAGTCCTGACTTCAACCCGATAGATAAATTAGAGCGGAGACTTGAGCCAGGCCTTCTCGTCCAACATACGTGCCTGACCTCACAAATGTGCTTCTGGAAGAATGGTCAAACACTATTCCATATGCACGAACGCCCCCCCCCCCCCCCCCCCCAATACCATCAGAGATACAGGCTTTTGAACTGAGTGCTGATAACAAGCTGGAAGGTCCCTGTCCTCTTTAGTCCGGAGGATGCAGTGCTCATGGTGGCCAAAAAGAATGTCAAATTTTAGATTAGTCTGACCACAGACCACTTTTCCACTTTGTAACAGACCATTTTAAATCAGCTTTAGCCCAGAGAAGATAGCAGCGTTTCTGGATTAGGTTTAGATATGGCTTCTCCTTTGCATGAATAGAGCTTTACCTTGCATTTTTGGATGACACAGCGAACTGTGTTCACAGACAGTGATTTCTGGAAGTATGCCCATACAGTGACGTCCATCACAGAACCATGCCTGTTTTTAATGCAGTGCGGTCTGAGGGCCTGAAGGATCACAGGCATCTAATATAGTGTTTCAGCCTTGTCTGTTGTGCACAGAGATTTCTCCAGATTATCAGAATATTTGGTTGATATTATGTACTGTAAATGATGATATATTTAGTCTTTGCAATTTTACGTTGAGGAACATTATTCTGAAATTGTTTGAAAATGTTTCACTTTTAATAGATTTTTATTGAAAAAATATAAAAGGTACAAAACATGGCATATAAGAACTTTTTGAAATTGCCAAGAAGATAGTAGACAGCTAGTATGTAAAAATTGGGGACAATGGTCTGGCAATTACTTGACTGAGTTCCATAAGGACCCTCGGGTGCAAGCCACCTGGTCCCGATGACTTATCAATGTTAAGTTTTTCAAGTCTATTTCTAATTCTATCCTCTATTAGCCATTGAGGGTGCTTCCTGTGACGTGTCATTAGCCTAACATTGCAGCTTTGGTTACTGAAGCCCCCCCGCTTCCCTCGTAAAGATTGAGGAGAAGAAAAAAATTAAATACCTTCGCCATCTCTCCATCCTTAGTAACCAGATTCCCTTCATCATTCTTTATGGGAACAATATGATCTGACCTCCCTTTCTTACTATATCAGTTTTGTAAACCATTACAAGAAGATATTAATTTGGTAAGTGTGTCCTTGGTACCTAACACGTAGCCCACCGGTGCTAAAATATGACCTTATTTCAAGTTTAGAGCTCAGTGGGCTGCACCCAGCGCCATCAGCTCCAGTGGGCTTTAGCACTGGAACCAATTGGTTGGCAGCTGCATTCCAGCACTAGGTCCAGATGCTGAATCGATCATCTCTCGGGCTGGCGCCCCCTAGCAGTATAGCATTCCCTAGCAGTTCAGAAAGTGCTATGAGATCAGCTGTGATGTCATTGGCACTTCCTGTAGGTCTGGTTGTCATAGCAAGCCGGGACAGAGCTAACCCAGATAGGAGCCAACAATAGGCAACTATTAATAGTGATCTGTTGCTGTAGAGGCGTATGGGAAGGGGGGTTGGATAAAATCTCCACTGATCCAGACTCTCTTATGAAGAAAATGTTAATTTAATAAGTAAAAAATGAATACCTACTCTCCCTTTAATTCCCAAAATATACTTGGAACGCTGTTGATGAGTTTTGCTTTTACTACACGAATATAAAACCTTTGCTGACATGAGCGTTCATTCTGAATTTTAACAATTTCAGCCCTGTGAAAAAAATCTGCCATTTTGCAAATTTTTGTTTACCAAAACATGACTTGATCATATTTATATGTTACACTAAAGCGGACCTTCACCCCGGGAAGGCCCCTGGGGTAGGCACATCCTGCACAACCTACCCTGGGTTTATTCTTCATGTTTGTTCCATTTCTTTTTAGTTTCGTTTTTTGTGGACCTCCTGCCATTCTCACCTAGGCAAGCATGATGTGTCCTACTTCTGGATATCCCATTCATATATCCCAGGAGTCTGCAGGAGCCCATTCCCCTTCATATACTCCAGGAGCCTGCGGGAGCACATTCCCCTTTATATATCCCAGGAGCCTGCGGGAGCCCATTCTCCTTTATATATCCCAGGAGCCTGCGGGAGTCCATTCCCCTTCATATACTCCAGGAGCCTGCGGGAGCCCATTCCCCTTCATATATCACAGGAGCCTGCGGGAGCCCATTCCCCTTCATATACTCCAGGAGCCCATTCCCCTTTATATATCCCAGGAGCCTGCGGGAGTCCATTCCCCTTCATATACTCCAGGAGCCTGCGGGAGCCCATTGCCCTTCATATATCCCAGGAGCCTGCGGGAGCCCATTCCCCTTCATATACTCCAGGAGCCCATTCCCCTTTATATATCCCAGGAGCCTGCGAGAGTCCATTCCCTTCATATACTCCAGGAGCCTGCGGGAGCCCATTCCCCTTCATATACTGCGGGAGCCTATTCACAGAGCAGCAGGTGAGCAGAGCTGGCGCCCATCTTTGAGGACCCAGCTCCTGATGACTTAGTGTACCTAGATGGAGGTGTGGGCACAGGCTGTGACAGCTGATCAGCGGATCATGGCTGGCAATGCTAGGCAGAGTATCACAAATATATGCACCTTCCTGGCATGCTTATCTTTTAAAGCCTAATAGTAGTTGTTAATACCTGGTGATCCTGTCCTCCTCATCCTTATAACCTGATTTCTTATATACAACCTCTACAGAAAACGCTAATCCAAGCGTTGTTGGCACCTGTAAGCTATAACACTTGTACACATGCACAATTATTGTGTCTGGCTCAGGCATGTGCATAGGCTCCCTCTAGTGTACATACGGGGTTATTGTGGCTGGCAGCTTCCTTTAGTGTGCATGGGCGGTTTTGTGGCTAGCTAGTGAGCTGGCTTCCTCTAGTGCACATGTGCGGTCATGAGGCCCCTTCTAGTGCGCATACACAGTTATTGTGTCCAGAGGCTTCTTCTAGCGCACATGTGCGGTCCTGAGGCTCCTTCTAGTGCATATACAAAGTTATTGTGTCCAGAGGCTTCCTCTAGTGCACATGTGCGGTCATGAGGCTCCTTCTAGTGCACATACACAGTTATTGTGTGCAGTATCTTCCTCTAGTGCACATGTGCGGTCATGAGGCCCCTTCTAGTGCGCATACACAGTTATTGTGTCCAGGGGCTTCTCCTAGCGCACATGTGCGGTCATGAGGCTCCTTCTAGTGCATATACAAAGTTATTGTGTCCAGAGGCTTCCTCTAGTGCACATGTGCGCCTGCGTTCATGAGGCTCCTTCTAGTGAACATACACAGTTATTGTGTGCAGTATCTTTCTCTAGTGCACATGTGCGTTCATGAGGCTCTTCTAGTGCGCCTACACTGTTATTGTGTCCAGAGGCTTCCTCTAGTGCACATGTGCAGTAATGAGGCTCCTTCTTGTGCACATACACAGTTATTGTGTGCAGTATCTTCCTCTAGTGCACATGTGCGGTAATGAGGCTCCTTCTAGTCCGCATACACAGTTATTGTGTATTTTTTCTTTTCCCTTTATCCAACAGCCTGAACAAAAAAAAATGAACAGACAAAGAGATGGTGAAATCCCCCCCCCCCTCCCGCAGGGACATTGTAACTGACAGTGGGGGCTCTCTGCTGTCAGAACACACTGATCAGTGACCATTGGTTGCAGCCGCTGATCGACAAATGTTTTCCAGCTTGTCCATTCAACAAAAGTTGATCTAATGATCCAGTACTGTCGAACGAGATGGCTGCACACAGATCGAAATCCAGCCAGTCCCTGCTAAACCGGCCAAATTTTAATCCATCTGTGGCCAGCTTTGGTTCTTTTAACCCTCCGTTGTGGGGGGGCAATAGACATAAGAAGATTTCAACTAACAGGAGAGATCAGCACAATGGACACATCCTACTGACTGTTCTGTCCCTTGTGCTGATTTTTCAGTTTTTTTATTTTGGCTGCACTTTGGATTTAAATAGATTCCTCAACAGCCACAAAAGAATATAAATCCACATTGTGTGCACCAAATGCCTTTGCAAACTCAGTTATTACCTTGTACAAGTAGACGTCACATCGTCGCTGTGCTGTACATAGCCTGTGCAGAAAACAGAGCTGTGGGAGGGGCCCAGAAGGCTCCACCCACTACAGGCTGCCTGCAGAAAACGACAGGAGGGGGCGGAGACGAGACCAGTCACCCTGCACAAGGAGAGAGAGCAGAGCTGTGGGCGGGGCCCAGCAGACCCCACCCTCTACAGGAGGGGGCGGAGACAAGGCCAGTCACCCTGCACAAGGAGAGAAAGCAGCAGTGAGATGTCTTTATTACAGGAAGTCTCACACTGGATTACTGCACAGATCTGGAAGAAATACACAAAGCACACCAAGATTTAAGAAGAATACACATGAGGAATTAATTTAGAAAACATTTGGTGATCCTGGAGTTCACCTTCAAGGCCCTCCATATTTACTAAGTTGACCACCACTGGTTTATAGGAATCACTGTCTGCGCCGGTATTTTATAGGGGATTTCACGAACGAGCCGCTCTGCAGCTTCCTGGAAGAAGCGTGTTTTACAAAGACGAGTGCAGTTTAAAGTCCACTCTAGAGCCCTGCACCTTGTTCCTGCACTGTAGAAGGATCCTGTACTGGAATTAATAGGTAACCCCAGACTCTGCTGTCTAATAATCTGAACTCCATCACACAAACATTCTCTCTTCTTATACGTTTAATGCGTTATTAACCACTTCGGCCCCAGAAGGATTTGCCCCCTTAATGACCGGGCCATTTTTTGTGATACGGCACTGCGTCGCTGTAACTGACAATTACGCAGTCGTGAGGTGCTGTACCCAAACAAAATTGATTTTTGATGTCCTTTTTTTCCCCCACAAATAGAGCTTTCTTTTGATGGTATTTGATCACCTCTGCGGTTTTTATTTTTTGCACTATAAACAAAAAAAGAGCGACAATTTTGAAAAAAAAAATACATTTTTTTTTTTACTTTCTGCTATAATACATAACCATAAAAAAAACGATAACAAAAAAATTTCTTCATTAGTTTAGGTCGATATATATTCTTCTACATATTTTTGTTTAAAAAAAAAAACAAAACACAATAGGCGTATATTGATTGTGCAAAAGTTATCGCGTCTACAAACTTTGGGAAAGATTTAGGGACTTTTATTTACTTATTTTTTTTACTGGTAATGGCGGCGATCTGCGATTTTTAGCGGGACTGCGACATTGTGGCGGACAAATCTGACCCCAAATGACACTTTTTGGGGACCAATGACATTATTACTTTGATCAGTGCTATAAAAATGCACTGATCAATGTATACCGTATATACTCGAGTATATGCCAAGTTTTTCAGCACTTTTTTTGTGCTGAAAACGCCCCCCCGGCTTATACTCGAGTCTCACTGTGTCCATCTGCAGCCTCATGCGCCTGATCTCTCGACGCTGTGACGTGCAGTGTAGTCGGCGGCCGTCCAGTGTAACAAAGCCCCGCCTTCTCCTCATCCTTATCCGTGATAGGCGGAACACTGACTCACTGCTGGGAAACTGAATCAGTTTTCTGTCACGGACGAGGAGGAGGCGCAGGTTTGTTACACTAGACTGACTGCATGTCACAGCGCCGGTGTTCTGGAGATCAAGGTACATGAGGCTGCAAATGGACACAGTGAGGCAGGGAGACGGGCACAGTGAGGCATGCAGACGGGCACAGTGAGGCATGCAGACGGGCACAGTGAGGCATGCAGACGGGCACAGTGAGGCATGCAGACGGGCACAGTGAGGCATGCAGACGGGCACAGTGAGGCATGCAGACGGGCACAGTGAGGCATGCAGACGGGCACAGTGAGGCATGCAGAAGGGCACAGTGTGGCATGCAGAAGGGCACAGTGAGGCATGCAGACGGGCACAGTGAGGCATGCAGACGGGCACAGTGTGGCATGCAGACGGGCACAGTGAGGCATGCAGATGGGCACAGGGCACAGTGAGGCATGCAGACGGGCACAGTGAGGGGCACAGTGAGGCTGCAAATGGGCATTGTTGACCCTCTTTTGCACTTACAGTAGCTGCGCATTTCTCACCCTAGGCTTATACTCGAGTCAATAATTTTTCCCAGTTTTTTGTGGTAAAGCTAGGTGCCTTGGCTTATATTTGGGTCGGCCTATACTCGAGTAGATATAGTAGATGACACTGCCAGGGAAGTAGTTAACATTAGGGGACGATCAAGGGGTTATCTGTGTTCCCTGGGCGTGTTCTAACTGTAGGGGGGATGGGCTCACTGGGACATGACAGAGATCACTGCTCCCGATCACTGGGAACAGAAGATCTCTGACATGTCATTAGGCAGAATAGGAATCGCCTTGTTTACATAGGCAGATCCTTGTTCTGCCTCTGTACACCCCGATCGCGGGTTGCCGGCGGACATCGAGTCTGCAGGCGCGCTCTCGCAGCGAGCGTGAGCGCCCGCTATCCTCCTTGCACAGACCGACGTACAGGTCGGTTTGCGCAGGAGAGCCAACCTGCCGCAGTAAATGGATGTGAGCTGGTCGACAAGTGGTTAAAACCAAAAATGTAATATATTGCAGCTTACCAATCATTAGATTGGCTGCCTTCGTTTTCTTTTCTTCTGCTTTTTTTCCCCCTCCGTTTTCACCTGGTGATCTGGCCAGTGAGACACCTCTTGTATCAGTGAGACACCGCTCTGGAGGAAGGTGCACAGAAGGCACAGCAGACAGCCGCATTGTCAGTCTGGGGGGGGGGGGGGGGGGAGTGTTGAATGTACTGTATTAGATTGAATTACACTAACAAATTGAAGTCAAACTCCATCTCACACTTTAGAATCAGTTACAGGAAACATTTTTTTTTTCTTTTGGAATAAAGATTTTACAAGATTTTAGAGATGGATCAAAATTTCGGCAGCCAAAACATATCAACTGAAAATGGTGTTATTGGCATTTTGCTGATGAGAGAAAAAGGTGCTGATAATGGTGACAAAAACGCACGTAAATTTGACATGACTTTACCGCGATTTTGGCGCAACTTTACTGCGATTTTACCATGATTTGACTGTGCCTTTCACCGCTGCTCTGTAGCAAAATTGTGGTTAAAAATGCATATGTGTTTTTACAGCGATTTTCCCGTGTTTCCCCTGCATTTCTGGTGTGTTTTTAGGCCTCCTGCACCCCTGAAAAATGGACATGTGACTCAAAAACGCACCAAAAACAGAAAATGCGGGTGCGTTTTTACAGCGATTTATTATTTTTTTTTTTTTAAATCACGATTTTGCTTCAATTTCCATTAATTTCAATGGGAAGCTGCGTTTTTGGAGTGGTTTTCAGGAATGCAGCATGCAGGACATTTCGAAATGCATCGCACCCTCAGCGCAGTGGTGAAACGCGTATCAGTGTGAAAAGAGCCCTTATGGTCTGTTTTTCATAGGTCATGTGACTCAAAAACTGCATCAAAAACGTAACAGGTGTGCGTTATTGATGCATTCTTGCTGCATTTTCAATGCATTTCAGTGGGGAGGTGCGTTTTTTTTTTTTTAACTGACCAAAAAATGCAGCAAGCAGGATTTTTAACGGAAGCACAACGGACCAGTGTGAGGACATACATAGAATTTAAAGGAATGCAATAATGGCCAATAAATTCATATTCATTTGACCGCTTCCGGACCGCCCACCGCACATATACAGCGGCAGGGCAGCCAAGCTGCGTGAAACCAACGTACCTCTTTCAGGGGGGGCATGCGCGCGCTGCCGGAGACCTGCTCTTGCTGTGATTAGACACAGCGGGAGCCACTCAGTGGGCCTGGAGGCCACTTGCGATCATTTGTATGAGCGGCAGAACAGCGGTCTATGTAAACAAGGCAGACCGTCGTTCTGTCAGAGGGGAAGAGAGAGATCTTGTGTTCCTGTTAATCGGGAACACAAGATCTCTCTCTTCTTCCAGTCAGTCTGTCCCCCACACAGTTAGAAAGCACTCCCTAGGAACACACTTAACCCTTTGATCGCCCCCTGATGTTAACCCCTTCCCTGCCAGCGTCATTAGTACAGTGACAGTGCATTTTTCTTAGCACTGATCACTGTATTAGTGTCACTGGTCCCGAAAAAAGTGTCACTTAGTGTCCGATTTGCCGGCCGCAATGTTGCAGTCCCGCTAAAAATCACTGATCGCCGCCGTTACTAGTAAAAGTAAAAATGCGGAATTTAGAGGGCGACATTGAAACTCCTCTATTGATCTGTACTCACTGAGTGGACACCGAATGAGCACTGTTTTCTCCCTTAATGTTATATACGTATTTGTATATTTGTCTGTTTGTTCGTTTGTATGTAAACAATAAAAAAAAAATTATGCCTTTAAAAAAAAAATAAAAAAAAATAAAAATGCCGTAAAAATATCCCATAGTTTGTAGACACTATAACTTGTGCGCAATTGCGCAATCCAATCAATATACACTTATTGGGATTTTATTTTACCAAAAATATGTAGCAGAATAAATTGATGAAGAAATTAGATTTTTTTTTACATATTTTTATAGCAGAAAGTAAACTTTTTTTTTTTTTTTTTTTTTTTTTCAAAATTGTCATTTTTTTTTGTTTAACAATAAAAATCGCAGAGGGGATCAAATACCACCAAAAGAAAGCTCTATTTGTGGCGAAAAAAAGGACATCAATTTTATTTGTGTACAGCGTCGCACGACCGCGCAATTGTCAGTTAAAGTAACGCAGTGCCGTATTGCAAAAGAAAAAATGGCCTGGTCCGGGGCTGAAGTGGTTAAATTCATGATATTAATGAAAAAGTCGACTAATATATATATATATATATATATATATTTTTTTTTTTTTTTTTTTTTTTTTTTTTTAAACTGTCATTTTCGTATTTTCGGCCATCCTGCACTTTCGGTTCCGGCACCAAAATTTCCATTTGTTGCATCCTAAATTTTACATATTAAAATTTTCGGTGCCAGAAAATTCTGGATATTTTTATATATAGAATTGTATTATATTCAACTTTTTAATTAATTTGAATTTAAATGAATGTGAATTTCTTTTTGGCCATTAGCGGCAGCTTTTCGGCTGATAGGCTTTGACACTGGGCAGTTTTTGAAGCGCTTTTGCGTTAAAGATATCTCAAGAAGATAAGCTAAAAAAAAATGCTTTTTTTTTTTTGTTTACAAACTATTTTATTTGGTACAAAAGGTGGTAGAAAAAAACTTTTGACATATATCATATAAAGATATAATACAGGTATTTTACATCCAGGGTAAAACGAGAAGAACTTATTGATATATGACATAATATGTTATAATATTTACACTTTATATTATTGTATATTATGCATTTTGTACATGTATAACTCTATTGATGCTTTATTGATATATGTTCATATTATTGTTATTCAATGTTGAAAAAGAGATTGGAATAATTAAATTCTATGTGTGTCTGCACACTGGTCCGTTGCGGTGTTAAAAATCCTGCTTGCTGCATTTTTGGTCAGTTAAAAAAAAAAAAACGCACCAAAAACGCACTTCCCTGTTGGAATGCATGGAAAACACTGCAAAAACGCATCAAAAACCCACCCGTGTTGCGGTTTTTGAGGCCTATGAAAAACGCACCATAAGCATGGTAAAATCGCACACGTTTTCAGCAACCATTATCGCCACCTTTTTTTTTTTTTTTTTTTTTTTTAATCAGCAAAATGCCGATAACCCCATTTTCAGCCGATAATTTTCAGTGGCTGAAATTTCGATGTATCCCTAGTTTTACATGAAGACATAAAAGCTGATCATTGTAAGCACCCCTGCCCCAGTGTTGAGTGGTTTGTCTCATCCATGTAAACGGATACATTCTGCTGGAGAGCCTGAGCCTGTAAAAAAAAAAAAAAACAACAGACTTGCTGGCTGGATCACCAGTTAAAAAAAAAAAGAAGAAGAAAAAGCTAAAAAGAAAGTGAATGCGGCCTTTACATTTAAGAATTGGTAAGCTGCAATATAATAAATGTTTGCTTTTGGGTTGAACGGCTTGCTGACCAGCCGCCGTCATTATACTGCGGCAAGGTGGCACGACCCTGCGAATCGCCGTAGCTGTACGTCGGCTCGGGAACTCGCTAATTGTGGGCACGCGCACGTGCTTATGTTGGCCAGTGGGGGCGAGCCAATCAGCGGGTCCGGCGGACTCAGTGTATGCTGGCCACCCGCGATCGTTCCCCGCAGTGACAGAGCGTGGATCGGCCTGTGTAAACAAGGCAGATCTCCGTTCTGACAGGGGAAATCACACAGATCTTGTCTTTCTGATAAGCAGGAAGATTGGTCGGTGTGTTTCCCCAGGCAGCCCATCCCCCCATACAGATAGAAAACACAAACAGAGAATACATTAAACCCCTTTGATCGCCCCTTCCCTGCCAGTGTCACTAGTACAATAACAGTGCATATTTTTAGCACTGATCACTGTAATAATGTCACTGGTTCCCCCCAAAAAAAGTGCAAAAATGTCAGTTAGGTGTCCGACCTGTCCGCCGCAATGTTGCAGTCCCGCTAAAAATCGCAGATCGCCGCCATTACTAGTTAAAAAAATAAAAAAGATAATAAAAATGCCATAAATCTATCCCCTATTTTGTAGGCTCTATAACTTTTGCGCAAATCAATCAATATACGCTTATTGCGTTTTTTTTTGTTTTTGTTTTTTACCAAAAATATGTAGCAGAATATATATCGGCCTAAACTGAGGAAGAATTTTGTTTTTTTTTTAATTTGTTTTTTATGTTTTTTATAGAAGAAAGTAAAAAATAAATAAATATATATATACATACATACATACATACATACATATATATATATAATTTTTTTTTTTAATTGTCGCTCTTTTTTTGTTTATAGCGCAAAAAATAAAACCTGCAGAGATGATCAAATACCACCAAAAGAAAGCTCTATTTTGTTTGGGTACAGCGTCGAACGACCGCGCAATTGTCAGTTAAAGCGACGCAGTGCTGAATCGCGAGAAATTTATGACCTTTCATGCTGTGAGTTTGAACAGTAGAATCCAGCCCCCCCCCCCTCCCCCCATGCTGTATAGTATAATAACATTTTATATAGCACTCTGCGGTAATATATCGTGTTCCCTGGTTTGGTTGCCAACAGGAAGTCGGGCGTGTGTAGAGAAAATAATTCCCCTCAGGAGCCGGAGCTTACCTCCTCTACATCTCGGGATCAGTTACTTCTATCTTAGTAAATTTCCTTGTGACACTTATGAAAACAAAAGTCACCTTTGAAAAACTCATAATTTCTGAAAAGCTCTCCTAAATATGACATGAATCCCACAATTTACTATTAGCGCTGACCTCTGCTGGTCAATATCTGTAATGAATCATACAGCATGCCTGGGAGATGGACATTTCTAAGGGCTGAATGTATTAGTGACGAATAGATTCTCTACTAGAGGGAAATATCTGCATGTGCTATGTGAAAATACTTAAAGTGGTAATAAAACATTCAAAATCAAACATTTATTATATTGCAGCCTACCAATCATTAGGTGTGATGGCCGCATTCGTTTTCTTTTTTTTTAGGCTTTCTTTCTTCGGTTTTCATCTGGTGATCCAGCCAGTAAATCTGTTGTTTTTTTTAAAAAAAACAAGCTGTCCTGCAGATGTAGCAGTTAGACGGTTGAGACAAACCCTCACTGACAGGAGTGCTTTTAGGATCAGTTTTCATTTATTCATATAAAACCTTTATCCCAAAAGAAAAAGAAAAAAAACAGTTTGCTGTAACTGATTATAAAGTATGAGCTGGAGTTTGGCTTCAGTTTGTTGCTGTAATTAAATCTGCTAATACATTTAACACCCCCCCCCTCCTCCCCCAGACTGACAATGCTGCTGTCTGGTGCGCCTCCTGTGCTCATTCCTCCAGAGTTGTTTCTCACAAATATAGGAGGTGTGGTTACTGGCCAGATCACCAGGTAAAAACGGTAGGAGAATAAAAAAAAAAAAAGAATGCAGCCACCACATCCAATGATTAGTAAGCTGCAATATATTACATTTTTGTATTTGGGTTTAACCTCTTCAGCTCCGTAAGGTTTAGCCCCCCCCCCCCCCCCCCCATTATGACCAGGCCATTTTTGGCGATACGGCACTGCGTTACTTTAACCGACAATTGCGCGGTCATGCGACGATGTGCCCAAACAAAATTGCTGTCCTTTTTTTTCCACAAATAGAGCTTTCTTTTGGTGGTATTTGATCACCTCTGCGGTTTTTATTTTTTGCGCTATAAACAAAAAAAAGCATCAATTTTGAAAAAAAAAACCACAATATTTTTAACTTTTTGCTATAAAACACATTCAATAAAATTTAAAAAAAAAATCGAATTTCTTCATCAGCTTAGGCCAATATGTATTCTGCCACATATTTTTTGTAAAAAAAAAAATCCCAATAAGCGTATATTGATTGGTTTGTACAAAAGTTATACAGTCTACAAACTATGGGATAGATTTATGGAATTTTTTTTTATTTTTATTTTTTTTTACTAGTAATTTGGTGGTATTTGATCACCTCTGCGGTTTCTTATTTTTTGTTCTATAAACAAAAAAATCAAAAAAAAAAAAAAAAAAAATGTTTTAGTTTCTGCAATAAAAATAGGTAAAAAAAAATCGAATTTCTTCATCAATTTATTCTGCTACATATTTTTGGTAAAAAAAATCCCAATAAGCGTATATTGATTGGTTTGTGCAAAAGTTATTGCGTCTGCAAACTATGGGATATTTTTATGGCATTTTTATTTTTACTAGTAATTGCGGCGATCAGCGATTTTTAGTGGGACTGCGACATTGCGGCAGACAAATCTGACACTAAGTGACACTTTTTTTGGGAACCAGCGACACTAATACAGTGATCAATGCACTGTCACTGTACTAATGACACTGGCAGGGAAGGGGTTAACATCAGGGGCGATCAAAGGGTTTAATGTGCTCCTAGGGAGTGCTTGCTAACTGTGGGGGAGGTGCTTTGACTGGGGGAAAGACAGAGATCCGTGTTCCTGCTTAGCAGAAATCTCCATCTTCCCCTCTCACAGAACGGCAGTCTGCTTTGTTTACACAGGCAGACCGCTGTTCTGCCTGTCCTGAGAACGATCGGCGGGATCACGTCCGCCGGACCCGCTGCTTGGCTCCCTCTGTGTCCAGTCACAGCGGGAGCGGGTCGCCACGTGCCAGGCCCTGTGCGCAAATTTATGTACAGGTACGTGATTGGGCGCAGGAGGGCCGACCTGCTGCAGTAAATCTGAGTGGGGTGGGTACGGAAGAGGTCAATACCGCTGTAAGGTTAAAAACCTTCAGGCTCCATTCACACCTGGGCATTCAGGAATCGGAAATGCGGGATGCATTTGCGATGGCATTACTTCTTACAGCGAAGTTCCGACATGAAAAAAAAAAAAAAAAGAATTAAAAGTCAACAGCTACAAAAAGTGTAGCTGCTGACTTTTAATAATCAGTTACTCACCTGTCCCAGGGTCCAGCGATGCGGGCGAACGAAGCCTCCGCTCCTCTCCCCCTCCTCTCTGCGGCGCCAGCATTCTTACTGTGGGTGCCCGGCTGTGGCATCACAGCCGGGCACACACTGCGCACGCACGAGACGCGCTGTGAATGGCCGGCAATCTTCTGGGACCTGTGACGTGTCCCAGAAAATTGCAGAAAGGGAGGAGAGGTGAACTTCCTTCCAGCGCCGTGGTGCCCCGGGAGGAAGTGGGAGCTGGATGCCTCTAAAAAGACGGTTTCCGCTCCCCCCCCCCCCCCCACCACCACTAAAAAACTACATTCCAAATGTGACATGTCAGTGGGTCACCACTCACCGTCACTTAAAGCGGAAGTTCCATTTTTGGGTGGAACTCCGCTTTAATGGCACCCCAACAAAAAATCGCGCTGCAATCGCGGACAACAGCATTGCGGGAAGCTTGTTGCCCAAAAGAAGCTCCTGCACCTTTTTGGACGACAAGCTTCCCTTGATGCGATTTGCTGCGATTTCAGCGCAATTCATCACGCAATAACCGCAGCAAAATTGAACCCTGTTAGAGGCGCCATTATTAAATCATGGCATTGCAAACGCGCCCTGTGTTTTGCTGCCATTCCGGAACACCCAGGTGTGAATGGAGGCTTTATCTCCATCACTTTAATTTGTAATATTCTATATTTACGCGGCTAAAACAAAATACTTTTTTTTTTTTTTTAATTCATTTTTAGGGCAGCAGCCAGTTGAGCCGCAGTTTTATTCCAACCCCCCCCCCCCCCTACTGCAGTAAAAATGATACCCCTTATTGCATTTGGTGGGCAGTACCACCCTGGAACTGCCCACACATAGCTCGTTAATCCACCACAGATCGCCTAAGGCTCAATTCACACTTCACAATTTGTTCCGAATCATTTGGCAATGCAAACACATTCTGCTGCGATTGTCGTGAGACAGGATCGCGCAGCAATCGCACCTTGAAAAAACGCTTGAAGCTTGTCACTCGAAAAGGAGCAGGAACTTCCTTTTGGGAGAACAAACATGCATAGGGCAGCCAGTGCAAGTGAATGGGCTGGTCCTATGCGACACGGCACACTTATGTACGCCATTGTGAATGAGACCTTATGGAGGACTGGAGGACTCGTACTCCAACTCTACAGGGTCCAGAGTATGAACTCTCTATAGAATGACATGGAGAGAACATATAGTCAAGATCTGTCTGGATCAGGGACAGGTGAGGCTGGCCAGGGGTAGCTAAGGGTGGGGTGGGGGGTTAAAAAATATATGTGTAAGGCCCCTTTCACATTTGTGCGACTTGTCATGCGACTTTGGACACTAAACACACATGACAAGTTGCACCCATGTTTTTTAATGACACCTCTTCAAATGTGTGCAGCCTACTGTTGCAGCGACATAACCCCCCCCCCCCCCCGGGGCCCTGACAGTATGCAAATATGCGACCTCTCGGTGGGTGGGCCTCGGCGCTGAGCGGCCACATATTTGCATACCGATTGGCAGTTGTGCTGAGCGTGTGCACCCTGCTCCCCCCCGGCACAGGCCCTTTAGCACTGAGGCGATTTTCCAGGCATTTTAGCTCTAGAAATAGCCTCTAAATAACGCCTGAAAACTGCCTCCTATTCATTTCAATGCGACTTTTCACACGTGGGCGCTGCGCTTCTGGGACGTTAGGAAAAGTCCTGCCCAGCAGCATCTTTGGGGAGGTTTGGGAGCGGTGTGTATACCACTTCCAAAACGCCTGCCCATTGAAATGATTGGGCAGCGCTTCCAAAGCGCCTGAAAAGCGCTTCGGAAGCTCTGCAACACAGGCGCTTTAACCCCTTCTTTGGGTTTAAAGCGCCCCTGCTAGCGGCCGAAAGCGCCTCTTAAACGTTCGCGCTGCTGTGGCTCAGTGTGAAAGGGATCTTCCCAGCAGCTAACAGAAATCACTGCGGTCACATGAATCATAAACCTTGCTCGCTCACATGATCATAAACCACGCTCTGCCTCCCGGCATCTAAAAACTTCTTCAAGGGCTGGCGCAAAGGGTTAAAAAGGTTCCTGCATTACTTTGGTCCAACTTTCATGCGACTCGAATGCCATAGACTGCAATGTAAACCCTCAAAAGTCGCATGAAAGTCACACCTTTAATGTTATACATGCTACAGTTGTTCATTATCACTGGTCAAAGCCAACGTCGCATCCAAGTCGCACCCATCCAAAGTTGCACTCCAGTAGTGTGACTTTGGAGTCGTACAAGTGTGAACGGAGTCTAATGCCCCGTACACACGGTCGGATTTTCCGACGGAAAATGTGTGATAGGACCTTGTTGTCGGAAATTCCGACCGTGTGTGGGCTCCATCACACATTTTCCATCGGATTTTCCGACACACAAAGTTTGAAAGCTTGCTATAAAATTTTCCGACAACAAAATCCGTTGTCGGAATTTCCGATCGTGTGTACACAAATCCGACGCACAAAGTGCCACGCATGCTCAGAATAAAGAAAGAGATGAAAGCTATTGGCCCCTGCCCCGTTTATAGTCCCAACGTACGTGTTTTACGTCACCGCGTTCAGAATGATCGGATTTTCCGACAACTTTGTGTGACCGTGTGTATGCAAGACAAGTTTGAGCCAACATCCGTCGGAAAAAATCCTAGGATTTTGTTGTCGGAATGTCCGATCAATGTCCGACCGTGTGTACGGGGCATAACTGCGCGTTTGATATGTAGTCGCACTTTAAGTCTGTACAGAGTGTGAAGATACACGTGTTTGGAATGGCAAATCATGTTTTTTTCCTTAACAGGTTTAGTTCCATTAATCCGCAGGCGTCGGGTTCAGTTACAAAATGATTTATAGTAAAATGTTAAAAAGGATTCCAGAGTACAGAAGTGTGACTTGTACAGTAGGTTATACTGCCATGCGGGGACAGTGCCAGCAGACACGGGGCTTATAGCAGATCAAAGGCAAACCGTGATCGTGATTCAGCATAAAGGACACAACCTGCACAAGCTGGACAACAAACATCCCATAATCATTGCTAGAAGTTAAATACTAGACGCAATAAACATGCCATTATCAAATAAGCAAAATACGTTTAATATTTAGACAGTATTGTAATTTGCTTGTTTTCTTAAGTTGTGTGTACTTGTTCTTCCTCTAGAGGGTCAACAGGTTCAAATAAGTTAGAAGTTAGGCACGCTGCACTGGATGCAGAAGAAGACCCAATGCTTCTAAGATGAAAATTAAATCATTGGTAGGTGTTGTCCTTTTAAAGCCATTTTAAATTGGTAGTTATTGGGAGAAGGGCCCCCTTTACATTGGTGGTCAGAGTAGAAGGCTCCCCTTGCATTGGTGGTTGGTGGACAAGGCCCCACTTACATTGGTGATCAGTGGAGAAATACCGCCTTACGTTGGTTATCAATAGAGAAGTGCCCTCTCCCACATTGGCGATCAGTGGGAAAGTGCCCCTTGCGTTGGCGATCGGTGGAAAAGTGCCTCCTAACAATGCTGGTCAGAGAAGCATTCTCTTACATTGGTGGTCAGTGGAGAAGGCTCCCCTTGCATTGGTGGACAAGGCCCCACTTTGATTGGTGATCAATGGAGAAATACCACCTTACGTTGGTTATCAGTAGAGAAGTGCCCCCTCCCACATTGGTGATCAGTGGGAAAGTGCCCCCTTGCATTGGCGATCGGTAGAAAGTGCCTCCTAACAATGCTGGTCAGAGAAGCATTCTCTTACATTGGTGGTCAGTGGAGAAGCCCCCTTACATTGCTGGTTGGTGTAGAAGGCCTCCTTTATCTTTGGTGGTCAGTGGAGAAGGGCCCTGCTTTACATTGGTGATCATTGGGAAAGTGCCACCTTACAAGTGTGCTCAGTGAAGTGCTCTCTTGCATAGATGATCAGTAAAAAGAAAATATCCCCTTACATTGGTGGTCAGCGGACAAAGGCTTGTTCCTTGTCTAGAGGGTCAAACTAAGTTAGACGTTATGCTGCACTGAATACAGAAGAGTATCCGATGCTTCTAATATGAAAATTTAATCTCCAATATTGTCCTTTTAAAGCCCCTTTATATTGGCGGTCATTGAATGGCCTCTTCTTTGATGGTCAGTTGAGAAGGCCCCCTTAGATTGATGTCCAGTGTAGAAAGCCCCCTTACATTGGTGACCTGTGGAGAAGCACTAGATTATATTGGTTATCAGTGGAGAAGTGATCCACCCTATATTGATGATCAGTAATAAAGTCTTCCTTGCATTGGTGGGCAGTGGAGAAGCAGTGTTAATTTCGTCAACTAAAACATTTTCGTCATAATTTTCGTCAGAGGCCTTTTTACAGTGACGACAACGAAAAGGTTCACCACATTTTCGTCCACTGGCAAAAACTATGAGAAAAATCAATTACGTTTTCTTTAACGAATGAAAACAAAATGAAATTGTGAGGCAGGGACATTTACAAGGAGCTCCACCTGTTTCCGCTCCCAGCAAGCAGTCCGTAGCGTGCTTTGCTTAGCAGCAGGTAGAAAACCAGCATTACAGGTGTCCGGGTCCTCAGACGACTGTCAAGAGCAGCACTGTGCAACAGGCCTCCCAACGAGAGTCCCACTCCCGATGACGACTGTCCAGAGCAGAGAGCACTGTCAGTGTGTACATTACAATTACAGGCCTCCCCTCAGGGTCACACCAACGCCCAGAGCACTGTGTGCATTACAGGCCTCCTCTTACCACTGGCATCCAGAGCACTGTACATTACAAGCTATCCTTAAGACCACCATCCAGCACTGTACAGCATTACAGGCCTCTCATACCACCATCCAGAGCACTGTGCAGCATTACAATCCTCCTCAGACCACCATCCAGAGCACTGTGCAGCTTTACAGGCCTCTCATACCACTATTCAGAGCACTGTGCAATATTACAGGCCTCTTGTACCACCATCCAGAGCACTGTGCAGCATTACAGGCCTCTCATACCACTATTCAGAGCACTGTGCAATATTACAGGCCTCTTGTACCACCATCTATATAAAGATGGTGCAGCGCTAAGTAAACTAAACATCAATGGATAATATGAGAGGATACCTATACAACATAAGATGTCCTTATCATTAGTATTCAAAAAATATTTTTAAATATATATCAAAGTCCAAAAAAATCCATAAAAAAATCCAAAAAAATTCTTAGGAGATTCCACCAAGTGAACGTGATATCATGCTGGAATAGGTGACTGATGTGCCCTTCACCGATTTCTGAAATAGCCTCTCACCTGACGACCAGGACCCTTTAATTACAGAGGGTCATGTGAGCATTCCCTTACGGGTCATATAGATGATATTCAAAATCAGGGACCAGGAGGTCCGTAACACACCGGGTGGGATAATTCAGGATGTTCCAATGGTATATATAATAGAAGAGGGACAACATATAGTGCTCTCCGTTTGCCAAACAATTTATTTAAAAGGTTAAAAATTCACTTACATGACAAGCACTTCTCAAGTGCCAGTAAAGCAGCAATGAGCGATGGTGTGTAAACACAGACAGAATAGAGCATGCGCGGTGGCCGCGGGTGACGTCACGATGTCTCGTTCTGGACGCGTTGCGTCTCAGTGGGCGGGGACTTCTTCAGCAGATCATCTGCTGAAAAAGTCCCCGCCCACTGGGACGCAACGCATCCAAAACGAGACGTTGTGACGTCACCCGCGGCCACCGCGCATGCTCTATTCTGTCTGTGTTTACACACCATCGCTCATTGCTGCTTTACTGGCACTTGAGAAGTGCTTGTCATGTAAGTGAATTTTTAACCTTTTAAATAAATTGTTTGGCAAATGGAGAGCACTATATGTTGTCCCTCTTCTATTATATATACCATTGGAACATCCTGAATTATCCCACCCGGTGTGTTACGGAGCTCCTGGTCCCTGATTTTGAATACCATCTATATGACCCGTAAGGGAATGCTCACATGACCCTCTGTAATTAAAGGGTCCTGGTCGTCAGGTGAGAGGCTATTTCAGATATCGGTGAAGGGCACATCAGTCACCTATACCAGCATGATATCACGTTCACTTGGTGGAATCTCCTAAGAATTTTTTTGGATTTTTTTATGGATTTTTTTGGACTTTGATATATATTTAAAAATATTTTTTTGAATACTAATGATAAGGACATCTTATGTTGTATAGGTATCCTCTCATATTATCCCTTGATGTTTAGTTTACTTAGCGCTGCACCATCTTTATATTTTGACCTAAGGAATTTGATTGATTGACCCTGGGGTCCAGCTGCTTATTGCCATACACGCGCAGATTTATATCTTTACTCAGTCTCTTGTACCACCATTCAGAGCACTGTGCAGCATTACAGGCCTCTCATACCACCATCCAGAGCACTGTGCAACATTACAGACATCCTGAGGCAGACCACCATCCAGAGCACTGTGCAGCATTACAGACCTCCTGAGGCAGACCACCATCCAGAGCACTGTACAGCATTACAGGCCTCTTCAGACCACCGTCCAGAGCACTGTGCAGCATTACAGGCCTCCTCAGACAGACCGCCATCCAGACCACTGTGCAGCATTACAGGCCTCCTCAGACCACCATCCAGAGCACTGTGCAGCATTACAGGCCTCCTCAGACAGACCGCCATCCAGAGCACTATGCAGCAATACAGGCCTCCTCAGACCACCATCCAGAGCACTGTGCAGCATTACAGGCCTCCTCAGACAGACCGCCATCCAGAGCACTGTGCAGCAGTACAGGCCTCCTCAGACCACCATCCAGAGCACTGTGTAGCATTACAAGCCTCCTCAGACCATCCAGAGTGGCTAGATCTGTATCTGTGAGTTTGTTCAAACCTTAAACAAAACTAAAACAATTGCAGATGACTAAAATGGAACCAAAACTAAAATGGCATTTTAGTCAAAAGATTATAACTAAAACTAAATCAAAATTCAATGCCAAAATTAACACTGTGGAGAAGTCTCCCCGCACATTTTTGGTCAAAGGAGAAGGATCCTATGCTAGCTGTATATGTTGATCGAAGGACACGCAGGACTTCTCCAATGGAGCAACATAACAAATAAGGTCATTTATTGCATGTCGTTTATTGCCTTATTTGATATGTTGCTCCTGTGGATAAGCCCTATGTGTGCCTCAAACAACATACATTTGTTTGCTTCTCCTTTAAGTTCAGAGCAACCAGGCAAATGTTTGGCAATTTGTTCCATGACTATCACTGAAATAATATATACACTGATCAGCCATAACCTTACGACCACCTTACATAACCCTTCAAGGCATGGACTCCGCTAGACCTCTGAAGGTATGCTGTGGCAGATCCTTTAAGTCCTGTCAGTTGCGAGGTGGGGCCTTAAGTTTTGGTTTTCTAGCACATACCAAAGATGCTCGATTGGATTGAGATCTGGAGAATTTAAAGACCAAGACAACACCTCCAAAATCGTTTCCAACATGATAACGACCCCAAACACACCTCCAAGACAACCACTGCCTTGCTAAAGAAGCTGAGGGTAAAGGTGATGGACTGGCCAAGCATGTCTCCAGACCTAAACCCTATTGATCATCTGTGGGACATCCTCAAATGGAATGTGGAGGAGCGCAAGGTCTCTAACATCCACCAGCTCCGTGATGTCCTCATGGAGGAGTGGAAGAGGACTCCAGTGGCAACCTGTGAAGCTCTGGTGACCTCCATGCCCAAGAGGGTTAAGGCAGTGCTGGAAAATAATGGTGGCCACACAAAATATTGACACTTTGAGCCAAATTTGGACATTTTCACTTAGAGGGTGTAGTTTTGTTGCCAGTGGTTGGAAACGATTTTGAGGTGTTGTCTTGATCTTTAAATTCTCCAGATCTCAATCCAATCGAGCATCTTTGGGATGTGCTAGAAAACCAAGCCTTACCCATTAAGGCCCCACCTCGCAAATTACAGGACTTAAAGGATCTGCCACAGCATACCTTCAGAGGTCTAGCGGAGTCCATGCCTTGAAGGGTTATGTTAGGTGGTCGTAAGGTTATGGCTGACCAGTGTATATATTATTTCAGTGATAGTTGTGTGTTGAGTTATTTTGAGGGGACAGCAAATTTACACTGTTATACAAGCTGTACACTCACTACTTTACATTGTAGCAAAGTGTCATTTCTTCAGTGTTGTCACATGAAAAGATAGAAGAAAATATTTACAAAAATGTGAGGGGTGTACTAACTTTCGTGAGATACTATATACACACAGTATATTGTGTCTGATGTTTAGCTCTGAGCATGACTCTGCCATTAAATTGTCCCCGCACAGCCCGTGCCGGCTCCTGAGATCCTTTACAATGAGATGTCTTAGGTGAGGAGGAGTTAATCTTAGGTATTATCTCACCCATGGCAGTGAAAATAGCACAGAACGGAGATGGATTTTAATGTTTTCAAAGAGATACTGGAAGAAGGGGGAGAGAAATGCCCAAAATACACGTCTCCTGCGGTCCAGAGGACACATTAGTAAAAGACGTCAGCTTTAATGTGGGGAAATGGAGCGGTAGACAACATTCTGTGTGCCCTGGTGCAGGGTTCCGACTTTTATTGTTATTCGCGCTGGCAGGACTGGCATTGTCTGGGCATCTCAGATTCATTGGAAAATTTATAGTACGCCACAGCTCCGCCGCTGTTACATTGTTCAGTGCAAGTCACTGACCGCAAACTGACTGTTATAGAGACATTTCTGTGTGTGAGCAGATCTGTCTAAGCTCAATGCTGATCACTTATGCCCCGTACACACGGTCCGGGGCACGATCGGAGCGTGTTGTCGGAAATTCCGACCGTGTGTGGGCTCCATCGGACATTTTCCATCGGATTTTCCGACACACAAAGTTGGGGAACAGGAGATAAAATTTTCCGACAACAAAATCCGTTGTCGGAAATTCCGATCGTGTGTACACAAATCCGACGGACAAAGTGCCACGCATGCTCAGAATAAATAAAGAGATGAAAGCTATTGGCCACTGCCCCGTTTATAGTCCCGACGTACGTGTTTTACGTCACCGCGTTCAGAATGATCGGATTTTCCGATAACTTTGTGTGACCGTGTGTATGCAAGACAAGTTTGAGCCAACATCCGTCGGAAAAAAATCCATGGATTTTGTTGTCGGAATGTCCGAACAAAGTCCGACTGTGTGTACGCCCTATAAGAGTTTAGTGGTAAGTGAAAGCTACGTCATGTCACCTAAATGTCCAGAATGCCTTTGTGGTTATTTTAACCACTTGCCCTCCAGAGGATTTACCTCCCCTCCCCCCCATGACCAGGCCATTTTTTGCGATACGGCACTGCGTTACTTTGACAATTGCGCGGTCGTGCGACGCTGTTCCCAAATAAAATTGATATCCTTTTTTTTCCCACAAAGCTTTTTTTTCATGGTATTTGATCACCGCTGCGTTTTTTGCGCTATAAACAAAAATGTAAAAAACGACAGTTAAAAAAAAAAAAAAATGATTTTTACTTTCCGCTATAAAACACTTACAATAAAAGAATTGACACAATATAATTTCTTCATCAGTTTAGGCCGATATGTATTCTGCTACATATTTTTGGTAAAAAAAAAATCCCAATACGTGTATATTGATTGGTTTGTGCAAAAGTTATAGAATCTACAAACTATGGGATATTTTTATGTATTTGTTTTATTTATTTTTACTAGTAATGGGGATGATCAGCGACTTATATTGCGGCGATATTGCAGCAGACAAAATCGGACACCTAACTGATACTTTATGGGACCAGGGACACTAATACAGTGATCAGTGCTAAAAATATGCACTTTCACTGTACAAATGACACTGGCTGGGAAGGGGTTAACATCAGGGGCGATCAAAGGGTTAAATGTGTGCCTAGCCAGTGTTTTCTTACTGTGGGGGAGGTGCTTGTACTAGGGGGAGGCTTAGATTTGTATCCCTGCTTTGCAGGAACACAGGATCCATGCCTTCTGTACTGACAACGGTGATCTGCCTTGTTTACATAGGGAGAACGCCATTCTCCCCGTGTACTGAAGGATCAAGACCGCGGTACCCGCCAATCGGCTTCTGCTGTGTATAATCACAGCGGGAGCGGGCTTCTCAGCATAGAGCATGCGCGCCTCAGACCTGGAAGTGTTGGATCACGTACTAGGTACATGATCCGGTGCAGCCGTGCCACTTTGCTGCCGTAGTTAGCTCTTAGGCCTGGTTTACACTGGTGGACTACAGTGAAGATCTGTGCGGGGGCTGTGTTTACCTGCACAGGTGTTCCATGCATCCCTGTGCAGACAGTCCCATTCATGTCAATTGGGATGCTCCCAGTTTGACAGCTGTGCACATACACGGCCCTAAGCGCACAATGTTTATGTTTGGAACCATGTACCCGCATGGCTGTCATTTGGGAGCAGTGACTGTGTTCATGCAGCTGCTGCGTCCCAATTGACAGAAATATGACTGCTTGCATGGGGATGCATGGAACTCTTGTGCACCCACATTTGGGTAAACACGGCCCTCGGACAGGTGTACACTGTAGTACGTTTGTGTGAACGAGGTTTTAAAGCAGTGTTGCTCAAACTTTTTGTCTGGAAGACAAACATTTTCACTGCACACCTGAAAAGATTTGCAATGCAGCCTCACCTGTGCCCATAAATGCAGCCTCACCTGTGCCCATAAATGCAGCCTCACCTGTGCCCATAAATGCAGCCTCACCACTGCCCATAAATGCAGCCTCACCTGTGCCCATAAATGCAGCCTCACCACTGCCCATAAATGCAGCCTCACCAGTGCCCATAAATGCAGCCTCACCAGTGTCCATAAATGCAGCCTCACCAGTGTCCATCAGTGCCGCTTCACCAGTGCCTATAAATACAGCCTCACCAGTGCCTATAAATACAGCCTCACCAGTGCCTATAAATACAGCCTCACCAGTGACAATAAATGCAGCCTCACTAGTGCCTATAAATGCAGCCTCACCAGTGCCCATAAATGCAGCCTCACCAGTGCCCATAAATGCAGCCTCACCAGTGCCCATCAATGCAGCCTCACCAGTGCCCATCAATGCAGCCTCTCCAGTGCCCATCAATGCAGCCTCTCCAGTGCCCATCAATGCAGCCTCACCAGTGCCCATCAATGCAGCCTCACCAGTGCCCATCAATGCAGCCTCACCAGTGCCCATCAATGCAGCCTCACCAGTGCCCATCAATGCAGCCTCACCAGTGCCCATCAATGCAGCCTCACCAGTGCCCATCAATGCAGCCTCACCAGTGCCCATCAATGCAGCCTCACCAGTGCCCATCAATGCAGCCTCACCAGTGCCCATCAATGCAGCCTCACCAGTGCCTATAAATGCAGCCTCACCAGTTCCTAATATGCAGCCTCATCAGTGCCCATAAATGCAGCCTGATCACTGGGGCAGGGCAAATGGCGAGTGGGGGAGATGGGATGTGGGGGTGTCAGAGTCCTTGTATGCCACGGCCTCTTAGGGGGTGATGTTGTTGCCAGCGCCCAGCCCCACAGCCCGAGCCAGTCACGCGTCCCGACTCCCTTGCGTGCCTTGCCTCCAAGACTCCAGTCTCCGGGAGTTGTAGTTTCCTCTGCGCTTGAGTGTGGACTACAACTCCCAGAATGCAACAGCGCCTGTAACAGTGACGGCTCCCTGCGGCACACCCGCAAATGTGCCGGGGCACACAGTTTGAGAAACACTGCCTTTAAAGTGAATATTTTTTGTACATGCAAGACAAAGTAATGGAGCCCCCGAGCTCCACTTACTAATCTTCTCTTTGCTCCCTGACTGTTACACTTATCAGGTGGGAACAAAGAGATTTAGCCCTATGTATATGTCAAGTCATAAATTAAAGCTCACCCAGGGCTAGGGATTCACCACCCCCACATTACAGCTGTAGGTGTCTGAGCAACCCATCGTCAAGCCTCATAAGGGAAGGAATGGGGGTGGGATATTACATGTAGATTGATGGAGGCTTCACCTCCCTTTTATTCTAACACACAGGCTGGAGGGATGTGACACAGCCTGTGACTGGCAGAGATCCACCCACACCATGCTATTTCCACAAAATAATAAAGATTTGATTTCAAATATATATTTGTATAGCAATTTAAAACAGTTTAACACCCGGCCGTCAATCTGCTATAGACCGGATGGGGGGCTATGCCGTCCTGACTGGATGTCATATGACGTCCTTCACATCACGCCGCACGTGTGCACCCATCGCAACACCGATCTTGGTAAAGAGCTGATGACGTAGGCTCTTTACCATGTGATCATCTGTGTCCAATCACAGCTGATCACAGGTAAACAAATGCCAGTTATCAGGATTTCCGTTCCTCAGCGCTGTCAGAATCTTAGGAAAGCTGATAATTGGCTTTCCAGTTACAGGGACATTTACACTGATAGTCAGGGCTCTGATCATTAGTGCCCTGATTAGCAGTGCCAATTGGTGCAGCAGTGCTGCCTCATCAGTGAAGAGGAAAAATTACTTATTTGCAAAATTGTAAAACAAAAATAAAGAAAAAGGTTTTTTGTGTTTTGTTTTTTTTTTTAATTTTTGGACTTTTTTCTTCTTTTTTTTGGCAAAAGATCAAAAACCCAGTGGTGATTAACCCCTAGGCGCCGGCTGCTGCTAGCCCTTTAAGGCAGGGGTCTCAAACTGGCGGCCCTCCAGCTGTTGCGAAACTACAAGTCCCATCATGCCTCTGCCTGTGGAAGTCATGCTTGTAACTGTCAGCCTTGCAATGCCTCATGGGACTTATAGTTTCACAACAGCTGAAGAGCCACCAGTTTGAGACCCCTGCTTTAAGGGGTTTGCAATGCCGGGAGGCAGGGAGGGGCTTATGGCCATGTAAACACTGCGATTGGCTGTCACGGTGGTCACATAATTGTGGCGGCCCTCTAGCTGTTGCGTGGGGCTCTTGGCACAGCACTGTTGGCACTATTGCATCAAGGTCCGGCTGCCAACAGGCCGCATATTTGCGTGCGCTCGGCGCCAAGAGGTTAAATGCCACCAAAAGGAAGCTGTGTCTCAAACAAATGATAAAAATGTTATATAAGTACAGTGTAGCATGACCGCGCAGTTGTCAAGTGTGACAGCGCTGAAAGCTGAAAATTGACCTGGGCAGGAAGGGGTGGAAATTGCCCGGTATTGAAGTGGTTAATGATATTTTATACTTATTTTTACTCTGTATTCCAAAAGCTGTTTTTTTTTTTTGCTTTGTTTTTTTTTGAACATGTGACCAGCAGCAGAGGACTAGAAGCTCCTCCTGTCACTGCTTCCCTGCAGACAGGCTGGGAGAGAGCCGGGTCATGTGACAGCGGTATATTGATTAGGAAAAAGGTACTTAGAAGTTTTTTTTTTTGTTTTGTTTTTTTAAATAAAATAATTGCCGTGCCACCATCCCCATACAGAAATAGAAGGGACAACAGTGTGTGTTTAGTGTGACTTTAAAGAAGCTTCAGAAACATTGTGTCTTGTATTTAACATACAAGTAAAAAAATGAATAAAAGAAAATATACACGCCCAACAAAGTTGCTGTTGTAGCACAGGCCGTGCGATGCAGACGGATTTCTCTGTTTTATCAGCTGTTGCGTCTTTTGAACAACCTTGACTTATTGTTTGTAGCAGAATGTTGGAGGAAATAGTTTTTGTATCCCCAGTCTCTGTATTCTCAATGCCTAACAAGCTTTTGTAGGGGAGTAGAAGAGATCACAGCTTCCCAAACACGATTCCTTCCACACTTCACTGGCAGGCAGATTGAAATATTGGACTTGGTGTTAAAAAATGGGGGGGGGGGGGGGGGGCGCAAAAGTTATTACCAGTTGTGACCAGTCAGGGGCGATATTTTATTCTCTGGGAAAATTAAACAAAGAACTGGTTATTGTGGGCAATAACTTAATCATTTTTTAGCCATTTATTGCTTCTAACAAGCTAAAGATCTTTGCCCTAGACCAGTGGTCTCCAAACTGCGGCCCTGGGGCCAGATGCAGCACTTTGCCTTTATCTGGCACTTAAGGCACTATTCTTGCCACTGATACCAACAATGGGGCGCTACCCCTCCCACTGACACCAATGATGGGACACTATTCCTCCCACTGACACCAATGATGGGACACTATTCCTCCCACTGACACCAATGATGGGACACTATTCCTCCCACTGACACCAATGATGGGACACTATTCCTCCCACTGACACCAATGATGGGGCACTATTCCTCCCACTGACACCAATGATGGGGCACTATTCCTCCCACTGACACCAATGATGGGGCACTATTTCTCCCACTGACACCAATGATGGGGCACTATTTCTCCCACTGACACCAATGATGGGGCGCTATTCCTCCCACTGACACCAATGATGGGGCGCTATTCCTCCCACTGACACCAATGATGAGACACTATTTCTCCCACTGACACCAATGATGGGGCACTATTTCTCCCACTGACACCAATGATGGGGCGCTATTCCTCCCACTGACACCAATGATGGGGCGCTATTCCTCCCACTGACACCAATGATGGGGCACTATTTCTCCCACTGACACCGATGATGGGGCACTATTTCTCCCACTGACACCAATGATGGGGCACTATTTCTCCCACTGACACCAATGATGGGGCACTATTTCTCCCACTGACACCAATGATGGAGCAATATTCCTCCCACTGACACCAATGATGGGGCAATATTCCTCCCACTGACACCAATGATGGGGCACTATTCCTCTCACTGATGCATGAGGCCTAAGAAGATTTTTTTTATATAAGCCTGGAGATGAGATTAGTCAAAAGCAAATCTTTTGTCAGCAATGTTTGAATGCCCAATATTGATATCATCATCATCATAAACATTGCTGATACACTTTACCCTACAGCCTTGTCCACCATGTCCTATCTCTCACTCCCCCATGAGAAGTTACATTCTCAGGAAATGCTGCCTGGAAATATTATGGAAGATACTGTGTAGCATTGTCGGCTCTGTGTGCGTCCGATTCACAGGAACGAGTAAAGCAGAGAATGGGGGTTCGTATTGTATCAGAGAATGTGTTCTAGCGGGAATAAATCTATATATCTAATATGTGTATTTATTGTACATAGCAAAGGATGATTTATGTGATTTGTGGCATTGTCAGTCATTTTCCATGTCTCACTTTCCTTAGGTATAAAGAGACTGAGTGGGGTTAGGTGACAGGGAGGGCCAATTCACACTACATGTAGTCCAGTGCGGTTTTTTTTTTCTGCATCAAAAACGCACGGAAAGTAGGTTCTATGGTTTCCAATGGCATAGTTCACACCCGTGCAGTCAGTTCCAGGGCTTTCCAGTTCTAGAAAAATAAGTAGAACGTGCAGCATTTTTCCTGTACTGGAACGCAGTAAAACGCATCAAAAATGTACCAGAATGCACTGGAACTCATGAAAAATGCACCGGACCTCAGCACAGTGAAAAAAAAAACTGTAAAAGAGAGGGAAAAAAAGCATCCAGAAACGCATCAAAAACGGACTGGAACGTGCTAAAAACACGTTAAAAACGCGCATGCAGAAACGCATCTGGAACGGATCTGGAGTGCTTTTTTGTGGTGTGAACCAGCCCAGGCTCTTTAATGCTGAAAAAGTGCCAGTGGAGTTATGTATTCATCAAAAAACAATAAACTGTGTTTTTACTCTTGGACTCCTGCTGTCTATAGTTTATAAATGACGTGGACTTCAAATGCACACAAACACAATATAATACCCAGTTTTTTTTTGGTAGAATATAAAATGTGGAGTTGCATCGAGTAAATAGATACCAAACATTCCAAGCCTTAAAAATGGCCCTTAAGGCCTTTACAGGTATAACTTTTACAATTCTGTGATTGGCCGTAGCACACAGGCATCCAACCCCCCCCCCCTCCATTTTTTTGCTGTGTCCTCGTTCAGTAGAGGATCTCTTATTTCCTGTCCTGATAACATGTATGATGGGAAAGGAAGAGAATGGAAATCTCCTTAGTGGGAACATATTCAACAATAAAGAGCTGACAGAGTTTCTGACCCTTCCCAAGGGTTCTACGTTAAAAGTGCCAACATGTTAAAAGTTTATTTTTTGCCTTGTTGCTTTAGTCTGATTAATAATCTCCCTGTATTTGAATTTTAACAGAAAGTCCCGGGACTTTGCAGCTCATGGAACTCCCCAGGGTTCACCGACCGTCTGCAGCGATTGTATAGCACGGTGACTGCTGCAGAAATGAAGCCGAATCCAGAGGCGGAAGGTAAAACCGCACACAGGCCAATCTTGTAGGTCTCTTCACATTTGGTGCGTTAAAGTGTTACTAAACCCACAACAGTAAAATCAGTCTGTAAATGCAGCATAGCGTGCTTGTTATACTCACTGTGGAACATAAGGGGTTAATCCTCTGCATTGTGTAAAAATGCTGTTTTATCCTGTATGCACAGATCCTTCTTTCCTGCACTGGGGAAAGCCAGCTAACACAGACCTGCACATGCTCAGTTGTGTCTTTTATGCTGGAGAGAACATTTACTTGTTCTCAGAGCTAGCCAGGTCACATGATGATGACATCACACATGTGGGCGTGTATACAGGCTGCAGAGGAAATCTCCTCCTACCTGAACTCTCAGCACTGGAGAAACTGTGCAGTTTATAATGTAACTGTGGTATATAGATCATCCAAAACGGTATATAGTGGCAGTATGTAAAAAGAAGATTTATAAGCTGTGTGTGTGTGTGTGTGTGGGGGGGGGGGGGGCGCAGATGAACTTTTTCATATTACTGGGTTTAGTAACACTTTAAAACTTACATTACGGCACTGCTTGGTGTTACATTTTTTTTTTTCATTTTGAATGGCACCCTATCCACACTGGTAAAGTAGAAGGCGAGGCAACCCCCCCCCCCCCCCCCCCATACACACATGCCCATGCGTTGCTGTGTGCTGCATTACAGAAAAAAAGTACATGTTTCACATTTCCTGCCTTAGGGCCCCCTTCACACCTAGCGCAGTGGGATGCAGTTGGATGTATTTTGGACTGCGCTCCAACTGCATAGACAGTCCAAAATCCAGGATATCCTATGGGCATAGTTCACACCATTGCAGTGCAGAAAAGTTTGCTGCATTTTTCGCACCCCAAATGCAAAAAAAGCGCATGCAAATGCACTGCAATGCATCACAGTGCACATAGAAGCCCATTGAACGAAAGAAGAAGGAAGTGACCTCACAGGATTAATGCAGATATAAAAAACGCTTTGACAACTTTATGCATACAAGGAAAAAAACATGCAGTGACTTGCAGTTTCTAGTGTGAATGGGCCATAAAAGTGGAACTAAAGATTTGCAGTGCAGTTCCTGGTATATGAAGGGTGCATCTATAGGCACCCCTTGTAGCCTCATAGTTGTATATCTGTAGTTTACAAATAAGCCAAAATGTTTCCATGGGGAAATTAAAGGCAATATGTAGTATCACATTCAATATCAATAAAAACAAAATACATCAGCTTTATTCAAAATACATATAAAAATCGGTTTAATTCCATAATGCATAGCGTGCTTGTATATGTACAATATAATCACAAGATTGAAAAAAACGAGAGACCGCACCAACCTTGCGCATTACCCAAGTGGTGTTTATTGGTATATAGAAGAAAGGAAATATACTCACATACAAGTAGGTCAGAAAAACATATCAAAGTCCACAATGGAGCGACCAGGTCACCATGGGCTCTGAAGAAGAGGGGGATCACCCCTCGAAACGCATCAACCATCTGGAAGGTTCTCCGGCGTGCTGGACATGGTCCTGGTGACCTGGGCACTTTGTGTCCATTGTAGACTTTGATATGTTTTTATGACCTACTTGTTTGTGAGTACAGTAAAACCTCGGATTGCGAGTAACGCATTTTTTGAGCGTTTCTAAAAAAAAAAAAAATCCCTAACTCGATTTGCGAGCGTTGTCTTGCAAAACTAGCAGGATCAAGCCTCTGGGGTGTGCAGTCATGCATGTGGCCAGAGGTGCGGGGGCACGATGACACTTGAGACGCTCGTGAACACTGTTCCCGAGTGTCTCTGAGCATGTCTGAATGTTCTTTGATCATCTGTGAGTCTCTCCGGCACCCCCCCACCTCTGGTCACATGCGGTACTGCATACACTAGCAGTGACACTGAACAAATTATCTGAGTTTCCACTGATTCCTATGCGGAAACTCGCTTTGATATACGAGTGCTTTGGATTACAAGCATGCTTCTGGAACTAATTATGCTCGTAATCCAAGGTACTACTGTATATTTCCTTTGTATATACCAATAACACCACTTGGGTAATGCGCAAGGTTGGTGCACCTCTTTTCCATTTTTTCTACAGTGATTCCATGGGTGTCCCCTGACCCTTGGAGGGCAGCAAGGTCTGTGTTTCTACCCGGAGCCATAGAGATTCTAGGCGATATCTATTGCCGTCACATCACTTTTGAGCGCTTTTAATCACAAGCTACCACAATTGTCCATGGTCGAGGATATATAATTACACT